>CM053792.1:953203275-953900775 GCA_028749045.1 Cupressus sempervirens | reverse complement strand
TTGAGAATGTTCTTACATGAAGAGGGAGACTGATATCAAATTCAAAAGGAGTCTATAACTTTGGATGAGGAGCTCCAAATATTGATAATCAAAGGGAGTTTGAAAATACATGTGAGTGATTGCTTTATTTTGATGGGCCTACGCCTATGTATATCACGAGGAAGTGATGACATCCAAATGATTATCATTTGTATTTGTAGAAGTTATTGAAAGGTGACAATATTTCAACAACTTAACCTTCATTTGTGATACACATTTTATGATGTTTGAATCATATCATAATAGTTTATAAACTTGCATGGGGGTAAGTTCCTTAAACAGACCATGACCATCCATTATGATGTCTAAACAAATAATGATAGATGATATCTTGCATGGTGGATTAAGTTCCTTAAATATACCACAACCTTCTATTGTAATGGATGTCTTATGATGTCTAAGAAAATCACAATAGAAGATTACTTGCATGGTGGATTAAGTTCCTTAAACATACCATGTATATACCTTATGAATATTTGAAGTATTTGGAGAATATCATATGTTGATATTACGTAGGCCAATAGTTATGAAATCAAATGTGATATCAAAATGTTGAACATCTTTTAATCACATATATTCTTATATTACATTGAGGTAATACCTAACCATGTATTTATCCTCCCTAACTAAGAGGGAGTGTTGATGTTTTGTAGCTTCTGTTGAATAAATTCTTGTGTGTGTGTGTGTGTGTGTGTGTGTGTGTGTGAGAGAGAGAGAGAGAGAGAGAGAGAGAGATTATTATTTATGTATTCAAGAAAGTGATTATAGTGATTTTTTTTATGAATGGACATTTCCCTGAAGAGACAAGTCTATTCATAACTCATTCTCCATATAAATATAATTGATTGTTGCAATTGAAAAACACATTCCAAGATAAACAATGTATGTTATTACAAGTGCACAGATCCTCATAATACCTTAATAGTAATAATAAATATCAAATGTGTTTATTAAGGATCTATTATAATTATTCCTTTATGATGATTTTGTTTCAAAAATAAAATGTTTAAGAGTTTGGCATCATGATATTTTTCTAGAAAATATTAGTAACCATGCTAAACTTATATGTCATTCACAAGTTTGTTAGGAGTTGATTTGTCATAGAATCTATGTGAATAAAGAACATGGTTACTGCCGTAAGTGTTAGGAATTCTATATAAGTGCATAACTAAATAAATAGTTATTGAATATTAGAAAACAAGTATAATTTTTAAAGATATATGCATTTTCATGTTGTACGATCTTAATTTTAGTTGAATATAAATTCTTAGAGCATGTGACATGTGGAAAAACTTATGATATATTTATTTATTAAAATTAATGTTATTTACCTACTTTATCATTGTTGAGTATCATGATGTGGATGTTGAGTCATGAAGGTTGTGATTTACATCAATATACATAGTCATGTAGTATGTTTAGAAATGTTTTGTTCATTCTTTTAGCTTGGATAAGATTAGTATTGATTATTTATTTTATGTTGAGTTTATATGCAAAGATTTAAGTACAACTTGTAAAGTTTATAATTCATATTTTAAACTTTGTTTGTTGTTTTTGAAAGCTCCTAGAAGATTAGTCTTATGTTTCTTTTCTTGTGCATGTTGAGTTTATGGGATTAATAATTTGCCTTGGATTGATTTGCTAGATAGATGCAAAGAATCCTACAAAGAAACCAATAAATGGGATACATTCTGATCCCATCAAAATCCATGAGATAAATTCCATTCTTAGAGGCATCTCATGAGGCAAAATAAAACTCTTTCCATCACTAGTTCACAATGCTTCACCATTCGCATGGTCTAACTTCTATTAAAGAGTATACTACTCATAACTTTTATACCTGGTAGTTTCATGCCAAACCATTCGAAGAAGTTGTTCAAACCCATTCCTTATAAAATATATCCAAATATAAGATCAATTCAATAAATATATTACACGTTATGGTCTCTGTACCAATACCCATTTTTACTATCATAAACCAGTAACATAACTTGTAACCCTACCTAGGGCATCCAATATCTTTCACAATAAAAAATCAAATCATCCCAAACTAATTTAATAATAAGTATAATCGTGTCTAGTTTCCAAATAGATAATCCATTGTATCTTCCAATCCATAAATCATTACATGCATGAAAATCTATGCCTACAATTCCATTGAAGATATTTAAAAACTAGTTTTCACTAAGAAATTTATAAATTCCACAAATCTCAATGAAAATAACTAAAACAAAATGGAAATAAAACTAGATTCAAATATCTTTCCAATGAATCCATTTATAGTTTGTAACTATTCCATATGTGTCAGTACCAAGTGATGCAACATGACTGTTGTCAAGGAATCCCAAATCTGCAAACAAGCACTTTTACCAAAATGCTCATAACTTATTCATTTCTCCACATAATCACTCCAAACCAAAAAAAAAAGGAAGGTTATTAATCCTACTACCAAATTTACAAATTATACATGGTTTACAATAGATACATGGTCATATAAGACCTGAAACCAACACAAAAATTGAAAAGCCAATCAACATAGTAACTTAGAATCACCCCAAATTTGTTTCAAATGTAAATATTTACTTCCCTTATCATTTGGTTCAACCATACATAAGTTTTTATAGGCTCATTTTTGGTTTACAACTTTCCAACCAACTTTTTACATTCTCTTAACCCTTTTTGCACTTTTTGCAATATTACAACTTATAGTTTTACACTTTCTTGACAACTTTACATTTATTGCCTTTAGGCATTAAGATTGATTCAATTACATGAAATATCACATAAAAATATATGTAATTACATTAAATAATTAAAAAAATTCTATGGATCATCTCCAATATCTTTTAGACTAGGTGCTCCTGCACCATACTCTTGAGCTTGAAAATTTTATATGTCCCATGGAAATGCTCTGGTGAGAATTTGTAAACAAATTTGTTGCTTCTTTGTCTTCATCACTGGATCGATGCCTCCTCTACTTTCTATATATTTTTCAACCATGACTCCAATTCATGGAATTTATGTTGGTCGCCTTCAATGGTGCTTCAGTCATTGCACTGTCCACTCGTCCATGCCGCATCTATCCCTCTCCTGGGAGTTCTATCATGCCTCTCTCCCCAAGATTATTGGTAACACACAAGACCAATCTTTAGCCCTGGATCATTTATCATGACCCTCTTGGTAGAAATTCTTGTCCACTCACTACAGTTGAGTGAACCAACACCAATTTGCAACCAAAACTTCATAAAAAGAATCTGAAATAAACCCAACATAGGGTTAGGTCCTGGTGTGAATCCTCACACTCTCAAGAGCTTCTAGCTCTGATACCAATCAGATGTAGAGAATCCTACAAAGAAACCAATAAATGGGATACATGTTGATCCCATCAAAATCCATGAGATAAATTCCATTCTTAGAGACATCTCATGAGGCAAAACAAAACTCTTTCCAACACTAGTTTAGAATACTTCACCATTCACATGGTTTGACTTCTATTAAAGAGTATATAACTCATAACTTTTATTTCTAATAGTTTCATGGGAAACCATTTGGAGATTTTGTTCAAACTTATACCTTCTAAAACATATCCATATCTGAGATCAATCTAATAAATAGATTACACATTATGGTCTCTGTACCGAGACCCATTTTTACTGTCATAAACTAGTAACAAAATTTGTAACCCTACCTAGGGCATCCAATATCTTTTACAATAAAACACTAAATGATCCCAAACAAATTTCATAATAAAAATAATTGAGTCTAGTTTCCAAATAGATAATCCATTGAATCTTCCAATCCATAATCATTACATGCACATAAATCTGTGCCTGCAAATCCATTGAAGATATTAAAAAACTAGGTTTCATTAAGAAATGCATAAATTCCACAAATCTCAATGAAAAAAACTCAAACCAAATGGAAATAAAACTAGATTCAAATATATTTCCAATGAATCCATTTGTATTTTGTAACTATTCCATATTTTTTAGTGCCAAGTGATTCAACATGACTACTATAAGGGAATCCCAAATCTGCAAACAAGCACTTTTACCAAAATGCTCATAACTTATTCATTTCTCCACATAATCACTCCAAACCAAAACCAAAAGGAAGGCTATTAATCCTAATAACTAAATATATAGATTATACATAGTTTCTAGTCTTTACATGGTTGTACAAGATGTGGAACCAACACAAAAATTGAAAAGCCAATCAAAATAGCAACTTAGAATCATCCCAAATTTGTTTCAAATGTAAATTTTTCCTTCCCTTCTCATTTGGTTTGACCATGCATAATTTTTTATAGGCTAATTGGTGGTTTAAAACTTCCCAAACCACTTTTTACATTCTCTTAACCCTTTTTGCACTTTCTACAATAGTTTTGCAGTTTTTGTAATATTACAACTTATAGTTTTGCACTTTCTTGACAACTTTACATTTATTTCCTTTATGAATTACCATTGATTCCATTACATGGAATATCACATAAAAACATATCAAATTACATTGAATAATTAAAATATTTCTAGGGATCATCTCCAATATCTTTAAGACTAGGTGCTCTTGCACCAATAGGTTCATGTGTCTCTTCTCATAGATGGTCATTGTAATGGTTATATATTTATAGGCATGCCTTGCTCTCTCAATATCTTAAGGGTAATTCTACATAACCCTTTTATTCATAGCATTTCATTTCATAATAGTTTAATAAAACTTTAGAGAGAGAATATAAGTTCCGATTCTATGTCATGGTTCATGGGATTATACAATTCCTTGACATTATGATGACTATAACGATTATTTTAATATTCATTGGATGATGTCAACCATCAAAATGTTATTGAATTTATAAAAAAGACAAATTGGTTCAAGGTCAAAGGGTCAAACTATGAATTCTCTAAGCATGAACATAGCCTAGACCATTTATGACAATCCCTTGAGGCTTAAGTCCCATCCCTTAGGGTTTTGTCTTTAAGTTTTAATATGGGTTTTCCACTTTAATTAATGATTTACATAGCTAAGATATCAACAAAGTATTTGTTTATGATCATGTACATAATGTGTTGTACCTAGTTAAATTGTGTGTAGTTATAGGTAGAGTCACTATGAAATAGCAAGTGAGCAATATTCAGGTGTGTAACAATAACCATTGTCAGTTAAATAGGAAAAGTAGCATAGCTAGTGTTATCTAAAGTAAACATGTTTTGAAAACCTTTGAGAAAGTAATCTTATTTAACTTTTTCACAATAGAATTTGACTTTGTTCTGCACTTCTATTGTATTAAGTACATCTAATGTAAAAAATAAAATTATTGCATCAGTTTTAGTCTAGCCATATTACTTTCTCATAGGTCCTTGGTTGAGGCATTATAGAAGCTATGATGTTGGTGGATACATAGAGGAGGGAAAAGGCACCCACAAGAATGGAAAGTGCAACCACCCCTAGAGCACATATTGGTTGGAGAGGGCACAATAATGCCCACAAGACAAAAATTTGTAGGTGCGATCAAGGAATCACCATCTCAAAAGAAATGACCCTAGAGTGCATAGTCTCCTTTGCCTATGAAACAAAATCAAACTTATGAATGGAATGTAAGTTAAATTGAATGATGACCCTACAAGATGAACTTAGGCAAGTCTCTGAGGGAATTGTTCATGGATGATGAGATGACAAAGTATTGATCATAGTCATCTTCTTCAGCATCAAACAAGTGGTAGGAGGGAAGGGAAAATTTGCCACTTGATGATGATGACTTCAACATCAAAGGAAAAAGAAACATTTCCTATTGATTTAAAAAGACTAGTTCCAAACCCCAAAAGAAAAATCCATGCAAATTAACATCAGGATATGATTAATGGATAGAATCTTATGTACATATGCAAATTAACATAAAGCAACATGAGGAGAGTCATATGTACCAATGCCAATATTGATAATTTTCCCTATTGAATTGCCAATTCTTTCCATAACAAGTGTAGATTAGAATTAAGAAGGAAGATTGTACAAAGAGATCCAAACACACACATCGTAGGGAATGAAATCCATAGGGTTCAAACATGGAGCATGTTTCTACAAATAAATAAACTAGTCCTCAATTTTCCAACAGTTATGTCCCAAAATTCCAACCCAAGCATCAAGCCAGTTAAATTCGACCAAAATGAAATGTTTCAGAAGGAAGTGTAACTATAGATCATGGCCCTAAAATTCTCTAACTCATGAGCAAATTTTGTCCAACAAGAAAAGTTCGCCCAGAATTTTAGCAATGATTGTGGAGTCACCAAGGTATTTGATATCATGATCAACCAAATTAGTGACACCCACATTCAAGTTGTGCACCATCTTCTACATGTCTACAACTAGAAAATTTTGGCAAAGCCATCTTCCCTATTAATAAAGATTAATTAAATAAATTGAATTATTTAATTAATTTAAGGGAAATGATTAATTATGCAAAAATTCATTTTTAGAGGAAATGAGATGATTAACTAGTAAGAACCCTTAATTAATATTAGAATAATTAGTGCATTCAAGTTGAACTCGCAAGCCTGTCCATTTTTGGGTGTCTACACCTATGTTTCTTTCTCATTGTCACTATTGATTACCAACACTTTTTGTCTAAACAATCAAGCTATTATTCTTCCATGTCACTTTTGGCCTTAGGTCATATATCTAAGTCTAATAGATAACAATGCTAAAATATTTACTCCCTATGGGGATCGCTTCAATTTACAAAGTAAATAAGACTCGAACAATAAAAACATTAAGTACAATAATTCAAAGACAACACATAAATTTGGAAAAATGATATAGCTATATTACCAACATGTAATTTGTACAACCATAATTTCATGTTTCTCGATATAAGCCAAAAATATATTGCACTAAATGATTGGTTACAAGTATAAAAAATGGGCAAGTAACAAATACTTGAGAACTATAATCCATTACATTACCATTTATTAAATAAAATATTATTTATTCTAACTAGAAGAACTATTTTCAATAGCACTTAGATGTTATTTTAAGGCTAAAAAGTGGCCATTAGACATATTAAGTTATATATAGTACTTCACAAGATTTCAAATTAGTCAAATAGTTTGTTCCTCTAACTTTGAAATCAAAAGTTGTGGCCTTTGTAAGTTGGGTCTCCTAGACTGAAAGATATGAAAAGTTGTTAGACATATTAAATAGTTGTAAGGGTGAATTAACATGTTGGTGTTTGCTTTATAATATCATAGGCTATCTTTGATTGAAAATAATCTAGATACCACTTTTTGGGTGGTTTTATCTCATGGTTTTGCAAATGCCATTTTCTAGTTTTATGTAGCATATCTCTTAATTATCAGGTTCCTAAGATGGAGGTTATTTGTGAGAGACTTGAAGAAGTTATTCTATGACATTAGCTTCTATATATAAAAGATTAGAGATTTTAAAAATATGAGGCATAAAATATAGACCAAATACAAGCGATTCAAATACATACCAAGGAATAATTTGATAAGTAGAGAAATTATATAACACTGACAATGATATCTCTACTTTATATAAATAATATATACACTGTCTACAATCACCATGCCATAATAGATTCAAATGAATAACATAAAGAACTAGATTTTGTTAAAAATGAAGTGTTGGAAAACAATAGAAGAAGCTTGAAATATATTATGAATAATATCTAATACTATTTACCAAATGGAGATGTTAGATATAATAATGAAAATAAAAACCATAAAAATGAACACATAACTTTGTGTTTACCTAGAGAAAACATTTAACAAAAATCTCCACCAAGAATGAGGAATGTGTTGTATCAACAACAACACATGATTAGCATAAAAAATATAAAAGTTTAAAATCTTCTCCAATCTTGGATTTAATAGTGTAATCCTTTCAAAGAAAAACTTGAATAAACTTGATGAAACTTCACTTCAAGCTTTCTATTTTATGGAAAAGCAATAGAACAATATAGAAGGACATCTAAAATTGAAATCCCCCATAACACCTATGCTGGAATCATTGATTTAATGTAAAAAAAAAGCCTCTTACAACTACCATAAGACATATTTCATCCACTGGTACCTAGGGACAAAGATATAAAGATTATGTCATAAATCTTATCATATCTATCATAAAATTTTATGACGTATCATAAGTATCATAGATGCTCTTAAAACTTATGGTTGATGTTAGATCATCCCAAATTAGTAGATTCCCAATGTAGACGCCTAGAAAGATCACCTTTACCATTTTACCATTATCCTTATACCTATCTAGTGAAAGTCAATTAGTAATTCACTCTTGGTAAATATATGATTATTGAGACTTCCCATATGGTGAACTAAAAACATTATTAGGAATGATTAGTTACATGTATTTACAAGGTTGAAGACATCTAAAACCCAATAATTGCTACACATATTTTTAAGATGTGGGATTATGAGCAACACATATGATTCATAATGACAATAGTTAAAAAGGCTTCAATCACAATATAATTAGTTGAATGAGAAAATAACATAACAAATTGGACAACCAAAGGAGTTGGGTATACAAGTCAATGTTCACCTTCCATGCTATCGCATATCGTGTTGAATATTAGACAATTACTTCATGCTTTTGTAGAGCCAATTCCTTTCACATCAGCTAACTAATTCTAGATAAACAACTTAGTACATTGAAACACATTCTGTAGTCTATTTTCCATTGGAAAACTTTGTATAAGTAGATCAAGAATACCTACAAGATTTTGCTACCATTATTAATAAGAATCTCAACATTTTGCCAAAACTTGAGATCATTTTTAAGGATCTATATTTGTACAACTTTTGGTGATGGTGAAATTTCTTTTTAATCAACTCTAAGGTGGGTTGTCTTGAGGACAATAAAATGGTTTTGTTTGCAAGATGTTAGTAGACATGCAATTCATAGTAGAAAAAGATGAATCATAATTATCATAGGATTCAAGAAGCACATTGTGATAATACCTAACATTATGCAATACCTATACAAAGACAAATAAAGGGACAAACTACTACATTTTAGAAGCCTTGAAATAATCTCGAGTTGCATTGAAAGGGTGATGCTAGAAAGGAAGATTAAGCTATATAGGAATGTCTGTAGTATATAAAAAAGAGATCTATCACCCAAACACACACACACACACACACACACACACACACACACACACACACACACACACACACACACACACACACACACGCGCATAAGACATAAATGTACATTGTTTATAATAAATATATGAATAAAGTAATCTTATGAAATTTATGAATGACTATATTAAGGAAGGTCAATCCAAAGAATAAAGACTCCCTGTAGGCCGAGGAGCCCCTACTATTTGAAGGGATTAGATCTGTGAAATGACTCATGCATGTCTATTGGTTGGGGTAACAAAATCGAGTTGGTAGGGTAAAAGAAAGGATTCTTTAAAGTTATTGCTATAATAGAAAAGTCCCTCCCTCTTGCTTCCATCGGGATAAATTTGTCCTCTTCCTCTATTACCACCTACATATATGGGATATTTCAGGAAGTGAGCTGTTTTATTAATAGTGGGTTTTTATTTTGCTTATATTAGTCCACTATAACTATCCTAATTTACTTTTTATTGAATAATCTTAAATTAACTTATGAACACACTTTATCCAAACTTCATATCTATATTTATTATCCATTTATCCCAAAAATGAATCCTATATAAATATATTTAAATAGAAACACAATCATTTCTAAAAAAAGACTTGATAAATACATAAAACATAAAATCTTATACCCTTTACAAATTCTTGCCTTCGATAAATACATAAAAAATAAAATCTTATAACCTTTACAAATTCCTACCTCCGATAATTGCATAAAAAATAAAATCTCATTTCCTTTACAAATTCCTACTTAATATATTTGATACAAACACAACAATTTTTACGAAGAATTATTATTATTATTATATTTTAAATTTATAACATCTTCTTATCAACTAATTATAAGCAAGATTGGTTGATGAGCATTACAAATAGGTAGTTTTTTAAAAAGGCTTTTAATATTGTCCCTAGAGACAAGCTTTGGGCCAGGATGGAAGAATTTGGTATTCCTAAAAATCTTAGAGCTGCTATTCATAAGATGTATGAAGAAGTTAGAGCTAAAATTATAACTTCAAAAGGCATCTCAGAGTGTTTTAGGAGTGATGTTGGAGTCAAGCAAGGTTGTCTGCTTCCACCAACTCTATTTTGCATATACATTGACAAACTTGAAGAATGGTTAGAAATGCAAAATAGTGAAGGTATCCAATTAGGTGAGTTTATGATATGACTGCTCCTATATTCGAGCGATCTCATTTTGGTTGCCAAATCTGCATATGGTTTGCAAGAACATTTACTATCGCTTGAGCACTTTTGCAAAATGGTTGGTATGCAAGTTAATATCAATATAACTAAAGTTATGATCTTTTCAAAAAGCAAATAACAACATCAACATAAATTCTATTTTAAGAGCAACATTCTAGAGGAGGTAGCAGAATATAAATACCTTGGGATTGACTTCAACAAAAATCTAAGCTGGGATGGCTGTAGAGAGAAAAGAGTTTTGGGAGGTTGGAAGGCACTTTATACTTTGCAATAGAGGTGTTGTGATGCTGAGGTTTGGGATTGGAAAACTAATCAAACTTTGTTTGGGCTTCTTGTGCTATCGGTGGTTCTTTATGACTGTAAAATATGGGCCAACAACATTTCAGACTTACGATGGAGACAAACCGAGATGATACAAAAGTGTTGGATTACCAACAAGTTTAAAATCAAATGCACGGTCCCCTCTGATATCATGTTTTGTGAAGTGAGAGTGATATCTATTGAGGCTCACGCTATGGCTCACCTCATTAGCTATCTTAAAAAAATTGAAAAGATGGAGGCAACTAGATGGCCTAAAATGGTCTTTGAGGATACTTTGGGTAAATGTAAAAGGACCTAGATGCAACAAAACATCAAGTGGATGAGCAAATGAGATATCCATTTCAACATGTGTTTGCTAATAAAAGTTTTTGTTATGAAGATATTTCATAAGAGAAACTAGGGAAAGGGGCTTAGTAGAAAAAAAGCTTACTACATCAGCGAGTTCAACCCCACATATGATCACTGCCAAAAGGAGTATATAGAGGCCATAATACCGTGGAGAGCTAAGACACTCATTGTACAACTAAGGACCAACTCCCAATAACTTCGATGCAAGACTAGATGGTGGAAGTGACCAAAAGAACTTTGGAAAAGGAGAATTTGCTTGTTTTGCAATTCTGGGAAGGTAGAAACTGAACAACACTTCATTTTGGAATGTGAGGCATACAAGGACAACAGAGTCAAATTTGTGGATATCCTATCTGACAACTCATGGTACAACCTATTCAACAAAAAGAACATTGAGAAACCTTCACGGAAAGCGAACCGAAGTCGATATAATGGGTATAGTGTTCCATAGGCTATTTATCAGCAAGGTGGACGTTAAAATCTCATCTAGGGGAGAGGACCCAGTACTTGAACACCTTAACTTCGCGCTTATCAAAACCCTACTTAAAAATTTGAAATTGCTCCCAATTTTTTACAGTAGCTTACTTGGCGAGTCGTCTACTTATAACGAAAGTTTCAAGTCCACGTCACCCGTTATGATGCCACATCAGCATGCTTTTTGCCAAGTCCAAAACAACCAAAAAAAAGTGAGACTAATGGTCGTGCATAAAGAGTACCCATAGTTGAATAGCTGATGTGGCATCACATCATTGATTAATTTTTATAACTAATGGTACATTTTATTTAATTTTGGGTAGTTTGCATTGTGCTAACAACTTTAAAGTTGCAAGTGTCGGTACAATGTTGTCAAAAAAAAAAATTGAACATTAAGTCAATAAGTGTAGGTATTAAATGAACAACTCCTATCACAACTATTGGAACATGTTAAGTAATGGGTCCTCTCCCCTATCTATCTATCTTCAAATTTGTATTAGTTTGCCCGGGGATAATGTACTGAATCATGTAACGAAGACTCCAATGGCTCAGGGTCTCGTATCATCTAGATTCTGCCGGTGGCTGCTTCTCGTTCCATCTCACTCTGCCATACTTCACAGCCCAGCTAAAATAAGCAGACCACCTGCATTTTATTTGGGGCAGAACTGTAATCTCAGATTATCCCTTTTAAAACGGTACGTTCATGAGAGAGCAATCGGTGCATTGGAGATTCAGAGTTCAGATCTCTTGGAAGCTAATAAGGAGGAGGAGGAAAAGGAGTTGCAGAAATCCGCTACAAAGAAAAGCAGAAATGAGAAAAAGCGGGAGGCTACGCGGGCAGTCAAATGGGGGATGAAGATGGCCAAATTTTCCCCTGCTCTGATCAAACAAATTGTTAGGTATCCTTGCGTTTGTCCACATTGCTATTCTACGCAAAAAACAGAGCAGAGTATATTGAATTTCTTTATTTAAATCTTGCTTGATGAAAATGAAAGGCAGTGTATGAGTATCTTAGGCTTAGGCTGGGTTTTGTGCAGAGGGCTTTCCACAAGATTTTAGTGAGTGTTACTGAGCTTTTAAGGATTGTTTATTTTCTATTTTGTGGTACATTTGGAGTTTCGAATTTTAAGCAACTAAATTTATGAAAGTTCACTTGTCTTATATATTTCGTTATTTAGCATATTCAATTCATGTGAGTAAAATAAATAAAATAAATAAAATAAATAAAATAACAATTGATACAAGTTCTAAAATTTGAGATGAATGATGAGTGGCAGGAAAAAGCCTAACAGGTGAGGCAATTTCTACACCATTTTCTATCAGCTCAAATTTGCAGCCCTAAAAAGTAGGGGCTGCCATTTTCCGAAAGAGATTCTAATTAAGCATGTAACAAGTTTCATTCATTTCATGGAACACTCCTTTGAAATAGAAGCCTCCTTAATAGGACCTCACCCTTAATTTTTTTTTAAAGATAACTGCTATCACTGTGGCGATAGCGCCCTTTATTAATAATAAAAAAGTTCAAGAAGCTACATGATGAGAATGTGACGTGGAACCTAGCTACAACATATCACATATGACAATGTTCAAGAAGTATATTTGGAATTTATCTTTTGTTCATGATTTGTCCTGAAACCAAAGAATAATCTTCCAGTACTTTGTTCATGATGGAAGCTTGTCTCAGCGAGGCCTCCCCAAATAGCAGTGTATAATCTGCAAATTGGGAGTGTGAGGCAGGCTCTACATTTGGATGGATAGTTATACCTTTCCATAACCCTTCCCTGCAGTTTTGATTGATGGCTTTATCCAAAACTTCTGCCATTAGGGCAAAGAGAGAGGAAGAGAGAGGATCTCCTTGCCTCAAACCATTGCAAGCATTGAAGAACCACATACATTACCATTGACAAGAATGGAAAACCGTGGAGATGCAGAAAACAAAGCTCTCTATCCAATGATTGTTAAAGCCATACGTTTTTAAAGTATTGGCAAGAAAAGTCCATATAACTCTATCGAAAGCTTTGGAGACATAAAGTTTAATAGCATACCTCTTTTTTTTCCCTTCTTCACTGTGTATGATATTTCTGAAACATAGATAATGCTGTTCAAGATTTCTCTACCAGGTGTGAAACCATTTTGATGCTCTGAAATGAGATTGGGGAGAACCTTTTTGAGCCTGTTTGAAGAAGCCTTTGAAATAATCTTGTATAAGGTATTGCAAAGAGCAATAGGCTGAAAGTCATTCATGGTTTCAGAGGCTTGCTTCTTGGGAATCAAAGCAATCAGAGTGTGATAATTTTTTTTACAAACTTTGTATGCTTCCTGAAATCTTCAATAAGATCAAGGATGTCTTTGCCCATGGACTCCCAGCAGTTTTGAAACAAAATCTGCTGTCATGCTGTCCGGCCTAGGGGCTTAATGAGGATGCAAAGAAAAAATGGCTTGTTTAATTTCCTCCAATGAGAAGGGTTGCATGAGCATGAGATTGTCTTCGTGAGAGATGTGAGCATCCAAAGTTTTTGAGAGGTTGATTTTGGAAGAGAGATGTGTTGGGCTACCAAGCAGATTAGAGAAGTAATCAATGGCTGCCTTTGAAATCTCCTTGTCTGACATTTTCCAATTGTCATAACCATCTTTCATAGCATTAATTTTGTTAAAGGATCTGTGAGCTTTAGTTGAGGCACAAAGAATTTAGTGTTGAGATCACCTTCAGAGATCCACATTTCTCTTGACTTATCCCTCCAGTAGATTGCCTCTCTTTGGAAAATTTCTGAATACTGCTTTTTAAGGTTTTTCTCATGCTCAAATTCAGTGCTGGTCATACCTGAAATCATGACCTTAGATTGTAGAGATTCAAGTTCTTCTATCCTGAGTTTTTCTGCAACGATATTTTTGAAAGAATATTTGTTCCAGACTTTGATTCTGTCCTTTAAATGACGCATCTTTTTGGTGAATATGAAGCTTGGGGAGCCTGAGAATTTCCTTTCTGACCACCAGGCTTTTAAAAGAGAGAGAAATTCTGGGTCTCTCCACCATATGCTGTGAAATTTGAAGAAGCTCTTAATATTGAAAGAATCCTGATCCAACTGAAGTAAAGGAAGGTGATCTGAACCAACTTGTGGCATAATGGAAGTGGAGATGGAAAAAGATCCAGAGATCTAATCTTCACCAATGAAGAATCTTTCCAATCTCTAGAGAAGTTTAATCTTTTTTTAATCCAGGTGAATAATCTATCTTTGGGGATGACATCCATGACTTTTATAGTAGAAATGAAATCTCTGAAGTCCTCCATGACTTTGGAGCTTTTTCTAAGTCCTCCCTCTTTTCCATCTAAGTCAAGGAGAGCATTAAAATCTCCACTTAGTATAATGCTACCTTTATTGAGAGTGTAAATGAAAGAGGTGATGTCGAACCAAACCCGAGTCTTTTCTTCTGTCTTGGAGGGACCGTATATATTGAAGATGGGAAAATCTAATTTGGATTTTGGGTGTGAGATGTGACATGCCATCCAGTTGTCATGAGAAGCCAATGGAGTGGCACTGACTGTACAAGGATTCCACATAATGCCTAATCCACCTGAAACACCTTTAGTATCCTGGAACAGACCATCTCATGTAGTGCAGCCATTTAGAAATTCGAGTGCTTTGTCACCATTAAGCTTGGTCTCTTGCAGGAGAATGATGTCAAGATTTGATTTGATAATGGCTCTTTTCACCAAGTTATTTTTGTCAGGGGATGTTTATCCCCTGACGTTCCGTGTAAAAGTTTTCATTGCTTACCAAGGGAGGCTTTGTATTCCTCGTTTTTTTTCAGAAATCTAGAAGGTTGATGATGCCCTTTTCATTTGCTCTTGATTCTCTGACTTGCTTGTTGTTTTTCCTTCCTCTGGAACCTTTCGATCTATCAAGAAGGATAATTGCTGATTGACTTATGCATCTGGGATCAAGATTGTCAAGTTCGTCTCTGAAAATTTCCTCTGAACCCAAAATTGAGTCATTGTTTTCAAAATTTTAACTGTTTCTGCAATGGTATTGGCTTTTTCTGCTTTGACTGCTACAGAACTGTTGGCTGGATTGCTGGATGAGCAACATGATTTGTCCGAGTCTTTTTACACAATTCTATTCCTTACTGTTAGAAGGTTGTAACTGAGAAACCATGTTAAAATACACTAGAGGTAAAATTTAATTTGAACTATGAAATATGAAGGTTCCTAGAAGTAAAATATAAAAGGAACTATGAAGTATTAATTTATGACTGTAGTTTCAACTTTCAACCAAGGGTTCATTAGTATCCTTGGTTAGAAGTATGTATTGGGAGTCTAGTAGGATTTTAATGGGTTACAATTTTTTCCTTAGGTAAAATTGTTCGATCTGGTATCTTATGGGTTTTGATCATTAACACTCCACTTACAAGGCATTGGCATTGCACATTGGAATTTAATATCAAATTTGATTGCCTATTTTTAAATTATAAAAAAAATAGAAAATGGAAATGACATCTGTACCATCCTAAATTGTATGCCCTTAGTGTACAATTTAAGGACTAATTTGCACCCACTTTAGTGTATTTTCTATTGTAGGACCTCATATGACACGTATTGGACACCTAAATTCAAATATGGGCCCTTTATCCTTTGAATCTTGTTCAAATTTGAGGTTATCCCTTATTTTAAAATGTCCTCTATTTTTCCTCGAAACCTAGGCCCTACATTACCATTTGCAGTCTTAGTGTTTTATTCGGACCTTGAAACTGGTTGTACTTCCTAATCTGATATCCCTTGGTTCCCTAGGACCCATTGTGCAAATTTGGGCCCTAATTGGGTGAAACATAACGTCCAATACATTATGTTCCTGGGAACACAACGTCCAATACATTATGTTCCTGGGAACACAATGTCCAAGACTTATGTTCCCTGGAGTTTAAGCCCAAATTCAAACTATGGCCATGTCTCCGTGATTTAGTGGAGGATTAGGATTTAGAGTTGGCCTGGTTGAGTTTTAACCCCTGAGATGTTTTGAGAGGTATGAAAACACCCCATCTCTCCCCATTTTGGAATCCATTATCAATTATCAATAAGGAGTTCATGATTTGCAAGCTATAGGTGAATTAAGTATTTAAGATCAAGAGCTGTCAAGCATTCAAGTTTTAAGCATTCTTCTCAAGCATTCAAGGTGCTCTTCTCTATAGATCTAGCCTATTTCCCTCAACGAAGGCCTAAGCAAAGGACTTTTCTATCAAGGAAGGAGATGCACATTACTTTTTCTTTGAAGTCTTCTTTCTTATTTCTCAATCAATCATTGTGGCAAACTGCAACTTCATTCCATAAGGTTTTTTTCTTTCATGATTTCCTTTTTGGTTTTTATGCTAAGTCAAAGCTATTGCATCAACATATTTGATCACATTTAAAGAAGCATTTGCGTTGCCAAGGTATGAGATACATCATTTCATAGGTCTAGCCTCTGCTATAGGAGTCATGTCAATATACTTTCATTTCATTTCAAGGTTGATTCCTTGTTTTTTGTGTGCAAGAATAGGTGGTGCAGTTATCAGACCAAATACAGGAAGTACAAGATCTGATGGAGGAACTGCAACTAATTTTGTGAGAATCACTAGGAACATAACATGCATCTTCCCAGGAATATAACATGCAAGACATTTTGTTCCCACCAAAATAGGCTGAAATTCATTCTCAAGACCAGCTACAGTTGATAGGTTTCAGATTTGCAATTACAACTATTTCCAGGATCATTGATCCATTCTGTGCTTAGGATCTACCTGAGCCTATTGGGACATTTTCCCTTTGAGTGTGGAATTTGAAAAGGTGGAGTAATGTACCATTTTTGCATTGCTTCCCATTTCATGTTATACATTTTGGTGAACCCAACCCATAACATTTCCACTTCTATTTGGTGCTTAAATTTGATTTGTTTGTATTTCATTTTGTGCATTTAGTTTTAGTCTTATTTTTGCATTCATTGATTAAAAAGACATAAAAATTGTCTATTCGTCATCCTTCATTTAATATATTGTATTTTAATGTTTCAAAACAATAAAAATTCAAAAGTATTTTCCTTTCATGCATTGTTATGTGTGTTAGATTAGTTCCTTTTATGCTTTATTTCATCAAATTAGCTTGTTGCATTACAAAATCTTTGATTTCCTTGTACAAAGTTTTATGTCTTTGATGCTCCATCTAGTAGCGAAGACTTTGATACGATGCATGAATCCTTGATTACTTCATTTCTACTAAGTCTTCATCTCTACCCCCTAAACTATCTTTTTGCCAAAAGTTGACTAATATTCAAGAAAGATTTAGGGTATATGTCAATCCCCTTTATAAACCAATCAATGATTTCTCTCCCAAATTTATTCTCCTTCATGACAACATATTGATGTAGGAAGGTACTTTTAAAACATCCCTCAATGATCTTCCTCGTTGGGATGAAGAATTGGAGAATGATGTTGATTTCTCTTGATTGAACCTCCCCCATGAGAGTACCTTTATACAAGAGGATGATTTTGTGGTGGAAAAGTATGACATGATTGACATTTCCCTTAGTGACACTTCCCTTCCTATCCATTTCAATCTTCTCCCCTCTAGATATGAAGCATTCGTGAATTATTTTTGTCCCTCCTAAAGTGCTTCATGAAAATGCCTTAGAAGAAAAGGATTGATACTCTTTTATTCCTTGTAAACCTTTTGAGCATAAAAGACCTAATCAAGTCAATACCATTCAAAATATCCTAAAAAACAAATCAATGATTGTTGTAAAGGGTGATACACAACCCGATTATCGTATAGTACCATACACATTCAATAAAATCCCCAAGAGAATAATATCCTTGATGTCCTCCCTTCTACAATCCAACATTAGCACATAAGGATCCTAATGAAGTCAACACTATCCAATTTCACCTTCTTCAATTCTTTCTCCAGTACAAACAAGCACACCATCAACCTTTCAAGATGATGATTTGGGAACTTTAAAATTCACACCGACCTTTCGTAGTGAAATCAAAATCCTTGAATTTGAGACTCGGATCCCTTTTAACACGTATGGATATTGATTGGGCCTCTTTAAATTTCAGTTTGATTCCACCTAAGAGTGATCCTTATCTATTTGATATTCCAAACCTTGATGATGACATAGTATAGGACGTGTGCAACAAAGCATTGAGACCCATGAGAAATCTATATCACATTTTCCCAGGGAAACTCTAGGTTTCCAACCTTCTCGTTTGTCCTATTAATCTATAAATTCTTCTCCTAATTTCTCATCACAACAAGAGAATATTTTGTTTGAGTTTCTCAATGCCAACTTGATTACTCTTCTTTAATTACACAAATGAGATAATTCTTCCGTTTTTATGAATTATCAAATTCTTGGCCATAAGACTAATGAACGTTATTGTTTGAAGTTCAAAATTCAAGAAATCATTAATTGTGATATCATTCAAATGACATGTAACAATGAATGACAACTTTGTCATGATCATTCTAAATAACATCTAGGTTCCTATTATGTTGCTCCTTAGTATGTGACATTGCTAGTGTAATGTCTCCTTTTTGGGATGATATTTTTTATGGTTGGATTAGCCTATTATTGGCCCTCGTAGGCTAAGATTGATGGTTAGAGGGTCTCAGTTGGCATTACAGGAAGCTTATTCCTATTTCAAAGGTCAAGAGTGTGTTAGGATAAACCACAGACAGAAATAAAAACTACGTGCAAATATAACCAATAATAGAAAATAATAGATCACACAGAAATGAACAAAAGGCACCAAGATTTAACGTGGTTCACCCAATCCCTGGGCTATGTCCACCAAATTGCAAGTATAATATTATTACAATCCAGTGATTACAACTTGATTGCAATCCGTAATCCCTTACAGCTCAATACCGCCGCAAGAAGCAATTTCGCATCACAACATAATGAAAATACCTAACCCTAAACCCTTTTATACAAGTATTTTATCTGTTTTAGGGTTATAACATGTCAGCCATATGTTGGCTACAAAGTCGGCCACGGCCCAATTAGTCACCACAATCTAACAATCTCCCACTTGGGGACTGATCAGGCTCCACACTAAACAACAATCTCCCACTTGGAGACTGATCCTGTAGCAATACCACTACCACATGAGGCTCCCACTGAATCAAACCACCCTGGACTCTGCTATTGTTTTATTCATGTTCAGTCTAAAAAACCAACCGAAGCTGAAGAGGAGTTCAGCTTCTCCCTTGTTACAACCTTTGTCAACATATCTGTTGGATTGTCATTTGTATGTATCTTCTCCAGCTTTAACTGTCCATCCTCCAAAACTGACCGAATGAAATGGTACCGCAACTGTATGTGTTTGGTCTTAGAATGCAGAGCTGAATTCTTTGCAAGATGAATGGCACTCTGACTCTCTGTGAACAAATAATTATCCTTCTGAGGATGTCCAAATTCTTCCAAGAAGAACTGAAGCCATATCATCTCCTTGGTTGCCTCTGTAGCAGCAACATACTCTGCCTCTGTAGTGGATAGAGCATTAATCTTCTGTAACCTAGAAACCCAGCTCATGGCTGCCCCACCAACAGTAAAGACATAACTTGTAGTACTTCGCTTGGTATCAATATCCCTTGCCAAATTTGAGTCAACATAGCCCTGTAAATCAGTAGTAGAGCCCCCAAAGTGTAAACACTTATTGGATGTTCCTCTCAAATATCTGAGAATCCACTTGACAGCATTCCAATGCTTAAATCTTGGATGACTCATATACTTGCTAACGACTCCCATTGCATGTGCAATATTTGGCCTAGTGCATACCATAGCATACATCAAGCTTCCTACAGCTAAAGCATAGGGTACCTTGGACATCTTATCCTCCTCTTCCTGTGTCTTAGGACACATCTCCTTAGTCAACTTCAAATGACCAGGTAAAGGTGTGCTGACAGCTTTAGCATTCTCCATAGAGAAATGTTGCAACACCTTCTCAACATAATCAGCCTGAGATAGCGTCAATGTTCTGTTCTTCCTGTCTCTGCAAATCTTCATACCAAGGATTTGTTTTGCTGCCCCCAAATCCTTCATAGCAAATGCATGTGCTAACTGGCGTTTTAGCCCCTTAATATGATCCATGTTCGACCCAGCTACAAACATATCATCAACATATAAACATAAAATAATGTAGCTATCATCATCCAACCTCTTAAAATAAACACAATAATCTGAATGACACCTGTCATAGCCATGCTCATGCATAAACCTGTCAAATTTCAGATACCATTGCCGAGGTGCTTGCTTCAAGCCATATAAACTTTTCTTCAATTTGCACACTAAGTTCTCCTTACCATAGTAACGTGAATCGGAATCGTATCGGAATCGGCACGGCCGAATCGAATCGTGAATCGGGGGTGAATCGCTGGTGAATCGGCGATGAATCGGCAAATTTGAAAAAACCCTTTAAATGTAAAGATTTTAACAATTTAAGACTTATTTCATGCACTCTTTATTGAATATAACTTAAAAACACTATAACATCATCAAATAGAATCTAACATACATAAACATGAAACATAAAATCCATCACATACGTAACTATGTTATCATTATGTACTAAAATGTAAATTGTATGCTAGCTGAAGTAAATAAAAATCAAATGATCATAATGATTCAAATCATAGAATCAGTAAGATGAAATCATGAAGATCTATAAGACATCAAATCATAAATGTATGTATAAATCTAAGATGAAGATCCATGAAAGTTTGAAACATGTCTATCAGTGATTCAGTATCACTATCAAATTATCAATATCTATACAGTGTAAACAAAATATAAAAACAAGGCTCCAGCTCAAGCCTCATCATCCTCATCATCATCCTCTAGCTCTGCTGCAGCCTCAACCTCAGCCTCTGAGTATCCAGTTTGCCTATGAGAAAGGCGTGTAAGATAGGTCCTAGAGGACCGCCAAGCCATGTCCCCTACATGGGCAATGGGCTCATGAATAACGTCGCTAGGGCCTGCGTCTGTGCGTGCGCGTGTGCGTCTACCAATGCCTGAACGTGCTCTAGCTGCCTCCTCTGCCCTGGCCACAGCCTTAGCCTCTACATCCACTTGGTCAACCCACACGCGGTCTTCCTCAGTGAACACTGGGTCCACGGTCTCTGTGATCCACTCTGATTCTGGATCAATCTCCTCTAGAATGATCGGAGAGGAGTCAGCGCCCAAAATCTGTCTGATCCTAAGACGAAGGTTGTAATGAACAAAGACAAGATCATTCAACCTCTGCACTGTCAACCTATTTCTCCTCTTCGAGTGGATGTGCTCGAACATGGACCAACTGCGCTCACATCCAGAAGCGCTGCTCGGCTGACTTAGAATGCGGATGGCAATTTTTTGAAGGTTTGGGGTTGTGGCCCCAAACATTTGCCACCATCTATCTGAAATAAGGAAAAAACAAAAACAATTAGTCTCATTTATAGATTACAACTCTAAAATTAATGCATTATATAATCAACTTTAAGTTTAGAATCTAGATTCATGAACATTGAATATATTATTTAATTTTTACTTGGCTGTAGTGTTGTCTAAGCATTTATGGCCATCCTGCTAGAGAAAAGTGGCCCCTCCTTATTGTTGAACTGGTCTAGCTCAACAATCGCAGCAGCGCTATTTTCATCGCTACTCAATCTCTGAATTACTGTGTATAAGCCAGTGAGAACCTCCGCATCCGCTTTGAACTCAGGACGGAAACGAAATGCCGGATTCAGATAGTAAGCTGTTGCCTGGATCGGTCGATGGAGCTGATTCTGCCATCTCCTATCGATGATGTCCCAAATAGGGCCATACCTCTCCTGCACTCCTGCATATTGGGCTCTGATGGCCTCCTTGGCCCTATCCATGCCCTCATAAATGTAGCCCATAGAGGGCTTCTCCCCATCAGTAGTTTGTAGCAAAGCTACAAGGGGCTCAGTGACCTACATATAAAGTAAAACAAAAAATTTGAGTCAAAACTTAAATATAAAATAATATAACTTAAAGTAAAAGAAAAATACTAAATGTTAAATTGCAATAAATTTACCTTAAGGATTTCTCTAGCGGGTTTCCAAAAACCATCCTCATCAAATATGCAATCCGCCACATCTAACCCTATAGTGGTCGTAGCATAGGAAGAGCAAATCCACTCCTGCCCAACAAACATGCTCCTCAATCCATCCCTTGATGTCAACAAAGACTGCAAGGTGATGAAATTCGAGGCAAACCTCGTGATACCTGGGCGAGCTAACTCCTTGCCTTTTGTGTACTTCCTCATTGTGCTAAGGACAAATGCATGATTATAAATGAATTTGCATATGTTTTTTGCCCTTTCCACACATGACTTGACAAACTCAAGTTTGCCAATTTCCTCCAACATGAGGTCAATGCAGTGTGCCGCACAAGGGGACCAAAATATGGTGGGGTGCCTCTCCATCAAAAGTTTACCTACAACAATTTTAAGTCAATTAGAAACTCAAATTTCAAAATTCAAATAAATTTATTTTCAAAACTTGCAAAGTTAAAAGTTTACCTGCTGCAACATAATTTGCTGCATTATCCGTCACCACCTGGATCACATTTTGTTCTCCCACCTCTGCTATAACTTCCTCAATAGCCTCACATAAATATGTGGCATTTTTCACATGTGCGGAAGCATCAGTGGATTTTATGAACATGGTATATCCTACAAGTAACAAAACAACGAATTATAATATTAAATGGATCATTAACGAATTAGCATTCAACAAATCAAAATTTACAATGTATGTAGGAAAGTAGAATGATCAATCACCTCCACAGGATACAAGAAAATTGAGGAGTGTTCTATTTTTCCTATCGGTTCAACCATTAGT
Organism: Cupressus sempervirens; assembly: GCA_028749045.1. Classification (NCBI taxonomy): domain Eukaryota; kingdom Viridiplantae; phylum Streptophyta; class Pinopsida; order Cupressales; family Cupressaceae; genus Cupressus; species Cupressus sempervirens. The sequence continues at coordinate 953,877,354 of CM053792.1, read as the reverse complement.
CATGATGGTGCAACCCTTTGCAATCCATTCCTTTCGGTTCTCCTCGAGGTCAACCCTCATGTCCTCTACCATCTCATCCAGGAGGTATCCGCTCAACTCAGCCTCAGTTGGGGCTTTAAACCCCGGACCACAAATAGCAACCGCATCTATCATATTCTGCCAATAAGGAGCCCTGTCACAAATAAAAGTTTAGATGTCAAAGACTTGAATTATAAAACAAGTAGATATAATTAAAGTTTTACTTTTACTTTTAATTTTAGCTTTAAAGAAAACAAAGAAAAAAGAATCAATTACCTGGCTGCAATAAATGGAATGTTGCAAAAGTACTAAAATTTGCAGATCTCTTTTCTGGCAGCATCGTGAATCTCCTTGTTCAAACCCATGCCCTCAAGCGTGGGTTGGGAACCAGGAGTAGTGCGGGGCACAAAGTAACTATCCATTTTGTTTTTCCGCACTCTAGGCTGCAATAGGTTGGTGTGGGACTCTGTCTCAGTATGTGACCGACTAGCACTAGCACTAGCACAAGCAGAAGAACTAGGATAAAAAGGAGGCCTAGAAGAACCCTCTCCAACACAACCTACGGATGCGGAAGCTGATGCAGATGCAAATGTGGATGCGGCTGCGGATGCGGGAACATGGGAGCCAATACCCCTTAACCCTTCAACTTGCATTTTCCTATTTGCTTTGTCTTTTTCAATTTTTTCTAATGCCATTAAGCAAGTGCGTTTTGCCTCAGGAGTTTGGTGAGTGCAAACTGTAACATCATGTCCAGGTATAACAGCAATGTGGAATTTCAATCTATAAATACCCCTGGAAGTTATTTTTTCTTTACAAAACATGCATTTTGTTTGATATTTGGTTCTTCTAGGAAACTCTTCATTATATTTCCAACATTCATCTTTTTTACCTATTGGAATTTGCGAAAAATGAGAGCAAAGGCTGCTGCAATAAATTTTTTTATGTAAAATATCAAAGTTTGAAGCTAATAAAAATTAGAAAACAACAAACCCTAGCTTGCAACTTAGTAAAAATAAAGAACATTCAAGATTTACACTAAAATTCTTGAAAACTATAGAAATTTAACAAAAAACGCATAATACACTAAAAATTAAACAAAAAATGCATAATACACTAACATGCAAGAAAAAAATAAGCACTTACCTCTTGCAAATGAGTTGAGGAGTGTTGATATTGGCTCCTTAATGCTCCCAAAGCAATTGATGGGCTCCCCAAATGGCCTGCTGATCTCTTTGGTGCTCCTCCTTCTTGCCGGTTGGAAACCTATGGCTTTTCTTTTCTCTTCTTCTCTCTCACTTTTCCTCTCTTCTACTCATGCTTCACAAATAGAAGGCCCTTTAGGGTTATAACAAAGAGAATAGGTCAAAAACAAAGTGAAAAAAACAAGTGATTTTTAAAAAAATTTCAACTTCCCTTTTTACATACCGCGGGCGATTCATAGCCGATTTTTTAAGGCGATTTTGGCGATTTTTATATGAATCGCCTGAATTGGCGATTCATGGCCCAGAAATCGGCGATACTGATTCACGATTCAAAAAAAATCGCGCAGGATGAATCGGGTTGCGGAATCGCCGATTTAGGCGATTTTTGGGCGATTCTCGTTACTATGCTCCTTACCTTTGACCTCAAAACCCTATGGCTGAGCCATATATATTTCTTCACCCAAATCACCATGAAGAAAGGTTGTTTTAACATCCAACTGCTATAAATGCAAATCTTCAGTAGCCACAAGACTTAAAACAGTACGAATAGAAGTCATTTTAACAACAGGAGAAAATATCTCATCAAAATCAATTCCCTTTTTCTGTGTAAAGCCTTTTACAACTAACCTGGCCTTAAATCTTTTTTGACCTCCTTCCTCTTCTTTCAACCTGTAAACCCACTTATTCTGTAAAGCCTTTTTACCTACAGACAACTTGCATAGATCCCATGTCTTATTCTTCAACAAAGAGTCCATTTCATCTTTCATTGTAGACTCCCATTGAATCTTAGTATCCACCTACACAGTTTCATCATAACTTTCAGGTTCACCAGCATCAGTAAGTAAAATAAAATACAAAGAGGGAGAAAATCTTTGTGGAGGTCTAATTTGCCTCGTTGACCGTCTAACATTCACCGGTGTGTGTGGTATTTGTTGTTGCAATTGTTCCACATCATGAGGAATGGCTGGAACATCAGCTTTTGGAGTATCATCCAACACTACATAATCATCTTCTTTCTTCTCATGTTGCTGCAACAGATCTTTGTACAAAACTTTCTCATTGAATATGACATCCCGACTTCTAACAATTTTATGATTTTCAAAATCCCAAAGCCTATAACCAAATTCATTAATGCCATATCCAACAAAGATACATTTCTTTAATTTAGCTTCTAGCTTGGTTCTATTTTCAGAGTCTATATGAGAAAAAGCTTCACAATCGAAGGTCTTAAGAAAAGAATAACTCACCTTCTTACCAGTCCATGCCTCCTCTGGAATACCATAGCCCAAAGGAGTAGAGGGACCTCTATTAATCAAATATACTGCAGTATTGATAGCCTCCACCCACATGTGTAAGGGCAACCCAACATGCAACCTCATGCTCCTTGCGCGCTCCATTATAGTCCTGTTCATGCGTTCAACCACTCCATTTTCTTGTGGAGTCCTTGGAACAGTTTTTTGTCTACGAATACCATTAGTGGAGCAATAATCTTCAAATTCATGACTGCAATACTCACCACCATTATCAGATCTGAGGCATTTTAATTTCTTACCAGTCTCATTTTCAACCAAGCATTTCCATTTCTTAGAAGTTTGAAATACATCAAATTTCTGTCTAAGGAAATAAACCCATACTTTTCTAGTTGCATCATCAATAAATGTAACATAATAATGAGAGCCACCAAGGGAAGATACCTGAGCTGGTCCCCATACATCTGTATGCACAAGCTCCAATTTCTCCTTTTTGTTTTCCTTCCCAGTCTTTACAAAACTCACTCTCTTTTGTTTTCCATACACACAACTTTCACAAAAATCCATATTAACACATTTTAGACCTGGTAAAACTTTATTTGAATGAAGTACTTTCATACCTTTCTCACTAATGTGCCCAAGTTTGTTGTGCCACAGCGCTGTATCAGAATCTACAGCAGCTATTTGTTCTCGCTGCTCAATTGCAGCAATTGTTCCTGAACATTCATTTTTCTCTGAAACAATCAAAGTAGAAGAAACAATATGACTTGTACAAAGATATAAGGTGCCTACTTTCACACTTTCACACCTTTTGCTACTACAAGGGAACCTTTTGAAACCTTCCAATTTTTATCATTAAAAGTAACTACACAACCCTCATCACCGAGTTGCCTCGCTGAAATTAAATTCCTACTCAGCCTTGGAACATGTCTTACCTCATGTAGTAGCCAATGATTCCCATTCTGCAACTTAATCTTAATTTTTCCCTTTCCAACAATTTGATAGGGTTCATTATCCCCCAAATAAACAAGCCCAAAATCCCCTTGGACATAATCAATGAAATAACCTCTATGAGGTGTAGCGTGAAATGAAGCACCAGAATCTAAAACCCATGAATCATCAACACTTTCTAAAGACAGAAGCAAAGCATCCTCTTCGGATTTGTTACTTACCACATTTGCCTCCTTGTCTCCATCTGATTTATCTCCTTCATTTTTCTTTCGATTCCAGCAATCTTTCTTTTTGTGCCCTGGTTTCCCACAGTACCAGCATTCGTTTGGTCCTCTCGATTGAGACCTCTTCCCTTTTGACTTTCCTCTTGATTTTCCACGATTTCTAGAGTTACTTCCTCTCTCAGTCGTTCTACCCCTGCTTTGTGCATTCAAGGCACTTCCTGATGTAGATCCACCTGAGGATTTCCTACGAGTTTCCTCACTCAAAACAACACCGATCACATCTTCACATTTTAGGGTACTAGATCTAGGAATAGAATTACTCATCGCCATTACCAAGCCATTCCAGCTTTCAGGTAAAGAACACAAAATCAAGAGAGCCCTAATTTCTTCATCAAAATTGATACCCACAGAAGATAATTGACTAGTAATAGTATTAAACTCATTTAAATGATCTGCAACAGATCCACCTTCTGCCATTTTCATATTAAATAAACGTTTCATGAGAAATACCTTGTTTGAAGCGGAGGGCTTTTCATACAGTGTCGCTAGGGTTTTCATCAACTCTTTTGTCGTCTTTGCTTTTGTAATATTAAATGCCACCGATGGTGCTAGGCATAATCAAATGCTTCCAAGTGCCTTTCTATCCAAAAGATCCCATTCATCATTTGACATAGTTCCCTGATTCTTGGCTCTGCCTTCCAACGGCTTCCATAAATCCTTCTGATATAGATAGTCTTCCATTTGCATCTTCCATAACTGGAAGTTCCACCCATTAAACCTATCAACCCTCAGCTTACCCTTATTTGCCATTGCTTCCACTCAACCATGAGACTCCCACTCAACTGTGAAACTTTCCTACAGAGGATAATTGAAAAACAATTAGGCTCTGATACCACTTGTTAGGATAAACCACAGACAGAAATAAAAACAACATGCAAATATAACCAATAATAGAAAATAATAGATCGCACAGAAATGAACACAAGGCACCAAGATTTAACGTGGTTCACCCAATCCCTGAGCTACGTCCACCAAACTGCAAGTCCAATATTATTACAATCTAGTGATTACAACCTGATTACAATCTGTAATCCCTTACAGCTCAATACCGCCGCAAGAAACAATTTCGCATAACAACATAATGAAAATACCTAACCCTAAACCCTTTTATACAAGTATTTTATCCGTTTTAGGGTTACAACATGTCGGCCATATGTCGGCTACAACGTTGGCCACGACCCAATCAGTCACCACAATCTAACAATCTCCCACTTGGGGACTGATCAGGCTCCACACTAAACAACAGAGTGTTCATAACTACTCTTCATTTGGTTCAATTTGGCACACTTGCTATTGATCGTAAGTGACTATTTCAGGAAAAGTTAGGATTACTATTTATAGTAGAGCACTTTAACGAGCTATGTTTGTAGTTTTGATCCTTGGCACCATTGGCTTGACTAGATATTTAGGGGCTAACTATTTATAGTAAGTCATATTTGCCGAGTTACTTTTTTGATAGGGCACCTGGATACATGGTATAGGCAATGGTCATACCTTTTTTATTGTTGACTTAGTGAAATAATGATATTGGTGCGAGTTATATTAGTTAATTATTAAAAAAAGGTGACTTTATCTATAATTAATCATTATATGTGAATTATAAGGTTATAAAGTTGCTTTATGTACAATAGTGCCATGACCCTCAATTTAAGTGATTGAAAAGTGCATTAATTGATTATAATTTATGGGTCCAATAATTAAAGTAACCTATAAAGTAAATGTGAGAACATGTTATATCATTTATACGATACTAAAAAGGCATTTAATGAGACTTTGTCTTGGGTGCGCATATTGAGGAAAAATAAAGGTATTTACTAAGTAAAGATCGAAAGCAACAAAAGGATATAATTAAATGATTTAAAATGCCTAAGTGGATCAACCTCTTGTTGAAAAGTATAGAAAGGCATCATTTGTCTTTGCAAATTTGGTTGTTTTGGAGTTTGTGCAATCGAAACAAGGGTGTTAGCGGTACCGGAGTATTGGAGATTGTTTAATCTTCACTTTTTTTTGCGGTCTTGAGGTTGTGAGATATCAATCGAATTATTGCTTTGGAGGACTTCATATAGGAGTTCTATTGGTGCTTCAATTGGAGAAATACGTCAAGTATTTGAAGGTTTTTGAAGGTTCATTAATTGTAGACCTAAATATTCATCATTGTTTGCCATTTATACAAAATTTCAAGCATCAAATTGCAACGACAGTCCAACGTCTCACCCATATTTCTAAGGAAGGGCTTTCTTTGCTAAGCAGCTATATACAAGAGCTTATATGTGTTGATGTCAGTTTTGTACCACTACATAACATATATCGATTGAATACTTGATACGAAATGTCAAACACTCTCTTCCCTTCATCAAAAATGATGGACTTGGTCACGGTTTAATATCAAACCGGGATGAATATTCTATTACCAATTCCGGACAAGGCAAGGTAGGAGGGAAAGCCGCCACATGTACAATTCCGGTCTTGTAGATCTTCTTTGCCATGGGGGATTGTCCTCCCTTCAATTTTTCCTTCAACTGTATCATGTTCACTGTACCAACGTTGGTATCGCTTATTCGCCTCACTTTCGAGAAGAAGGTGGTTTTAGGCATCATGTCTTCTTTGTCTTTTTTGGTATTTGTTCCTTTTGGGTTCTTGCTTGCACTAACATGTACCATCCTAAACATTTATTTCTGCCTCTTCATTTAAAATGATATGGACTGCACTTATCAATCTCCAACCTTCTTTCTATCGATGGAATCTAGCTTATTTCTGCCTCTCCAAGTCCTATCTTTACACTTATCAATCTCCAAACTTCAATCCTAGGGGTGAGACTACCACTTATTTTTGCCTCTTCGTTACCTTAGGATGGACTACATTTATATCTCCCAACTTCAAACATAGGGTGCTCTAGCTTATTTCTGCCTCTTCGAATGTCTTATCATGAAATCTACACTTATATCTCCCAACTTCAGCCTATCAATGGAATGGTGAAGTGGTGGATGAAAAGTGCAAGAAGAAGATAAGGGAACAAACCAAGCAAGAACAAGGAATAGAATCCGCCTTTAAAACCAATCTTCACCTCTAAAAATGAATAGAATTTTATCTTAAATCTGCCTTTACCAATAACCTACTCCTCTTCAAGTTTGGATCAGATTTTAGAAATTTCAATCCTCCTTGCAAATAATGATTCCCTAGCAAAAATTAGAATTTCGACTTCCTTGAAATCACCCACACTTGCCAAAAAATAGGCTTTAAATCACAATGCCTCTTTACCAAAAAAGAATCGCCCAATTCTGGAAGGCGAAATTGTTGCCAAAGATGGAGAAATCAAACTTTAAAAAAAATTGCCCAAGCTGGAAAAAATTAGATCTGCTCCAAAAATTGTCCAAGCAAGAAATTCGCCTCCCTTAGAAGAAAATCACACATCCAAGGAGGAGGAGGAAAAATGAACGAGGAAATAAGAGGGGGGGAAGCCCCTCTTATACCATTTTTTTTGCCTCTCTAAGTGGGCTGACCTGCCTGAAGGGAAAACAAAATTAAATTAGCCCCTTAATTAATGGCCTAGATTTAAATGCAACATTAAAATTACTTAGCCCTATAGTGAAATTGGCCCATTTAATTGTTAATTTTGATAAAAAATTGCAAAATAGAAACAAGGTAAGCCTAGGAGATATCAAAATTTTCATTTAATAATGTTTTGACAATTAAAATATCATTAAAATTGAATTTAGCAAGCCAAAATCAATTTTCAATTCCAAATCACCAATTTCTTTTAACATTTATAAAATCCTCTAGGCAAAATTTCAACCAAATTAATGAGATTTTGCAATTTAATCCAATTTCAATTTATTCTCCTTCTTCTTGGGTAGGATAGGTGTCCGATTCTGATTGGCTACTGTTTTGGTGCCTTCTCATTGGTTGCCACTTTTCTTTTTTTTATTGATCCATTGATGAGGTGGCGTCTTCTCATTGGTCGATGGGGTGGTAACCCTAATTAGGGTTTATGGGATTCAATATGGATCGTTGATTTGGCCTCTTAATCTCTATTGTTGGTTGTAATTCTGGCCCCTATAGAAGGCCATTTGCTCTCATTTGTAAAGGGTTGAAGAAAATTGTTGCTTAGATAATATCAAAATTGCTTCTTTATCATTGTTGTGACTTGCATGGTGATTAAGAACATTTGGTGTTATTGCATGGTTTCTACTTCCAATAGTTAGAGTTAAATTTCATTGAAGTTGTTAAAGTAGATTTTATTTTAGGAAAGTTGTTAAGAGTAAGAGTAGATGGATAGTTGTATGGTGATATTAGTGGATGTTTGATAGAGATCTATAAACTAGGCCACTAGCATCCTAGCGGCTTGTTAGGAAGCCTTGTGTGGTAATCTAGTCTTTTTTCCCTTGAATCATTGTATCTATGGAGGTAGAGCTGCTGGTAAGCTTTCATCAGATTTGATCTCTGTCCATTTGCTAATCTTTCCATTCATAGGAGTAGGAGTAAGGCAGCAAGTAGTTTAGTAGTTGGAGTTCATTTAAGAAGAAAGGAAGTTAGAAGAAGCATCATTGGCAGACATACCCTCCATCATTATCGCCATCAACATCATTTGGCACTCATACTTTACAAAGCCAGACATCATCATCATCACAACGAGAGTTTGACAATCTTTGAATGAACAACGTAAGCCGCCTACGTGATTAACCAGCAAATCACATTAATATAACTGAGTTAGTATCCACAGGTGTAAGGAACATTGGAGTTTTTCTCATGTCTTCATGAGTATTTACTTTTCAAGAGAGGGATTGAGTGTTTGATATTCCATGTCAAGTATTCAATCACTATATGTTATGTAGTGGTACAAAACTGATATCAACAATATGACATTTAATATTAGTCTGAATTTATTCCAGCAGTATTACGCATTCACCTAGTAGTCTTGACGTTGAAATTTGTTAGATCATTTACATCAGTCTGAGAATTCTTGATTGCTGATAATCATTTCCAGATTTTTCCAAAGTCTTCTATATTATTCCAAGTATGAACGTTGATGTTACAAAGCATATTTGATCATGCATTGAATATTCAATAATATTGCAGCCATTGTTTTGCCAATCTTTGTATTTAAATTGCAAAATTCTATATATTATTTTTGCTCCGCATCTTATTCATTTTATTTATTAAAATTGCAAAACTTCACAAAACAAAGCCGAAATAGAAACATTTGCAAGATGTTGAATTGGATAATCTGAGGGGTTATCACAACTAGTCTATCTGTTGTGGGCTTATTGTCATTTATGGTGGTGCAATTTTAGGCGCAATCATACTTTGTGAGCAACATAATTGTCCTTCTTTTTCCTTCTCTACACACTTGGGGAAAAAGGTTACTATTTCACTTTCCTATTTATCTGAAGGGTACATTTTCTCCCTTCGTTGTGTCTTTTATAACATATATCTTTTCTTGCGTAAAATTATTTATTTATGTAAGGATCTTTTTTCAGGAGATTTACATCCCGAGTTTACAACCTTTTCTTTGCTTGAAAGCACATGTCTATTATAAATGACCTTTTCACTTGGGGTGCATAATGTGTTGTCCTTTTCCAAATATTCCCTTACCTAGCAATAGGGAGGGGGTGTATACTTGATCCTCCTTCCTCATTCTCTCTTCCTTTCCAAAAGGTTCAATATACCTTTGATAACTAGTTTCTTCTATAATATGATGTCCTTTTCTGCATGGATTTGTTTGTGTTATGCATGGATTTTCTCTTTTTCAGGAGATTTACATCTCAAGTTTACAATCTTATGCTTGCTTGAAAGTGCATGTCTATTATAAAAGATCTATCACTCAGGGTTTGTAATGGGTTATCTTGTCCTTGCCTGCACCCTTGGCGGACAATGTTTCATTTTTCAAACTCTTAATCCTTTCTAAGGATTCACACTCGCTCGGTGATGTGGTATTCGTTTGTCACATGTTATACTTTCTCACATGGAGTTGTTTTATGTAAGGATCTTCTCCTTTTTAGGAAATTTGCATCTCGTGTTACAACGTTTTTCCTTGCTTGCAAAGCACATGTGTAGCCTAAACAAATACCCTTACTTGGGGGTTTAGAGTGTGTTATCCTTCATCAAGGATACATTTTTCACCTAGTAATAGTGGGGTTTAAAAGGGTGCATCCTTGTTCTCCTCCCCCTCTTTATCTTGAAGATGTTGTCTTTGTTCAAAGACTCCTCTTGAAGCTAGATGTCTTGTAACCAAGATCTCTTCCTTTCAAGGGTCTCTTCCCACTTGTGGATCTCCTTTCACAATTATCTATTCTTTGGTGAACAAGTAGTTTCACTCTTTGCTAAGGTCCCAACACATGTTTTAAGGATGTCTCCTTGTTGTTGGAAGTAGGTATCCTTGTTCTCCTTTCCTTATGATGCCTCCATGGTCCTATGTCACCATCATAAGTAGGGGCACATACATGCAACATCCTTATACATTATACAACCTTATTGATCCCAAAGGAAACTATGCTTTTCTTAGAACTAATTGCTCTTTATGGAAGCACATAGAGACAATGCTTTTCATAAGATTGATCCTGTAAGCCGCCCCTATGTGCAAATTTTTTGAAAGCTTCCCTTGAGCGCAAAATTGTTGAAGCTCCCCCATGTGCAAACATTTCAAGGTAGAAGTGTCTAGCATAACACAATTTGCTAGACCATCGATTCTCCTTCCCTCTTTGTTTAAGATGAGTGAAATTAGCATAACGTAACTTTCTAGCCTTTCCTTCTCTTCTCCCATGGGTCACCTAACATAACACAACTTGCTAGCCTGTTGGATTCATGTTCTCTCTTCCATGCTCTCATAGCTTTGCTAGTGGATTAGATATGGAGTCTTGTTTTGTCTTTGGCATATGCTCTTTCCCTTTCCACATGATCACTTGTGCTCTTGCAATAGCTTTCCAAGCGTGATACTAGTGGTTGAGACATTTACATCGAGGTCTCTTTAGTTAGTTGATTTGAAATCTTAGTAGGCTTTAGGCTTTTGCCTTTCTTTTATGAGTCCTTGCACGTGGATGTATGAGCTAAATTCCCTTGTTTGGAAGCTTGCGACCTTAAAGTTAGTGGTGTCTTATCTCTTTGTGGTTCGTCCATAATCATTTCTCTCTCTCTCTCTCTCTCTCTCTCTTTCTCTCTCTCTCTCTCTCTCTCTCTCCCCAGTGGCACCTCGAATGAAATCTTGGCCCATCAGATAGAAACAATCTTTAGACATGATGTCATCTAGGCGGCGCATTGCTTGGTCTCAACAAAACTTATACAGGGGCAACAAACATACTACCAAGATGAAGAACTTGATGCACTATTGGATAAGCACAGTTTAGTCTTCACTGATATTCCACTTAGCATATCCCCACATTGAGGCTTCAAGCACATCATCGATTAAAGGAAGGAGCCAAACTTTGTTATCACCATGCCCTACCACTACCCTAAGAAATTGAAGGATGAGATAGAGAAGACAATCCAAGAACACCTCGACAATGGATGGATCAAGCCCCACTCTTGTCTCTTTGCGTCTTTGGTAGTGTTGGTGAAGAAGGATGAATCCCTCAAGATGTGTGTGGACTACCATGCATTGAACAAAAATACTATCAATAATAGATACCCCATCACCAAGAATGATGAGTTGTTGGACAAACTACATGGTGCAATCTATTTCTCCAAAATAAATCTCCGCTATAGCTACCATTAAATCTGCATGAGGGAGCAAGGCATGGAGAAGACAACCTTCTGTTACAATTATGGACACCTTGAATTCTTGGTTATATCGTTTGGGTTGACCAATGCTTCAGCCACCTTTCTGCTTCTACATGAACCACATCTTCAACAAGCAGTTGTGCAAGTTTTTGTTGGTGTTCTTGGATGACATACTCATCTACAACAAGACTTGGGAGGAAACATTTGAGACATTTGGGTGAAGTATCGGGGATCATGGAGTTACAATCATTGTTTGCCAAGAGGTCCAAATGTGAGTTTGGGATGATTGAGATATTGTACTTGGGTCATGTCTTCAATGCACAAGGGGTACAAGTACACTAGGAGAAGATATAGGCAAATTCTGGACTGGCCTCCTCCTAAGACTCTCTTTGAGCTGCGTAGATTCTTTGGATTTTGTAGTTATTATAGAAGATTTGCGAAGGGATTTTTACAGCTTGGTGCACCATTGACTGTTCTAACGAAGATGGGATCTTCCTATTGGGATGAGTAGGTGCAACACACCTTTGACAAATTGAAAGAAGTCACGAGTATGTGTCCGATTCTAGCACCACCAGACTTCACTTGCCCCTTTCTCTTGGAGTATAATGCATCCGAAGAAGGCGTTTGAGCAGTGTTGATGCAAGACCATCACCATGTCGCATTTGAGAGCTAAGAGTGCTTGGGAGTGGAACGATTGTACTCCATTTATGACAAGGAGATGCGTGCCATCATGCATGCTTTGGTGAAGTTTCAACAACACCTCGTTGGAGCTAGATTTCTTGTTTGAATAAACCAGAATAGTTTAAGATATTTCCTGGAGCAAAAGGATTTGAACGAGGGGCAATAGAAATGGGTGAGAAAAATCCAAGCATATGGTTTTGATATTGAGTACATGAAGGGCAAGGATAATGTGGCAGCCAATGCCTTGTCAAGAAGACTTGTCATAATGTTCTCTATCACAAATTTCGATTGATTAGAAGACACACTTATTGGTCAAGTACTCCAAGAATACTTTTTGCATGCTAATTGATGGATGGTCAAGTGCAGGATAATAGGTACAAGGTGGTTGATGACATCATTTACAACAAGGGTTGAATCTTTTTGGTACCTTTATCCTAGGTGAAGGAAATAATTTTAAAAGAAATTCATGACTCACCTTTGGTTGGACACCTAGCTGACCTGAAGACCTATACAAAAATTTGGGAAAGGTTCTCTTAGAAGGGCCTTAAGACTGATGCACTGTTGTACATAGGAGATGTCTCCACTTGCCAACAAAGTAAATCTAAGCACACCTTACCAACAAGACTACTTCAACCGTTGCCAATACCTAACTAGAAGTCAGAAAGCATCTTGATAAATTTTATTACAAGGCTTCCTAAAGTGCAAGGGAGAGATTACATCTTTGTTGTAGTCAGTCGATTAACGAAATATGCACTTTGCTTTGCCATTTCTGCAGGATATCAGGTGACTCAAGTGGCCTAGTTGTTTTTCCAGGAGGTGTTTTGACTGCATGGCCCTTAGTAGAACATAGTGAGTGATAAAGGATAGTTGTTTCCCCAACACTTTTTGGATGAGATTATTTTGGTTGGCAAAAATGGAGTTATTACTGAGTACAAGCTACCACCTGCAGATGGATGAATAGACAAAGATCGTGAATAAATGGTTGGAGAGTTACCTTAGGAACTATGTTTGAACACAACATAAAGTGTGGGTCCGTTGGTTGCACCTAGGGGAACACTACTTCAACACTACCTATCACATATCGATAGGTATGTCGCCATTCAAGGCACTTTATAGTTATAAACCTTTGTTGTTTGTAGATTTAGCTTAGGAAACACTTGTGCACTGAGAGCCAAGGACTGGTTAGAAGAAAGTTTTGATATCATGCAGACTCTCAAGGACAACTTATAGAGGGCTCAAAATCAACAGAAGATATATGCCAACCTTCAGAGAGTAGAGCAGAGCTTTGCGGTAGGGGATTTGGTTTACCTCCACCTATAACCATACAAACAATCTCGTCTGAAGAAAATTGGTACTGAGAAGATGAGGCCATGCTTCTATGGACTCTACAAAGTGGTTCAAAGGGTGGGTGAAGTTGCCTATGAACACGAGCTTTTAGAATGAAGTTGGATTTACAATGTTTTTCATGTCTTATGTCTTAAAAAGATAGTCAGTCAACGTGTCATGGTTTATGAGGAACTTTTGCCCATGAAGAAGGAAAGCTTATTTAAGAGCTAGCAAAAATCATTGACATCAAAGAGAAAAAGCTGAGGTCACGCACCATTAAGGACTATCTATTTTGTTGGAAAGATCTACCACTGAAAATGCCACTTGGGAAGGAAAACAGATATTTGGAGCACCCAAGTTTGCAATTGCATGAGGGCAAGCAGTTATTGGGCTAGGAGGACTGTGATGTGTTGGAGTTGATGAAATCCAACTCCGAAGATGCCCAAAATCACCTGCATGCAAAAATCTGTCAAAAAGAAGCCAAGGAGAGAAGAGAGTGGAGCAAGGGAAAAACCCTAAATGGACATGAGAGACCACAAGATATTGCAACACAAGAAAATATGTATTTACAATATGCAAGAAGTGATGATGAAAATACAATGAGGGAGCCCAAATATAAAGAACTCTAGGAATCTCCTAGAAGAAGCTAGAAGACGCTAGGAGATAAGTGTGACAACTAAGCATACATCCACTTGAGGTGGAAAGTCCTCAAACAAGGTGAGAGGATAAGTATGACTTAGGAGAGAACAAACTCCCGTATTGTCAACAACTTATAACTAACTCCTAGACTACAACTAATTAATGAAATGCATTTACCTAAGTAAGCTTAAGTAATAGAATAAATAATTAGTAAATTAATTATTTACTCTAACACCCCCCCTTAAGTGCAACTTAGGGAAATGCCTTAAGCTCACAAGACTAAGATGAAATGAAGAATGTAGAATGGGTCCCAACAACAAGGCCATGTTAGGTACCCATGTACAAATGCAAAAGATGCAACCTCTGAAAACAGGGAAAGAGAGAAAACCACGTGGGAAAAACCCTCCCCCAAAAAGAGGTAAAAACCTAGTGAAGAACTGAAGAAGCCTCCAACTAGGGAAATGTCCTCTAAAATAGGAACAAGGAGTGATCATGAAGAGCATCACTGAAGCATGAAGAGCTGCAAAAATCTGCCATCTGAAAGAAAACTGCAACTGCTGATCTGAAGAACCTCCATGGAAGAAGAAGGCACGAACCGAGCGTGTCTATATGATAGATGATCCATCTCACCGAAATGCATAGGTAGCCAGCCATTGCAATCGCCTTGTATATAGGATCAACCACTGAATACATAGCTCACACTATTGAACCATCGAACCACGAAAGCATTAGAACACCAGCATAACCCCCCCTTAATGCAGATGGGGTGAGATGACAGGCAATTGAAAAGATGGGCCAAAGTCTCCTGCAGACGAACCAAGAATGACGAGAGAGGAAGAGGTACAAACACCTATAAAGACACGGTCACAACGATGCTACATGGGGCTAATGTCGTGGAAGGGACACTCACTTGACAAAGGGAGAATGCTTAAAACAACAAACAACTATCCCCCCCATGGTGCTTTATAAAAATAGTGCATGTACAACTGACTCAAAAACAACGTTCATGAACTCGAAATGCAAAAGTGACACTTTATCTCAGTGCATATACAAAAGTGCTTCAAAATGATAGCTACAATGATCAAAACCAAAAACAAGGAAAAAGCTGACAAAAAAGAAAGTACAGCCTAAAAAAAAAGAAACCATGTTAGGAAAACGATCCTTGGACCTGAAACACTCAAGATATCCATCATATAGCAAAAATGCCAAAAACATGATAGAAAGAGCATGGGCCAAAATCTAAGGAAAAGGACTACATTTTTGAAAAGATGACAAAACCAACTTTCCAAAAATATAATGTTTTAAAAAAATTGACATGGGACGCAAAAGATATGCAAGTTGGAGTCAAAAATAGAACTTCGGACTTCAATTGAAAAAACGGGTTGTAAAACTGCATCAAAACCTAAAAATACCTACACCAATGTCTCCGTCTTGGAACTAGCTTTCCGGTGCTTCTTTCGGATCGGAAAAATACCTCTGTATGCTCAAGTTATGGCCAAAAAACCGCAAGTAGGTCCAAAACTGACCCTAGAGATGTGCAAGCGAGGTATGCTGATGTCATGCTGGCGTTAGCAAATCACGCCATTAAAATTGACGGCCAGTCAGCCATTGGCACAAAAAAGTGCCACGTGGTAGAGAGTGACGTGGCAGGGGCCACATGGCAAAGTGCTACGTGGTGGACCTGCCACGTGTCATACGACAAGTGGTTGTAGAAACCTACGAGGACTGGTGACTGTACTTGAGCTGATTAGGCGTAGAGTTGTCAGAAGTGGTGGGATGATTGTGTAATAGGCGGCGCAGAAGCGGAAACACCCGGTGGAGCAGCAAAATAGAAGTGGCGCCACTGCGGTGGGCGGAGCCGGGGTGGACCATTGGCGGTGGTAGTGCTGGAGCAGACGAAGGGAGGCGCAGCCAGTTGAGGCGGGGCGCAGGCGGCCACTGGGTGGTGCAGTGGTGGCCGCTCGGTGGCCGCTCCAAATTAGATTTTTAAAATTTTTTTTAATGCGCAAATCGTTTGTACAACTGTACGGAAGGGCCCGAGCTAAATTTTTTTTGCCTCTTGAAGCTCTGTCTCCAAAATTGACAAATTTTATTCAGATCCTAGCTGAAAAGTGCCTTCTGAATCCAATGGCAGTGTCCGTTTGGGCTGAAAGTGCTCCAAAAATTCGTTGTTCCCCCAATTTGAAGAAAAATGCACAAACAAACTAGGGTTTGTGACTCCAAATCACGGCTTCAAAAATCCTTCAACGAAGTAGCAGCAGGGAGGCTCTGGTACCATGTTGGAGTTGATGAAATCCAACTTCGGAGACGCCCAAGATCACCTGCATGCGAAAACCTGTCAAAGAGAAGCCAAGGAGAGAAGAGCGTGGAGCAAGGGAAAAACCCTAAACGGACATGAGAGACCACAAGATATTGCAACACAAGAAAATATGTATTTACAATATCCAAGAAGTGATGATGAAAATACAATGAGGGAGCCCAAATATAAAGAGCTCCAGGAATCTCCTAGAAGAAGCTAGAAGACGCTAGGAGATAAGTGTGACAACTAAGCATACATCCACATGAGGTGGAAAGTCCTTGAACAAGGTGAGAGGATAAGTATGACTTAGGAGAGAACAAACTCCCGTATTGTCAACAACTTATAACTAACTCCTAGACTACAACTAATTAATGAAATGCATTTACCTAAGTAAGCTTAAGTAATAGAATAAATAATTAGTAAATTAATTATTTACTCTAACATGATGTTCCCGATATTACAAAATAATTTAATTTAGGATTACTTGTGTATGGCCCTAAAGCTTGATAATAATATCCCTCGGGCCCTTTCAATTTATTAGTTAGTATTGTTTTGGCCATGTTAACACATTTGTATTCTTTCGGAAGTTTCTCAAAACCATATATAAGGCCAAGTTAGTTATTATTGTAGGTATGTAATTTAGATATTTTATTTGTATTTGCAAACTCCAGTTGGAAATTCAACGTTGTCTACCATTTCAAAGGTGAGAGATCTTCCCTATTCTGGCATTCATAGTTTTGGTGATTAACAACCACCTTAGTTTTCTTATTTGTGCAATTTGATGTAATATGAACTATTTTGTGTAGAAACTCTATTTATCCCCACATTTGCGTATCATGTTCTAAGTAAATCTTGATCATGCAAGCATCCATAACTTCTTGACTCTATTTCCATGTGGAAGTGTGTTTGAGTTTGAGCGTGCACAAAGGAAGATTGAAGATACTGCACGAGTGTCATAATCCAGCTGTACGACATCCAGCCAAGGTATGTCATTCAACCACTGTATAGGTGACTCATTGTCATTGCACGATATTGAGACTACCATATGGGTGACTTAGTCAGTGTACGACATCCCAACAACCATACTGTGCCTCCTCACCACCATATAGCAACCCATCATTGTGCAATCAATGACTACCCAATGTATGATCGCCTAGCGGAATAGGAAGTGGGCCCACACTTAATACCGTATTTTCTTGGCATGAGCAGATTGTCATTAGACATAGTCATTTAGAAGGGGTGGATGAGTAGTTATTGTGGGAAATTTGCCTTTGGTACATTACTATAATAATCCCTACAGGTTATCCAATCTACAACTTGCAATTTTTGAATGTTTGATTTTGATTTGCAATTTTAAAATAAAAATTGAACTTTTGGCAGGCAATATAAAATATTCTAGAAATGAAATACAGATGCAATGATTCCTATTGAGGATAATATTTAAATATTTACAATGCTTTTCATTAACCAGTCATACCCAAAGCTCCTCAAGCTTTTATTTTAAAACCTGGAAATTCGTGGTAGCAATGTATGAACCTGTAGATAACAGCTGGCAATAAATATTCAATGTTGCCTTTAAAAATGTGCACTTAAACCCTTGTATCCTTCAATTTGCCATTAATATTCGCAACACCCTTGAATAAATTTCACAAAGCTGCTCATAAATGCTTGAAACCCGACTTAATAATGTCTTTCAACCCATGGGTTTGCAATGAGTGAGCATCAAGTATATGCACAAACCCTTGATATTTCTTTCACAAATCTGCACAATAAAGACCTCTGAATGAGCCTTTCCTTCAGCAATACTTCAGTTGATCTCTCTAAACCTCAAAACTGATAAAAAATGAAGATTAGACAATCTCCAATGCTATTGTACAGCCAAAACCCTTGTTTCAATTGCACAAACACCAAGAACATTCAAGCAAAATCAAATAATCATCTCATAACGAGTTTGATTTTCTTTTTGAAACCCTTAATATCCTCTCAACTCTTAAATGCCTTTAATTCCTTGTTTGAAATCAACTTTTAGGGTTCTAATAAGACTTAATAATAAATCTCATAAAGTGGATGCTCATTCCAACTTAAATGCACCTCTTAATAACTTGACTTTATAGTAAATAGATGTTATTTTATAATAAAGTCATGAAATGCTCTTACTTTATAATTTGACTTTATGATATTAAATCCCCTTTTAATTATAAAGTTGCATGGAGTCAATATAATATTCCCTTAGAATAATTTTTTTTTGGATGGGTAAGAGGCAGAAGCCAAGATTAATTCTTATCATGTGTTGTGATTAATTATTATTATTTGTTAAGCTCAAGTAGACTCGAACCCAAGACCTCCTAGATTAGGGGCTCACAATTTTACCGTTGTGTTGTAGGCTCTTGCCTCCTTTTAAATAATTAATTTTTATTTAAGTAACACTTTAATTATGCCGAGAGGTATATACAATAGGAACAACAAATCCCAACACGAGAATATGCCAAAGGAATATTCAGTGGAAGTAAAAAAGATGTGATGGGAGTTACAAACGAAATTAATTTTTTAAAAATCAATCTAAAATAGCAAATGCCATTTGGCATTCACAAAAATGTTAAAAACCAAATTAAAATATGTAATTTATTTTTTAAAAATCAATCTAAAGTAGCAAATGCCATTTGGCATTCACAAAAACGTTAAAAACCAAATTAAAATATGTAATGCTATTTGACAAGCACAATTATTAACAAATAGAAATAGAAAATAAATTTGATGAGAGTTACAAACGAAATTTATTTTGAAAAATCAATTTAAAACAGCATATGTCATTTGACATTCACAAAAACTTTAAAAACCAAATTAAAATATGCAATGCCATTTAACAATCATAATTATTAACAAATAGAAATAGAAAATAAATTGACAAATGACATATTTAAACTATTAAACTGAAAAGTCAAGTTAAAATAGAAAATGCCAAATGACATTCACAATTTTTTTGAAATACAAACTTAAAATAATTTGTCAAATGACATTCTCAAATAAATAAATAAATAAATAAATAAATAAATATATATATATATATATATATATATATATATATATATATATATATATATATATATATATATATATATATATATATATATATATATATATGTAAGTGATGGAGCACTTGAATAATTATTTAATATAAACTAGTTCTGGGGGCTCCTTAGAGAAAGAGCTAGAAAGAAAACTTTGATTCCTAGGCCGTATACAATAAAAAACTCAAATGAAGATACCCCAATGGGACCCTCCAAATTGAAACTTCTTAAGCAAGCTTTGTGATAGCAGCAACAACAAAAGAGTCAAAGAATAAGGGCATGTTGCACAATCAACATTAAATATTAAACAGATAGAAATCAATATTAAATATGATTTTTCAATTTGCTTTTTTTCTGGAAGTTAGAGAAGAATACAAATAGTCACAAAAGTGTATCCAGGTAGATTTAATAACATATAATTTTAAGATTTAATTATTCCAAACGATTATGATTATAACTAAATTATTATTATTTATTTATAAATATTAATTAAAAAGATATTAGTCCAAAAAGAATAGTAGAAAAATAAAATAAGAAAATAGATACCTCTTTTTTTAATAAATTATAATTAAGATGTTTCTATATTATCTTTTTATTTTTCTATTTGAAATATCATTATACTTAGTTTGAAAAGTAAATATAATAATATAGAACAACTTACTTTTCTAATAATAACAATTTCTAGGCAAGAGCCTATAACACAACGATAAATTGTGCACCTCTTATTTGAGAGGTCTTGGGTTAGAGTCTCCTCGAGCTTAATAAATAATAATAATAAATTGCAACACATAATAATAATTAATCTTGGCTTCAGCCTCTTATTGATAAAAAAAAAAAAAATTAACAATTTCTTGCTTTTTATTATTATTATTTTTTTAATCAGTAAGAGATTGAAGCCAAGATTAATTATTATGTGTTGTGATTAATTAATATTATTATTATTTAAGCTTGAGTAGACTCAAACCCAAGACTTCCAAGATAAGAGTCTCACAATTTACCGGCTCTTGCCTTTCTTGCTTTTTATAATTAATCATAGTTAATGAGTTCTTTGAAAGTAATAGGAATACCATGAATAATAAATTTTGGAGAAAAACAACTCAATATTGAATATACATTTATCATAAGCTCATCGTTAAAGAAAGGGATCATCAATTTTTTTAAAAATATTAATTTATAATCTATTCTATGTAACTATTTTTCAAATATAATTATGTTATATTTTTTGAATTAATCTATTATAATCTTTTATATATAACTCCAGATCTGTGAGACCCTGTAGTGGATCTTCTCGTCAATGACACTTCTCCAACAATTCTTAGTGACAACCCAGTGCTCCTGTTCGCCCTAGTCCGTATCTGTCAGTGCTGGCTTTCTTTCAACCGAGGAAGGACCCTTTGTCCTTGCCTTGGGGCCGAGACCTTTGTTGTTTTCTTTTACTTCTTGTTGGCTCTTTTCTAGACACCGTTTGGTGTTCCTTTGCTCTGCTACTTCTCTGGTTGTATGCTTTCAGTCCCTAGACACTTTTGGTGGTCTTTTGTTGGATATTAATAAATTATCTTATTTCATTAGAAAAGAGTTCATTTACGGAGAAAAAAAGTTGTGTTCTCAAGCACAAATTTTATCAAGTAAATGAACTATTTTGCTTCAAAGCCCATATTCTGTCACATATATAGTATTTTTAAAGGTTATGATAGGCACTGATGATTGGTAAATAATTAATAGGAGTAGTTAATTATCACTCTTAGTGTGGTTATGTAGCTAGCTTGTGTGAGGCTACTAGCGGCTTCATTGTAACTAGTCATTGTGGTTATATAGCAGCTTCTGTTAGAAGTTACTCCAATTGTTGTAGATGTTAATTCTCTGTATGGAGTAATCCATTTTTTTACAAGTGCAAATTTTATGACATTTGTTTACTTACAGATTGCAGTTGTGAGCGCAGCCCATTTTTAGATTGTAGAGGTGTCCCCAACTTTATTTAAGGGCTGCAAGCACAATCACAGCTTTTTGTGCAATTTTCAGTTTCTAGTTCATCATTGCACAATAACTATGCCATCTTTCTCGCTAGGTGATGTATCTATTAATCATTTAGGATAATCTTTTTTCTTGGCAGTAATATACGATATCAAAAGAAACTAGGTGTCTTTGCTTAGAACCAAATCACTGAAATCTATTTGTCATGTCAATTTGAATTGCCTTTTGGAATTGAGTTCATATTTGGTTTGGATTTTCTTCATAATCTGCAATCTATGTTCAAATTTATTATGTCACTTGATTTTACCCTAAGTGCCATATGTGAGTCAATCAAGTCCCATTATTTCAGGCACTTGATTGTAGGATTAGAAAAAATCTATTCTATCTGTTATTTTCCCTTTTATTTGCAACAGAGAATACAACTTGAAAACTGCTTTTTTCAATTTTGTAAACAGATTAATAGATAAACTATACAATAATGATGACAACTTCAAATGTCTTTGACCAATTTGGTTTCTAGGACCTTGGAAATCATCATTAGATGTACAATTTAACATGTCTTTTTGATATTGTTGTACAATGTTTAAATGAAGTTTCTCTTTGCTGTTGTTGCATTCTCTCCAATTGTTGTCATCCCTATGAGTTGCCTAGATAATGCAATCCTCATGTTTTTCTTTGTTCCTCTATTCTATTGCATAGTCTCTAGAATGTCCTACAAAGGAAGAAGACATACATGATGGTAGATGCTCATATGCATATGGATGCATTATACACGAGACATGAACTTCTTTCTAGTAGCATATACAGTACTCCTCAGGATAGTTTGTTTCTGTAAAAACATGCAAGAATCGGAGTCAGAGTCTAAGGGTTCGTTCCAAGGAATTCATTCCTTATCATCTTAATGCATACAATTTGTGTGGAAGCACATCGAGCCTTTTATTTCCTTGTGTAAGTAGAGAAAGAAGATTCCTGAACTAGGATAAACATGAAAGCTATAAGCTTTTCAATTTTTTTTCAGTTCTTGATGTTGGTTATGCAATTCTAAGGCATGCATTTATATGTTTTATGGTTTACAGGGTGCTTTCCCTTGAAGATGAAGTTTTCAATGCTGTAATGCTAGCTAAGGTACCATATATCTTTCCAGTAATAGCTTGCTTTGGTTCTGAAAAATGTAAAATAAATTTTCTTTCTTACTTCATAACTACACTTTTCAATGGCAGAAATTTGGTCCTGATGTACGTGAGGGAAGACGTAGGCAATTCAACTATATAGGTTAGCAATCACAACCAAAGCTTCTTATGAGCACCTCCCTTAGTGCACAGAAGTATACTTTCTCATAGACACAGATTAAAAGACTTTGCTGATGGCTGAATTTTAATATTGTACATATATGTATTTTCAGTTATACTTCACATTTCAGAGGCATATGGTGCTAAAGGCTATCTAAGTACAGATTTTAATGTTCCCATTTCCTTTAAAATTAAGAAAGTTTTCGCTGGCAGAGTTTGTAATGTCGCCTCCACTGAGTAGCTGGAATTGTCTTTTTGAGCTTATTTAATTCTTGTAGGAAAACTTTGGGCATTATTAGGGATTAATTAATTAATTATGTAAATTACAAAGTCCTAAGCTTTTTGATATTATTTATATTTAGTTTATTAAAAGCCAAACCTTGGTTATTTTAATAAAGGGAATTTATTTTGTGTCAATGAAATATTTCTAAGTAGGTCACTTTACGAATAGGAATCTGAAATAAAAGGAAAGGAAACTAAGTAATTCTCTCAAAGATAGAGCCAAAAAAAATTCATTCTTGACTTATTTTCTCAAGGATGCTTATTCATATTCCAATTCAAGATGCTTTCGCCAAACACAAATACTTCACATTGGACGTCATGTAGCAGCATGAAGACCAATAAAAGATGATGTAATAGAAGTCATGTCTTGTCAGGCACTTACATTATTTTCATCATGCATTTGTAATTTGTAATTGACAAATTACATGTAATGGAAAAACAAGATGTAATTGCATCTGATAGTATCACGTGCAAAGTTGTAACATCTAATCAGGTTGCAAGTGCATTAGGTATGCAACTTTGAATAGGTCTAAGTTAGTTAGAAGTTTTTTAGAAAATAAGTCAAGGTGATAAGTTTTTTTTTCCTTTTTTTACCACCTTTCCCTCCACTCTTTTCCTATTTAAAGGAGGGAGCTCATGTTGTAAATGATCATCTTTTGGAAAGGTAAGAAAATTCTGTCAGTTTGTATATGCACTCAAAAACTTTGAGCTTAGACATAAATTTGAATTGCTTTCAATAAAAGGGGCAACTTGCTTTTGAACTTTGTGTTGATTCAAGGTGTTATGTGATGACATATATTGATTGTGGATTTTGGAGCTTTGTTCAAGAGGGATTTGAATTGATTTGAATTCACTTGTGCAGGCTTTGAGCTACCTATTTTATTTAGAGCCAATTTGAACTTTTGAAGACTTTGTGCTGCAAGAGGAAATTTTTTTATAGTTGGTAGTGGTTGTAATTACTTAGAATTGAAGGCTTTGGGCTTTAGTTGTAAGTGTTTTTATTAAATTTGAGAATATCCAGTAAGAAACTTTGTGTCTTAGTGGTTATTCCACTTGAATGCTCATTTGAGACAAGCATGGAAGACTTCGGTTTCTTGTATTTGTTTCACAAAAAATAAAAAGTAAATTGCTTCTTCTGGTATTGTTCTTACATCGATTCCAGGGTCGGCAGTGTTATCATAGCAATAAGACGCTTTTTGTTAGTTGAAAAGTTGTAGTTGTATGCAAATCATTCCTGAAAAAGAAGGAATTGATTAAGAGAACCGCCCTGTTTGTGATTTCAGTTAATTTCTTGTTGAAGCCACCTATGGTAAGAAGGGAGCCTCCCCATTTGCTAAGAGGAGAGACGAATCTCATGAGACATTGCCTAAAGTCACAATTTTCTAAGATATGGTATTAGTGACTTACACAAATTTTAGTCAATAGGAGGAACTACATGGAGTAGTCTATTTCTCCAAAATTGATCTTAGCTCGGGCTACCACTAGATCTGTATGAGGGAGCAAGATGTTGGGAAGATAGCTTTCTGTTGCCACTATGGTAACTACTTGTTCTAGGTCATGCCATTTGGGTTGACCAGTGCTCCAACCATTTTCTAATCTTGCATGAACCACATTTTCAACAAGAAACTGTGCAAGTTTTTGCTGGTATTCTCTAACGACATACTTATTTACTGCTAGACATGGGAGGAACATCTGAGATATTTGTATGAAGTATTGGGAATCGTGGAGTCACATCCATTGTTTACAAAAAGGTCCAAATATGAGTTTAGGATGATTGAGATCCTGTACTTGGTTCATGTCATCAGTGCTTGAGGGGTTTAGGTGCACTAGGAAAAGATTTAGCCAATTCTTGATTGGCCTCCACTTGTAACACTTTTGGAGCCGTGTGGATTCTTCGGACTATGCAGCTATTACAAAAGGTTTGTGAAAGAGTTTTCACAACTTGGTAATTTTTTTTCAAGGAACTTAACAATATTTTAATAATAGAAAACTTGGGGAAAAAATTGGCGAACCACCAAACCAAAGACTTAACGAGCAACATAATTTTAACCAGATTTAGGGAGAATGTTGACTTGTTTACAAATTCTAATTTGTCGGAGTTAGCAATAGATGTTTTTTGTGATCACCATCAATTGTATATATGCAAATATATTTAGGAAAACCTATATGTATACAGGTATGTATATATGCATACACACATATATAGAAACAAAATTTGCACAAAATGTACAAAATTAAATGCAACATGGGAAAACGGTGGTAATTGATAATGCCATGTCAAACATGAAATGATGAATGTTAAGATAAATCAATGTGGTTTTTTCATAGTAGCATTACTTAGAATTAGGATTTGTTTGGTAAACTAGGATTATAAATGGAATTCAATAATCATAATTTAATTGCTTTTAAGTGGGGGTTTGGTTGCTGCTGTCTAGAGCAAGACCAAGGGACAACATCACTTGTGAGGTTTGGGTGGCAATGCTCTAGGAATGTTCAAACAGTGGAGCCCTTTCTACAAACGTAATTAGGGGTCTCAACGCCATTGGGACCTGCTCAATGCATTTTATTTTTCATAATCTAATTGCTTTTAACCAAGCTCCAAATCCTTAAAAATTTAGTTTTAGGTATTTTAAAAATATATTTATAATTTATCAATTTTTTTTAATATATTGTGCCAAAATGCAATTTTTTTGAAACCCTTTGTGATCTCCATAGTTTCACTGGAGTGTGGCTTGGTCTTGTCATTTGGCCTAGGTATGACTAAGACATCAATTAAATGTCCTTGTTGGGCTAGACACTAGTTGAATCCAGGCTAGACATATTCTGGGATTGAATTTGTGCTGGCCAATCTTGTAGCATGAGCGTATGGCTGTTTATTCATTGTCTTTTTTTGTGATGATAGTTGCATATGGCTGTAGTAGTTGAACAATTGGTGGGGTGGGCATAGATGTTATTGTAGACTGAAGCAGAGTTTGTCAACATTTTCACAAATGAATCTCTTTTTTTCTGAATGGTTTTATATGCAATAGAAGTTCTTAAAACATGGATATTAAAGCTCCTGTTAAAGGTTGAAGACAAGTTCCAGTGTTTGTACACACTGAACTCTTTGATGTCATAGTTGTAGAAATTTGAGATATTTATTATTTACCTATGGATAATGAAGAGGGACTTGGAAGAGCTAAGGAAAAAATCATGCACCCACAAAGTTGCATCACAGGGGTGAAGCCGTCTTCAAGTCACTGCTATTGACACAATGGTGATTATCTCATGTTCTGTCAACTTTAGGAGAATGATTTTTTCTTGGAAATTTGTGCTGATCATAAAGTTTTCTGGACTTGAATGGTTTGTTAAGCATTCCATTTGATGGGTTGCATATGCCTAGGTTTACATAAGATTGAATTGTACTTACTTTTTTTTATTCGTAGCATAAATTTTAATTTAACATCATGGCTGATAATTGGTATTTTTCAGTGGCGTGAATTTTAAATGTGGAAGGACAATCTGCATAGGATATAAATTGTGTTTTTTTACAGTACTACATATGTTCAAGATATAATTGTTAGATTTGATACCCTAGCAATCTGCCACTGGTATATTCCTCTAGGAATTTAAAAATCTTTTGTATGCATTCTTCTTGAGTCAGGCTGCCTTAACAAACTCACCATTTTGACTGTCAATTGTTTCATTATGTCCCTAATCCATGGTCAATTTTGTTCTGCTAGAAATACCACTCAGAGTATAGCCTAGGCTAGGATTAAATAAATCCACCCTTAAACAGAAATTTTATGTACAAGATGTATCTTTAGTACTTCAAAAGCCCTCCATCTATAGCAGGAAAAACAAGTACTTCATATGTAGTAGTTTCTTCCAGTCGAGTTTGATTTTGACTGCTTGGTATGTGGCTCATGGAAACATATTATTTATTGAACATTCATGTTCCAGTGTGCATTGTGCATTGTTGCACTCTTCAGGCACATGAATATTTAATCACGTTTTCTAATAGTACAATATGTCTAAAGAAAATTCATAGCTTAAATAAGAAAAACAAAATGTTTGATTTGTATTTATTTTTCTTCAATTTCACTAATTATTTGTGACCAAAATATACATATACAAGCTTGATGTACAAAATAAAATTCAAATACGTACCAACTTTATGAACCTAAGATTGTTTTGCCATTTTGTCAAAATAACTTTTTAGGATAGTCATTCAAATTGTAATTTTTATCCTTAGACGGTTGCCATATTTTCTAATGCCTGCAATGCATAACTGCTTTTCAGGTGGCCTTTTGCGGAATGCACAACCTGACTTGATGGAGGCTATACTTCAAGCTGCAAAAGATGGGGAGATCAATAAGTTTAATACCCTGCCTGGAAGTGACAAAGAACCCATGGATAAAAGGGTGGAATTTGATGGAAATGAAAGTGAAGAGGAAGAAGAAATGGATGAAGAGGTTTGAAAAATTCAAAGTCATTTGAAAAGCATGTAATTTATTCTTATTCTATCTCATATCTACTTTGAGTGCTAACCGAAAAAAACAATGCTTATATTCGCTCACAATAATATGCCTTCTTACCAAATATTGATTATTCTAGTATTGGAAATACTTATAGGTGTTAGTGGAATGTGAGGAGACTGCAAAACGGTGGTTTGAAGGTTTGACTTCAGGGGATGCTTCCATTACAAAAGAAGTATATTCAATATATACTATTGATTTTGATCGCAAGGTATTTTTAAAGTTTATTCTTACTGTTTATTTAGGTTTTCCTTTAAAACAAAAAGAAAATATAAAATTTAAGTATACCGCAATTAAATTGGAACATAAGAATAATATAATCTATTATACATAGTTTGCAAACTCTCCGAATACCCCCCGAGTTGCCAAGTACTCTCTCTTTGTTTTGCTTGGCAAGTACCCACAAGTTTAACTCTCGTGTTTTTATAGACACAAAAAACCATGGGTGAGAATGTCCTTTTAGGTAAAACGCTGGTTAAAGTGTGCTTTTCACATGCTGTTTTTGCTATAAAACCATGCATTTTCTCTTTCAAGATGTCAATTTTTTAATTTAATACATTTTGTAATTGAATTTTTCAAAACAAAAATATATTTTCTAAGAGATTTTAATTGGTAGTTCTTTTTGAGTTGCCGAGTTCTTGCCGAGTTTTTGTCGACTTTTCTCTTTGTTGAAATTTTTGGGCTTGCCGAACTCTCCAAGTCCAAGTCTGTAAACTATGATGCTATATACTGTAGTTCAAAAATTGTGATTTGACGTAAACTCAGCTGCTCAAAAATTTGATTTGGAATTAGAATTGCTGAGAAACTCAACAAATAAAAATAAATACATAAATACACAAAACAAACCTAAGTAATGCATACGAAGCATCAACAATGAATATAATGAACACAAATGTCGTTTTTGATTATTGATTTGTAATGAATCAATGATTTCATGTCATATCCTCAAAGGTTGAAAATTTTAGTTTAAAATATTATATTCTTTTAAAACTACAGTCTCAAATTCTTTTGCTCTTTGCTAGCAGTATTTAGCCCCAAAGTAGAAGGTAAATTTAAATCCTCAAGAGTGAATGAATCCTCGAACATGTCATCCTCAAGTGTTGCTACTATTGTTAGCTCTCTTGTCCATAGTTGGCGGACCTTAACTCGCGAAAAACTTGGCAGCCTAAAAAAGTGGTTAAACATTAGAAACACATTGTTTTGGAAAATTCAAAGATAAGATGTATAGAGGAGTCCATAAATATTTTTTTGAATTGATAATATATTACTAAAAGGGAAATACTGAGTACGCTGTTTTAAATTTTCATCTGACACTTGCCATATCTGCTGTTACATATCAAGATTACATGTTTAAACAAAAGATACACTCAGCATCAACTCTATGAGAACTAAGCATATAATGCCGGACATACATATCATAAACTGACCTGCCACTGTTAGCAAATATAAGACGAGTAACATTGTCAGTAATCAGATTTGTCACTTTAGTGTTCTTGACAAAGTGCTTAATGGTAGAGTGACAAACTATATACAACAGTTGGATAGACCATTTCAGCAGCGTGATCTTCCTCTGTGTTTTAGAGAGCGGCAGCTCCCTGGTATGATTTGATTGTTTGATATTCGGAAATATAAAGTTTGCAAAGAAAAGAAAGATATTCTGCTATCCAGGGTTCTTGACAATACACATACAAAAACTATATGTTGAACTTCTGGAAAATTTTGGCATCTGTAAGCACTAAGATCAAGATTAATTATTGTTTTTTGACATCTAGCACCTATAAAAACACTGCAAATAAAGTGCCAAATAGTATTTTGCTGGGAGAATCTTTGATTAACTAATTTGGCAGTGTAGTTTAATTTTGTAGTGGTTGATTGCATTCTTTTGCATGTTTTTGTGTTCAAAGGATGGGGAAATCTCAAATTGAGCTTGTAATTTCACATAATTATGCATTATGGAAGAAAGTAATATGGAATTGTCTCATGGGAAGGGTTATCTTGGTTATCTAAAGGAAATGATTTCTCAAATAACTAATCCTAATGCATTAACAAGGAGGGAAATTGAAAGTGAGAAAACACTTGAATGGATATTGTTGATGTTTTGTAACTTCAATCGGATAAATACCAGGGCTCAAAACTAGTGAAGACATGGACGTGCGCGCGCACACACACACATACACATATACACACACACATAATTATAATTGTCATTATATTATCCCATAATAATGAATAGATATGTCCCATGAAGGGACATGTCTCTTCTTGGCTCATTCTCAATATAAATGCAAGAGATTGCTGCCTTTGGAAAACACAGAAATCATAGTCGGTGCTATTACATTTGCAGTGATCATTCCTCAATACGGTATCAGAGCCAGGCTGCAAATGTAAGAACACTGTGAAAGGCACAATGAATGCCAAGAAGATATTATGACAAATTATGAGAGAAATATATATATATACAAATATGTGAAGGAAAGCAATGCGTATAATTAAGTCTGGGCACAAATGGCTGTATTGTACAGGAATATGAATTCAGCTTTCCCATAGGGGACAAAGACAATCTGTCAACAGTCAGCCCTTACAGTGTACAGTTAAAGAAGGGACCTGACACCGCCTGTGATCATTTGCAGAGATGAGAATAATATAAATATAACAAGCAAAATAACTAGAGTCTGGAATCAGCGAATATAAAACAAGAACATACTATTAAAAATAGTCAGCTGTGAATAAAGAAAATGAACCAGATTTTCACCATTTATTGCATATTGAGATCAATGCTACAATTCACATTGAAATTCAAATCTGCTTGGATCACAATAGGAGCAGTAATAAATCTAGTATCACTATATGATAGAAGTGGTGAGCAGTAGGTTGCTGTGGTGACACATAATCAGAGAATCCCCAGCATGTATTCCATCCTATCTCTGCAATGTAAATATTGTGGCATCAATCATACGTTGTTACTGTGTTATCAGAGGCGAGAATACGTAACATAAATCAGACGAGGGTATTATATGAAATTGAAGAGATATCAGGGATATAAAAAGGCCTCTAAAGGTCATAACCAAAAGCTGCTGCTTCAAAAGTATTCATGATAAGATAGTGGAGTCACATATATGGGGCAATAGCAATGCCAACATCAGTTACATCAGAAATACAACAAAAATAGATAAAGGATACTTGATTGGGATCAAAACAAATACATATTGTTTGAAGCAAGCCAATGGTCAAGGAGAAAACAATCACAAAGATTAGAGGAACGTGTTAATATTTGACCACAAATTTAGATTAATTAGATCGGCAATGCTTACTATCGAACCACTTAATATTCAAAGAAATGCAATTTAGCGTGTTTTTGGAATGTTCTCAAGGATGTTGTGATTCATGTATGATTAGTAATTATCATCTAAAGGATTTGATTAAGGGATATATATGCCTTATGTCGTCTCTTTGTG
This sequence comes from Cupressus sempervirens, assembly GCA_028749045.1. Taxonomy (NCBI): domain Eukaryota; kingdom Viridiplantae; phylum Streptophyta; class Pinopsida; order Cupressales; family Cupressaceae; genus Cupressus; species Cupressus sempervirens. The sequence continues at coordinate 953,846,409 of CM053792.1, read as the reverse complement.
AAGGGAGTTATTGAAGAAGTTGTCAGAAGGATGCAACATTCAACAAATAGAGATAAGTATTACGCTTGAATAATGTTCATGATTTTTTATTAATTCATGCCATAACATTGGGATAGTAAACCTTGTATACTTCTATCTTTAGTATTTACCTTCAGGATAGTTTTATAAACTATTTGAAATCTCTCTTTGATATGCTTTTAGGATAGAACTCATTTATGGGAAAAGAACTTGATGCCTGCAGTCATGGAACTGAGTTAATAACTGAAAACATTTTTTTGAAGAGGAGGAAATAACATTCAAAGGGAGTTTAACACTTCATCGGAGGCAACCTTGTACGAGGAGGTAAAAAAGTTGATATCAGATTCAAAGGGAGTTTGATTTCATGTTAAATTTTGATGTCATGTGTGTGACTGCATGGTTTTTAATAGGCCTTCCCCCTATGTATATCATGAGGAAGTGACGACTTCCAAATGATTATCACTTGTATTTGTAGAAGTTATTGAAAGGTGAAGATCTTACAATAGCTTAATCTTGTATTATGATGGATATCTTATGATGTCTAAGCAGACCATGATAGATTATATCTTACATGGTGGATTAATTTCCTTAAAGAAACCATGACTATAATGTTCCTATGATAAGTATTATTGAGGATACATGTGCACATCTCTTATGGACGTTTGAGTATTTAGTGAATGTCATGCTACTTGATGTTTAGGAGGTTATTACTCAGAGTACTTGGTGAATATCATGAGACTTGATATTCTAAGGCCATTACTCCTGATATCATGAGATGATATCTAAATGGTGGATATCTTATGATCAAAGATATCCTTAAAACTTGTCAGTCCTGATATTATATTGAGGTAGTAACTAGCCATGTGTTTATCCTCCCTAGCTAAGAGGGAGTGTTGATGTTTTGTAGCTTCAGTCGGATAAATACTATGAGTCAAAACTAGTGAAGATATGTATATACATATTTAGTATATATGAGATGTGTATATATATATATATTATTATTGTGTAAATATTAGAGAAAGAATGACTCGAGATACTATGTATATAGGTATACACACACATAATTATAATTGTCATTTTATTAATCACATAATAATGAATAGACATGTCCCACAAAGGGACATCTCCCTTCTTGGTTCATTCTCAATATAAATGCAAGAGATCGCTGCCTTTGGAAAACATAGAAATCATAGACAGTGCTATTACATTTGCAGTGATCATTCCTCAACAGATATGTTAACTAGTCTATTTTGCTTTGCAATTTCATATTGAGTCATTTAAAACACCTAAGCATGGGAGTCTCATGAATAAAATGTATGGGAAAACTGATTAGATTAGGGGATATAAGATTAGCATTGATATCAAGAGTCTTGATCCAAAAGGTTTTGATCACATCGAATATTAAATCGCCAAAATCAAGCAATTTAGAACAAAGCTAAAAGATTACAATGTTGAAAAAGAGGATATTGATTCTTAATGTGCTATCTAAGCTTGGGCCCGAGGATTTAGCGTTTGTTTCTGGCCTTCATTCCCATTGCCTTTCTATAGCAGCATCATCTGTTGATCCGAAGCTTGAGGATTTTGCAATTCTCCTAACCCAAGAGGAAGAAAAGTTAATTTGCAGGGGTCTAATCAAGTCTTCTAAACACCAAGTAGTGGTGGTGTGATATCCCTAAAATTATGTATACAAAAACAATTGTAAATACGAAAAGGGAAATTAAAAACGTACCTTGTCATGTAAATAATAGCTGCTTAATAATTAGGATCTCATTTGCATTTCATTTTCAGACATCATCCATTGCATTACTCACCTTGATGCACTTACACATACATGAACATTCATATATGTATTAGTACTCATGCATTTAGATAGATACATGCATGCATATTCACACACATACACATGCCTACATACATTCATCACTGCATATATATAGGTACATGTGCATATGCTCATCTCATACATTTACACATGCATATAGCTACATACATGCATTGTTTACCCTTGTGGGGTAACAAAGATTAATTGCATACCGGAATAAAGTACTTAACATAATGTAAAGAGAACACAAGAGTATTATACTCATTGATAGGTTACCATACACAAATGTATTCCATACAACCATGTCTTGATCAAAAGGAATAATGCATACATATAGTGTTCGAGGGGGTGCGAGCAAACCATTGCACCTGTGTAACTCCCTTAGGCAGACCAATTGTCCAACTACCCATTTTCCCAATAACATCATCCCCCCCAAAGAAAAGGTTGTCTCTTGACAACTTACAAAATTGTAGACAACTACTAAGTACTCCAAAAATCATAGACTGAGAGGGAGGAGGGTACGTCTCTGAAGTGTCCAGTATCCTTCGTAGCTCATAGACTTGGTCGGTACAAATGCATAAATCTATGTCCTGGAATTGACCTCCACAACTTTCTTTAGCAAAAGTGCCACCTCCATAGCCTATGCTTCCTTCTATGCATAGGCTGCCTTACTCATCGTCACTTCGGCTCTAGCCTCCTCTAACTCCTTTTAGGCTCTTTCCTTATCCTGTAAGAGCGTTGCTAGCTTTGCTGCCTAATTTGCCTGCTGCTTAGCTAACTGATTGGCTAACTCTTAATACTTTACCTCTATCTCCCTGGACCTCTCAGCTGCCACTCTATTGGCTTTTGCACGTCGTTGAGCACAGTAGGCGCCTTATACGCCTCTACTATCTTTCACGGACAAGCCTCTCCATCATACTGCTGCCTGGTACCAACTTTGGTTTGTGGCCCAGTTTGCCAGCATTGCTGATGTCTCAATTGCCGACCACTCTTGTGTCTCGAAACGAGATCAAAAGTGTTCCAAGCATCTCGTCTAGATGTAGGCTAGAACAATCTGTAACTCCTTCGTTCTAGTTAGTGCATTTTTACCAATTACCTGACCCTTTTCCAACATAACCTCCATAGCCTTAATGTATGCCATTGTTCTCTCAATATCTGAACTGTATTCTATTTTGTCCTCTTCTGCTTGCTCAACATCTACCTCCATTCCTCTTGTCGCTACTATTCCCACATCCGATGCGATTGCATCACCTTGTGCATCCTTAGATTGTGGAATCCCCACATCATGTGGTGCTGCAATCACTAGTATCTAAACTAAGACATCTTCACTTCTTGGGGACTCAATGGAGGGTCCTACTTCTGCAAGGGTAAGTCAGAACTGCTGCCGTAAAACCATGCTAGCATGGTCCATCACCTAGACGTCCACTACCTTTGGTTGTGCCATATGCACCGGTTTGGTCAATAAAGTGGATCAATAGTTTTGTGAGGTTTTCACACCATCGCCCCAAAATTTTTGGGGACCCCCTTTTTTCGGGCAAGCTTTGGCAATTTTCATGGATTTTTTTGGAATTTTTTCAGTTGCCTTAGCAAGTTTGGAGTTGTCTAAAGGTTTTCGATTTGAAAATTTTACACCTTGAATGCCTTCGGGCTAGGAGGGATTTGATTTTGTTTGTTTTTATTTCACTTGGTGCTAAACTTGATTTTTTTGGAACATTTTATCCTTAGGCTAAACAAGTTTCAAAGCAACTTTTTTTTTCGATAGTTAAAATGAATACTTGGCAGGATAAAATTGCAAACTTTTGGACTTAGATGGAATTTTGAAAAGTTGAAATAATTGTATAAGCTTGAACATTTTCAAAATAATTTTTTTAGATTTAGTCATTTTGGAAAATCTTTAAATTTTTTTTGGTGAAAAGGAAAATTTTTGATAGTGAAATTGAAATTGGAGTTTGAATTTTGACTGCTAGGAAAAGGATTTATTTTGTTAAAAAAAATTTGAAAGTGTATTGCAAAATTAAAATTGGATTAAATTGCAAAATTGCAAAATTGCATTAAATTGGTTGAAATTTAGCCTAGAGGATTTTAGAAATATTAAAGGAAATTGGTAATTTGGAATTGAAAATTGATTTTGGCTTGCTTAATTCGATTTTAATGATATTTTAATTGCCAAAACATTATTAAATGAAAATTTTGACATCTCCTAGGCTTACCTTGTTTCTATTTTGCAAATGTTGATCAAAACTAGCAATTAAATGGGCTAATTTCACTATGGGCTAAGTAATTTTAATGTTGCATTTAAATCTAGGCCATTAATTAAGGGGCTAATTTAATTTTGTTTTCCCTCCAGGCAGGTTGGCCCACTTGGAGAGGCAAAAAGTGTGGTATAAGAAGGGCTTCCCCTCTTATTTTCTCATTCCTTTTTCCTCCTCCTCCTTGGGTGTGCGATTTCCTTTTAAGGAAGGCGAATTTCATTTTTGGGCGATTTTTGGGGCAGATTTTTCCTTTTTTTGGCAGCATTTTTCTCCTTGCTTGGGCGAATTTCTGCCTTAGGTCAAAATTTGGAGCAGATATGAATTTTTTCCAGCTTGGATGATTTTTTGAGGTCTGATTTTCTTTCCAAGGGTTGCGATTTTTCCTTCCAAATTTAGGCAATTTTACTTGGTGAAGAGGCTATGTGATCCAAGGTTTGATTTTTGGTAAGTGTGGGCAATTTCAAGGAAGCCAAAATTCTGATTTTTGCTAGGGCATCATATTTGCAAGGAGGATTGAAATTTCTAAGATCTGATCTGAACTGAACTAGAAGAGGGCCTGGTTATTGGTAAAGGTAGATTTAAGGTAAAATTCTATTCATTTTTAGAGGTGAAGATTGGTTTTGAAGGAAGATTCTATTCCTTGTTCTTGCTTGGTTCGTTTCTCTTAAATTTTTTTTGCATTCATCATCCACCACTTCATCATTCCATTGATAGGCTGATGTTGGGAGATATAAGTGTAGATTTCATGATAGGACACTTGGAGAGGTAGAAATAAGCTAGACCACCTTAGGATTAAAGTTGGGAGATATAAATGTAGTCCATCCTAAGGTAACGGAGAGGCAGAAATAAGTGGTAGTCCCACTCCTAGGTTGAAGTTTAGAGATTGATAAGTGTAGAGATAGGACTTGGAGAGGTAGAAATAAGCTAGATTCCATTGATAGAAAGGAGGTTGGAGATTGATAAGTGTAGTCCATATCATTTAGAATGAAGGAGCAGAAATAAGTGTTTAGGATGGTAGATGTTAGTGCAACCAAGAATCCAAAGGGAACGAATACCAAAAAAGACAAGGAAGACATGATGCCTAAGACCACCTTCTTCTCGAAAGTGAGGCGAACTAAAGAAGCGGTGGTTCATCGAAGGACACCTGCTAGGAGGCTCTCATCAAAACGAAAGCAAAAGTTAAGAAGTATGGGAGTTGGTTCATCCAATTTCCGCAGTTCACATATATTAGAGTAGTAGGAAGTATAGTTTGTCCCAAGGGACTTCAAAGGTATCCACCCAACAAGGTAGTTTCGATGGAATTGGCTAGGCAACTTGAGCATTATGAGAAAATGATGAAACTTAAAGGTGAGACAGGGATTACCTTCTCATTTGGAATAGGCAATCATACTTACCCATTGCCTTTGCAGCTGTGGAGAAAGAATTAGAATGGTATCATCTACGATGGTATAGAGCAAGACAAGGATTCGATCCTAATGGTCTTAACAAGGCATCTCATGAAAATACATTCAAACATATTCCTACTATAGAAATTTTTTTGGGCCAATGCATAGGATGATTCACATGTGAGGAAGCTAGCTTTCTCAAGGTTGTTAGTAAGCATGATGAGGCAATCAGATGGAGAGGCCTTGATATTCCCGATCAACTGGAAGATGATGAAAGTGTGCTAAGAGGAGATTATGATACAGTGGATGGAACGAAGTTGAGTCCAGTGGATTAGGACGATCATTAGGATCCTTCCTTAGAAGCAGTTATAAGGATAGTTGATTTACACACTGAGTCATGGTACAATGTTAAGGCAATTACAAAATCAGAAGGTACGCCTTATGAGAAGATGAAATCGGAGGAAGAAGGTCTAGCGGAGTCAGTCAGACAGAAAGGTGAGGGCAGTAGCCAGCAACAAAGAGTAGTTAAGAGGAAGAAAAGATGTTTGGAGGTTGTTGGTTAACAGATTTGTTCTTTCAGATTATCACTCTTTAACACCCAATTCGGAACAATATTTGATCACAAATAGTTGGAAAGTTCCTTGTGAATGTACTAGCTTTCCTTTGAATTGGTAGGTACAGCTCCCTGAAATAAATTTGCAATGAATTTTATTTTCTTCCTAAACTACTTTGGGGTATGTTCTTAACCCGAGAACAGTAGAGGGATAACCGAGCTAGACCTAAATAAAATCCAACTCAGGCAGATAAAAACTTCTCAACACTGGAACAGATTCATGTACCCACACATCTTATGAGTCCGTAAATCTCATCTGCATAATCAACTGATGTTGAACTAAGCAAATTTAAAACCTAAGCTATAACTAATAAATCGGAAATACTAATAGAATCTCTTCGTCGAATGAAACTATAACAATACTTATCACACTCATTAGTTGCCTCGAAACAGGGGTGGAAGCACTGTTCTTCCTTTATTCCCAGTAAAACAGAAAGAGAAACATGAACTAAATACAATACCTACTGGAATAGGAAATAATTGACATAAAATACCATTCAATTGTCTTTGCAACAAAAAGTACTTCACACCAAAAATTTGTCGACCTTTTATTAATCTTTTCGATTCATACATATAGAGTTTTTTGAGATGACCGTTACAATGGAAGTTTAATCGGTTCATCTTCTGAGGGTGACAAATGGCAAGACGCCAGTTTGTCATATTACAAAATTACGAAAGAAAACAAAAAGAGGGCATTATATGAATCATTTAGGCTTCTTCCCCTTTTCTGTTTTTGCTCTATGTGACTTGGTGGCAACCATTATTGGGATCAGTTCCTCATGATTAGGCACGTGTATATTGGTGAATCTCAAAAGCCATTTTGCATGTTCCCTTGCCAACTCTTTTACGCTATTCAACTGATCCGGCAACTCCATCGCAGCCACATGTATCCATCCGCTGAGCGCTTGGAGTTCTTTAGTTCTGTTCTAGCTATTGGACGCCATTGCGGACAAATTATCCAAATAGGTTGAGAAGTTGCTTTTCATCACTTCCACTCTAATGAGGTCTTTTCCTTGACCATTGGTTTGAGAGTCAGTGTGTAGCCCTCTCATCAATTCAAATCCTCTATCTTGGGTCTTTTTTATCTTATCTTTTGTCTCTCTGAGCCCTTTCTTAGCTTCTTGAATCATTTCAAGCTTAAACTGCATACTTTGGAACCATTCAAACAAAGGTTCATTACCTTTTTTTAGAATCTTGGCTTCGACTGCTTCCTTGGCTTTCATCTGCATAATCATCTTTAAGAGGGAGAGACATTCATCACACTTGACTCTTTCTCCGGCTAGAGTGTTACTGTTAGATAATATGTTATCTTTTTCTGTTTCCAATCTGAGGATAACATTTCCAATTTGATCTATGAGAGAAACTCCCTTTGACTTGAGTTTCTCAATCCACTCTTCCGATTTGGCCATAGTGCCTATCTTCCTAGAGTTGGGAAATGAGAGCTTGCACTTCGGTTGCACTAGGAGTTTGAGTCACAGACATTCCAGAAATAGTTGCCAGTGGAGTGACTAGCTGCCTAATGAACTTATTCAACTCTTCTATTTCTGCCTTCATCTTGATCTTGGACAATTTGAGACTCTCTAATTGTCCTTCTATCACTTCATTGCTCGATCTCCACAAGCCAACCTTTGTATCATGTCTGGCTTCCCCAAGGTCTATTGAATGCAAAGTAAAATCCTCAGGAGTCATATCCTCAATTCTCCCTCCTTTGTTTGGCTTTGCTATCTCCATTGTCGGGTGCCCTGTTTCTGAATCTTGTCCAAGTATAGACAAAGTCTTCTGCTTCTTAACCTTTATCAATGCAGTCCCGAAACGAACTGCTAGTGACAGTGTTTTTTGCAAAAACACCCTCATCTTTTCTCTTTCTTTTCCTCTCCAAAGTATCTTCTAGCCAAGAGTCAATTCCTATCACCCAGCTGTTCCGAGTGATTCGATGCTGAACATCTTCTTCTTCACTGGAGTCATGGCCACAGTAGTTGAAGAGAAAGGATTCTCTGAATCCTTGGAGATGAGTTTGGAAGAAGCCTGGCCTTTCTCCATCTCTGAAGTCTTCCTCGTCTCTTCATCCTATTCCGTTGACTCACTGGTGCTACTTTTTCCATCCCCTAAGTCCACTATCTGTATGGGGGAACCACTTGGTCTCAAAAGGGGAGCACTTGCTGATGGCAAGGGGCTATGATGAGGGGATGGGATTGGAGTGGTATGTGGAGAAGGAATAGGCGTAGTGTGAGGAGATGGAACGGGAGTAGTATATGGGGAAGGTACCAGGGAAGGTGCATTGCCCTTTGGTTCTTCTGCTTTCTTCTCTTCAGTGCTAATCTGGGTTCCTATAACTGGCAAGGATCCATCATGACATGTTGGGGCTATAGGAACATTCTTGTCTGGGGGTTGATCACCTCCGCCCACAGGTTGAGTTGATCCTTGGGTGGAAGTTATGGTCACACCCATTGTAACACTCTGAGATGAAGTAGGCGTTGCAGCTGCTGGAGAGGCTTGAGTGGCTGCACCCTTACTCCGACTCTTTCTGGCTGTCCACTCAACCCACTTCCCAGTTCTTTTGATTATCCTTGCCATCATAATATCGAGACTCTCCTCCACGTCCACATATGGCTCAAAACTGATAGGAATTCCTCTTAATTTAGTAAGATATGTATTGCTATACATATTTTGACCATCATCCTCTAATCCCTTTACGTTGAGATCAACACCATAAGTCTTTATTTGTTCCACCGTGAGTCTGGCAAATGCACGATCACGACTCTCCAACTCATCTTTGCAATCTGCCCAATAATCTTCCAGAGTGGTGACATGTCCAATCTGAAGCACCTCCCCTGCATATCCATTTGGGTTGAACATGGGCCTCATAACTTCATATTCCTCCAATTTGTACTTACTCTCGAATGCTTTGAGCATGTTTTTAGCCTCAGACCAAGAATCACAACTGTAAGCCCCAACCTTCATGGGGAACTCGTATCCCTTCTTCCTTAGACTGGCGCTCAGCACGTTCACTTGGATAGCTTGTCTTATGATCTCTATGAGCACAATCATGTCGCTTGGGTATCTAGGCAGCTTCAGAGGAAATCCGTCGAAAGCTGCAAGACGCAAATATGAAAAGGATGAGAATTGAATGAAATAGCTACCAAACTGGTTGATGGCTGCCATCGCTTTTGGGCTAAACCTCCTCTCCGGGCATCCTTGTAGCTCCCTGCAAATTCTCATTATAAAAGAGTCATTAACCTTGACGTATTCTGCATAACTATTCTGTAACTGCAAGCACGGATAAAATTCATAACTTTTTACATCATCAGGAAAATCCTCTATTCTGGGGAGGCCCGACCACAATTGTAAAGAAGCCAACATATAAATTAGGAAAGAGGACATGTAGAAGGTATTGTAGAATTTTGCAGCACTCAAAGCTCTGGATAGATGTTCACTAACCTCATACGCCCAATCAACATAATGTGTGTCTGAACAAATGATTTGCACTAAAAAGAAATATTGTTCTACAAAATTGAGTGCTTCTACCTCACCTATCAATCGATGTAAAAGAACCAGGATGTCCACAATTTCGGGATTAAGATTAGTGCCGAAAAGAGTCTTAGGAACCTTACTCTTAGGTCCTCGTGATTTTTGGAACCAAGACCTCATGATTTCCTTCTGCCATACCATCTTCTTCAAGGAAAACTCGGACATGGCTCCTCCCATGGTCAATTCGGAAAATTCTTCCCATTTTGGAATCTAGAGGCAATTGACTACAGTTTGCGGTCAATTGAGATTAAAACTGTATGATGTAGCAACAAAATTTGTTTAGCATCCGGATTGTAATGGTTAATGCATTCAATGATCAGCTCAGGGGCTTGAATTGCTATTGGAAACTCGACTGCTTCCACTCACCTCTTCCTCGGAGTTTCTCTTCCTCGGAGTTTCTCTGTTATTGGGTGGATTGGCTCCGCCTTCAACCTCCTTTGGAAATCTTGCATGTCGAAGAAGCGGAGTGAAGTATCTGTAACATTCTGCAATGTTGACTTAATCCCACCCAGTCCATCAAAACCAGCGAATCTTGTTGCCATCTTAATTGAGATAGAGACAGACTGCAAATTTTAAAATTGAAAATAGTACAGAGAGTAGGGCCTTGTAACTGTGAGAATTTTGAAATCACTTTACAATTCGACAGCATAACAGTTCAAATAAGAAAGCGGCAGTTAAAAAATTAATTATGTTCATCTCTATATAGAAATCTCAATCCACCCGTTAATCTTCAAGATCCGCGCCACACGAGTGAATTAAAGGATAAACCCATTAGATCATTAATTGCAGGGGTTTCTAATGGATTTTTTCATGTCATTTCACTGTTCCCGTTGGCCCAACAGTTACTTTCCTTTATTATAGACTTTCCCGTTTTTTACCAAGTTGCGGAGAATTAGGAACGGAGTACTCCGTGGGGAAAAATCCGCCCAGCCAGATTTTACTCAAGATTCCTTCTTAAATGTGATCAACTCGCTTCCATTATCTTTTTTAAACATCCTGCAATTGATCTGTGAGCTCAACATGTTTGCAGAAGTGATTTTTCAATGGATGCGGAAAATCGTTTGAAGGGGTTGAAAACTCGCCGTGGAGAAGGCAACTTTTGTTTTTCCGCCCTTGTTCTTATTTTCACTTAGCCTTTTAAGTTAATATGTCTCTAGACTTCGGAAAGTCTCAAAAGAGCTACGAAAATAAAAAAAGGAGACCACTTGCTTTTCTCTCTTACAAACACCTTTGTCGGAAAACTGACTTCTCGGGTCGAAAACCCGCACTGGAGAAGCTGCTTTAGAATTTTCCGCCAGATGCTATTCTGATCATTCTAATGATTTCTGAGTAACTCCCGAGGTAGAAGACTGCAATGTAAGAACAATCCATCCATAAAACGAATCATTTCCTCCTTGTTCTAGCTTGTATTCCTCTTTTGTTGGCCTCTGCGGAAGATCACCTACGTAGTGCGGAAATCCGCCAAGGAGAAGCTGATGCTAGGTTTTCTGCAGACTTCATTTTTTTTGTGTAAACTATAATGAGTCGTGAGCAAGCTCTTTCTTGGAAATGACTTTGTGAAGATCATCATACAAACTAAGAATCTCCATCGAAAAGGATCTTAGACTATCCACAAAACTCATGACAACAAGGGAAACCCACCCAGTTATGTAATGCGGGAGAAGGAAGAAGGTGAAAATTCGATGGAGAGACTTTTCACTTGGGAAAAGAAACTGACTCAGACATACCTAAACCTAATTGAGACACAAGACCATTTTTCACTTTGCATAATGGGTACAGGATGAAAAGTGGGGCAACAAAGGCTGGGAAAAGTAAAGAACATCAGGACCCTCCAACAAAGAAACAGAATGCAACATCGTCAAGGGAGAGCATAATTGGGGCTAGAGGCCAAGAGGATAATACAAGTGGACAAGGGACCACGGTAGAGGTGAGCTCTAATTCAGAATCAAGTGGTTACAGTGTTAGCACCGAGTACTCTGCTCTCTCGAAGAACCAATGGAGATGATGTGACAGTGACTAGTGAAGAAGAAGATAGGCCAATTGATGTTGAGGAAATAAGCTAGGCGCCCGAGGCCATTGTTGATGCTTTGCTAGTCGAATCGAATCTAGATTTGGGGAGATGCACTGCACCACTATGGTTAAGGCAAATGCTTATGCCAAGAGGCGAGGTGGTGACTGCCCGAATAGTTGAAGATAACCAAGGGTTAGTGGAAAAGGGTGATAGCGAGAACCAGAAACAAATTGCAAAAACGATGGCAAAGGTAGTTAGGAGCGACAATGATGGTCACTGAAAGGTTCAGATTGCTATACCAAAGGCTAGCAAGGCAGTGGATGAGATTGTAACTAAGGAGTATGAGATAGTAAAGCATAACTTGGGAAGAATCGCGAATGACATGGAATGTGAGGAGATCCAAGAAGGCATGGTTTCAATTAGAGAAAGATTGAGGAAGGCAAACGAAAGGATTGTAAATTTGGAGGTCAAACAAGTATTGGAGAGAATGCCAACTTATCCAACAGTTGCACCAGGTAGCCCTTCCTCAAGACAGAAGGAGCAACACAGAAGAGATATCAGCGCAGTTGCACGAAGTCAAGGATTGGATCCATGATATGATTCAAGATGGACAAAATTTCTTGCCTTATTTTATCTCGACATTTAGGTCATTGGTGGCTATTAGAGACAAATTCAGAGCATTAGAAGGGGAGTGGAAGGATTTCCTTCTAGTCAAGGACTTGGCCATTCCCAGGCTATAGGCATTTATCGAGCTACTGGAGAGATATTTGGAAAGAGTGAAATTGGTAGATGAAGGTGGAATGAGCACGGTGGATTCTTGGTTTGTTGCCTTGATCATCAGATTAAAGATACTTGAAGAAATACAAAATGAGATTGCAGAGCACAGCCCAAGCGTTGACACTTCCATTTCAACCATGATGAGCGATGTTGGGGCGGCACTTGATTTTGAAGATATCAAAGAGGAGGATGTCAATGAGAGAGAGTTTGGATGAGTTGGGGAAGGTTGCCATCAAGAAGAAACATTTGGGCACCCTTGCCTCCAATTTCTTTATCGGATATGTGAAAGAATATGAGAAGGATCACGAGAAGACACTGCAAGCAGCAAGCAACATGATGAATTCAGCTGAGCTCAAGATGAAGCATACACTTTGCCCTCCCATGAAGGAAGTCAACAACATGGTAGCCAAGTTCATTGCCTTGGCTAAAAAGATGAAAGAAAAGGGTAGAATTATATTAGAAGATCATTTGATGTAAGCCCAAGTGGCAATTTCTTCTTTCTTTTGGGTAGGATAAGTGTCTGATTCTGATTGGCTACTATTTTGGTGCCTTCTCATTGGTTGCCACTTTTCCTTTTTTTCATTGGTCCATTGATGAGGTGGCGTCTTTTTATTGGCCGATGGGGTGGTAACCCTAATTAGGGTTTTTAGGATTCAATCTGGATCGTTGATTTTGTCTCTTAATATTTGTTGTTGGTAGTAATTTTGGCCTCTATATAGGGCCATTTGCTCTCATTTGTAAAGGGTTGAAGAAAATTGTTGCTAAGATAATAACAAAATTGCCTCTCCTTATCATTGTTGTGACTTGCATGGTGATTAAGAACATTTGGTGTTATTGCATGGTTTCTACTTCCAATAGTTAAAGTTAGATTTTTTTGAAATTGTTAAAGTAGATTTTATTTCAAGAAAGTTGTTAAGAGTAAGAGTAGATGGATAGTTGTATGGTGATATTAGTGGATGTTTGATAGGGATCTATAAACTAGGCCACTAGCATCCTAGCGGCTGGTTAGGAAGCCTTGCATGGTAATCTAGTCTTTTTCCCTTGAATCATTGCATCTATGGAGGTAGAGCTGCTGGTAAGCTTTCATCGAATTTGATCCCCGTCCATTTGCTAATCTTTCCATTCATAGGAGTGGAGGTAAAGTAGCAAGTAGTCTGGTAGTTGGAGTTCATTCTTAAAAAGTTAGAAAATTAGAGCATCATTGGTAGATGCACCCTTCATCATCATCACCATCAACATCATTTGGCGCTCATATCCTTTACCAAGCCAGACATCATCACCATCATAACGAGAGTCCGACAATCCTTGAATGAACAATGTAAGGCCGCTTATGTGATTAACAAACAAATCACATTAATATAACTAAGTTAGTATCCACAGGTGTAAGGAACATTGGAGTTTATCTCATGTATTCATGAGTATTTACTTTTCAAGAGAGGGATTGAGTGTTTGATATTCCATATCAAGTATTCAATTGCTATATGTTATGTAGCAGTACAAAACTAACATCAACAAATAGTTACCACAACCTCCGTACCAATCACCTCCAGCCTGAGTTGGGGTTCAAGCGATGTACTCCCTTTAATCTTTGGAATGTCCATAGCCTCATCCTCCAGATGCATATATGTTGCTCCTTCCGTTGGAACTAAATCAACCACAACTTGACTGGCCTGATCCTAAACAATTGGGGCTATAACACCTTGATGTAAGAGTTGATTCTCCTTCTCAAGGACTTCCATTGAGGATGTCACTTTTCTAATTTTTCGTCCCCATCTCTATCTCCCTTATTTTTGTAGGAACTATTTGTGTCATCTCCACTGCTTCGGTCTCGGAAACTAAGGAAACCCTTGCAGTCATCACCGATGGTGGCGTCATATCCATTGGTGCTCTCATATGGCCAAATGGTAAAATAGAAGGCATGGTAGTGGTAGGTACTAAGTGTATTGAAGCCAATAATATAAAAGGTGTGAAAAATGGTCGAGGTGCCGACATCGGCTTCGTCTCGTCGCCCCATCCTTTATTGGAGTGTTCCCCCCTGTGAAGCACTATCACTATTCTTCGTGGTATCCCCCCGTCCGTTGTCTGTGTCGCCATGGGTATCTTACTTTTGTCTCACCCTCTTCTGACCAGCCGTCGTTTTGCCGATATCCAAATGTCGCCAGTAAAATATAAGAGGCTCCCCTAGTGCCAACTTGGCCTTCGATAGTACCTCCAATACATCGGCGGGAATCTGTTGGAGTGCACCTTCCAAGATCAACCCGATGGCATGGTGGGGCATATAGAAAGTATGATGATGTAATGACTTGAACTCGTACATTCTTTTAGCCAACAGGGATGCCCACTCATAAACCAATCCATTCATAATACCATTTGTAAAAACTATTTGTGGCAGAGCAATGATGGAGGCCCAACTTGCTCTAGTACGTCGACTCTTTAGCGCATCGAGGTTACAATGCCACGACCCTTCTCTGATAAACTCGCGTCTCAATCCTTTGCTCCTTGTGCCCTTTACTACGGAGTTGAACTCGATGGGGGTGAGTTCTCGAGCAACCAAGTTGATCCAATGCTCTTTCCGTTCTTGTGAGAGTTTGTGATTTTTTATTTCTTCTTTGCATCCTTTCTGCCCTAGGGTACCAAAAAACCTCCTGAAATTTGTGGCTTTGAAAGAGATAGTGATAGGATGCTTCCTATATTGAAATGAGCTGCTCCTGCTATGGCCATCATATGCTTCGATCATCACTCAAAGAATATGTTCAAAAAGACGAAGAAAGAACACTGACATCTGAATCGCCCAATGCACTTGTGGCTGTTGCAATATCTGCATTACTATGTCTACGTCAAGTGTTTCTTGCCACCATTGTCGGCATTCGAGCCTGTTAAGTCCCTCAAATTGCACTGTGAGATGTGTAATGTCCTCTTTTTGGGAAGCTTGCTGAATCATGGGATGAACTTTCTTCTTACTGCTCGAGGTTGCCTCTTGCACATTTGGCTTGCAACTTGAACACCTGAGGATAAAACTCTTGCGTTCTTGTCCATGCTCAAAATGTCGGCTTCCAATTGATCTTTTCAACACCTCCGCTTGCCTTTTAAATGCATAACTTAATCGTTTCGTGTTTTGTCTTTATGGAAAAACAAGAAAACGATTAGGGCTGGAGTCTTGTTGTCTTGTTTGGTGTTGTATGCCCCTATTAGTCTCTGATCGTGGTGGATGTAATGCGTTCTCTCTTGACTACTTGGATTCAAGTCCTTTGCATCTACGTTCTCTCTTATGTTGACCCGATGCTCTTCGTCTACGTTGAGTTGCGTTGTCCTTGGGAAGTTGATGTGTTTCCATGGGGTGTTATGCTTGTTCTGTGGCCTCTTCTTTCATGAGGAATCACTCCTGATTGACAGGTTGCTTTGCTTTATTCGCTAGAAATCTTTTGTGTGTCTTTGTGTGCCTTTTCGTGGTTTGGTGGTTTGATCACCAATAGTGCAATCTACGAGCCCTTGTCGGTATTTGACTTATGTGTTTTCTCTGTGACTCCCAATACTTCTCCATGGGTGGTTAATGATTTCCACGGGAGACTAATTCCTACGACTTTGGTGCTTTCGGCGGGACCCTTTTTCCTTCCTGCGACCCCTTCTATTTCTTGCCTCTGCAACGTGCTAATGTTATCCATAGGTCTTCATGTTGGTCCATGGGGATATATGCCCGTTGTGCCTTCGTGCTTCATCCGTATGTCAACTTTGTCCACGACCTACGCTATTGCTTCTGTGGGAGTCCTTTTGTCATCTGCAGGGTCTGTTTACGCAGTTTTGTTGTGTTTGTGTGGCTGCTTGTTTGCAGGATTGCTTCCATGGGCTTCTATGTTGTTCATGGGTGATACACCCGTAGACTTTTTTTGTGTTGTTCATGGGTGATACACCCGCAAACTCTTGTTGTGTTGTTCACAGGTGACACACTCGTAGACTTTCGTTTATATTTATATTTTATATTTTTTTACTCTTTTACTCTCGTTTATATTTATATTTTATTTTTAAATTAAAAGAAAACAAAACTAAATTACCAATACATTTCTTGACGATCCTGGCTTCCTTGTCGTTGGTGGTAGACTTTCAACTTCTAGCCTTTGATTGCGTCCAGGATTTCTTTGCCATCGAGTGTCCATACTTCATGGCCCCATTAGCTGCAACTTCTCGAACTTTATAGGGACCCAACCATTTCACTTTAAATTTGCCAGGCTTAATTTCATTTCAAACATTAAACTTCAATACCAACTGATCGGTTGTAAACTTCATCTGTCTGAGGTGTTTTATTGTGCCACATCCATCACCCACTGAGCTATTGCCTTTTTCTCATCCAACTTGTTCAAGGTATAAAGTCTCTCCCTTAGACTCTCGATATCATCAAGTTTGTTTTCAATAGCTATCCGCAGGCTAGGAACCCTGAACTCTGTAGGTACTACTGCTTCTTGTTTGTACATGAGTTGGAAAGGCGTTTGCCCTATGGTCACCTTATAGTAAGTACAGTAGGCCCAGAGCACCAAAGGCAATTTCTCTTCCTAGTCTTCACCTTCAACTCTACAAGACTTATAACCATGATTTTATTAGTTGCTTTAGCTTGGCCATTCGCCCGAGGAGAATATGGACTTGACATCATATGTAAGATTTTGAATTCAATGGTTAGGTGTTTAATGACATGATTGACGAAATGACCACCTTTGTCGCTCGTCAACTAAATGGGGATGCCATACTTTGTTATTATTTGTTTGTAAATAAATTTTGTGGTGCTTAGTGCTGAGTTATCTGGCAGTGCACGTACTTCAACCCATTTTGTTAAGTACTTAATGGCCACTATAATATATCGACATTGCTAGGCTTGACTAGCTTTCAGAGGTCCGACAAAATCCAACCCCCATCTTTCAAATAGCTCTTGGGCACGGGAAGGGTTGAGTAGCATAAAGTCCCCCATGAGGGGTTTTCCTGCTCATTGGCAAGTATCACATCTGATGACCCATTCTCTCGCATCATTGTACAAAGCTAGCCACCATAAGCTTGCTAATAGTACCTTCCTCGAGGTCAGATTAGGACCCATATGCCCCCCTACCAGTCCTTCGTGGGCTTCCCAAAGCACACTTGGTACTTCTTCCTCCATCACTCATCACCTCAGCACTTGGTCTAGACCTATTTTATATAACAGTTCATTTATTACTTGGAAAATTCTACTCCTGAGGACTAACTTCATTCCCTTATAGGCATGCTCTGTGGAAACTAGGGTGTAGACATACACTCTCCTATACTTGTATACCACTTAGGGAGAACGACGAAATGAAACAGACGGGCATTTGGGATGTCATCATTTACCCCAACAGGGGGCTTGCCAGACTTAATTTGTGATAGTTGGTTGACGATCACATGACTACGTCATGGCCGTATGATGTGTTGAACTTGAACTCTTGAAGTAAGAGAAGCCATCGACTCACCCTTCCTTGAATAATAGGTTTATTGACCAGGTACATGAAAGCCTGATAGTCCTCATAAAAAGTGAAAGGCATCGCCAATAAGTAGTGCCTGAATTTTTGGACATAAACCATTCCTAGGGCCTCTTGTTTTGTGATGTTGTAATTCTTCTCAGCATTTGACAACAACCTACTGTTGGAATAACTGCCAACGTTCCCCTTTGAGATTCGTGACATGCCTTAATTGCCTCATGTATTCTATAAGTCTAGTGGTTGTATCGAGCATTGACAGGTTGATCTTTTGGTGCAATGACAACCCTAGCTTGTAACAAGTTGTATCAGAGCTTGGTCACAGGTTTGAATCTCCTCTAATAACATTGAGGGGGCGATTGTTGGACTAACCACCAACGTTCCCCTTCGAGATTCGTGACATGGCTTAACTACCTCCTGTGTTCTACAAGTCTAGTGGTTGTATCGAATATTGATAGGTCAATCTTTTGGTGCAACGACAACCCTAGCTTGTAACACTTGCGAAATATATTGGGTGGTCCAGTCTGTGCACACCTTCCTAGGATCGATGACATAATTTGACGCGTTGACTTGCACATGAAATTCTTTATCCCAATTAGGGATTGCTAGAAAAGGAGCACCCAACAACCTTGACTTCAGTTGTAATGTCCCCATCTTTTTAGCATATCAGTGGAGTTCTTAGCGTTTACATTCTTCGAAGGCTAAATGGAGAAATAAGGAGAAATTGATTAAATTAATTTCTTATAAAGTCTAAAGTCAAAAAAAAGAAAAAGAAAAAAAGAAGAGAGAGAGTGACTTTATATTTAATTAATTTAGTTGGAGAATGCATTAATTATTGGAAGGGGGAAGCTTCTAGTAATTTAATTTTCTAGAAGCACAATTAATTATTCTATTGCAAGGGAGAAGCTTCTAGCAAGTGCATTAATTATTGGGAGGGGGGAACTTCTAGAGAATGCAATTATTAAATATTTTATTTAATTATTGTATTGTAAGAGAGAAGCTTCTAGCAAGTGCATTAATTATTGGAAGGGGGAAACTTCTAGAGAATGCAATTATTAAATATTTTATTTCTTTCTACGAGGGTCAAGGAAAAGTATAAAAAGGGGTGAGAGCTTCATTGTTTATCATCTGATTTTGTGAATTGCATTTGACATCAAGTTGGGAGAAGAAACTAAGGTTTTCGATTTTAGTCAGCCATTGTAGAACGTCAACTCTTTAGTGTTGCAACCATTTGAGGTGGTGAAATATTCATTGAATTTGGTATTTGAGAGAGCTTCAATTCAGGAGTTATATTTTGTGCTTAAATTGGAGAATAAATTTTGATTGCTACAGTACGCATGCAGGATGCCGCGCTATAGTGTCTATGTTTGATTCATTCCCATTCTCGGGCATCACTATTATCATTGTACTTCATCAGCATATGATTTTGCTGTAATAATTCATAATAAATTTTTTTGGCATCATTGTTACATCTCGTTTCGCACTAATAATACCAAAAGAATTGCATTTGAACATTAGTTCCTTGAGGGGTTACTACAGTGGTATCAGAGCTTGCTTGCAAAGTGTTTGACAAAATGTCAAACAACTAAAGTATAACGATTTTTTGGTGTTTGAAGAAGTTATAACTTGTTGGGGTTATTACAGTGGTATTAGAGTGGTTTCCTGCCAGCCTGATAGGGTTTATGCAGCCACCATTCAATTTAGTTTTCAAAAGCAAAAACAAAAGGGCTCTATTAACACAGGGAACTAGCACAGCTGAGAACATGGCTGATAGACATTCTCAAAGCCCACCCAGAATTATGAGAGATGATGAGGCTTTACGGCGTCAGGATAGGCTTCTACAGTCAATAGAGGCAAGTACACAGGCAATGGTGGCTATGATGCAACATTTGATTGATAGGAGAAATAATCATAATAATGACCAGGATGACAGGAGCATAGCAGGATCACAACATAGGACTCGGTTTGGGACAACTGATAGACCCACACGTCCTACATTCAGGGAAGAAACTCCAACACTCACACCTGATGCTATGGTAACAGATTTTGCAGATGAACTCCGATAAGCGAGGAATGAGTGAGATTCATTACCAGCATATGCATAGGATGGATGGACATTTGACAGGTACCTGAACTACAGAGCTGCCAGGCAGATAAACACAGTGAGTTGCAACAGGTCACCAACAAGTTGGCATTACCCACATTTGATGGCAGTGGGAAAATGACTGCTCGTGCTTGGATTCATAAGGTGGATACTTTCCTATCTCTGAAGACTATGACAGAATTTGAAGCACTCAAGTATGCCACTTTGCACTTAGACGGGGCAGCTCATGATTGGTGGACACATGGCATGATCACATTGTAACACAATCAGGTAACCACTTATCAGGAGTTCGTGGATAGATTGATAGAAAGGTTTGATAAAAAAGATCCTGAAGTTTTCATTTCTGGGAGTTAGCCCAGTTGAGACAGTCAGGAGGCTTAGAACAATTTATCAATGACTTCCAGAAGCTTGCAGTGATGGTGCCTGACATTTCAGAACGGAGGCTAGTCATTTTATTCATAAAGGGATTGACTGAACAACTCAAGGGGTGGGTAAAGGCCTTTGATCCTCCTACATTATAGGAAGCCATGAAGAAAGCCCGCAGTATGGAACTTGCAACTCCGGCAAACTGGTTTAGTTCGAAGGGTTCTTCATCATTTAGAGACAACAAAGGGGGATTCAACAAGGGTAAAGAGAAGGTTAGTGACTCAAAAGGCAGGTCAGCTACACCTTTGGATAAGGAGACACTTAATGACCTGCGTAAGAAGAAGCTAAGCTTCTTTTGCAAAGGTCCCTATGAGTTTGGTCATGACTGTCCTATGAGGCCTAAGGGAAGGCTAATTGGGTGATGTGGGCTTACTATGAGGGTTCGGATTCAGATAGCTTAGAGCACCATGATAAGGATCCTGATGAGGCATAGGGTGAATAGGAGGTAGATAGTGCTGAGAAAAAAGAGGCTCCAGGGCTACATTTACAGGAGGCACATCTGTCTAGTATTCACAGAGAGGGATCTTTCAGACTTCGGGGAGTATTGGCTGGATAGAAGGTTATTACTTTGTTGGATACAAGTGCCACACATAATTTCATTGATGCACGATTTGTGGAGAAGCATGGACTCATTACTGAGGAGATCGAGGAATTGAGAGTAAAGGTAGCTGATGGATATACTCTTCGTTGTGATAGGATGGTGCGAGATCTACCTTTGCGCTTGAACAACTATGAGTTCAAGGCGGACTATCATGTGGTCAACATGGGTGACATGGACATAGTACTTGGGATGCAGTGGCTACATTCTTTGGAGGAGGTTACCCTGAGACTGAAGGATATGGAGATACGATTCGAGGTGGATGGCAGGACTCGTGTGCTGAAGGCTATCCGTAATGGTGATGTCAGGACTATCTCATTTAGGCAGATGGAGAGATTAACCAGGCATGATGATATGGAGTGGGCAGCAATATGCACCTTGATGCCTACCCAAGAGGAGCAGCATCAGACTGAATATCATCCGGATATTCAGAAATTGAGAATCAAGTATGAGAAGGTATTCAGCGAGATTCCACCAGGCAGGCCACCAGATAGAGGCATTGGGCAGATTATTGAGCTGGAGGAAAGCACTAAGCCTATCATGATCACACCATACCGACACCCAAAACGACTCAAGGATGAGATCGAGAGGACCATTAAGGAGTTGCTAGCAATGGGACACATCCAACCAAGAAAGTCACCTTTTGCATCTTCTGTTGTTTTGGTAAAAAAGAAGGATGGTACTCTACGGATGTGTATTGATTACAAGGTGTTGAATAAGAGAACTATAAAGAATAGGTATCCCATCCCACGCATCGATGAGTTGATAGATGAATTGCATGGAGCTTGTTATTTCACAAAAAATGATTTGAGATTGGGCTATCACCAGATCAGAGTTCGAGAGCAGGATATTGAGAAAACTGCTTTAAGATGTCATTGGGGGCACTTCGAGTTTGTAGTCATGCCTTTTGGTTTGACTAATGCACCTGCCACTTTTCAGTCCACTATGAATAGGGTCTTCCATCATCAGTTGAGGAAATTGTGCTGGTGTTCTTTGATGATATTTTGATCTATAGCAGGACATGGCAGAAACATTTAGAACACTTTGAGATAGTATTGAGCATTTTACAGAGGGAGTCCTTGTATGCCAAGGAGTCCAAATGTGAATTGGGGATGACAGAGCTGTTGTATCTTGGACACATCATTAGCGCGGATGGATCCTGAAAAGATTCGCGCTATTGTTGATTGGCCACCACTAGAGAACCTTACACAGTTGAGGGTGTTCCTTGGTCTGTGGATTCTATTGCAGGTTTGTCAGTGGCTACTCATGGCACACAACACCTATGACAGAGTTGTTGAAGAAAAGGGCATTTGTGTGGACTCGGGAGGCACAGGACTGTTTCATTTGGTTCAAGGAAATAATGACTACATGCCCAATATTAGCATTGCCTGATTTCACGAAGCGATTTGAGCTTCAATGTGATGCATTTGGAGAGGGAGTTGGTGCTATACTCATGCAGGACAAGCATCCTACAGCTTATGAGAGCAGGAAACTTAGAGGGCCTGAGAGATCATTCAGCATATATGATAAAGAGATGTTGGCCATCATGCATGCCTTGGCCAAATTCAGACAGTATCTTGTGGGCAACAAATTTTGTATTAAAATTGATCATAATAGTTTGAGGCACTTTTTGGGACAGCGGGACCTGAATGATCGTCAACAGAAGTGGGTGAGTAAGTTACAGGCCTATGATTTTGATATCACATATGTTAAGGGGACACAGAATGTTGTTGCAGATGCTTTATCTCGCAGGCCACACTTCACTTCTATGATTCAAATATCAGAGGATTGGCAACACTTGATTGTAGCAGAATATGCCAGAGACACATGGGCCTCTGAAATAGTAGAGGGAACAGCGATTGACACCAGGTACACTCTTGTAGATGATTTGATCATGTACAAGAACAGGATTTACTTAGTCCTAGGATCGAAAGTGAAGCAGTTGATTTTGAGAGCACTCCATGATTCACCTACACTACATGATTCACCTACAGCAGACCATCTCGGGTATTTCAAGACTTATAGGTTAGTTCGGGAGCGGTTCACTTGGAAGGGGCTTAAGGCTGATGTTTTGTAGTATGTGCGTGAGTGTCTTGTTTGCTAGCAGAACAAACAAGAGCACACTTATCCAGCAAGGCTCCTACAGTCACTTCCTATTCCTGACAGGAAGTGGGAGTGCATCTCCATGGATTTTATCATGGGCTTGCCCAAGGCCTAGGGGCGCAATTGTATCTATGTGGTGGTGGATAGGTTGACAAAATATGCTCACTTCTTCCCTATCACTACTAAATACTTAGAAGCTCAGGTGGTAGAGGTCTTCTTCAGGGAGGTTTTTAGATTACATGGTTTGCCTCGGAACATTGTGAGTGACAGGGACAACCGCTTCATGAGTCACTTTTGGGAGGAGGTATTCCGGTTGTGTGGCACCGAGCTTACACCTAGCACCAGTTATCACCCACAGACCGATGGTCAAACAGAGATTGTGAACAAATGGGTGGAAGGGTATTTGAGGAATTATGTAGCAGCTCAGCAGCGAGCTTGGGTCAGATGGATATATCTCTGTGAACTATTACAGGAGAGTAATGATATAGTTACCACTCTTAGGGACAACATTGCTAGAGTTCAGAACCAGCAAAAACAATATGCAGACCAGAAGAGGACTGAGCGTAGTTTTGAGGTAGATGATATGGTCTACCTCATGTTGCAGCCATATAAGCAATCCACTCTCAAGAAGAGTGGTGCAGAGAAACTCAAGCCATGCTATTATGGACCATTCAAAATTGTCAGGTGAGTTGGTGAGGTGGCTTATGAGTTGGAGCTTCCTGTAGACAGTAGAGTGCACAATGTGTTTCATGTGTCACGCCTCAAAAAGGCGTTGGGTCAGAATGTGGTGCCTTCTGCAGTATTACCTCCCTTGGATGATGAGGGAAAATTGATATTGGTGCCAGAGGCTATCATTGATTTCAGGGAAAGGAACTTGAGGTGGAGCACTATAAGGGAGTATTTGGTGAAATGGAAGGACTTGCTAGTTAAGGATGCGACATGGGAGAATGAGGAGATTTTTCAGCATTCGAACTTAAAGTTGCTTGAGGACAAGCAATTTCAGGGAGGGCGGACTGTAATGTCCCCATCTTTTTAGCATATCAGTGGAGTTCTTAGCCTTTACATTCTCTGAAGGCTAAGTGGAGAAATAAGGAGAAATTGATTAAATTAATTTTTTATAAAGTCAAAAGTCAAAAAAAAAACAGAGAGTGACTTTATATATAATTAATTTAATTGGAGAATGCATTAATTATTGGAAGGGGGAAGCTTCTAGTAATTTAATGTTCTAGAAGCACAATTAATTATTCTGTTGCAAGGGAGAAGCTTCTAGCAAGTGAATTAATTATTGGGAGGGGGAAACTTTTAGAGAATGCAATTATTAAATATTTTATTTAATTATTGTATTGTAAGAATCTTCTAGCAAGTGCATTAATTATTGGAAGGGGGAAACTTCTAGAGAATGCAATTATTAAATATTTTATTTCCTTCTACGAGGGTCAAGGAAAAGTATAAAAAGGGGTGAGAGCTTCATTGTTTATCATCCGATTTTGTGAATTGCATTTGATATCAAGTTAGGAGAAGAAACTAAAGTTTCCGATTTCAGTCAGCAATTGGAGAACGTCAACTCTTCAGTGTTGCAACCATTTGAGGTGGTGAAATATCGATTGAATTTGGTATTTGGGAGAGCTTCAATTTAGGAGTTCTAGTTTGTGCTTAAATTGGGGAATAAATTTTGATTGCTATAGTACGCATGCAGGATGCCACGCTACAGTGTCTATGCTTGATTCATTGCCATTCTCGAGCATCACTATTATCATTGTACTTCATCAGCATATGATTTTGCTGTAATAATTCATAATAAAAAATTTTGGCATCATTGTTACATCTCGTTTCCATGTATTTGCACTAATAATACCAAAAGAATTGCATTTGATCATTAGTTCCTTGAGGGGTTACTACAGTGGTATCAAAGCTTGCTTGCAAAGTGTTTGACGAAATGTCAAACAACTAAAGTATAAAGATTTTTTGGTGTTTGAAGAAGTTATAACCTGTTGGGGTTATTACATCAGTTCCTTGGAGGCCTCTCCTTGTTCCTTCTCCCAAATGTATGGCTCCCCCTTCCTCGTGAGCCTATCCAACGGAAATGAAACATATGTGAAACTCTCGATGAATCGATGATTATATCCGATGTTGCCAAGGAAGGATTTGACACCAGTCACATCCGTGGGAGCATTCATCTCTACTATCACCCGCACTTAATCATGATCTTTTTTTAGTCGTACCTGACATACTATGTGCTCGAGCAACTTCCCATGTAGCACCATAAAATGACACTTCTTTGGGTTAAGTGCCAAACAAGCTTGCCGACACTGTTCCATACACTCTCCTAAGGTGACAGTATGCTTTTTCTCCCCACTAAATATGGCGAGTCATCCAAAAATGCTTTAAAGTTTCTTGTGGACATCTTGTCGAAGATGTGTAGAATGATGCGTTGGAAGGTTGTTGGTGCATTAGAGAGGCCAATGGGCATTCTATTGTATGCATATACACCGTCCTCCACTAGGAAGGTCGTTTTCAATTTGTCTTCCTTCGTAATGGATATCTGGTTATATCCGAAAAACCCATCCATAAACAAATAAGTCTCATGGCCCGCAACTTCCTCCAAGATGTTGTTCGTGAACGAAATGGGGAATAGGTCCTTAATACTTACTGCATTAAGACATCGAAAATCCACACAAATGTGGATCTGGTTTGCTTCCTTCTTTAAGGAGATCACAATCGGTTAAACTCACTAACTCGTCTCCACTCGAAAGATAATGCTTGCCTCCAACATCCATTCAATTTTGGCTTCTACCCTTGCGGCATAATTCTTGTTGATCTTGTACAACCTTTTCCATACAAGTTGGGCTCTGAAAACTAGAGGAACTCAGTGTACACATAACTCCAGAGGTACGCCCTTCAAATCCTTGTAGGTCCAGGTGAAGAGGTCTTTGTATTCTGTAATGATTTTGAACACCACTATCTTTAGTATTGGATTCCAGTCATCCCCCATTACGATGATTTTCAAGTTCTCCTTGTCTCTGAGATCTATCTACTTCAGCTTCGCCTCTTTGTATCATATTGGTTCATCTTTGCAAAACTGATGGGTAGGACTCTCCTCGACTCGTACCTCGCCTTCACTGTATTCTTTGAATTCCCAAGGGATCATTTAGATCTTCCCTGATCTCGAGCACATTACATGATGGAGGGAATAGTTTGTAATCACTCATTTGCCAATGGAATAGGCCATCCATAGAATTTGTATCATCCTCCACCTCTAATACCTCTTCTTTATTGGGCTCCATACTCCCTTTCCCTTCGTCTCCTTCATCGTTAGATTCCGAATCTGAGGAAGATGCCATTTCGTCTCCAACCAATTGCGTTTTGAGATCCATCACAAACTTTCTTCCCCCCCTCTTGAATGACAAGATATTTTTCTTCCAGTTATGATTTACCTTAACCGTCACAAGCCACCCTCTCCCGAGGATGGCGTCATATCCCTTCCACTTGAGAGGGATTACGACGAAGTCCAATATGAAGTGTTGTGTCCGGATTATTACTTGCTGTGCCATTAACACTCTGAGGGGTTTGATGCCATGTTGGTCAATCCCCAATAAGTTGAAGGTTAGCAGCCAAAGCGTCGGCTTGCCTAGACTCTTCCAAGTCTCTTTGGGTAGGAGATTTACCCCTGCTCCACTGTCAACAATTGTGTTTGTCAGCATGGTGCCCAAGATTCCCATATCTACCACTGTCGGGTTTCGTCCGCTATTGACGGTAAGTATCATTGGGTCCGTTGTAGTACCACCAGGAACCTCCGTCCGTCCCAATGTACTCATTGAGATGGTTGGGCTGTTGAACAAGGCTGCCTTTAAATGAGACATCGTTTCCAATAGGTTCTGGACTTTCACTGGTATCTTCAATTGCATCATTTCCCTTAGGATATTTTGTTTTGTTGTGGCTCGAGTAGAAGAACTAGAGGTATTCTTGAGGTCCCTTTGGGCTTGTACTTCCTTCTCAATCTCGGCCTTCACCTCGAGCACCCTTTGTTTCTCCGTACGAGGGTCAAGATAAGTGGCCTTATTTGCATGGGCTTGTGTAATTGCCAGGATATCCTCCTTTGTGTCTCTTGTTTCCACATTGACGAGGTTGCAACCAGGCATTGGACAGTTGGCCTCCTCGTGGTCTCCTGGTCCACACCATTTACACAGTTTTTGTGGATTTTCCTCCTAGCAATCCCGGGCAAAGTGTCCCCACTATTTGCAATTTTTGCATTGTATCATTGGTCTTCCCTTTGCATCAAACTAGATCTGTGGGCAGTTGTTGTTATTGTTATTTCCTTTGCCTCCCCGTCGGTTATTTTTGTAGTCGTCAGATGTTGCAGTATTGTTAATATTTTGTTGACCACCGGCTCCAGTTGTGGAAGGTTGCTCCCGTGTGAACAACACTTGTTGGTTTTTGACCCTTAGATTATAGGGGCATTCTTTGGTGGAATGTCCTGCAATCTAGCAAAATGTCACAAAAGGATTACCCTTTCCTGTGTCCGGCTTCCTTGCAGTCCATACACTACACCTCATCCTCAGTTTTGCTTGATCCTTCTTTCATTGCCTTAAGTTCCTTCATCATCCTCTGGAGGTCTTTTTGTAGGGCATGCACTTTCTTACTTGATATCCATCGTTGACGAATTGAAGAAGCGGTGGTTCATCGAAGGACTAAAATTTCCCTCCAGAAGAAGATTAAGATTGTACCCCCGACATTGTATGATAATGCATAATGTTTGAGGGGGTGCAAGGTGAACCGTTGCGCCCGTGTAACTCCCTCGGGCAGACCAACTGTCTACCTACCCATTTTCTCGACAACATGCATTGCACTTACATGCATATATCCATGCTTGTACATATAATTGCATCTTAGCATATATGTCCGAGACACATGATTGCATACATATGACACCCTTGGTATATTGGTATATCAATACATGTTACAATGATTGATGCTCTGATCATTATAACCTGTATGGATTGTATGGATACATCCATACAACAATGATGCATGATGCTCAAGTATCATATTCTGACGGACTGGTAAATCCATAATCGGGTGTCATTGCTGGCTTATGGAACAAGTAAATCATGATCAACATGATTACACAAAATAACCAATAATGAGTTTTATGAGTAATGTACATTATTTAACCTTGAAGGTTATCCACACTTTATCATTTGTTATCACTTGCGATTATGTCATGACCGTGCCTTGACAATTGTCGACACTTAATCTCATTATGTTTATTATATCATTTGCGTTGTTAACTAATAAAATCAACCAACGTGTCTCTAGAACGCATCTCTTTAAACATGTATATATATTCCGTGCCATGAGATAGAGGAAGTGTGATTGATTAATTATATATTTTATTTCTCCCTTTGGGGATTCATCGCTTGGATTGAGAAAGCACGGTTGTTGATGCAACCTTCCAGTAGACAAGTCCAAGAATCGCTATCAGTCGATTGGATGGTCCCGACGGTGTTTCTGTAGCCGACGGAATGATTGTCGCGGTGTTTTGTATTTTGTAGCCGATGGGTAAATAGTTTGTAGCAGACATAATGTTTGTGGCCGACGGACTCCTTCGAGAAGGTTCGGCGGATAGTATTTATATCCCATCTGGGATCATTGTAAATCATCTTCTATCATTCATCTTATGAAGCATAATGTATGTCTGGCATATGCGAATATAATTCTGCTGTCCGTGTTTGTGTTCGTGTTCATTGTCTATATGCATTGTTTTAATTTACCTGTACGGTAAACATTTGGCGCCGTTGTCTTATGAACTTGGAAGGTGGGAGGAATGAAGATTAATGCCAAATCAGCTTAACAAGGATCAGAATAAGGTCAAGGGAAAAGATGGAATCCGTACTGCACAAGAACATTTAATTCAGGCACAGCAAGCAGACCGCCGAAGGAGATTCCAGAAGATTGCCGACAGAAACAGGAGTGCGGAGGCATTGTTGGAGGAGACTCAGCAGCGGGTGGAATTGGTGGAAGAAGCACGGGAGGAGTTTTTGAATTTGTGTTTGCCGAGGGAAGAGAATCCAGATGGAAGAGCATCGACTCGCATGGCTCGGAGTGCCGACGGAGCAAGAGCGTGGAGTGAACTCTTCGTCCGGGATACACTTCCGTGGGAGACAACTTCAGAAGATCCTTTTTCTTCACCAAGGTTCGCAACTGTTGAGTTCGTTGGTGTGGGAGTGCAGTCCGCTGGTGTGGGAGTGCAGTCTGCCGGTGTGTGAGACCAGTTTGTCGGTGTGGGAGTACAGACCACCAGTGTGGGAGTGCAGTCTGCCTGTGTGGGAGACTAGTCCGTTGGTGTGGGAGTACAGACTGCCGGTGTGGGAGTGCAGTCCGCCGGTGTGGGAGAACAGTCCGCCAGTGTGGGAGTGTAGTCCGCCGGTGTGGGAGTGCAGTCCACCGGTGTGGGAGACCAGTCTACCGATGTGGGAGTGCAGACCGCCGCTGTGGGAGTGAAGAGTGCCAGTGTTGCAGGACCGAGCAACACCTGTTTATAGAAACCAATTGTGATGGCGGGACCGAAAGAGAAACTGCCGAAGTTCAATGGCGATGGTACGGCCGATCCCATTCGACATTGCAAAACATGTGAAACGATCTGGAAGGCAAATGAGATAACTGATGAAGACGACTGGATGAGGCAATTTTCGGCCACCCTACGAGGCGAAGCAATTGATTGGTTCACTGATACAGATCCACAAAAGCTAAACAGTTGGGATAACATTAAAAAAGAGTTTCTGGCAAAATTTAAACTGTTGCGGGATGATAATAATTGTAGCAGAGATCTTCAATACTAAGCAGGGGAAGAACGAAACCGTCCGTGTTTACGCCAGGAAATTTAAAGATTTGATAAATAAAATGGAAAGTAAGCCAGCAGACGGACTTCAGAAAAAATGGTTCGTGGAAGGCCTACGCTCGAAGTTGCGGAGGAAAATGAAAATTGTGCCACCGTCGTCATATGCGGAAGCTTATAGCAGAGCATTGGACCTTGAAAGTGAGCAGAAGACAAAGACGAAGAAGACTAGCTCATCTGATTCTGATGACGACGAGCCTACCGAAGAAGATAGTAGCGACGATGAAGGTAACAACAAGAAGGTCCGCGCCTTACAGAAGGACATGATCCGCATGATGGAGTTTAAAAACATGCAGAAGGAGCCAAAAAGCAGTGAGCTGTGGTGCACGGAGTGCAAGACCGACGGTCATACTAAAGGATCCTGTTCCAAGAACCAATTTTGTGACATTTGTCAGATCATGGGCCATTCGACAAAAGAGTGCCCCTTTAACATGAAGACAAGATGATCTCCGCAGGTGTTTCTCACACAGGAGGCTTCCTCGTTGGGCAGTAGCGGAAATACGAATAGCGCAGGTGCCACATCCAGAGGGTACATGAATAATAGCAAAGGGCAAAATAACAACAATACAAATAATAACAATAATAATGGGAGCCGAAGTCGAACTCAGTATGATGCAAACGGACGACGATCGTTCAATGCCGAGCATGTAATTTGTGGGGTCATTTTGCGCGGGATTGTACAACGGCAAACACACCGAAATTATTATGCAGATGGTGTGGACCCGACAATCATGAAGATTCCAAGTGTCCAAAGTCTGGAGTAAACTTGATCACTGTCGGCAAGGATGTAGAGGAGGTTCTGGCAATTACACGGAGGCAAGCAGAGGAAAAGAGAAAATTGGGGGAAGCGCAGGCGGAAATTGCAAAGGCATCGTCGGCGGGGACATCTCAGTTGAAGGACATCACCGGCACCTTGGCAAGAAACTTCGCAGAACAAAACATTGTACGACAGATCTTACAAACGGAGATACCGGTCAAGATAAGTGACCTCCTTCTCACAATGCCCCAATTACAGACGGCCATTCTGAATCATACACCGTTTTCGAAAGCAACGGAGGACACAGGAAGGGACAATAGGGAAGTGATGACAACAGATCCAATGCTGTTGGCACTCACATCCAGACGGCATCCGACAGTCGTCGAGATGGGGATTTTGGGAAATGTTCTGACAGACACAATTGTCGACGGAGGGTTTGGCGTGAATGTGTTGCCGGAGGATAGTTGGAAGAAGTTGGGAAAGCCGACGCTGTGGCCACCTACATTCCAGTTGCTCACGGTGGACGAGCACGGGATCAAACCGTTAGGAACCTTGAGGGCGCAACCAGTAACCATTGGTGCACAACCATTTTTATTGAATTTTGTGGTCATTCCATTGAAAAGAAAAGGATATGATGCTATTCTGGGACGGGATTGGTTGGTGCAAGCAAAAGTAAAACATGATTGGAAACGAAATACTCTATCAATGGAGCGCGGAGGCAAAAGATTCATAATTGACCTGCATACACAAATGGTAGGTGAGGAGGCAGCATCGTCAGACTCAGAAGGTGAAGGCGATAGTGACGATGAAAGAAATGACGACGAAGGAAAGAGGAGAATGGAACCGGACGAAGAAGGAATATTGAGACTAGACGGAGGATCGAATGACGACGACCTAGACTCGGTGAATGGCCTTTACCATTGGCAAATAGAAGACTACGAACTCTTTCCGAGTTGTAATATGCTAAGGGTCGACAAAGGTGAGAAAAAGGAGAAAAATGAGTGTTCGGAGGAATGCAGAGAAGCAGATGACGCAAAGGAGGTTACGGCTGAAGAAGGGAAGGACATACAATACAGACCTAGGAAAAAGAAAAATTCCATCGTCCGGTACACGGTGAACGGACCGCACAAGAAGAAAAGAATGCATCGCACCATAAAATTGGTTGAAGGGTGCCAACAGCAAGGAAATAAGCTAGATGTGTGACGACCGTAGGCACAGTGGGCAACGGAGGTGATATAGAACAGACGTAAGGCCTGGCATGACAAACATCTCAAACTCAACAAGTTTCCGCCGGGGCAGTTGGTACTCAAGTACGACGGTCGGAATGAAGTCAAACCGAAAAAGTTTAAGGCCAGATGGGTTGGACCATATCAGATGCGGAAGGTTGGCGACAATGGATCGATAAAATTGGAGACATTGGACGAGCAAGAGGTGCCTCCGGTAGTCAACGGATTTAAATTGCAAATATATGGTGCCAGGAAGACTTCGTCGCTGTTGCAGAATGGCCAGCTGACTCCCTCGTCGTTGCAGAATGGTGACGCTTGGAGGCAGAATTGAGATACTGTTTTCCTTTTTTGTAAAAATTAAAAAAAAAAATTGAAAAAAAAAAAAAAATTTGAAAAAAAAAAAATGACGATATATTCAAGTTGTTCAGAATGAGTGACGGATAATGCCAAAGGGAAGGGGAAGCATCAGTGGTTGCCAGAAAGAGTAGAATCGGCAGAAAATGGCTAGTTGTTGCGGATATCAGTCGTGGGAGTCTGACCAGTTGAGAAGAGTTGAAGTTGCTGCAGGCATAGACTGTCTATATACTAGAGGCACTGGGAGTAGGTGTTGGCCAGGAGGCTGTCTTGGTGGATGCGTAGCGAGCTCGGGAGGAGCTGATCATCCAATTGGAGGCAGTGCAGCGACACTTAGCTCAGTGGACCCAGTGTTGGAAGCAGAGAAATCAACACGGGTGGCTATCAAGGTCAGCTTGAGGAGACAGTATTGTGTTAGTAGAGGCTACAGATGTAACGGGATGAATGTGGAAGTGATGTGACAAACAAATTTTTCTTGTTGTAGTCACTCTGATAATGTATTTTGTTTGTTAATTTGTCTCAGGTATTTTGTAATTGTCGTTCGGAGACGACTTTTCTTTTTGGGGGGGATGGTGTTAGTCGACTGGATGGTCCCGGCAGTGTTTCTGTAGCCGACGAAATGATTGTCGTCGGTGTTTTGTATTTTGTAGCCGACGGGTAAATAGTTTGTAGCGGACATAATGTTTGTGGCCGACGGACTCCTTCGGGAAGGTTTGGCGGATAGTATTTATATCCCTTCTGGGATCATTGTAAATCATCTTCTATCATTCATCTTATGAAGCATAATGTATGTCTGGCATATGCGAATATAATTCTGCTGCCCGTGTTCGTGTTCATTGTCTGTATGCATTGTTTTAATTTACCCGTACGGTAAACAATTGCAATAGCATATATTAGACACAACAATGTTGTTGAGCATACATTTATCTCTTTATTAGATACAACTTGAAATATTGCAGTTTGCATGCATGATAAAGTTATATTAGAGATGACATATTGCCAATGACTATCACATCATTAGTGACATATATTATAAGGTAGCAATAGAGATGACTTGGAGGGAATGCACATGTTTCACCACAACATATAATAGAGACAACCATAGTGTCACTTGAAGGTCTGATATCTATAGACTTCGATTGTAATATCATTCCATTGACATTTGGAATATATTTGTAAAGTCATATATCATTTCATCCGCATACATTTGCATTACACCATTTCAATCAGTCATACATTTGAATTGCATTATTGATATTTCATTGTAATCATTGCAATCGCATTAATACGTTACGATTCATTGCATTTAAATACATTTTGCTTCTTGTCATCAGATTGTTCATATTATAGCTTTTAAAACTAGAAAACTATTGTGCAAATTCACCTAGTTTTCTCTTTCTACCAAAATTGGACATTACAATTGGTATCAAAGATATCTTTCCCCCCGAAGATGAGTAAGCCTCTTTTGACCTACAACAAAAGGAAGAAGAAGGAATCAATGGAAAGACCAAGAGGATGACAAAAATTTAGATCAATTCTTAGAAGGATAGAAAAGAACGCGTGAATCAATGGACCAACTCATCCAAGCATTCACTCAAACATCTTTGAAACCTATTGCTAGAGATACCCTAAAACCAGCAAAGAATCTTGACCCTACCTTCCAATCTTTACCAACTCATCCTCTTAGTCTAAGGTCAAAAATCCTAGACCCAACATTCATACCTTCACAAATTCCCAACCTATTGTAATATCTCCGCTATTAAATAAAACAAAATAATAATATTTTTGTATTTGGGGCCCCGATCAATTTATATATCTCGTTCCCATTTTTAATTTTTTGAAGGCATAGGTGTTTGTTGTGTTGTGTGTCGAAACTTTGTTTCTCTCTCTCTCTCTCTAGACTTTTTCCTCCAATGGCATATATGTTTGTCTTGGATGTTTTGGGCATGTGACCTGATTTGTTTTGTACTTTGCGAATTTTGCTGTTGGTCACCATTTTGGAAGTGAAAGACATTCTCTACTTGGCTTGTGCAATTTCGATGGGTTTCAATCCTACCCTAATTTTCTTATTAGATTACTTTGCTCAGGTTTGGAAAATTAGCACCATCATTGTTTACGACTATAAATTTCTAATTCAGCAACCAAGTGCTAATTTGAATCAATCTTACTTCTGTTACTTTGTGTCCATCTTGTTGGTATTCATATTATCAGGAGTCATATTTATCAGTATGCGAACTTTTTCATCTTGGCAAACATTATACTTCGAAGGTGAGACCTAGGTCCTAGCAAAGCACCTTCGAACGCTAGCATTTTCTAACTCTAGTCCCCATACAACAATTCAACCTTCTCTCTCCCACATTACAACTTCCACTTCCTCCTATTGCCACCTTACAACATCCACCTCTCCTATCTCACCATATGACAACCCCCTTCCTCTGTACAACATCACCTACCTCTGTACCCCAATAATTCCCTATGTACGTTGTTCCAAGTCACTGTACGATGATTTACATATCATACGACTACTAGTTCACACCATATGACCACCACCCTCAGCTATCAACATCGTATGGTTTGATTCTCAATATTGCACGACCAAATATGGATGCCAAACAACGTGGGAAGTGCTTGTGTCAAGCTTAGCTGTCTATGAAGAACATTACAGGTACAAACATTTGAGATCTTCAAGGACAAATCAAAGAAGAATGGAAAAATGGGTATTTGAAAGAAGAAATGACATTAAAAGAGTATTTCAAGTTAAGGATGAAATATGGGCCTAAAACAACACCTTATCTCGCAAGGTCCCCCTAGCAAGACGAAAGCATCAACAAAAGGCCTTACCATAAAGATTCTATATCCTCCTAAGGAACGTGCTCTAAAAAGAGAACCGACTTTAGGAATGAACCAAGACACCAACCCAAAGAGACATATACATGGAAAATTCCTACCTACCTATCTAAAGAAGCAACTCACAAGACAAACAAGAAGATCAATATCATTTCCAAAGATAGTCAATAGGACCTAAGAGAGGATGGGGAAACAAACTCACTTCCAAAGAAGCAACCTCCCCACCTTATCAAAATGACATCATCATACATAGTCAAGCAACTAGAGGATGGATGAATTATAAGATAACTCAAAATCGACTCTATGAGCTCAAAGAACACACCCTACATGACAATCCTTTTTTTGCACATTGAAGAGGAAGCTGAAAATCAAGCTTCTATCCAACCAATTGATGATAAAGAAGGGACTTTAGCCAATCTTAAAGCAGTCAACACACACTTTCCAAATAAGGAAGTATAGGAGGATAGATACAAGTACTTTTAGATGATGGGTCTTCACACAATTTTATCAACAATACCTAGATCCTAAAACACAATTTACCTATGATCCCATGTGATACTATAAGGAAAATGTTGGCTAATGGACAAAGTGTATATTTTTATTGAAGAACACATGATTATACTGGGTGGGGGGGGTGAATCAGTAAAATAAAAACATTTGCCAATTTAAAACTTTTTATCCACATAACTTTGAATGCTGGAATCAACAATTATGCACATAACACAATAACACAAGATTTACGTGGAAACCTAATGTGGGAGAAAACCACGGCAAACAAATGCTTTCTTATATAAACTGTGATTTTATAATGTTTTGTAGGCTACGACCTATTGGAGGCTCCAACCCCTATGTTTATCAGCATCGACTCATTGGAAGCTCCAACTCCCACACTTCGCAAGCACCGACCTACTGGAAGCACCAACCTCCATTGCTTGTCTTCATGAGCACCAACCCATTGCACATAAACTTATTCTCCACCTTGATAATGTTGCTCTGACAACGGATGATGGATCCTTCATACATCTCTTAACTGAAACTACTATACTTCTTCCACCAATCTGAAGAATACAATCTTCTTTTTGTCTTCTTAACTCTGTAATATTCCCCCACAATTTATTTTTTAGTCTGTTTACAAAATTTATCACATTCACATCTGAATATATATTTTAAATGTCCTCTTTATTAGAGCTGCAATATTTCTTATTTTTATTCTAACTTATAATATATATGTATGTCAGAAATACATCTGAATATATATATATATATATATATATATATATATAGATATATATATATATATATATATTATATTACTCTTTACTCCATTGATCTGTTCTATCCTCTCTCTCTCTTCCACATTCTTATCCACGATTCTGCTTTACAATTTCATTTTTTGGAATGATTTTGATTTCCATTATATATATATACTTCTATTCTAAAAAATGTGCCTTTTAGAATGAAAAGTCATATCTTATTTATCTTAAACATAAATTATTCTTTTGAACAATCGCACTAGTTTAACCATTACCGCTCTTCAAATATTACTATTTGTGCCTTGTAAATTACTACCTTCATCTCAATTATACACTTGCTTCTTTTATCAATCATTGTTATCTGAATTTTAAACAATATTTTAATTTAAAATCAAAGCCTGCTGCAAATGTCTTTGATTCTATTGTGGCATCTTTTTATGTCACTTACCATGCTGCTGGAATCTTTGTGTTGCTACCTTTGTTATTTGCCTTCTATCAAACTCTACCTTTAATTTGAGAATATGGTTGTTTTCACCGTGACACTTATTGCTGCTTGGTCAACCTTCGATCCATTGATCACAATCTTTTAATGACTAACATCTCTTTGCTTTTGGATAATTACTATTGGCAGCACATAACGAATTCATTCTTTTATCATGACCAATATGAAAGTCTTTAATAATTTCATTTGCCTCCAGATTTATTGTGTTGTGTGACTTGGGTGGACTGCTAGTCTTCAGATGAGACATCACCTGTACATCTTCCTGTCTAAATCCTTTAAGCTTTATCTTTGTCTTCCACGATTCCATAGAGTGAAGTTCTAAAATATGATGGCATCTTTGGCTTTGGCAGATCCGACAATCAGTGTATGGGGAGATTTTGTCACATTTCATCATAGCTTGCCTATATCGCTGCTTCTTCATTGGTTTAACAAATGAGTCAAAATACATATGATTGATGCCAATGACTCCATATTGACTGCCCAGTTTTCTGATACTTATTGGGCTTTAGAGTTTTGGTTATACTTATTCCCACCTTGTTCTTAGCTGTTAACTGACGAAGTGATTCTATTAATATTAATCGTATCTTTTATAACCATGTTTATTGAAGAAACGATCCTTTATTTCTTTTATAGTTGCTAGTGATGGCTGTTGTATGTTCCAGAATATTAACAGTAGCTATCGTACTCCTATCATCCCTTTTTTTCTGTTGGTTCCCAAAACCGCAGATTGGAAATCCAAGAGCTTGCCAATTCTTCTACGATACATTCATTTATTAATAGATGGTGGTCCTGCCATTGCGCGACCCTTCCCTAAGGGTTGCAATGTAATATACCCATCTATTATGTCATGTTTATTCATTAAGGTCACGTTATTAAGTAGTCAATATTATTTCATATTTGTTTGTCAATCATTGAATGATTAATATTATTATTTCCTATTATAAATCAATATATTAGAATTACTAGTAATTATGTTCTCTTAATACCCAATATTATATTTATTGGTAATGTTATTTATCTAAAGTTTGACAAATAAGATAATTTTATACATAAACTAATAGATAGTTATATTCATGACGTGTCTAAATGGGGTTATTACATGTTTACTAATAACATCTGCTGACATGACTCTACAAGGCGTCTCTTCAGACGTATATATATTCCATGCTCTGAGATGGAGGAAGTGTGATTGATGATTATATATTTTATTTCTCTCTTTACGGATTTATCGCTCAGACTGAGCAACCTTCCAGTATACTAGTGCAGGTATCACAATAGCTTATATCAAACACAACACCATTGTTGAGCATACATTTATCTCTTTATGAGAGACAGCTCAAAATATTGCACATTGCATACACAGTAAATTTATATCAGAGATGGCATACTGCCAATGACCATCCCATCATCAGCGGGCTTTTATTATAAAGTAATAACAGAGATGGCTTGGAGGGAATGCACATGTTTCACAACAGCATATAACAGAGACAGCCATAGTGTCACCTGCAGGTCTGATATCTACAGAATTTGATTGTAATATTATTCCATTGGCATTTGGAATATACTTGTAAATACATATATCCTTTCATCCACATACATCGATTACACCATTGCACCCAGTCATACATTTTAATTGCATTATCAGCATTTCATTGTAATTGCACCAATACATTACCATTCATCTCATTTAAATACATTTTGCTGCTTCTCATTACATTGTTCATATTATAGCACTTGAAACTAGCAAACTATTGTGCAAATTCACATAGTGTCCTAATTCTACCAAAAGTGGACATTACATGTGGCAATTGATCCTAAGGTAGGTAAAGAACTATGGAATCTTTGTAATAAGCAAAAGAAGAAAAAGAACAAGTTAAACAAAGAATCTGAATCCTCTCCCTCTCCGAGGGAATCATCTAAGAAGAAGCATAAATGTGCATATTGCAAGAGAATCAAAGCATGATTACCACCAATGGATTTTAAAACAAAGTGATGAGCTGAAGAATCTTCTT
This sequence comes from Cupressus sempervirens, assembly GCA_028749045.1. Classification (NCBI taxonomy): domain Eukaryota; kingdom Viridiplantae; phylum Streptophyta; class Pinopsida; order Cupressales; family Cupressaceae; genus Cupressus; species Cupressus sempervirens. The sequence goes on along the minus strand of CM053792.1, from coordinate 953,807,455 downwards.
AGGAAGAATCAAATCAATGTTTCTTCAACAATCTCAGGGCGTTCATTTCTCCTTTATCATTTAGGCTAGAGAAACATAAGGGGCAAGCACTTGTTGTAGGTGTAAATTCTGGTTCAGATAGGTGGATACTTGATTCAAGAACTTTACATTGTATGACTATATTGGAGAGTGTGTTCTTTTCTTTGGAGTTTTGCTCATCACCACATATCCCGATGGCTAAGATCACATAAATGTGTGTTTGTGGAAAGCGATCTATTGACATTAATGACAAAGCATTCCATGATGTTCTTTATGTGCCTTCATTGTTCACCAATGTTCTTTCTATATGTCAAACCCTACATGATGAACTAGGAGAGAGTGTTGAATTATGAGCTTTTTTCCATCGTTTCATGGGTTTAGAGAAAATATATTGTTGCAGTTGGGGAGCTTGATTGTATTCAGTGTACAACGCCTATTGTTTGTTATCTTTGATAATATTGGTTATCCGTCAATCTATTGATTGTCCATTTGCTGTCACTCTTGGGTAGTTGTAAATGTTGATTGGTTGACTGTTGTGTCCCTCTTGGCAACTGTTGGGTACTTTAACTACGTTGTGTACGACTAGGAAGGGAGTAGTGTATGGTTGGATGAATTGTAATCCTTGGCTAACCATCTTTGGTCTTCTTCTTTGTAATGAATTCGTGAGTGAATAAAAATATATTTTACTCCTATATTTGGTACGCATTGCCATCTGTATTATTATTTCATGTATATAATTTTCCAGGTATAGCAATAAACATTTGGCATCAATGCCTTAAAAAGAAATTGGGGCAGCATTGCGCGATTCATGTCCTTGGATTCCAATAAAGTCAAGAAGAGGCCAAAATGTGGTCAAGAACAAGTGATCAAATGAATTTCAAGGATAGCAGAACAATGATAACGAAGGAGAAGGTTACGAGAAAGATTTGAGGAAAATCCAGTCGGACAATTAACATCATGATCATACTGTCATAGAACCATATACTTCAACATTAAAATATTAAAATGATAATATCAAGCTCAAGTATTTTTGTTTCAAATTGCAAAAATTGGAACTTTATACTAAGTTTCAATCATCTAATGGAATATTAATTTCTTCTTCTTCTTCCTCTTCTTCAATGTGCCAAAGCCAATAGATCAACTGCACCAATAACATTCTCGTTGTCCAAGTCGTCCAATTTTGCAACTGCAAGCTGAGAAGTGGAAGCATCCATGTGCTCTGCATTTATATCCCACATCTTCAACCTCCCTTTGTATTTATTCTTCTCGTGTGAAAGGAGACACAAGATGGAATGCACATTTACTACATTCTCCACTCCTTTTTATTGCAACCTATTGCACTTTACTGAGCAGATGAAAGAATGTGTTCATTAATAGAATATGAATGGGGAATGATGCAGTTCTGGGTATATCTAGCATGTATTGTTTATAAACTCCTGAATAATTGTAGCATTAAATGCTTTATAACAAGTGCGAGAATTTTTTATTTCAATAATAATTTTCAAGAATCTGTGGTTTGATTGGAAAATTCTGTTGTTACTTTCATAGAAATTTTGACTGTCCTATGCACCAGAATATTCATGATTTAAAACACATCTCAAACATAGATTCAAAACAAAACCATAAACTTAATTGATGATCAGAGGAAAGGATTATTCATGTCTCTTTGACAACATAATTAATCATACTTCTAATCTGATTTGCCTTATTATCTTTGTGATCAACCAGATTGTTCTTGGTTCATTAACTTCCTTAAGAAAATCACTGCTTAATATGAATTGCTGCCATCGCAAGTTAATTATTATTCTTCATGAAATTGCTGTCTTTAGAAGAATATGAGATAAAAGAGAATCACTGCAAAATAGTCAAGAAATTTTATGCACAATTATAGTAGTTACTTGATCAAATGGCTTCTTTTCTCCTGGACAAAGACATCGCTTTAAATAATGTAATGACCTCTTATAAGTTATAAACCAATTGTTGCATTAAGAGGAATTGATACCAAGATCTTAAAATAGATTTCTGTTGCGATAGTGATGTATAAATAGAATGGATCTGTATGTGTGTAGGTAAGCTGCGATGTCAATGAATTATAACAGCAATGTTGATGGTTGATGGTAAATCTCACTATGGAACCTCAATGCATAATGATTTGTGGTTTGGAGTTGATCAGAAATCTGGAATGAATATCAGTCTGCAATGATGAAGTCTTTATGCACAATCAACAATATATATTGGCAACAAAATGATGGTTCATTGCCTAAGATGTGCTGTGTATATTGCCTCATCACACATGATACAAGTATTGTGGTGACTGGTTGGCATCTCTTGGTGATGTTGTCACAACCTTTCAATGTATGGTCTGATTGGTCTACGATATGAATTTCAATATGAATGTGTAGTTGATAGAATCACCGTGCTGGTGTTGAACCTTCTTCCCGATGCCCCTTTTGCAAAGTGTGCGAGACTTATTTTATAGTAAGACTTGGGACGATCATGTAGCACATTTGGATTTAGTGTTGGATATTCTTGATAGGGCCTCCTTGTATGCCAAGCAGTCCAAGTGTGCTTTAGGCATGATTGAGTTGTTATATTTGGGGGATATCATCAGTGGGGAGGGAGTTCACATGGACCTTGATTAAGGGTCTTGCTATTTTAGACTAGCCTACACCAGAGAACCCGACATAGCTTAGAGGGTTCATTGGACTATGTACATTCTATTGCAGTTCTCTCGACATGCAACTCCCCTTATTGATTTGACTCATAAGGGTTTTTTGAGTAGACTCCTCAGGCACAATATTGCTTTGAGAAGTTCAAGGAGATCATGATGGCATGCCTAGTTTTAGCATTTCCAGATTTCTTGAGGCCATTTGAGTTGCACTATGATGCCTCGCGTGATGGCATTGGAGTGGTTTTATCCTAAGATTGCCATCCCAGAGCATTTGAGAGCAGGAAGCTCTGAGGTCTTGAGAGATAATTTAGTGGTTACAAGGAGATGTTGGCCATTATGCATGCTTTGGCCAAGTTCAAGCACTATTTAGTTAACGACAAATTTTGTATAAAAATAGATCACAATAGCCTGAAGCATTTCCTTGGTCAGGGGATCTAAATGAGAGATAGCACAAGTGGGTTAGTATGTTGCAGTCATGATTTTGACATCTCCTACATCAAAGGTACTCAAAATGTAGTAACTGACACCCTCTCCCAGAGTTCCCACTTATGCTTGATTACTGAGATAGATGAGGATTGGAGACACTTCATCATCACTGAGCATGCCAGAGATTAGTGGGCAGCTGGCAGGATACTGGACAACAGTTATACCCTTGCAAATGAGTAAGGGGAAGATCTCTCTAGTCCTAGGATCGGGTGTTAGGGAGATTATTTTTTGGGCCTTTCGTGATTCACCATTGGCTAGACATCTCGGGTTTTTCAAAATCTATAGAGAGATTCCAAAGAGACTCACATGGAAGGGCCTGAAGTCAAATGTGCAATGGTATGTCAGAGAGTGCTTTGTTTGTCAACAGAACAAACAAGAGCATACCTATCTTGTAGGCTTGCTGCAGCCACTTCCCATTCCCGAGCAGAAGTGAGGATGTTTGTCTATGGACTTAATTGTGGGCTTGCCAAAAGCCCAAGGCAAAGACTGTATTTATGTGGTGGTGGATTGTCTCACCAAATATGCTCACTTCTTTCCTATCACGACTACTTATTCAATTGTTCAGAGAGCAGAGCTGTTCTTCTAAGAGGTGTTTAGATTGCATGGTTTACCCTTGACTATAGTGAGCGACCATGATAACTGTTTCACGAGTCATTCATGGCAAGAGTTATTTAGACTATGTGGGATAGGGTTGACTCCAAGTACTAGTTACCACGCTCAAACTAACAACCAGATTGAGTTTGAGATAGTAAATAAGTGGGTGGAAGGCTATTTGTGAAACTATGTTTCTTCACAACAGCAAGCTTGGGTGAAGTGGATACATCTTTGCGAGTATTTTTATAATTCCACTCACCACATGACTATTTAGATGTCCCCATTCAGAGCATTGTACGTGTATGATACTCCTAGTTTCATGGATCTGCTATGTAGCGACAGTAGGGTACCTAGTGCAGGTGGTTTGTTATAGGATAGTTAGGACATTATGAGGACACTAAGACATAATATACAAAAGGCCGAAAATCAGTAGAAGCGATACGCTGATCAGAGGATTGCGTGATCTTTTCAGGTGGTCAACATGGTTTATTTGATTCTACAACTGAGAAGTGCAAGCCCCATTTTTATGTTCCTTTTTGCATAATGAGATGCATAGGTTGCATATGAGTTCGATTCATTGGAGGGGAATAGGGTGCATAATGTGTTACATGTATCGCACCTCAAGAAGGCGTGCTGTCCCATCTCCTACCTTACCCCCATTGGATGACAAGGGGAGGCTTGAGTTGATCCCTAAGGCTATTTTGGATAATAGGGAGAGGCAGTTGCGGTGGAGGACCATCAAAGAGTTTTTGGTTAAGTGGCAAGGACTTCCTGATGAGGATGGCACTTGGGAGTTTGAGGATATACATCAACAACCCAAACCATGATTGCTTGGAGAGGGAGAACTGTAATGCCCCCATTTTAGCAGGCTCCTGTAGTTAGGATTAGTCAATTCATCATTGTGACCCTTGTGAGATGACAATTTGATTTAAGGGTCTTTGTGACATACTTGCTATTTTTAGTAGTACAGTGGAGGTACATGTGGTTGGTTGTAATGTCCCCACTATTCTAGGGTTAGTTTGAAACAAGTAATACCTGCAAAATAATGGTTAGAATCACAACAATGAAAAAATTAACTATATTATTCTACCCTCTAATTTAACCCCAATCTTAAGGACGTCTTCAGATTGGGCTTCCTAGCTCATAGCTACCTCGCCGTCTTCCTGGGAGCGCACCCATTAAGATTCTTCTTGGACGGGCTCCCTCTATCCAAGGCCAATCACATATGCATATGTTGACATTATCAAAATATTTTGGCACATTGATTCTCAGCCATGACAGACAATGAAGATCTTAATATCTCACATGCTCCATGCTTTGAGTCCGTATTGATTCTCGGCCATGGCGGACAATGAAGATCTTAATATCTCACATGCTCCATGCTTCGAGTCTCATTAATATCCACGGTGTTAACCCCATGAGCTAACAGAGTATTATCCACAAGTATGATTCATTAATATAAATAAATTCATGTAAACATAATTAAACAAATATAATCCATAAACATACCTTCTTACCTTCTTCTTTTCCAAGAGTCACAACCTTTCATAATACAAATCCTTTGAAATGTCACAACACTTCATAGTTATAATCTTTTAAAAAAGTCACAACACTTCATAACTAAAATCCTTTGGAAAAGTCCCAATACTTTATAATCACAATATTTTCGAAGAGTCGTAACTATTCATAATTATGACTCTTTTGAAGGTTCACATCTTTTCAATATCATTGATACCTTTTCTGAAAGTCACTCATTTTTTTCATATTACTTTCCTCTTCCATTTTTCCTTTTTTAAACTACTATCTTCTCCTCATCTTTTTTCCTTCTCTCTTAAATAAACTCTCCTCCCTTTTATATCTTAATTTTAAGGAGTCATGTCTATTTGTTAAAACATCTCTTGACTTTCATTAGATTTAGTTAATTTATATTATTCTATGTTATATTATTTATCTACTTGCTTATTTGTGTTTATTATTATTTGTTATTAAATTCTATTTAGAAAGTTAACATACATTCTACAATAGTCTCTTGTATTTAATTTTATTTCTTTATTTACTCATTGGAATTTTATTATTTTTTAATTATTTAAAATATCATACTAAATATTATTTAATTGATAATATAGATTAAATAATAATAATTTCCTATTTTTTATATTTTAGTATTAGTTTTAATACGACTTTATTATCATTATTTATTTAACAACATTGTATTATCTAAGTATTATTACAATTCTATCTTAATATGGGGATATGACAGTCCACCTTTCCTCAAATTGCTTGTCCTCAAACAATTAGATAATTTTTTCTGTTGAGTTGAAATATATATTTCTTTAGTCCAAATTCTTAGGTTGCTATCATGGATATGTTTGAATCCTTTCTAATAGTCATTAACTTTCTACATTACTATTTTTCTAGAGCCTCTTTAACCCTGTAGGATGGCAAGATCATGCTTTGATACCACTATAATGTCCCCACGATTAGGGTTAGTTCCGGACAAGTAATACCTACAAAATAATGGTTAGAATCACAACAACAAAACTAACTATATTATTCTACCCTCTAATTTAACCTCAATCTTAAGGATGTCTCCAGATCGGGCTTCCTACTTCATAGCTACCTCGTCGTCTTCCCAAGAGCGCACCCCTTAAAATTATTCTTGGACGGACATCCTCTATCCAAGGCCAATCACATATGCATATGTTGACATCATCAGAATATTCTGGCACATTGATTCTCGACCATGACAATCAATGGAGATCTTAATATCTCACATGCTCCATGCTTGGAGTCCATATTGATTTTTGTCCATGGTGGACAATGGAGATCTTAATATCTCACATGCTCCATGCCTTGAGTCCCATTAATATCCATGGTGTTAACCCCATGAGCTAACACAATATTATCCACAACCATGATTCATTAATACAAATAAATTCATAAACATAATTAAACAAATATAATATATAAACATACCTTTGTTACCTTCCCCTTTTTCAAGAGTCACAACCTTTCATAATACAAATTCTTTGAAAAGTCACAACACTTCATAGTTATAATCCTTTCGAAAAGTCACAACACTTTATAACTAAAATCATTTGGAAAAGTCTCAATACTTCATAATCACAATATTTTTGAAGAGTCACAACTATTCATAATTATGACCCTTTTGAAGGTTCACATCCTTTTAATATCATTGATACCTTTTCAGAAAGTCACTTCTTTATTTTCTTCATATTACTTTCCTCTTCCATTTTTCCTTTTTTGAACTCCTATCTTCTCTTTTTTTTTCCCTCTCTAAAATAAACTCTTCTCCTTTTTATATCTTAATTTTAAGGAGTCGTGTTTATTTGTTAAAACATCTCTTGAAAAGTTATCATACTTTCTACAATATTGTCTCTTGTATTTAATTTTATTTCTTTATTTACTCATTGGAAGTTTATTATTTTTTAATTATGTAAAATATTATACTAAATATTATTTAATTGATAATATAGATTAAATAATTATTATTTCCTATTTTTATATTTTAGTAGTAGTTTTAATATGACCTTATTATCATTATTTATATAACAACATTGCATTATCTAATTATTATTACAATTCTATCTTAAAATGTGGATATGACATTGGTCATCATCAACAGTTAATTGGGTAAATTGATGGGGTTCATATAATAAGTTACTAATGAAGCATTTATTAATAAAATATTCTTATTTCATTTTATAATTTGAAAGTGTAAACGAGAAGCCTCTTAAGTGAGGTGTATTGGAGAAGCTGAATTGCAATTAAAGTTATAAATATGACTTCATGAGGAAAATCATTCATCTCTATTTGCCTATTGTTTCTGATATATTTCTTGTTGGTGAGGGTTTGAAGTTTGAGGATTCTTGAGGACTGATTCCTCTTGGTCTGTGCATCAATTTGCTGCTGTTGTATAGTAAATTGAATCAATATTCTAGACTGAATTGGGAGTCTATGTATTCAACCTTCTACTCTGTGATTACTGTGTTTTGGAAGGTGAATGTGTGCTACAAATTGGCATCTATTACCTCTGCAAATTTGGTGCCATTGTCCTTGCAATAAACTTCATTCTGGGCAGCGAATTGGGTCTGAGATTGGTGTTAGTTATTACTGCATATTATCATCTTGCTGAGGGTGATTTGGTTAGTATTTTCTCAGGTGATTGGGCGTCTAAAATACCCTATCAGGCTCCTGCTGTTCGACGCCATTGAGATCAACTGTCTTCTACTGTTATTTGGACACCAATATTGGCGTTTCCTTGCTGCTGTTTAGCTCACACTTTGGGCGTGGGAATCAGAGCTAATGTGGCCCTTCTCCTGGAAGGCCACGTTTGGCATTTCTTGTGGAAAGAGGTGCTCAATTTGGATGTTGTTAGTGAGTGGAGATTGGGCATGGTCTTCTTAAATGACTGCTGCAAATTAAATTATTATAACAGAATATACAGGTTCCTAAGTCCAAGGTTTGGATTTGAGTTCAACTTAAGCAACCATAAATTCGAATGAAGTTCGACAAGGGTAAAAACTGGGGAGAAAATTTCAGATTAGATTTGCCTTATATAAATTTTATTTACTTTTAAATCTGAATAATGTATCCAATAAATTATCAAAGTAATTAACATTGCTAAACATATTTGAAATCTTTATGAAATGATAGCACATTTACTAAATTTTTAATGTAAGGAACATGTCAAATCATGATTGTAGAGATATTTATTCTCAAAAAGTTACTAATCAATAGTCAAGACTTCAGAATTTCAAAAGAGCTCTATGCCATTAAGAGCACTTGGCTTAGATGGTGTATCATCACCATTAATATCATTACCCAATTCTTCATCAAAAGAGTTAGGCTCATTACAAGTCACATATTTATGTGTCTCTAAATTTGATTTTTTGGGAGCTATTCCAATCTATACAAGTCAAAAGAAATTAGGATTTAATATTTAAAAGTAAAACATTTACTAAATGTATTTAAAAGATAATTAAAAAATGTAATAGTTTATTTTTACTCCACAAAACTAAAAAGATCAATAAAGTATAATAGGTTTTTTTATCAATTTATTATTATTTTTTATAATTAATTATTTTAATGTTTTAAGCTTGAGTAGACTCAAACCCAAGACCTCCCACATGAGAGGCTCACAATTTACCCTTGTGTTGTAGGCTTTTGCCTATTTAAATATATCAGTTTTGCTATAAAATAATATAATATTAAATAATTAAATGTTTAGCAAATTTGTTAAATTTATTTATTCTTTTCTACATTTATTAAATACTAGCTTAAAGTCTAAATTAATTACTTTTAAATGATATTTCAATTTAATAAATTGTGATAAAAAATTATAGAAAAATATTAATTTTAATATTTATATAATAATATTTTATTTTAAACAATTATATAAAATATGAAATAAAATTTAAGAATAGTAATTTAATTCTATTAATAAAAAATTAAAAATCATCATATAAAATATTTTAAATAATATTTACTTATGATATAATTTATAATAATAATATTATTATCTATCTAAATCTCTATCATTCTATTATTAATAAATTATTATAAAATTTTCAAATATTTGATTCATAGATTTTAAATTTTATTATAAAATTATTAAAAACTATATATTATAATAGTAACATAATATTTTAATAAAATATAATCTATAAATGTAGAAAAGTCATAAAAATTAAAACAAAATGGAGATGGGCAGAACAAACGCAAGAACAAATTTCCATAGGAGAGTGATCCAATAGAGGTCTCCAGGGTGCTCAACAATAGCATAGTCAGGGCAAAATCAACATGTAAATTCACTCAACGCTCAAATTTCTCCATTACACAACACTCCAAACAAAAAAAAATTTCAAATTTGCAGAATATCATCCAGAGATTGCCTTTGAATTTGTGTAGTGGATGACCCGAGAACAATTCTTTATAGAGAAGAATGAGCGATGTTGCCCGGTTATCAAATTGCCTTAATTCCTACCTTATCAGTGCTATGGTTATTCTCGAAATATGCCTCCATTTTAAGCATTAAAATGGTCACTTACTCTTAGAGCTTTTAAGAAACTATGCCCTTCAACATCTCCGGCCCGTTCCAAGCTCTGCCCAACACTTTGAATTTTCAAAATTTAGCTTCAGAGTCCAAAGTTATCGCAGGTTAATGGAAGAACCAAAAATAAGTATTTTCAATTGCATCATTAACCATTAACATCTCAACAGGTTAATGTTAATTGCCAAAATACATCTTTCGCCTCGAAAGCTTAACCATTAACCTCTTTATCAAGAGGTTAAGGTTCATGGGTCAAAACACGTATTTTGAACCAAATCATTAACCATTAACCTCTTAAAGAGAGGTTAATGTTTGAGTCCAAAATATGTATTTTTGAGACAGTTATTAACCCGGTGAAGGATTGGGTATGTGAATGGCTTGTAATCAGTGATCATGAGAACTCATGTATTTAGTAGTAGGTTTGCTAAGATGTGGGAAGAGTTGCAGGTTACGGTGGATAAAAAAATTTGCAGCCTAATATAAAGCGAGGCAAATTTACTTCTTCTGAAGAGGAACTAATATCATTCCACCATAAAAAGCTTGGAAATAGGTGGTCTGAAACAACAAGGATACCAACGCCCATGGATTGTATGACAGAGTGCCTCTTGACATCGTGTGGGACTCCGAGTTCACAGTATGACTGCAGAGGAATGGGTAAGGAAGTATGAATGTCGTCTAACGATGTGTGTAATCGGACTATAGCTGAATCACAGTGACTTCCTTCCTAGAACATGTAGTGTGGAATCATAGACAAGCATGTGAACCGTTTGACTAAATGCTTCATTCTCCAACCTGTGGTTTTGCATAGCAATCACAAATAATGATGGCACACCAATGAAGTTGGAAGTTTCTTGTTTGGGAAGTTTGAAGTCTTAGAAGAGTGAGCACTATGCTTGATGCCTCACTACCAACCCTCAACACTACACAACAATTAGAAGATTGTTAACCCACATAGCAAGGAATTTGAAATAAGAATGCATGTGAACTGTTTGACATAATCTTCGACCGGTTAGTTATTGATGGAAGTCAAATGCATCCTGGGAGAGAGGGAGCCGATGAGCTTCTTGACATAATGTAATACCAAGATATTGCCACTAAACCGTAAAACAAAGTCCAAGATATCAAACTTCCATTGAAATTCAATTGTGAAGTGGAATGTGTGTCCCAATTTTTGAACAAATTGCCTAAAGGAGTTTGTTTTCTCAAAAGAATGAAGTGAATGATTGCATGTTGTGGAAAAATCTAAAAATGGATGAATCTAACACATGTGAATCGTGCGTTTGTATGCTTTGATGGACACCAAGTGGTTTTTGAATTGAGAAAGCTTATGTGGTAGAGTGTTTGTTTGGTAGTCCCCTTCAAATGAGCTGAGCCAGTTGCTCTTTCTACCCCGTCACCCTTCGTTAGTTCTTCCAACACACTCTCATCAACCAACGGATTACATGCAACGTGTTTGACAGAATGCCACTTAGATATAACAATTCACAAAGCAGGTTTTGATTTTGATGAGGGCAAAGAAGCAACAGTGTTCAACCTGCGGGTTCTTCGACAAGAAGCAAGATGTGTGAATTGCTTGCCAGAAGGCCTTGAAATGAGTTTCTAATTGAATGATTAAGCCTTAGATTTTGCCGTCGAGCCTTCAAATAAGATGTGAAGCACATAATTGCACCACGCCTGTGACTTGTTTGACAAATAGCCCATTGGAAAGTGGTCTTGACTCGTAAAGTGATGATGAAATGTCCATTCGAAACATCAATGTGATCAGTAGGTAAATCATGAAGTACAAATATCAAAGGCCAAATTATGCTCCCATTTTAAAAAGTACACTTCCAGACATTGGTGATACCATTTTAGGAAGTGTTTACCTTCAAGATTTTTGGTCATCTCTTGAGAGTGAGGAGAGGACCCCTTTAGCCGGAAGATATTGGAAAGCAGCCTAGCTCGAGCAGGAGGGCATCCCATTTCAGCACAATGCCCTGATCTAGTATTTGAATGCATGAAAGTCTATCATCCAAATACCAGAGAAGTCATTACATCAAATAATAAAGTAATTGTCCATCTGGATCCTGTTTTTATTGCCATTATCTTCTGACTACCTACCAGAGTGCAATATGCCAACATCAATCTAAGAATTGCTAAGGAGTACTATATGGCGAATCAATCTGAGTGTTTAAACATTGTTGCTAGGTCATGGCTCTTGCAACCAAGGAAAGGGAAATCTCAACTAGCCAAATCCATCCACAGATCATTGTTAAAGGAAGATGTAGCAAACATGGCAACTCTATTAAGCAGGATAGTAGGACTCCAGGATTCACATGAGTTCGAAGGTTGAATGTTCCTGTTTATTAACATGGTCTGCAAAGGGAAGCAACACATTGATTGGGCTGAAATTATCAATGACTCACTGCATAGGCAACTCATGGAATTTCAGGAAAATGATTGCTTCTACATGACTTAATACTTTTCTACGCTATTTCAAGTACCAAAAGTTGGCCAGGGCTTAACTGGCAAGGTATATATGATGATACGGCTATTATTTACAACCATCTTCCTCAGATACAATATGACAATAGCTTGCACCATTTTAGAAGAGTGAATGATGCATTCACAATGCTGACTGTAAGAGAAATTCAGGGAAATATGGGACTCAGAATTTCATCTGAAGCAGCAATGGAAGTACAAAAATATGGAATTGTTTTCATACAGTTCCCGAAGTTCACTTATATCAGGTTAGCTGCCTATGATGGGTGTCCCCAAATGCTACCTAGATTTGTTGATGATAAATTGGTCTTGATTGAAATGTGCAGGCATATTAGTCAAATCAATAAACTTTGCAAGAACATGAGGATAAATGAAATACCTTTCCCTATACGCATCGGATATTATAGCTATGACACTACATCAGATGCGAGGAACATAGAAATCCATTGCCACAATTAATTTGCATCCCTATATTATGTGTTTCCCTTATGATAGTAAAGGCTATGCAGTTAATGAGTTAAAACTAAATCCCAACGTCGGTCACTTTCCAACTCTTGAAGATTTTTGGGAAGATTGTGAAAATGATTTCGAAGTCAGGAAAAGAGATTGAATGCGGCTTACTGTAATGCAGGTGATAGACTTCAAGATGGATATTGATGTGACATGTGTAAATGATGATGAAGTTTCCTTGGTCGATCCCTTCTACTATGATAAAATCAAATTACTAGATCTTCCTCCTATTGATTGGTCAGTTCAGGAGTTAAAAAGCCTGAAAGAAAGAACTGCCTATGTCCTTAAAAGAACAAGAGATTGGGTCAGTAAAATCAGAGCAAAAAAAGTGATTGGTGAATTTTAAAGTAAAGAGAGGAGAGATAATCAAGGAGAATGATCTCGAATGGCATTAGAGGCAACTTCTATTGAGAAAATACAACAATTGGATATGAGTACTCTAGATCAAGATGAAGATCTAAATCAGCTGGCTAAGTTTACAGTCAAAAGAAGGACAAAAATGAAAGGTAAACTTACTAGAGTGAATCAGAAAGGAAATGAATCTAATGAGAAGGATCAAAGAACTCCTCAAACTGTTGAACCACACATTCCTGTTACATCCTCTCATGATGTAGTAATTCCTCATTTGAGCCTCTCTCCTCTTGAGATATCATTAATAGACATCACACAGTTGGATAATCAATTATCTAATTCAAAAGATTTAATGATGATTGCTGAAAATATAACAGGTGACATGCAAGTTTCAGATACTACGCATCATGGTTCTAGACTAGTCTTCAGAAGAAGAAGAAAGTTGTTCAAATGATCCTGCCTCCATTTGATGTGATCTCTAGTTTCCTTCAAAAGCCTCCTAAAGTGAAAAAGACTAAAATGATGTCTGGGTTAGCCCTTGATAAAACTTCAGGCAATCTATGCATAGAAATAGCCAAGCCCATAATTGAAAAGAATGTTGATGAAGCATCCGAGTCGGATTTCATTCTAGATAAGGTTGATCTTGGTCCATCTACTGCAGAAAGAGGCTTTCAAAATTTTGAAGTGACTGCTGCCCAAATGTTACAAAGAGAAAAGAAAGAGAAAAGATCAAAGGAGCAACTCAAGGAGCAAGTTCAGATGCTGGTGTCTTACATCAATTCGATTAGCGATTCCTCTAATGTGAAGGCAGTAGTTACTTCACTAGTTTTAGCAGGCCCTGATGGTATGTTGATCATGTTGTTGTTGAAAGAGTAAACAAACACAAGTCACATAGTATGATGATCGAAGCTTGGATAAACAAAATGATAGAGGATGCTTCAAAACTCATAACTAGAGTGAAAGAAACATATGGAGAAGCCATCAAACAGGTACAAGAAATGTCTAAAGAGCTAGAAAGCAGCAAAGAGTAAAAAGTCACCTGGCAAAAGGTAGCTGATGAATTACAAGAAATGGCCAAGTTAGATACAAACACCTTGGTTCTCGAGAAAATTATTGCCGATCCAAGTGAGAATCAGACACATATCTGGAGTAAAAGTGTTAATTGGAAAATGATAAATATCAGCAAAGGGATCATTAAGTTTGAAAAGCTAATAGCTTAATGGGAACAGTTGAAAATGAAAGTTGTGGATGAACTAGTCTCTACTATCACAGGTGGGGCGGCAGTAAGTGATCTTCAACATATTGATCGCCAATTTCTTCTTGATTCTTTCAGTATCCAAATTCAGTCAGAAATAGAGAATCGAGTATCGGATGCTGAAACTATGATGAAACTCAGTCTGGTCGCAATCACTCTAGAAGATTGCAACATTTCAGCCTATCAACAAGAGTCAAAAGAGATCTAGGATAAATACTTTACAGTCAAACTCAGGATGGCGAACGTGTTCATTCTTAATTACGATTCAATGATGACCATTCTCAATGCTTACAGGGCTTTTCGAGATAAGTCAATTATGTCCAAATAGATAGTGTTCATAGCTGGAAGACTAGTGATTGGATATGTATACATCCTTAGAAATTCTAGCAAAAATTTTGTTGTTGAAAGTTTTCCTTGTATAGGTTAATTTTATTGAGGTTAATTAACCTCTCCAAAATTATGTATTTTGGAGATAGTTATTAACCATGAAGAGGTAGTTATTAACCTCTGTGTCTATATAAGGGCTCTTTTTGGCTTTGTAAAGGAGGACTTTTTGGGATTTTAGGAAAAGGGAACACTATGCTAAAATTTTGATCAGAAGATGATATCTGAAAAGTGTATACAAATTGTCTTTGTAATCAGAAATTCCTCTTAGGTTCTTGGTGTAAGCAAATAAAGGAACATGCAGTTTGAGTTCTCTTTTTCCTAATCTAAATTGTTAGAAATGTTGATTCTCTTTGCAGTGAGCATTCTCACGGTATTGTGCAGATGCTTATGAATCTTTGGATCAGCATTGTGCTAGTAATAGTTCTCAAGCATAGATCTTGATTGTTGTTATTAGCGGTTTATGATAATTCAAGAAAGTTGTGAAGTCGTGTGGTGCATTTGTCATCATGAGCTTTCTCATCTTTTAAAGTTTGATTTCATTTTTATTTAAAAACTTCAAAATTATATCATACGAGGGAGCTGCCCCTCTAAATGCAGAGGAAGGCCGCATACCAAGGGCCTATCCAACTGTTGTGAACGGTTTGCCACATACACTCTGTTGGGAAATTTTTACAGTGACAAATTTGTTTACCAACAAGCGGGAAACCTTGTAAAAAAATTTAGAAACTTTGGAAACAACATTTTTCTCCGAAATTCCGAACTTCTAGCTTTATATTCACTGAACGCTTTGACCTTTTAATTCCATTGTAATTTTTGAATGGTTGAATAATACATTGCACAATCATATTTGCAAGAACTTGGCATTGCTAAAAATAGATTATATTTCATTGTAGTGTTTAATTCGGATCTCATATCTATTGAAAAATTCAAAAATCATATATTGCTAAAAAGTCAAAATTGCAAAACAACAAAACATAAAAAAACATATCTTTCAGTATTGCTAGTGTGGGACAATAGGGCTCTTACATCTCTTATGGGCCTCAATGCATCCTCCAACCCCCTTGACCTCTCCTTGTAACAAATTGTTATGAATACCAAAGCCCTTATACTCTCTTGGAGGTTCATTGATACTTTGAACATCTTCTAATATGGGGAGTGTACAACATTAAAAGGCAACCCATTTGCATATATGCATCTTGCTATATCTTGGTCAGCAATGTCTTTACTGTCATTTTGAAATGAAGTCTCCAAATATCCCTTTCTTTTGTATAGAATGGGTGCTTGAGTTTCAGTTTCAGTCCCAAAAGGGGTGGTCTTCTATCACAAATATTCGAAGATGGGGGCTACATTCCCTTTGAATTTTTTTAGTGGGCATATTTTGTCAATGTGCTTCTCTATCTTTCGTTTCTTCATGCTCCATGATATATTTTAATACAATTTCATTTGGTATAGGAGCATCTTTTTTTGTAGGGTATTTCTCAACTCCCTTTCCAAGGAATCCACACAAATTGGCCTACCACCCGATAATATGAATTGTTCCTTTCTACATCACAACCTCAACATTTCCAACAGAATGCCTCACCTCCTAGAAGGGGTCTTATAATATCAACAAAATTCTAAAAAGAGAATAAGAATTTGGATCCATTCTTTATTGTTGTCGTTATTGCCTATGGAGGAAGACGTAGCTGCCATTGTAGTTCCTGTTGCAAGAAATTCTATATGATTCAAAATAAAAACTAAGAGATTCGGAAAAAGAACTAGGTAGATTTTATGAACAATTAAAGAGAAATGAAAAAAATTAAAAAAACATAAACATAAACAAAATAAAATGGAAAAAACTCAACTCTTTCATCCAATAGAAACTTGTAAAGGAGTAGGAAGGAAGTTCAAACACCGGATCAAGCTTCACAAATCAATCTTCCAACTCCCTCTTGCTGAACCAAACTTTTATTTAACCACCTATATGCTCCACATCAAGAGTAAACAATATATTTTGTACACCAAATGAGACATAAAACCCAATACAAGTAATTTTAAAAGCACTTTATAGGGTTGTGGATGTCAAATTTTAACTAAATTTTCTATAAAAAGTCTGCCAACACTTTTTTGGTCAGGTTCGTGCTTGGTGAAGGTTTTGCAAATGGGCTCGCAAGCAGAGAGGGTTTAACCGTGGAGCAAACTCTGTGGTTGTGTGTGCTCAGGCTGGAGTAGTACTGGGATGGGTGGCCTCCTGGGAAGTCCCTTTGCTTCACCTCTGTGAGCATCACCTAGATCCAGTGAGTGCTAAGTGCTCCATTATCTCACGAGAGATGGGTTTGTGTGAACCACTACTCATGAAACATGAGTCAATGGGTTTGACTCAAAAACTACACTGTAGAATCCTGATAGTAATATCACAACTTTTAAATGTTTGATTATTAGAATAAAAACCAATGAGTAATATTGTCTCTGTACATACATACATACATACATACATTCATATAGACTTTAAGGCCGTTGAGTTTAAAATTTAAACATTCATTGGATGTTTCATTTCTGAGAGAGGGAGATAGCAACTTAGATGATTTGAGCCTTTGGATATTTGATAGCTAGCATGAGGATATTTGATACTGATTTATACTACTGCTATTATCATTTATGTTGTTATATTATTGTTATAACTTGTGAATTGGTGATCTATTTGCATATTGTCTTGTTAATAATCAATTATTGACACATCTCTCTTTCTGTCTATCTATTATATCTTAATATATTATAAAAATTCTCACACACTCTTTAAAAATTTGTATACTGCTGTCCCCTATTTTTGGCTTTTCCCAGAAATGCATCCCCTGCCATCCTTCTCCCCATCCCCTAAACGCTGTGGAACATAGTTGTTATCCCCCCCCCTATCTATATCACTAAAACTCTATTGCTTATTCTTATCTTTTTTTAAGTATTGATAAAAGCGTGCGATTAAAATACTAGCAGAAATCAATGCTGTTGTGCGCAAAACTTTTATGAATATTAATGAAACCAAGGCTTAGGATGCTCTCACACAGCCCTTGCTATTTACCGCAAGCAAAACAAGGAACTTATATTTTACTTTTCATGGCACAGCATATTAGTTTGTGATTTTTGTCAATCCTGTGATTTGTCTCCTATGCACTTACTGGGCAAATGTTGCTTCTTCAATGTTCCTAGGTCGCTCTTCAGTTCAGTGTCTCTCTTATCTGGATGCTCTTGTTAATCTTTGGCAGGAGCCTCTGAAAAGAAAAGGACAACAATTAATGGCATTCACAGAGGACAACTCAGCAGATATTAATGGAATAAAAGATTATAGGTGTATTTTTATTTTTAATATTAATTAGTTCAATAAATGGAAAATTACTGTCAACTGTTTTTAGAAAAGAAAAAATATCTCTGTTTTGATATTGTTAGATGTCTAAAATTCATATTATGATATTGGAAAATAAAAACATTTGTTATATTTATAATTAATAATTCTTTGAACTCTTTATCGATCTTTAATTTATTAAGTTAGATTAAAATTTAAAAATGTGTTATCTTTGATAGGTCAAATATATCTTCTCGTAGGGTGGCCTTCAGCTTAGATGTCAAGGCTGGGGTATCTCTTCCATTAAAATTATCAGGACTTGTACTTGGCCATCTCCATTGGAGTGGCCACATACACAGTAGGATATGGTATTCTTGATTCAACATTCAACATCTGTATATGATAAGTGCGTAATATGTTTCCTGGAGACTTTGTACCAGACCTCCGTGTTGAAATCTCTGGTGATTTACCATTTGAGCTTGTCCTGTTTGATATGTTTTAAAGTTTATTATTTTATTTTGTACGGGTAGTTTATGATTTTACATAATTTAACTATGCATAGTTATTTTATATTTGTTGATGACTTTCTAATTTGCACAAGTTTGTATCTAATTTTAAATCTATATATTTTTTGTCTCATATTTGCTTTCTATGCCTGGGAAATTATTTTCATCATCATACCCGTTTCTCATGTTTTGTCCAATGTAGCTCTAAACAGATAATCAGTACTGATTACAAAATCTGTGTATCTGATTTAAGATAGTATTTGTTGATTTTATTTGTTTGTCTTATGTAGGAACTTCGGAAGCTTGTTCGTGAAGTATGTGCCAAGCAAGAATACAAATTGCCTGAAGAAAGTTCTACAAAGATAGAAGTGGATACATCACTATCTCAAGCAAATAAATCACTGTACAACTTTTTATTCTTGCTTGCAAAACAGAGTTCTGTTGCTGGCTATTGATTTTATCCTCATTCATCACTTATTGGGTGCTACCAAATGACAGTAGACAACAAAGCACCTCTTCTGATGAAGTTCAGGCAACGAGCAACGTGACACCATTAATGAAAAACTACCTTACCCATTTCAGTACAACTAAATGGGGAACGTAAATGGTTGGTATGAAATTTATGCTGACTGGTTCAAATCTTGTAACTATAACCTTTCAATGCTCTCATGCAATTGATCAATCCCTTTGTTAGAGATACAGTGAGTGGGATACTTAGAGCCTCTATAACATATTTTTGTCACTATCACAGTTCTTTCTCGAAGATTTGATCTAGAGGAGTCATGCAGCTTCGGGTACCCATTTTATTCGGGTACTCATTCTGCATATGGTGAATATAAGAGCATCCATTTGTTTACTAAATTGTTATGTTATTGAATTTATAGTGATTTTTTATTTATGTTTACATTTGTTTGTTTGGGTTGTGTTGATGATCTCGCCACCCTGAACAATGTAATACAAGTTGCTCGTTAGTTTGGGTTGATGATCTGTACCTTTTTGATGGTTTATCCCTCTACACCTCGGCAATATCTATGCAGCACCCAAAACGATCCATTTATTGTAATTATTAATTAAGTTAAAATAAATAATAATTGTTTAAAAATTGAGATATAATGAATATAATAGTCTAATTAATTAATTAATTAATTATTACGATAAATGGATCATTGCTAGTTAATTATTGTTAGTTGGACAGCTGTTATTTCTGACCCGGAAATAACAGTAGTATTTATGGGTAGCTTGGATAGCTGTTCGTCCTTATCTATGAATAGCAGTTGTATTTATGGGTGGTTTGGACAGCTGTTTGTCCACTTGCCAAGAATTAGTAAATGGTTATTATTTACTAATTTTAGAAATTCCTTTTTGGACACCTTGCAACCAATTCTATTATTGGCTGTTGAGTTGTCTTAATCTCAGCCGTTGGTTTGATTTAATCTCGGTCGTTGGGTTACCAATAGGAGTAGTATAAAAATGGGTCATTGGGTCATTTGGAGGAAGAAGTTTTGGAGAAACGTTTGCAGTGTTAGCAAACAGTCTTGCAGTGTTAGCAAGGGCGCAGTGTTAGCGTGGAGATAACAGTGGGGAATATCAGCGGGAGAAATTAGGAGGTTGTCGGAGTTCTGCCAGTGAGAGGCAAGGAATTTTGTATCTCTTGATTTGCTGAAATTTAATATAATTCCTCATCTGTAGAACTGGTTTTCCCTTAGGGGTTTTTCCAGGGACAATTTGTCCGAAAATATTGTGTTCATTGTGTTGTTCATTTCTTTTCGTATTATAAGTGAAATTGCAGTTGTGTTATTTTTCAATATTAGTTGAGAATTTGTTTTCAGCAGTTTGATAATCATTTATGATAGGAGATTAATAATCAGTGACTATAATTGTTTGATTTTTCACATGGTATCAGAGCATTGCTAAGGGTAGAAGAGTTTTGCCTTAGGAAAGAAATTTTGATCTCTTTAGATTTATTATTGCTTTAAACCCTTGAGATGGCTTCAGCTGGTTTGAGAGATCAGGATAGATTGAATGGTGCCTCAAATTTTGGTGTTTGGAAGGCCAGAATTTTTTTATTGTTGGAAGAGAATGGTATCAAGGATTATGCTACCAGTGGTGTACCTGTACCAACAGATGCAACTCAACTTGCAGCATATAGGAAGGACGATGCCAAAGCGAGGAGGATTATCCTTGATGGTGTCAAGGATCATATTGTTCCACATATCTCGGAGCTAGATACAACGAAGAAGATGTGGGATGCCATTCTAAATCTGTACCAGAATGCTACCACCAACAGGAAGTTGATTCTCAGAGAGAAGCTAAAGAATACCCGGATGAATCAGGGAGAAGACATCACAAGTTACCTCACCAGGCTCAGATTTGTCAAGGATGAGTTAGCAGCTGTTGGAGATAGCCCTAGTGATGATGAGCTAGTGAGAATAGCCC
The DNA here is from genome assembly GCA_028749045.1 of Cupressus sempervirens. Classification (NCBI taxonomy): domain Eukaryota; kingdom Viridiplantae; phylum Streptophyta; class Pinopsida; order Cupressales; family Cupressaceae; genus Cupressus; species Cupressus sempervirens. Next base: position 953,786,371 of record CM053792.1, on the reverse strand, counting down.
TAAATGGGTTTACTAAACAATGGAGTGTCTTTGTTCAAGTTGTTAGTGGACGAGATACTTTACCGAGTTGGGATCGACTATGGACTGATTTCACTCAGGAGGAGTTTAGACTAAGTCTTGTCAATGGGGCCAACAAGAGTCAGAAAAATGAGGTGGAACAAGAGAACGTTGCCCTAGCGGGTAAAGGGAAAGCAAAGAAGGGATCTAGCAAAGGATCAAATTCACAAAGTGAAAAGAAGAAGAAGGACCTTTCTAAGGTCAAGTGCTTTGGATGTCACGAGTTTGGCCACTATGTCAGTGATTGCTCAGAGAGGAAAAAGGGTAAGAAGCAGGCGGCAGCTTCAGCAAGTGCAGAAGAACTCTCCAGTAGAATGGAAGATGAGTTTGCATTCATAGCTTGTATGGTTAGCTCAACCTCATAGTGTGTTTGGTATATAGATAGTGGGGCGTCATTTCATATGACAGGAGTTAGAGAGTACTTCTCCAGTTACAAGGAGGAGGACACCAACATCCAGATTTCTATAGGAAACTTGTCCAAACTCAACCCTGTTGGGAAAGGGACTGTTTAGTTTCAGAGGGAGAATGAAAAGATAATTCCACTTCATGATGTGTTATATGTGCCAGGCTTAGGTATGAATTTGATTTCTGTATTTGTTCTTCAGGATAGGGGTTATAATGTACTCTTTAGAGGGACACATGTGTTGATTAAGCACAAGGATTGGAAATCACCCATAACTATTGGAGTTAGGAGTGGTCGCCTTTATAGATTGCAGTTTGATGCTCCTAAGGCACTTATGAGCAACAGTAATCCTAGAGATCTTGGAGAGCTATGGCATAGGAGGATGAGCCATATTCATCATGGAGCACTTAGATTGCTTCGTGAGATCGTGACAGGTGTTCCAGAGGTGAGCACAGAGCATGACGATGTATGTAAGGGATGTGTGTTGGGGAAGTTTGCAAAAGCATCTTTTCCAAGGAGTGACACCAGATCTAAGGATGTTCTTGATCTAGTACATTCAGATGTTTGTGGACCAATGTCGACGAAATCTCTCAGAGGATATGAGTACTATGTTACTTTTATTGATGATTTCTCTAGAAAGACTTGGATATACTTCTTGAAGACTAAGGATGAGGTTTTTAGTCGATTCCAAGAGTTCAAGGCTCTTGTGGAGAACTCGACAGGAAAGAAGATAAAGGTTCTTCGGTTAGACAATGGAGGCGAGTACAAAGGAAATGTCTTCCAGGAGTTCTGCACCAGAGAAGGAATCAAGAGAGAATGGACTGTTCCTTACAATCCACAGCAAAATGGAGTTGCTGAGAGGAAGAACCGTTCTATATCGGAGGCAGCAAGAGCTATGCTACATGACCAGGACATGCCCCGTTACTTATGGGCAGAGGCGTGTAATACATAAGTTTACATTCAGAATAGAGTTCCACACAAGGTGCTAGGGAAGATGACACCAGAGGAGGCTTTCACAAGGAAGAAGCCAAATGTTAGTCACTTTAGGATATTCGGGAGTTTGACATATTGCCATAGTCCTAGAGATACATGTACAAAGTTAGATCAGACTGTAGAGAGGGGGTACTTTGTTGGGTACAGTGAGACCTCAAAGGCATAACGGATTTTCATTCCGGGGACTAAAAGAATTATTGTCAGACGGGATGTCAAGTTCATGGAGGACAAGGCATTCAAGAGATCCAGAGATTTGCCAGCAGATGATCAGAGTGAGTAGCCAACAGAAGCTCCAAGACCAAGTCAAGGGCAAAAAAACTCAAGTACAGTTACCAGTACGAGTGTAGACTCAGTTAGTGAAGATTCACAAAGTATGGAGCAACGGGTGCAACAGGAAATGCATCTAGAAGACTTAGAGGTTGACATTTCATCCTCTACAGTTGGCAGCAAGAATCATGTGGTTCCAGATACACAAAGGGATACTCAGGAGTTTGTGGGAGCTCCTAGGAAGAGTACTAGACAACGAAGACAACCAACCAAGTTCAATGACTATGTGGCATTAGTTAGTCAGTTGGTAGATAGTGAGCCTTCTAGCTATCAAGAAGCTGCAGAACATCAGGTATGGCGAGATTCTATGGTTGAGGAATATTCTTCAATAATGCAGAATGATGTGTGGGAGGTAGTACCTAGACCAACAGATAGGGCTGTAGTTGGATCACACTAGATCTATAAGATAAAGCACGGTGTAGATGGTAGCATCGAGAAATACAAGGCTAGGTTCGTGGCAAAGGGGTTCTCTTAGAAGGAGGGAATAGACTATGAGGAAACATTTGCTCCAGTTGCCAGGTATACTTCTATACGAGCTGTAATCTCACTTGCAGCACAGATGGGATGGCAAATCCATCAAATGGATGTCAAGACAACATTCCTCAATGGTGAGTTGAAGGAGGTATACATAGAACAACCAGAAGGCTTTGTAGCGCACATCAAAGAGACCCATGTGTGCAGATTGAAGAAAGCATTATATGGACTCAAGAAGGCTCCTAGAGCGTGGTATGAGCGCATTGATACATACTTGCAGAAAATGGGCTCTGTGAAGAGTGAAGCAGATGCTAACCTCTACTACTTGATGGTTAGGGGTGAGATTCTCATTCTTGTTTTTTATGTGGACGATCTATTTCTTACAGGTTCACTAGGGCTCATAGTGGATTGCAAGAGGAACTTTGCAGAAGAGTTCGAGATGAAGGATTTAGGACTTATGCACTACTTTCTAGGCATGGAAGTGTGGCAGACAGATGGGGAGATTTTCCTTGGTCAAGGGAAATATTGCATTGAAATCTTGAAGAAATTCAGGATGGAGGATTGCAAAGCCATGTCTACACCCATGATCACGAATTGGAGGAAGGTAGATACATCTAAGGAGAAAGATGTAGATCCCACTTTATATAGACAGTTGATTGGTTCGCTTATGTATTTGGTCAACACTAGACCAGATATAGCATTTGCAGTTAACTCTCTTAGTCAGTTCATGGTTGAACCAAAGAGAATGCATTGGATAGCGGCTAAGCATGTGCTACGTTACTTGCGTGGTAAAGTCGAGTATGGGATCAGATATGTTCAAGGTGAATGTATCAGGTTGATAGGCTATATTGATGCAGATTGGGCAGGAAGTACAACAGACAAAAGGAGCACTTCAGGGTGTTGTTTCAGCTTGGGATCAGGAGTTGTATCTTGGTTCAGCAGGAAGCAGAAGTCTGTGGCTCTAAGTTTAGCAGAAGCAGAATACATAGCAGCTAGCATGGCGACATGTGAAGCTATATGGCTTCGGAAGTTGTTAGTAGCCTTGTTTGGTCAGAAGGTTGAGACTACTGTGATACATTGTGACAATCAGAGTTGCATCAAGTTGTCTGAGACTCCAGTGTTTCATGATAGGTCTAAACATATAGATATCAGATATCACTTCATCAGAGATTGTGTACAAAGGGGAGTTGTTCGACTACAATACATACCTACAGATGAGCAGGTAGCAGACATTCTGACGAAGGCTTTGGGAAAGGCCAAATTTATCTTTTTCAAAGATAAGATGGGTGTCATGCAGAACAGCTTCCTCGCTAAGAGGGAGTGTTAATTATTGTTAGTTGGACAGCTGTTATTTCTGACCCGAAAATAGCAGTAGTATTTATGGGTAGCTTGGACAACTGTTCGTCCTTATCTATGAATAGCAGTTGTATTTATGGGTGGTTTGGACAGTTGTTTGTCCACTTGCTAAGAATTAGTAAATGGTTATTATTTACTAATTTTAGAGATTCCCTGTTGGACACCTTGCAACCAATTCTATTATTGGCTGTCGAGTTGTCTTAATCTCAGCCGTTGGTTTGATTTAATCTCGGTCGTTGGGTTACCAATAGGAGTAGTATAAAAAGGGGTCATTGGGTCATTTGGAGGAAGAAGTTTTGGAGAAATGTTTGCAGTGTTAGCAAACAGTCTTGCAGTGTTAGCAAGGGCGCAGTGTTAGCATGGAGATAACAGTGGGGAATATCAGTGGGAGAAATTAGGAGGTTGTCGGAGTTCTGCCAGTGAGAGGCAAAGAATTTTGTATCTCTTAATTTGCTGAAGTTTAATAAAATTCCTCATCTGTAGAACTGGTTTTCCCTTAGGGGTTTTTCCAGGGACAATTTGTCCGAAAATATTGTGTTCATTGTGTTGTTCATTTCTTTCCGTATTATAAGTGAAATTGCAGTTGTGTTATTTTTCAATATTAGCTGGGAATTTGTTTTCAGCAATTTGATAATCATTTATGATAGGAGATTAATAATCAGTGACTGCAATAGTTGATTTTTCACATTGTTGCGTAGACAATGGCCCTTAGCTCTTGGCTGTAACACATCATGGGTATTAAACTAGAGCCTTCACTCCATCTCTATAACTTATGTTTTGCCATAACACCATTATGTTTCTTGTCACTGCACAATTCCTTTCAAGCATTAGTAGAAAAGAAATTTAAGTATGTTCAATAGTATCTCAATGAGTGTCATTCTAGAGCAACAATGATTAATGATGCAAATAAGCTTATACAAAAAAAAATCAAGGTCATCAATGAAGTTTTGAAGGCCCATGATTGTTGTATATACTAATTTTTTAAAGATTTACAATTTAATAAACTAATTTTTGAACTAGGTCAAAGAAACATTTTCTACAATTCACATAGCTAACCATTTGTGAGTGTGCAATCAGAGTGTTTTTAAAAACATACATTCCAAGAAACACAATTGTCTAACACAAAAATAGATGAGTGAATTAGTGTTTGATCACCACCGCCTCTGCTTGAAGCCAAAAAAACTCAAGGTAGGAGATATTTAATAACTTGCACTTAATTTTTTTGGAAAAGGAGGGGAAAAAATTTATTAAGACAAAAAGTATTACAACAAGGAGAGCTCAATAAGGAGCTCTGTCCTGAGCAACAAGTTCATCAAATTCTTGTAATAGCTCAAAGGGAAGTTGCCTCCTATCCATAATATTCTAGCTCGGAGCATGACCAAAAGCCCATTTGGCCAAACAATCAATAGCTCTGTTCTATTCACGAGGAATGTAAGTAAACCTAATGAACTCAAGAGAGGTACAAAAGAGAAGAATTTGATTAACAACAATGGCCAACTGCCAACTAACATCTTCAAGCTCCTGTGAGGAAAGCAAGTTCACCACCACTTGGGAGTCAGATTCATAGATAATCTTGCATAATCCCTATAAACAACATTGTTCCACAACATATAAAATGGTCTGAGCTTCAATGAGATTGTTAGTATGGTCACTCTTATGCACCAAGAAAAAGAATTTAACTTCACCAGAACTACAACGAGCCACTCCCCTAATACCGACAATGTTTGGATTTCCTTGGGAAGAGCCATCAGTGTTAATTTTTAGAACTCCATGAGGAGTTGTCCAATGCCCCTCCCAATTCACCCGTCCTTTCTCCTGTTGGCGAGGTTGTTTGGGCACTCTTTAATACCATTGAGCTGCAATCCCATCCTGAAGATGAAAACTAAGATGATTGCATACAACAAGATCAACCTGATCCATACCCCCATCTAGCACACACTTCAATTGAATAATTCCCTGGAGAGAATGTGAGATCTTCCACCAAAGATGCATAACACCAATCCAAACACCTTGGAAGATTCGACAATTCCTCTCTAGCCAAATATGCCAAAGAATGAAAGATGGGCTAACAATCCCAGCAACTTGGAGAGGAGAAGACTTCGAGGGAGCACTGCCCAAGTAGGCCCATAACTTAGGCAAAGAGGAAGCATGCCTACAAGAGAAACCCTAAGCACTCCACCAAAGGTGCCATAACTGAGTACAAATGGAGCAATGGAAGAATAGATGGGAGACAGACTCGTCCCCATTGCCATACAAAACACAATAAGAAGGGCCCTAAAATCCGCATTTACAAAGATTATCCCACATAAGACAACGGTTGTGAGTTACTAGCCACATGAAAAAATTGCACTTGGACCAAGAAAATTTATTCCAAACTTGCTTCCACCAAGGGACCTCAACATCCCTAAATAATTGTCTAGTTATCTATTGATACCTAGCAGAGACATAATATTTACCAGGCAAAGTACCTCCCGAAGCCAAAACATCTAGTGATAGTAGAGAGGAACACTCCTTAGAGGCCAAATTTCAAGAAAACTCCTAATGATCCACCTTTGTGCATCCAGGAAGCCAATCATAAGAATGTTTCCATCTGTAACTTACAACTAGTCCCAATTGATAAGGTGTCTTCTAATGAGCCACTTTATCCCATCTAGTAGCATAAAAAGAATCACAGAGAGTTTGAAGATGAAGGTACATGGATAATATGGATGGGAATCCATCCCAAGCATCAGACCAAAACAAAGCCTCAGAGCCTCCCTTACATATCCAAAAAAGGTCTATCTTGACTAACAGAGCACCAGTCTTCAGAGTATGCCAAACCATAGAGCCACAACCTTCAAGAGGAAGTGCAGAAATAGAGAAAGGATCAACACCACTAAAATATTTATGGGTGATAATACAAGCCCAAAGTTGATGTTGTCTAGAGCACCATCGCCAATAAAGCTTATTAGCCAATGCTTGATTACTCAAGAGAGCTGATCAAAGGCCAAGACCACCCTCCTTTTTAGGCCTACAAACAGTCTCCCAACTAATCAAAATCCATTTAGTGCTACACAAATTACCACTCCAAAGGAATTGCCGAGAAAGAGCATCAAACTCCTTGAGAAAGTAAACAAGAGTAGCCTGGACCACGCTTCTATAAGTAGGAAGAGCTTGAATAATAGATTGAAGAGGAGTAACCCGAGCAGTAGTAGAAAGCCATCTATGAGTCCAATGATTTACCTTTTCCTGAAGCTTGATAATTGCTGAGCTGTAATTTTGCATGATGCTTAACGACATGAATCCTTTCAAACTCCTCTCTTGAAAAGCTAATCGGAGGATCAACTCCAAGGTTTCGGGTGATCTTGTGACCTGTTAGAATTCGCTCAATTGAAAATAAATGTGAATGTTCACGAGGGGGCCTTTGCTGGTTCTAAACAATTTGGATAAGATTTTAAATTTGCTTGCTGTCTCAAAATAATAACCACAAAAGAAAGAAATATATTTTTGTATTTTTCTAGTTTTTATGATGAATGCAATCTAACAATGCAACTATATGAATTCCTAATTTAACCAAGGGGTTAGTAAAACAAATAACGAAGATAGGGTGATAAGAAATTTAAGCAAATAACATGGAAAGTAAATTCCCAATGGACATAAGCCACATAAACATGTCTGCAAGTTAAGCTTTCGAAAATATCAGTAGGTAACCAATGAAAATAGGGGCAACGCTTCCTTAATTCCATTAATGCAATTTTCGATGGGAATTTAGTAACTGTAAGATGTTTCACTTTTCATCAAATTACAAAGCCACAGAAAGTGCGCCCATGCGAAATAGAAAGCTATGCAGGAACAATATGATGATATCTTCTCGAACTAAGTATGTCAGCGCAATTTGTAAACCCGTAACGAACACCAAAATTAAAAGATCACACAACCAAAACAACGCAATAAAACTATTGGCTCAATTACATTCCATGAACATACATTCACAAAATATAAAACACTTAGGCAAGAATCACTACACTCCAAATGTGAGCACCAACAACATATATTATTGCATTAGAATAATGGTAGTCTTGAATACATATTATATTCCTGAATTTATAAGAAATCTTCTCTTGTTGGACATTAATAAATTTATCGTATCTTATCTCCTCAATTTGTGTTGAGAGAGAGATATCTTAATGCAATCATATGCTTCTAAACTAATACAACAAATCTATTTATGTACAAATTGACTATCTAATTGGTGCTAAGTAGGACTCCATCTATATTTATATCATTAATTGGATGCATGAGCCTTTACATGTCATTAAATAAAGAAAGCATGAGAAAATAAGAAAGAGAAAGCCTTCAGTTGATGTAGGAGTGTTTGGAAGTGTCAAAAATAGAAGCTTCATCTTCATTAGGTGTCTGTTGGAGTTAAACTGCTGTTAGAACGCATTTTTGATGCATGAAAAACTCTAAATTAGAACTGACAGTTAACTGTCGGCACACCTCTAAATTGAAAACTTGTGGCAAACTTCTAAAAAAGTGCACCTGCGCACCTCAGAAGCAGATTCCAAAAATTGCAAAATTTCACTAAGTGTAAAAATTGAAATTTTGGCTTTTGGGTTTTGTTCCCCTTTATAATAGAGCTATGTCTGGGTATTTGCCCTTGAATTTCTCGATAATCTCAGTGACTTGAGCCGAATTTGGAAAATCTAAGGCTTCACATTTGTCTTTTACTTTCTGCCTATAGTTGTCCACCTCGATTCGAGTCTCTACAAAATCTCCAAGTTTTACATTGAGCTCTAATAAGGTTTCTTTTGTTCTAAATGCTTTTTGATATCATCATCATTTGTAGCTTCCTCAAAAGTTTTCTGGAATCGTTCTACTACTACTTCTACCTTATATTAATTTCTCCCATGCATCGCTTAAAAATGTTTAAACACGCATCATTATAATGCTTCTTAGCTTCCAAAATTTTCTCTTGGGTTTGATCCTTGAGCCTGTGAATCTTCACATTTAATGTCTTCATTACTTTATTACTATCCGCAATCTTTTCAATCCAATCATCAATCTTGTCTAATTCCTCAGCTATATATACATTCATCAACATCCAATACCTTTGTCCTTTGATAGATTGTAATGCCTACAAATCTTTTCCCTAGGTATGTACTTCATCCATTAAACCAAAATCTTGATTTAAAATGGTGACTAGCCTATCCGCATTCTCCTGCATAATGTGTAACATCTTCAGATTCCTTTGTATAATTTGTACATCATTTTCCTCAAAACTTTCTATCCACTGCTAACAAGCTCTCAAAAATGGGTCCAACTGTACTGTACCCTTACCCCTTCTCTCCAATGCTGTGTTCAAGGTCTCCTCGAGGTGTTCAGGGTCTAAGGGATCAACAACTTCACTCAGATATTCTTTTAGGATCTCATTTTTCCTTTGAAGTGTTATCAATTTCGCCCCCTCCTTCTCTAAGCTCTTGAACACTTCTTTAATTCCTGTTGTAACCATCAACTTAGTAGTATTTAAGGTAGGTTTCCCAAGCACGACCTCCCTGATCTAATAATCCCTTGGAGTCAATTCTTCAACATCTGTATGTAGTGGAGGGATAGCCACATTTGCAAACAAGTCTTAGTTCTGATCACTCATGATAAAGGCTAATGCCTGTTCATCCTTTGGTGGTGACTCAAGTTTCCTTAGAACTTCAATTAATTCCATTCTATCCTCTTCTTCAGTGGTAGATTGCTGCTTCTTATTTCTTATTACTTCTTTTTTCATCCATTTTGGAATATGTTGTACTGGGGATTTTCCTTTTGAGGATGAAGGAGTTTGCTCGGCTATACTCTTCCGTTTATCACTCCTCTCCAGAGTCTTCTCGTTTTGTGAGAGATCCATAGTAGGATTCTTTGTATCTGTGGAGTCCATAGTTCTCACTTCTATGTCTTGGGAAGCTTGTTGAGGTTGCTCACTTATTTGTCTTTCTTCTGACACTTCATCGATGGATACTTGTTGTGGCTCTTCCTCTTGTCCTGCTTGTACCTGTTCTTCTTCATTGTTTAGAGGAAGAGGAGTAGCCGATTCCTTATCTACACAAAATTTGACTTGCATTGGGGATGGTGGGGCTACTTCAAGACTCCAATCCTCTTGTTGAGGTTGATTGGTTGGAGTGTCTCGTATCTTATCCGCAACCAATTCAATACCCACGAGCATGAAATCGAAATTTGACATCTGAAAGACATTAGTGCCCTTCACATCCTGCTCATCTATCCACTATTGCATTTCATCTTCTAATGTTGTAGTCTAAATGGGTTGCTCAGGAATGGATGGAGGTGTGATGGTGGATCTTCTTCTCCTTTCTGACTCTGTAGCTCTTGTGAGACGAGTCCTCTGGTTCAAAGGTAGATTGTCCTCTTTGCCCTCATCATCCTCTTCTTTTGCTTCTTCCAGGATAGGTTTAGGGACTGATAGGAAAGGAATCACTCTCTTGATAACCTTCTATCTTCTCTTAACAGGAGTCTTAATCTTTCTTTTCTTAGGAGCAGAAGTGAAGGCTTGTACCTCTTGTGAAGGCACTTCTTGTAATTCAATTTCAACTTCTCCTTGGCCTTGATCAACTGATGACACTTGAGGGTTGCCTTGAGCTTGTGCAACTTCCACATTCTCTAATCCTTGTACATCTTCTTCTCTTGTCTGTAGAGGTGCTTGGGTCCCTTGCTCTTCTGGATTGTTGAGGAGAAGTCCTCTTCGTCTTACCTTTACCTTTACCTTTTTGAGACCTATAGTACCCAACTGGTCTATGAAGTTGGTGTACTATCTTGGGTCTCACTGGAAACTGGGTTGTAAATGTAGGCACTATGACCTTGGCTCCTTGACCTTTAGCGAGGTGGGCTTGAGCATGAAAGACCAGTGTTTGAGGAATTAGATCAAGTTTGAAAGGTCTCTTGATTCAATCATTTGTCAATTTGATGACATGCCTCGCCCTATGATTGATGTTTGAGTTCTCTTCTTTGTCAATCTCAACATTCATAATAGGTCTATCACCAATCTTGTCCCTATTGAACAATGGATTGAGTAGATCCTCCGTATCTTATTGCACAATCTTCTTTGGAATCTTCATCTTCAAAGCACTTTTTGCTAGATAGAGTCATCTTACAATAATCCCTTATGCAGATATCATAGTCGTCCACTGCATTCATCTAGTGATCTCAATTGCATCCTCATGCTGAAATGTCTTACCAGCTAGATTTTGCACTCTTCCGATGTTATCAAAATAGGACCATGAAGAATTATATTCTTCTAAGGGATATTGATCCCATTAACACTCAAAAGATGGTATGTCTTGTCTCTGATCCACACTGAACAATCCTATAGCAATAGACCACACTCAAGTTATTTTATGTTGTCTTCGTACTCTGTCATATGCAGACAAGAGTTATCAAGCAATCTCCAATAGTATAAGTTTGTTACTAGGATACCTAGGGAGTTTCTTAGGATTGACAGTTGTATTTACTACCCTCAAATATGTAAATGTTCAGTATTGGATGTAGTAGGCTCCAACTTCTGAAATCTTAGCCGCTGCCTCTTCTGACATTCTCTTCGCATAATCTCCTTTGATGAACCAGATAATTGTGAATATGATAGCATTGTTTACTATCCTATACTCCTTGCTATGCTCTTGAAGCTTCTTTTTTACTAGTTGAGGATATACTATGTATGGCCACACATTAGCATCTTGCATATTGCCCTTCTTATAGAGCCTAGGATAATCCGTTGCCCTTGCGGCTAATAAGTACACCAAGTTTGATGTCATGTAATTTTTTTGTTATTCTTCACTGCCACCTGCTACTCACCCAAGTTGTTGCCGATAATGGAAGCCTAATCAATCAACATCTTCACCGTATTGATAGTCTCAATGAAATGGACCATTCATATGTTCAAATGTCCAAAAGTGGGAAAACCCATGACTCTGCTCAAGAGTATGATTGAATATCCAATATCTTCCTTCATATATCCTCTTGTCATGTCGACTTTGCCTGCTTTTCACACTAGAGGAGTCTTCTCGATGAGGTATGATGACTGTATGATTTCAAAAGCTTCATCAATATGTTCCTATACCATCTCTCGGCTTGGTGATAAGTTAATTTGATAAATTGATCCAATCTTGGAAGATGGAATACTTCTATATTGTTGGGTCAGAGGTCCAAGAGGATCTCTCCAGTTATGCTCTTTACGATCCTTTCTTTGGAAACAAATTTCTTCGCTAGTGTGATGACCAATTCTGAGGACTGCATTGAAACTGGATGTCATGTTGCATTAACTAGTCCAGAGCAAATTCAAGCGGATATCATTGGTGATCTTTTTGTGGGTTTATTACACAATGTTAGGAATGTGCCCAAATCTGTGTGACCCAATTCAGTGTCTTGGATCTCTGAATAGTCGTCTTGAAATTGTGACTTGGTTGGAACACCTTGAAACTTGAATACTATGGGCTTTGGTACCATCTTTGCGACAAGGGAGGATGATGAGGAAGCCATTGAATCTATATAAAAATGATGTCCATTAGTTCAGAGTTGAAGAAAAAATTGATTGAATCAAACCCTAAAACTGACACGAACAGAACCCTAAAAACCTAAATGTTTGAAAACACCTGAAAACCTAACTTTAACCCTCAAACAAAGAAAAGGTGCACCTAGCACACCTCGTAGGTGTGCCTTCTACCATTTATAAATTTGGGGTGCGCACCAATGCACCTCAGTGCACCTAATTAGGACTTAGGCACTTTTTAATGTGTTTTTAAGGATGCGCAATAGCACACCTAATTAGGTGTACTGCTGCGTGCCCTAGTTAGAGTTTTACTTTTTTTTTATTGTTTTAAGTCTTTTATGTTTTGAAGGTTTTTATAAGCACAATAAGGTGCACAATAGCACACCTAATTAGGTGCGCTACTACACACCTAATTAGGTGCGCTACTACACACCTTTTGAAGTCTTAACATTTGTTTGATTTTTTGCGTAGGTAGGAGAGCAGAGGAGGCGCACTTGCTGAGGTGTGATTTTGTAGAGCTTGAAGTTTGGAGAGGAAGACAAATGCGAAGTGGGAAGAGAGTCAGGGTGGCTAGGTTTATAGGACCAGGTCGTAGTCCATCCTTTGGTGTTGCACAACTGCGCAAGTGTGTTGGTGTAGATCACCAAAAGATGATACCCTTCTTTAAGTGATTTTTCTTAGTTTTTTAGGTGCACTAGTGCACCAGGGGAGGTGCACTGGTGCACCTTTTTTCTTTGCAAAAGACTTATCAACCTCAAAATTTGGATTTTTGAGATCTAGTTTTCAAACCGAAACCTAGATCTGACCAGAAATACTAGGCAAAAAACCCAAAAAAAGACTCCAACCTTGAACTAGGGTTCCAGAAAGGCAAAAAATAAAGTAGGGGGTCCCCATTTCTAGGCGAAATGGGGTGTGCATTGTGAAACCACAACAATAATCAAAATTTTCCAAAAGAGTCATGGCTGCCTAGAAACGACAATAGGGATGCCAAGATAAGTCAAAGGAATTGACCCAGTTTGAAACCACAAGATATCAACAATCCTTTGCTGAATAAAATCAAGAGTGTTAAAAAAGTAAATGGAAGATTTGTGCTCATTAACTTTTTGGCTTGAATCTGCCAAATAAATATCCAAAGTATGTCAAAAGGCTTTAGCTTCCTTGATCCTAGAAAGACCCACAAGAGCAAAATCATCAAGAAATTGAAGGGGAGAAAGAGTAGGTAAACCATTACCTCACTGCCACCCTTGAATAGAATTCTAGGACACTTGATACTTAATGAATCTACCCAAGCCCTCAACCATGATGATGAAAAGATAGGGGGAGAGAGGGTCACCCTGGTAGGGACCTCTAGAGGCATCAAATAGTTGGGAAGGTTGACCATTAAGAAGAATTGAAAAAGAGGCAGAAGTAACACAACTCATAGTCCAACTCACCCAGTCATAGCTAAAGCCAAAGGTAAGAAAAATATTCCTCAAGAATAGGCCTTAGCCATATCTAGCTTAACAAACATAGATCGCTCCCTTGAACTAGCCATAGAGTGAATAGCCCTAATAGCAATAACCACCCCATCCAAAATTTTTCTTTCAGCCACAAAACCACCTTGTTTCTTTGAGATAATAATGGGGAGCCACTTTTTAATTCTCTCAAAAATCAACTTAGTAATGACTTTGTAAACCACATTACATGAAGCAATTGGTCTAAAAAATTCCAGTTGATTAGCCTCCTCTTTTTGGAATAAGAGTTAAGAAAGTAGAATTCAATGCCTGAAGCATTTTCTTGCTAAAATAGGATTCCTTAACCACCTCCAACAAATCATGATTAATGATGTCCCAAAATTCATAAAAGAATTCAACTAGATAGCCATTAGGACCAGAAGCCTTTCCCTTAGGCATGCCAAAGACCACCTCCTCCAACTCTTCCAAAGAGATCAGTCGCATGAGATAATCATTCATTTCATGGGTAATAAGGGAAGGAATAAAAGACAAAATAATATTTTCTTCATTATCTGCAGGAGGAGAGTCCTCAGAGAAGAGGGTGGAAAAGTATCGAGTAGCCTCCTGGAACAAAGCTAGCAAGGAAGTAAGTTGGATACCTTGAGAATTAACCAATGAAGAAATATTGCTCTGATTCTGGCGAGATTGCATAATTTAATGGAAAAAAGAGATGTTCCTATCACCTTCCTGGGGTCAGTCAACTCTAGCCTTTTGCTTCCAAAAAATTTCCTCTCAAAGTTCCCATTCTTCTAGAACTCTAGAAGCAAGGGATTGAACCCTTCCACGATCCTTCGAGAAACCTTGATCTCTAATCTTCTTGGTTATGACATCAAGATCTTCTCAAGAAAACCTCTTCATAAAGTGAAGGTTCCCGAAACATTGTCTATTCCATTTCCTAAGCTGCCTTTTAATATATTGAAGCCTTTTAGAAAATGAAAACATAGCAGTACCATAAGTAGGAGCACCATCTCTCCACCAAAATAATACAAGATCATGAAGAGAGAAGTCATAGAGCCACATCAACTGGAGCTTAAAAGGTGGGTGCTTCAGAATAAAAGCCCCAGTAGCAAAAAATTTGATTGGCCAATGACCATAACTCCTCCAGTGTAGAATTTTCAAAGAGAGAGTGAGGGTGCCACTAATGCAGAAACAAGAAACAAGAAATCCATCCAGACATTCTGAGATAGCATCAACCCCAGTCCTTCTATTATTCCAAGTATAGAGACCATTAGAAGGCTTAGCATCTGAGAGGTGCAAAAGCACTATGTGTTGATGAAGAAGAGCAGAAGAAGGCCCCAATCTAGCCAAACCACCTTGCTTCTCCTCTAGACTTAAAATTGAATTGAAGTCTCCTGCTAACACCCAAGGATGAGAATGGTGACAATTTCTAACATACTAAATATGCCTCCAAAGTTCCTCTTTTCCCACAAAATCAATAGTTGCATACACATTAGTAATCATGATTAACTCTCCTGAGTCCAAAGCATAAGCCACTATAGAGAGAGTTGAGCGAGATGACACCCAGCCAAGGAGAGAAATTTTTTGCAGATCCAAAAAGATAGCCGAACCACTAGCACTTCCCATAACCCCAACACACTGGCATTTCCCATGAGGCCAAATACTAGAGGCATATTGGACCATAGACTCCACAGAGAGCTTAGTCTCTTGGATACAAAAAACATTAGGAGAATGATCAACGACCAAATTTTGAATAGCCTTTTGTCTAGGGATGCTATTCAACCCCCTAACATTCCATGAGAGAATAATCATCATTGAGTAGAATGAGAAAAATGAGCATCCAATGGTTTCACTAACCCAGACTCTATTAATATATCTCTTATGAGTTTAATCTTCTCTTGGATTGTTTTGCGCCCACTCCTTAAAGGAGTAAAGGAAACCCGCTTAAAGGGTCTATGCATCAACCCAAAGGGGAGAGGAGAGCCCTTACCCTTACTAGATGCTAGCACATCCTTAACTTGCACTTAATTGAAGTTGCATTCATTGGGTTTTTTTACGTGTAGGCAAAGACTAACTTGTACATGGACAAAAAATCAGGGAACTATTGGGGAAGATTCCCAAAGTGACCTTGATGAGATTAATTTGGACTCTTAGTGAATTTTTGCACCTCTTGATGATGACACTGATTAGTATGTTATGGAGCTTGATGATTTGGAAGTCTTGGAAGAAGGTAGCCATCCAATTCATATTGTTGGAGTTGGGGACAACACTTTTCAAGAAACATCATTAGTGTCACATGCCCCTAACATCTCATTGGCTACATTTAATTTTTGGAACTTTATAGTTAGTTTATAGGTCAACTTTGTATATAGTCACAAACTCTATTGTTATTGACATTTTAACATATCTTTCGATGTAGTTATTTTCTATGATGTTGTGGTATGTTTTGTGCAATGTAATCAACAATATGAATTTAAACAATTTTTTTTTCTACAATTAATGGGCTTAACTCTATATTTTATTTGCTCTTAGTATATCTATGTAATGGAAATGTCCTTTATTATTTAAAAAAAAAGTACTTTTTGACTAAAAAATAAATAAATCAAAATTTACCTTGTTTTCATAAATCCAATTATTTGCCTAGTTTTTTTTATATCTTAGGAAAAGTATCACCTATTGACAGATAGAAAACATTAAAATATGTGAATAAACAAAAAATCATAACCTCATTTGCTAGACCATCTGCAAATTAAAGACTTTAGGGAGCTAAGGTTCTCTACTAGACAACACAATCTCATTACAAACAAATTTTGGTAGTCATAATTGACTTAGCCAAAAGCTTGGTCATAAAGCAAGGGCAATGGATGTAGGTATCACAAGTATGAAAACCATGGCAACTAAGAGTGATATGTGCACAAGGCCTATCTACCTAAATTTCACCTCTCGCACTAAATGACGTTGAGGACTTGGAGTGCCATTTTAGTACTAAATGTTGTTAAAATATGGATCAAATTATGGACAAAGGTATTAAAATTATTTTCAATATAATACATGTGGACTAGCAGTGTTATGATCTCTTTTTAGCCAGGTATAATTCTTTTTTTCTTTGTAGAGATATACAAGAAGATATCAATATAGATTTTTGTGTGTGTGTGTGTGTGTGTGTGTGTGTGTGTGAATATATGTGTGTGTATATGTGTGTATATGTGTGTATATATGTATATGTATATGTGTAATGTGTATATATGTATATACATATATATACACACACACATATACAAATACACACACACATACATATACATACACACACACACACACACACACACGTGCGTGCCTCTCTCTCTCTCTCTCTCTCTATATATATATATATATATATATATATATATATATATACATGTCTTTCAAGAACACTTTAGATCGATACATCTAAAGTGTTCTTGAAACACACACACACACACACATATATATATAGGCGCGCGCGTGTGTGTATTGTAATGACACTCAATGTGTATTGCACGTGTTTTTCAAGAACACTTTAAATCAATGTATATAGGGAGGCATGTCTTAATGTAGAGGCATGTCTTGACATTGAGATATGCCCCTACATATAATAATGTCATTTCATAACAACCATTTATAGTAACTATGGATAGACTAATATGTTGTTAAATACAATGAAACACAAATTGTAATATATGTGATATGCGATTAGAATATGTGTCGTCAACAACAATGTAATATGTTTGAACATATATGATCGACTTCTAAAATAGCTGATCATTATGTTCATTTAGACTGATACTTAGAATTTAAAATGACTTGGTTGATCTCATCATTAATGATAGTATTATATAGTTAAGATTTAGAGGATTAATAAGAACACATGATTCATACACACCCACACACACAACAAATGCACAACCCACACAACACACACACACACACACACACACACACACACACACACATTAATAATATACATAACAATGTCACAGGGAATGGATAGACAACAAATGTACAAGTGATCGAAGCTATAAATCAATAACATTGACTCTTAGCTAGGGAGGATAATTTCTTTCAACTCAACACTATATTCAAAGAACAACAATATAACATTCATTATAATAGATGTCACCTCGTGGTATCATTAGGAGTATGGTATGACCTCAAATACCAACCATATGATATTCATGATACTCATATTTTTTGGTATTTGTGATGATATCAAGTCTCACAATGGTTGGGTATGTGCAGGATCATGATCAACCAAACTATGGCCTTAAGTGGCAGTGAAAAACCAACAAATCACGGTTATGTCAACTTGACACATAATTTTAAAGAGGTTCTAGACTATATATCAAAAAGTTGTAAGAAAATAATCTATAGGAAATTGAATGTAGTTTCTAAACTACTAGGCCTTATCTGGAGAAAAAAGTAATTGATTGGTCAAAAGTTTAGATTTTAATGAAGTACTACAAAAATTTCAACGTGAAAATGAAAAGTAGGTGTATGTATGACCACCTTAATCAAAATCAAATGATAATATTTTTAAATATAATTATAGATATAAAAAGTAGACTTGTGCCCGGATGTGACACATATTTTTGAGTATTTTTATTCTAAATAAATAATTAAATATGAATTTTCTACTAAAACTTTTTTGAAAAATAAAACTCCCGTGTCTGACCACCTTAACTAATAAAAAACTTTACCAAATTAATTTTTTTTCTTAGACTAGGCAAACCATAGAATGTGACACAACTTTTGGATTTAAAAAATGTTATACTGTTTGAAAGTTATAGCTATTTTTTAATCAGTATGTCAATCAACACTTTATAATCATCTTCATTGAAAATTAACTAATAAATACTTATCGAACTCAGAATTTGACAACAATTATATTGATGGAATCTCGAGAGTGTTATAAAAAATCCTTTTCGTTTCATTCAATTTTGATGAAAATAACATTGTCAGATGGCTACCCAAAGTCTGAGTGTCAGTGGAACCCTTCTCAAACACATTTTTTGAGTTGACCAAATAGGCTAGGTAAATACCGAGCCTAATCAGATACTCGAAATCAAATTGGGTATCCGATTTGAAATATTTTGGAGAGAAATTTGAGACGGAAACTTTTGAGTGTTTTAGAGAGAAATTTATTTGGGGGAAGTGTGGACATTGATATTATTATTATTAACTATTATTATTATATATGATTATAATTATTATTATATATAGTAATATGTATAGTTATTATTTATTAAATATAATATAGTTATAAACATAATAATAATAATTATAACTAAATATAATATAGTAATATATATGATAAATATTATTATTATTAAATATATATAGTAATATTATATGACTATTATTATATATAATAATATATATGGTTATTATTATTATTAAATCTATAATCTAGTAACATATATGATTATTATTGTTATATAATCTAATAATATATTAATATTATATTAAAATATACAGTATTATATTATTCTTAAATATAATATTGTCATAAAATGCATCGAAACCTATGACCCCTTTTAACGCATTTCATGACAACATATGTCCCTAGGGTCCCTAGTGACTCCTTTCAACACATTCCCAATGGGTCCCTAGGGCTCCTAGGGCTCCTAGGGACATACATTGTCATGAAATGCATCGAGAGAGGTAACAGGTTAACCTATGACCCCTCTAGATGAATTGGAACCAACCAAATGCATCCCTAGGGGCCCTAGGACCCCTAGAGACATAGGTTGTCAACAAATGTGTTGATAGGGGTCATAGTTTAACCTATGACCCCTCTCGATACATTGGAATAAACCACATGCGTTCCTAGGGGCCCTAGGGCCCCTAGGGACATAGGTTGTCATGAAATGTGTCGAGAGGGGTCATAGGTTAACCTATGATGCCTCTCGACGCATTAGAACCAACCACATGTGTCCCTAGGGGTCCAAGGGCCCCTAGGGACATACATTATCATGAAATTCCTAGAGAGGGGTCATAGGTTAACCTATGATCCCTCTCAATGCATTAGATCCAACCACATGCATTCATAGGGGTCCTAGGGCCCCTAGGGACATAAGTTGGCATGAAATGCATTGATAGGGGTCAGAGGTTAACCAATGACCACTCTTGATGCATATGAACCAACCAAAAGCATCCTTAGGAGCCCTAGGACCCCTAGGGACATAGGTTGTCATGAAGTGCATTGAAAGGGGTCAAAGGTTAACCTATGACCCATCTTGATGCATTAGAACAAACCACATGCATCCCTAGGGGTCCTAGGGCCCCTAGGGACATAGGTTGTCATGAAATGCATAGAGAGGGATCATAGGTTAACCTATGATGCCTCTCAAAGCATTAGAACCAACCACATGCATCCCTAAGAGTCTTAGGGCCCGTAGGGACATACATTGTCATGAAATGCCTCAGGAGGGGTCATAGGTTAACCTATGACCCCTCTCGACACATGGAACCAACCACATGTATCCCTAGGGGTCCTAGGGCCCCCAAGGACATAGGTTGTCATGAAATGCATAAAGAGGGATCATAGGTTAACCTATGATGCCTCTCAAAGCATTAGAACCAACCACATGCATCCCTAAGGGTCTTAGGGCCCGTAGGGACATACGTCGTCATGAAATGCCTCAAGAGGGGTCATAGGTTAACCTATGACCCCTCTCAATGCATTGAAACAGACCACATGCATCCCTAGGGGTCTTAGGCCCCTTAGAGACATAGGTTGTCATGAAATGCATCAATAGGGGTCATATGTTAACCTATGACCACTCTCGATGCATTAGAACCAACCAAATGCGTCCTTAGGGGCCCTAGGACTCCTAGGGACATACATTGTCATGAAATGCATCGAGAGGGGTCATAGGTTAACCTATGATCCCTTTCAACATATTAGAACTAACCACATGCATCCTTAGGGGCCCTAGGACCCCTAGGGACATAGGTTGTCATGAAATGTGTCGAGAGGGGTCATAGGTCTCGATGCATTGGAACAAACCACATGCGTCCCTAGGGTTCTTAGGGCCACTAGGGACATATGTTGTCATGAAATACATTGAGATGGGTGATAGGTTAACCTATGATGCCTCTCAGAGCATTAGAACCAACCACATGCGTCCCTAGGGGTCCTAGGGCCCCTAGGGACATATGTTGTCATAAAATGCCTTGAGAGGGGTCATAGGTTAACCTATGAACCCTCTTGACGTATTAGAACCAACCACATGTGTCCCTAGGGGTCTTAGGGCCCCTAGGGATATAGGTTGTCATAAAATGCATCGAGAGGGGTCATAGGTTAACCTATGACCACTCTTGGTGCATTGGAACCAACCAAATATGTCCTTAGGGGCCCTAGGACCCCTAGGGACATAGGTTGTCATGAAATGCATCAAGAGGGGTCATAGGTTAACCTATGATTCCTCTTGACGCATTAGAACCAACCACATGCATCCCTAGGTGTCTTAGGGCCCCTAGGGACACAGGTTGTCATGAAATGCATCAAGAGGGGTCATATGTTAACCTATGATGCCTCTCGATGCAATAGAACAAACCACATGTGTCCCTAGGGATCTTAGAGCCCTTAGGGGCATACATTGTCATTAAATTCCTCGAGAGGGGACATAGGTTAATCTATGACCCCTCTCGACACATTGGAACCAACCACATGCATCCCTAGGGGTCTTAGGGCTCCTAGGGATGTAGGTTGTCACGAAATGTGTCTCAATGAGTTGGAACCAACCAAATATGTCCTTAGGGGCCCTAGGACCCTTAGGGACACAGGTTGTCATGAAATGCATTGAGAGGGGTCATAGGTTAACCTATGATGCCTCTTGACACATTAGAACCAACCACATGCGTCCCTAGAGGTCCTAGGGCACCTAGGGACATACGTTGTCATTAAATGCCTCGAGAACACATTGGAACCAATCACATGCATCCATAGGGGTACTAGGACCCTAGTGACATAGGTTTTCATGAAATACGTCGAGAGGGGTCATAGGTTAACCTATGACAACTCTCGATACATTGGAACCAATCAACTACGTCCTTAGGGGCCCTAGGACATATACCTCGAGCATTTCATGACAATGTATGTCCCTAGGGGCCCCAGGACCCCTAGGGACGTATATGCTTGGTTCTAATGTGTCGAGAGGCATCATAGGTTGACCTATGACCCCTCTCAACATATTTCATGACAACCTATGTCCCTAGGGACCCTAGGACCCCTACGGACGTATGTGCTTGGTTCTAATGTGTCAAGAGGCGTCATAATCAACCTATGACCCCTCTCGATGCATTTCCTGATAACCTATGTCCTTGGGGGTCCTAGGGCCCCTAAGGATGTATTTGGTTGGTTCCAATGCATTGAGAGTGGTCATAGGTTAACCTATGACCCCTCGCGACACATTTCATGACAACCTATGTCCCTAGGGATGCATGTGGTTGGTTCCAATGTGTTGAGAGGGGTCATAGGTTAACCTATGACCCCTTTGGAGGCATTTTATGACAATGTATGTCCCTAGGGGCCCTAGGACCACTAGTGACGCATGTGGTTTGTTCTAATGCGTTGAGAGGCATCATAGGTTAACCTATGACCCCTCTCAATGCATTTCATGATGACCTATGTCCCTAGGGTTCTTAGGGCCTCTAGGAACATATTTGATTGGTTCCAATGCATCGAGAGTGGTCATAGGTTAACCTATGACCCCTCTTGACACATTTCATGACAATCTATGTCCCTAGGGGCCCTAAGACCCCTAGGGACATAGGTCATCATGAAATGCATTGAGAGGGGTCCTAGAGCCTCTAAGGACATATTTGGTTGGTTCCAATGCATCGAGAGTGGTCATAGGTTAACCTATGACCCCTCTCAATACATTTCATGACAACCTACGTTCCTAGGGGCCCTAAGACCCCTAGGGACACATGTGGTTGGTTCCAATGTGTTGACTCGAGGAATTTCATGACAACGTATGTCCCTAGGGGCCCTAGGATCCCTAGAGGTGCATGTGGTTGGTTCTATTGCATCGAGAGGTGTCATAGGTTAACCTATGACCCCTCTTGACGCATTCCATTACAACCTATGTCCTTAAGGGCCCTAAGACCCCTAAGGACACATGTGGTTGGTTCTAATGCATTGAGAGGCATCATAGGTTAATCTATGACTCATCTCGATGCATTTCATATCAACCTATGTTCCTAGGGGTCCTAGGGCCCCTAAGGACATATTATGTTGGTTCTAATGCATCGAGAGTGGTCATAGGTTAACCTATGACCCTTCTCAAAGCATTTCATGACAACCTCTATCCCTAGGGGCTGTAGGACCCCTAGGGACACATGTGGTTGGTTTCAATGCATTGAGAGGTGTCATAGGTTAACTTGTGACCCCTCTCAAGGTATTTCATGTCAACATATGTCTCTAGGGGCCCTAGGACCGATAGGGATGCATGTGGTTGGTTCTAATGCATCAAAACGAGTCATAGGTTAACCTATGACCTCTCTTAACGCATTTCATGACAACCTATGTCGCTAGGGGTCCTAGGACCCCTAAGGACACATTTGGTTGGTTCTAATGCATTGAGAGTGGTCATAGGTTAACTTATGACCCCTCTTGAGACATTGGAACCAACCACATGCATCCCTAGGGACATAAGTTGTCATGAAATGCATCGATATGGGTTAAAAATTAATTTATGACCACTCTTGATGTATTAGAACCAACCAAATGCGTCCTTAGTGGCCCTAGGACCTCTAAGGATATGGATTGTCATGAAATGTGTCGAGAGGGGTCATAGGTTAACCTATGATGCCTCTTGATGCATTAGAACCAACCGCATGTGTCCCTAGGGGTCCTAGGGCGTCTAAGAACATACGTTGTCATGAAATGCCTCGAAAGGGATCACAGGTTAACCTATGATTCCTCTCGATGCATTAGAACCAACCACATGCATCCCTATGGGTCGTAGGGCCCTTAGGGACATAGGTTGTCATGAAATGCATTGAGAGGGGGCATAGGTTAACCTATGACCACTCTCGATGCATTGGAACCAACCAAATACATCCTTAAGGGCCCTAGGACCCCTAGGGACATAGGTTGTCATGAAATTCATCGAGAGGGGTCATAGGTTAACCTATGATGCCTCTCAATGCATTAGAACCAACCACATGCGTCCCTAGGGACATAGGTTGTCATGAAATGCATAAAGAGGGGTCATAGGTTAACCTATGATGCCTCTTGAAGCATTAGAACCAACCACATGCATCCCTAGGGGTCTTAGGGCCCGTAGGGATATACATTGTCATGAAATGCCTCAAGAGGGGTCATAGGTTAACCTATGACCCCTCTCAACACATTGGAACCAACCACATTCATCCCTAGGGGTTCTAGGGCCCCAAAGGACACAGGTTGTCATGAAATGTGTCGATAGGGGTCATAGGTTAACCTTTGACCAATCTCAATGCATTTGAACCAACCAAATGTGTCCTTAGGGGCCCTAGGACTCCTCGGGACATATATTGTCATGAAATGCATCGAGAGGGGTCATAGGTTAACCTATGACCACTCTCGATGTGTTGGAACCAACCAAATATGTCCTTAGGGGCCCTAGGAACCCTAGGGACATAGGTTGTCATGAAATGCATTGAGAAAGGTTATAGGTTAACTTATGATGCATCTTGACGCATTAGAACCAACCACATGTGTCCCTAGAGGTCCTAGGGTACCTAGGGACATATGTTTTGATGAAATGCCTCGAGAGGGGTCATAGATTAACCTATGACCCCTCTCGAGACATTGGAATCAAATACATGTGTCCATAGGGGTACTAGGACCCTAGGGACATAGGTTTTCATGAAATGCGTCGAGAGGTGTCATGGGTTAACCTATGACCACTCTCGATACATTGGAACCAATGAAATACGTCCTTAGGGGCCCTAGGACATATGCCTCGAGCATTTCATGAAAATGTATGTCCTTAGGACCCCTAGGGACGTATGTGTTTGGTTCTAATGCATCAAGAGGCATCATAGGTTAACCTATGACACCTCTCGATGCATTTGATGACAACCTATGTCCCTAGGTGCCCTAGGACCCCTAGGGACATATGTGCTTGGTTCTAATGGGTCAAGAGGCATCATAGGTTAAACTATGACTGCTCTCATCGCATTTCATGAAAACCTATGGCCCTAGGGGCCCTAGGACGCCTAAAGACACATGTGGTTGGTTTTAATGCATCAAGAGGTGTCATAGGTTAACCTATGACCCCTCTCGATGCATTTCATGACAACCTATGTCCCTAGGGGTCCTAGGGATGCTAAGGACGTATTTGGTTGATTTCAATGCATCGAGAGTGGTCATAGGTTAACCTATGACCCCTCTCGACGCATTTCATGACAACCTATGTCCTTAGGGGGCCTAGGACCCCTAGGCATGCATGTGGTTGGTTACAATGTGTTGAGAAGGGTCATAGGTTAACCTATTACCCCTCTCAAAACATTTCATGACAACCTATATCCCTAGGGGTCTTAGGGCCTCTAAGGACTTATTTGGTTTTTTCCAATGCATCAAGAGTGGGACACATTTCATGACAACCTACATCCCTAGGGGCCCTAAGACCCCTACAGATGCATGTAGTTGGTTCCAATGTGTCGAGAGGGGTCATAGGTTAACCTATGACCTATCTCAAGGCATTTCATGACAACGTATGTCCCTAGGGGCCCTAGGATATTTAGGGGCGCATGTGGTTGGTTCTATTACATTGAGAGGTGTCATAGGTTAACCTATGACCCCTCTTGACACATTTCATGACAACCTATGTCCTTAGGGGCCCTAAGACCCCTAGGGATGCATTTGGTTGGTTCTAATGCATCGAGAGGCATCATAGGTTAACCTATGATTCATCTTGATGCATTTCATGTCAAACTATGTCCCTAGGGGTCTTAGGGCCGCTAAGGACATATGTGGTTGGTTCCAATGCATCGAGAGTTGTCATAGGTTAACCTATGACCCCTCTCAATGCATTTCATGACAATGTATGTCCCTAGGGGCTCTAAGACACCTAGAGACACATGTGGTTGGTTCCAATGCATCGAGAGGGGTCATAGGTTAACCTGTGATGCCTCTTAAGGCATTTCATATCAATGTATGTCTCTAGGGGCCATAGGACCCATATGGACACATGTGGTTGGTTCTAATGCATCAAGAGGTGTCATTGGTTAACCTATGACCTTTCTTGATGCATTTAATGAAAACCTATGTCCCTAGGGATCCTAGGGCCCTTAAAGACATATTTGGGTGGTTCAATTGCATCGAGAGTGGTCATTGGTTAACTTATGACCCCTCTTGACACATTAGAACCAACCACATGCATCCCTAGGGGTCCTAGGGCCCTTAGGGACATATGTTGTCATGAAATTCCTCAAGAGGGGTCATAGGTTAACCTATGACCCCTCTCAATGCATTGGAAACAACCACATGCGTCCCTAGGGGTCGTAGGGCCCCTAGGGACATAGGTTGTCATGAAATGCATCGAGAGGGGTTATAGGTTAACCTATGACTACTCTTGATGCATTGGAACCAACCAAATACATCCTTAGGGGCCCAATGACCCATAGGTACATAGGTTTTCAAGAAATGCATTGAGAGGGGTTATAGGTTAACCTATTACGCCTCTTGACACATTAGAAGCAACCACATGCATCCCTAGGGGTCGTAGTACATTGTCATGAAATGCATCAAGAGGGGTTATAGGTTAACCTATGATGCCTCTCAATGCATTAGAACCAACCACATGCATCCCTAGGGGTCCTAGGGCCCCTAGGGACATACATTGTCATGAAATTCCTTGAGAGGGGTCATGGGTTAGTTTATGACCCCTTTCAATGCATTGGAACCAACCACATGCATCCCTAGGGGTCTTAGGGCCCCTAGGGATATAGGTTGTCATTAAATGCATAGATAGGGGTCACAAGTTAACCTATGACCACTCTCATCGCATTGGAACCAACCAAATGCATCCTTAGGGGCCCTAGGACCCCTAGGGTCATAGATTGTCATGAAATAGATCGAGAGGGGTCATAGGTTAACCTATGATGTCTCTCGACGCATTAGAACCAACCACATGTGTCCCTAGGGGTCCTAGGGCCCCTAGGCACATTGGTTGTCATGAAATTCATTGACAAGGGTGATAGGTTAACCTATGACACCTCTCAAAGCATTAACACCAACCACATGCATCCCTAGGGGTCTTAGGACCCCTAAGGACATATGTTATTATGAAATGCGTCAAGAGGGGTCATAGGTTAACTTCTAACCCCTCTCGATGCATTGGAACCAACCACATGCATCCCTTAGGGTCTTAGGGCCCCTAGGGACATAGGTTGTCATGAAATGCATCGATATGGGTCATAGGTTAACCTATGACCATTCTCGATACATTGGAACCAACCAAATACATCTGTAGGGGCCCTAGGACCCTTGGGGACATAGGTGCTCATGAAATGCATCGAGAGGGGTCATAGGTTAAGCTATGATGCCTCTCGATGCATTAAAACCAACCACATGCATCCCTAGGGGTCCTATGGCTCCTAGGGACATAGGTTGTCATGAAATGTGTTGAGAGGGGTCATAGGTTAACCTATGATACCTCTCATAGCATTAGAACCAACCACATGCATCCTTAGGGGTACTAGGGCCCCTAGGGACATACATTGTCATGAAATGTGTCAAGAGGGGTCATAGGTTAAACTATGATGCCTCTTGATGCATTAGAACCAACCACATGCGTCCCTAGGGGTCCTAGGGGCCCTAAGGACATACGTTGTCATGAAATGCATCGAGAGGGGTCATAGGTTAACCTATGACCCCTCTCAATGCATTATAATCAACCAAAAGTGTCCCTAGGGTCCTAGGGCCCCTAGGGTCCTAGGGCCCCTAGGGTCCTAGGGCCCCTAGGGATATACATTGTCATGAAATGCGTTGATGGGGGTCATAGATTAACCTATGACCCCTCTCGACGCATTTTAGAACTAACCAAATGGATCATAGGTCATAATAATAATAATAATAATAATAATAACAATAATATTATAAATGGTTATATTTAATAATAATATAATATAATAATGATATATATTAATATATATTATATTTATAGATTATAATAATAATAATAACAACATAATATATTATTATATATTAATAGTTAACATAGGTCGTAATAATGATAACATATATTATGTTATTATATTTAATAATAATAATAATATAATATAATAACACATTATAATCTAATACATAACTCATAACTCATTATACATTTAACTCATTATATACATTATAGTCTTAATCTTAATTCTTATTTCCCTCCATTATTTTGGCCTCAATATCGGATATTCGATCTGAAATCAGATATCCATTTTATTATCGAGTATCCAGTCTTAGATCAGATACCCAATTTTACTGGCATGATTTTTTCAAAATATTCTCTATGACTGTAGACCCGACAACATTGCTTTTTGTGGGCCATTTTTATGAATTTTGGGAAAAGTCACATTTTGGGGCCCAAATGATCAAAAAAAGTTTGATAATATATCCCTAGGTGTCCTATATTGTCATCTGAATAGGGGGCAACAGTTGTCGACAGGCTAAACGCAAAAGGAAGGTATCCAATGAAGACATTGTGGCATATAGGGAAAGGGACAAAGTAAATCATCGAAGGAAAAGACAAGGTATGTTAAATGTGAGTCAAGTTGACGATGAATTAGTCGAAGGTGAAATCATAGAGTCAAATAATGAATATGTGCAGTTGAGAAATGAAAATGTACCAATTGAAAATGATAATGCCAAGATTGAAAATTTAGAGAATGAAAATTTGGAGGATGAAATGCTACCAGGTCATAATGTAAATTGCATGATTGACTATGCTGGACATGACAATGCACAGGAACCTAATGCTTATGAACCTTGCATATCTCCTAATTATAATCGACATGAAGGTTTTAAAACACCAAAATGAATAATTGAAATTGATGAAACAATTATTACTAATTTGGAAGGGAAAAAATAAAAAAGAACCATTCGGTTATGGGCTTCGACACTATCTAAGATGTTTTTTGGCAACAAGACAGTGGTGGAGAAATGTCAGCTTTTTATGCACTTATTAAAGATGCAAAAGATGAGACTTATGCTTTCAAAATTGAAGATTTGTGTCAATAAAAAATTGGAAAGAAATGCCATTATTGTGAAGAATCTTTTCAGTGCTCTCAATAGCATTAGAAAAAATAACAAGGAGATGGATGAGAGAGCTGCTTGAAGGGTTATTACAACCTCTTTGGTAATTCATCATTTGAGAAAGGGTAGATATATGAGACAAACTTGTATTGACTTGAACCTAAATCGTACTACTTTGAGAAGAACACTTAGTAGATGAGAGAAAATTGATGATCCTCTTCAAAATGAAACATGGGCTTTTGGTGGGAGACTTTCATGTTTTGATAAGAAGCTATCCAATGATGTGAAGGAATAAATTACATAATTTTGGCACTCTAGCTCACGAGTATCACCCAAGCTAAAGACGTGTTAAACTTGAGAATTGGCATTAGAGACCGCATGCCACATCCTAAACACTATTTGGAAGTAAGTCAAACTATGTTGTTCAAACAATTTAGAGAGAGTCATCCAAGTCTTCATATATCACAAAGGGCTTTTGAATCTTTGAAGCCATTTTATTATGTGCCACTTAAAATTCAAAACACATGTTGTTGCAAATATCATGTCCAATTTTCTATGCACCATGAACTATTATGCTCCATCTGTTCTACTTTGCATAGCAAAGAAATGTTGGAGAATTGTGGTGCTAGTGGGCTTCCAAAATCATCAAGAGACTTGCTAGATCAAATTTTATGTCGTAGAGTTGATGGTTGTTTCTTTTATAGAAATGCTTGCTTAAATGAGAAGTGTTTAGAGTGTAGTGGCTTATCTAAGTTTGACACATGTTTCCATGAGGGGTGCAAACAAGATCTTGAAAAGACAATAGTAAAAAAAAAGGTATATGAAACAGTGAAATACACATTGAAGAGTGGGGGTGAGGGTTCTAGATGTGAATTGGTTGCAAAAGAAATTAGTGTGTCTAGTTTTATTTCAGATTTCAAGGCAAATTTTTCTACAAGTATGTAAGACATAGTCATAGGTTGGATCAACAATTTAGAATGTGTAAGGAAACTTTTCCCATTGGCATTATTATATCAATTGTTGATTTTGTTGAGAACTATACATTGCAACCTCAAAATGAGACGCAATCTCAATATTACAACTCCATTCAGATTGCTATTTTCATCCACATAACATATAGACATGCCCCTGATAGTGCATAAGATAATTGGAAGATTATTAGAGAGTATCATTTTTATATGAGTTATGATAGATCTCACTCTCATGAGTTTGTGCAACATTTTTTTGAGAATTATTTTGATTTCTTACAAGAGTATGCAATTGCTATGGATAGACATATCATTTGGTTAGATAACTGTACATGTCAATTCAAGGATGCTTGCATGTTTTATTGGTTGTGTAGGATGCACATAGAGAGGGGGGTGCCTCATATTTGGAGTTTTTTTGAGTCCGACCATGGGAAAGGGGAACATGATGGAGCAAGGGCTGTAAGGAAACTCAGGTGCGGAAACAACTTCCTACACTAATCTCATAAGGAAAGTATGATGCAAATCCTATTAAAATCTTCTACACTTAAAGATTCAATATCATGTAAGCAACAATATTGCAGCCAACCATGCATACAGAAAATAGACAAAGAAAGAAACACATAACACAAAGATTTTTCGGTGGGGAAAAAACTTTCAGTAAAACAACCCCACCCCTTCAAAACTTGCACAATGTATTATCTTACGTGTCATAGGAATCCGTCATAGCTGTTTTAGCCATGATCTCCTTACACACAATTCAAGATGTTGACACATCAACATTATTTGCAAGAAATACATTTTACAAAACAAATAATAAGAATAGGAATTATACAAGGTTGAGACACCTTATTCCTAACAAGGGCATGTGTGAAGAGAGTTGTAATTAAGGAGCAATTGAAGATTTTAGCAGTAGAGCTTCTTGATGCTCGTAGCATTGTTGATTGGTGTAGTTTAGCATTATCACAGGGGGGACTCTTGATTCAGTGGTAAACAGGTTCTTTTGGTTGGCTGAGGAAGGGTCCTTAGGTGATTGATTAGATTGTGCTATAGTGAGAGACTCATCAAAAATGCATTCATTTCGGAGCTCTGATTCTAGTACATGGACCATTTGAACATCACAACTAGCTTGCTTTTTTCCTAGTTGTTTTCAGTGTGATTGGGATCATTGTGAGTTGAGTGAGTGAGTAGACACATGGGCTCCACATTATCTTACTCCATTGTCTATCATACCCTCTATCAGAAATGATGACATGGAAAGTTCACTTGAGCATAACCATCTATTAGATCTTCTTCAGCCAAGACATGTCTTTGCATTGGTTGCACCATAGGGGAATGATGAGAAATCTGATTATTAGTTAGCACATTGTGTAAGAGGTAAACAAAAGCTTTCACAACTGATTATAGATGATGATGGATTCACATATCCTATTGGTTCAATGGTTGTCACTGGAACATGGCTGTGGACATACATGCTTAGAAGGAATGGAATTGCTACATTCGAAGACTATCTGAAGCACAAAATAATTCTCATATATTTGCATCTTATTATAGCAACAAATGTAAAGTTGTTGAAGCATCAAGGAAGATCAAAAGTAAAAAACTTTTTACTATTACTAATGCTAGTCATGAAGTCTTGTTCGAAACTCTAAAACAGAGAGAGGACCCTACTGGAACACTCGACTAGGTATATTTACTTCTTATGTTATTTTCTTCATAATGATTCAATGAACCAATGATTATCTTGTTTAATACAACAAGTTACTAATATTTTTTATGATATTGGGATGTGGGTGGGGGGGGGGGGGGGGGGGGAGGGTGTTGGGGAGAATTCCTAAGATTTATGATGTATTATGATGTAAAATGTGAAGTTTTTTATATATGGTTTTTGTAATAATGAAAAGGACAGGTTAAATTAATTACATATCCTAATTTTTATTTTGGTAGGTTCTTTGTAAGGAATTATAAGAGAAGATATTGAACAAGTTCTTGCAAATCATATTTGCATGTGATACAAGGCTATAAGAACAATTTTAAGAGCATTTATAACTATATGAGTATTGAAGCGAGACAATGAAAGATAATTTCTTATGGATATCTTATTACAAGTTTGACTTTTTTCTTATTTGACATAGAGCTGACATTATGATTATTAAAACCATTTTTATCAAACTAATCAAATAAGATAAATCTAGAAAATATAGATGAACAATTAGAATTAACATAGAAGACCACAAACATAGGTGTGAAAGGTGAGGGTTTGGGCATGCAAGTCCAAAAATATAGATAACTATTGAGGGAGAAAATTTGAGCTAAGAATATGTATACTTGATTCCTTAAAAAACAATTTAGGGAAGGTGTCAATAAGTTTGAATACTCATTCACAATGAGGCATCGAAACAAGAAGTGATTTTATGATGCTAATATTGTGTAAGCATTTTACTACAAGTCTTATCAATGCATTTCATTTCTTTTTATGGTGTGGGGTTTCCATCTCTATGTTATTATAAACAAAGACTCGTGGTGCAAGAAGAGCGATGGGTGGAAGAAATAGTTGATTTGGGTAATGTTTTTCTATATATTGGGAATGCTAGGGTGGTTCTGTTACACTTTATTAAAGTTGGTTATTATACTTCAAGTCAAATTTTGGGTTCTATATATTATATAGGCTCTAATTGTGTGACAACAATCACATAAACTTATTGAAACACTTGTGTGCTTTGCTACATTTATCTAATCTATTTGTATAAACTCAAAGTATTGTTGTCCATATATATCCTAGTTTATCTATTAATTGTTAAAAAAAAAAAACAAATTTTAACATTTAAATCAAAGCCATTATATTGAACTATTATTATATTACAATAAGAAAAACTAAATAAAATAAGTTAATTTCATTTATTATTTTCTTATTTTGTTGTTGTTATTTTCAACATTTGACACACCTCTTTTTATTTTCATATAGAGAGAAAGGAATGAAACTTTTATAATCTAGAATAATTTTATTAAATTTGAACTTATGACCTCTTATTCAAAAACCAAATTCTCCACCCTTTGAAAAACTTAACGTATGAAACTTTCAAAAGATTGGAGATAATTCATCATTCATTAATTCCTTATGAAACTCTCAAAGCCTATTAGAACCCAATTTGTAAATTCAAAATGATGCTTCATATCTAAGAATGCAATTTCTTGACACCCTTGTTCCAGCCACGGAGACCCTCCATCATCCATGACCACCCCATACCAAGTAGTCTCCAAGGTGCTCTAAGTGCATTTCAAAGTCAATCTTCCGAGGGTCATAACTCGTAGCTTGTGAGGGCTATTGATGAAATGTTGAATTCTATAGGATGGTGATGCTGAGGCCTAAAATAACCTATCTCATTTTTGAGAGATCACATTTCATTTAGATTTAGCTCAATGATCTCGCGCGATTCCAAAACTCGTAGTGTGCCTTAGTTCATAGGTGCACCACAGCGTAACTTTGAAACTATTGATCTTGGCATCAAATCGTTAGCGCCATTAACTCCAAATGGATGAATGAACCCTAGTGACACCCTTGTTTTGGCCACGGAGACCATCCATCGTCCACGACCACTCCGTATCAAGTAGTCTCCAAGGTGCTCTAAGTGCATTTCAAGGTCGATTTCTCGAGGGTCATAACTCAGAGCTTGTGAGGACTATCAATGAAACGTTGAGTTCTACAAGACAGTGATGTCAAGGCCTAAAATAACCTATCTCATTTTTGAGAGATCACATTCTATTTGGATTCGGCACAACGATCTCACTCGATGCCAAAACTCATAGTGTGCCTCAGTTCATAGGTGCACCACAGTGTAACTTTGAAACCGCTGATCTTGGCATTGAATTGTCAGTGTTATTAGCTCTAGATGGGTTGGTGAACCCTAGTGACACCCTTTTTCTAACCACGGAGACCCTCCATCATCCGTGGCCACCCCGTATCGAGTAGTCTCCAAGGTGCTCTAAGTGCATTTCGTGGTCGATCTTTCGAGGGTCGTAACTTAGAGCTTGTGAGGGTTATCGATGAAATGTCAAATTCTACAGGATGATGATGCCGAGGCCTAAAATAACTTATCTCATTTTTAAGAGATCACATTCCATTTGGATTTGGCACAACGATCTCGCTCTATGCCAAAACTTGCAGTGTACCTTAGTTCATAGGTGCACCACAGTGTAAATTTGAAACCACTGATCTTGGCATCAAATCATCATTTCCATTAGCTCAAGATGGGTAGGTGAACCCTAGTGACACCCTTGTTTCATCCACAGAGATCATCCATCTTTCGCGGCCACCTCGTACTGAGTAGTCTCCAAGGTGCTCTAAGTGCATTTCCAGGTCAATCTTTCGAGGGTCGTAACTCAAAGCTCACGAGGGCTATCAATGAAATGTCAAATTCTATAGGATGGTGATGCTGAGGCCTAAAGTAACCTATCTCATTTTTGAGAGATCACATTCTATTTGGATTTGACACAACAATCTCGCATGATGCCAAAACTCGTAGTGTGCCTTAGTTCATAGGTGCACCATAGTGTAACTCCGAAACCGCTGATCTTAGCATCGAATTGTCATTGCCATTAGCTCTAGATGGGTGGGTGAACCCTAGTGACACCCTTGTTTTGGCCACAAAGACCATCCATCGTCCGCGACCACCTTGTACCGAGTAGTCTGCAAGGTGCTCTAAGTGCATTTCGAGGTCAATCTTTCGAGGGTCGTAACTCAGAGCTCGTGAGGGCTATTGATGAAATGTCAATTCTACAAGACAATGATGTAGAGGCCTAAAATAATCTATCTCATTTTCAAGATATCACATTCTGTTTGGATTCAGCACAATGATCTCGCTCGATGTCGAAACTTGCAGTGTGCCTTAGTTTATAGGTACTCCACAACGTAACTTTGAAACCACTGATCTTGGCATCGAATCGTCAGTGCCATTAGCTCCAGATGGGCAGGTGAACCCTAGTAACACCCTTGTTCTGATCACGGAGACCATCCATCGTCTGCAGTCACCCCGTATTGAGGAGTCTCCAAGGTGCTTTAAGTGCGTTTTGAGATCAATCTTCTGATGGTTGTAAATCGGAGCTTGTGAGGGCTATTAATGAAATGTAAAATTCTATACGATGGTGATGCTAAGGCTTAAAATAACCTATCTCATTTTTGAGAGACCACATTCCATTTGGATTCGGCACAATGACCTCTCTCGATGCTAAAACTCATAATGTACCTCAGTTCATAGGTGCACCACATCGTAACTTTGAAACCACTGATCTTGGCATCAAATCATTAGTGCCATTAGCTCTAGATGGGTGGGTGAACCCTAGTGATACCCTTGTTCCAGCCACAGAGACTCTCCATCATCGGCGACCACCTCATACCGAGCAGTCTCCAAGGTGCTCTAAGTGCATTTCGAGGTCGATCTTCTGAGGGTCGTAACTTAGAGCTCGATGAAATGTCAAATTATATAGGATGGTGATGTCAAAGCCTAAAATAACTGATCTCATTTTTGAGAGATCACATTCCATTTGGATTTGGCACAACGCTCTCACTCGATGCCAAAACTCGCAGTGTGCCTCAGTTCATAGGTGCACTACATCGTAACTTTGAAACCATTGATCTTGGCATTGAATTGTTAGTGCCATTAACTCTAGATGGGCGGGTGAACCTTAGTGACACCCTTGTTCCAGCCACGAAGACCCTCCATCATTCGTGGCCACCTTGTATAGAGTAGTCTCCAAGGTGCTCTAGGTGCATTTCGAGGTTGATCTTCTGAGGGTCGTAACTCAGAGCTCGTGAGGGATATCGATGAAAAATTGAATTCTATATGACGATGATGTCGAGGCCTAAAATAACCTATCTCATTTTTGATAGATCACATTCCATTTGGATTTGACACAACAATCTCGCTTGATGCCAAAACTCGTAGTGTGCCTTAGTTCATAGGTGCACCATAGTGTAACTTTGAAATCACTGATCTTGGCATCGAATCGTCAGTGCCATTAGCTTCGAATGGGCAAGTGAACCTTAGTGACACCTTTGTTCTAGCCACAGAGACCATCCATTGTCCGTGGCCACCCTGTACTGAGGAGTCTCCAAGGTGCTCTAAGTGCATCTCGAGGTCGATCTTATGAGGGTCATAACTCAAAGCTCGTGAGAGCTATCAATGAAACATAAAATTCTATAGGATGGTGATGCTGAGGCCTAAAATAACCTATCTCATTTTTGAGAGATCACATTCTGTTTGGATTCGGCATAGTGATCTCGCTTGATGCCAAAACTCGTAGTGTACCTCAGTTCATAGGTGCACCTCAATGTAACTTTAAAACCGTTGATCTTGGCATCGAATCATCAATGCCATTAGCTCCAAATGGGTGGGTGAACCATAGTGACACCCTTGTTCTGGGCACAGAGACCATCCATCATCTGTGGCCACCCCATACCGAGGAGTCTCCAAGGTGGTCTAAGTGTGTTTTGAGGTTGATCTTCTAAGGGTTGTAACTTGGAGCTTGTGAGGGCTATTGATAACCCCTTACCCAGTTTGGTGAACTTGTTTAATTAAGAATTTAAAGTTATAACAAAAATTGTTCAAAACTGCAAAAGACTTTTGCAACTTTTTCTTGCAAAATGAAAATGAGTGCAAACAGTCAGTTAGGGGTTTGAGCACGACCATACAAGGTTGGAAACACCTATATAAGGTGTGAAATGATAACATGCATTAATGAAGCTAGTTTTGTTAAGTGGATTAGTATGGGTTATGTGAACCTTGTGTAGGAGGTTAACAAGAGTGTTTATGTCATGATAGCACTTCAAATTAAACATTGCATCCAAATTTGATAATAAAGGTTGTTAAAATGTTATTCACAAATTATTTCATTTGAATCGAATATAACAAACATGATCAAAATTAATGATATTCCATAAACATGAACAATACACATGATCCACAATAAATTGAACAATACTAGTGTACACGGTGTGAACGCGTATTCATGAAACCTTAGTTTAGAATGCAAATGGACTGACGACGAACTAAACTAAACCCAAGATATCATCATCAGAATGTAATCTCTATGAGCATCTCATGTTTCCCTAACTACAATTGATAAAATAGCTCTCAGACCAGCATCTTAGTGACAATTCTAGAATGGGAGAATGCTAAAAAATAAATATGCAATGAACTAACAAGTGATAAATGATGCTAAATAACACAAAATAATGCTAAAATGCTATGAAAAATGCTACAATAAGAATGCTAAATGATGAATCAAAATGTGCCTATAGTGAAAATGACTAAGACTTGGGTCCTTTTGCTCTTGAATTCTCTTTCTATTTATAGGATTTTAGAAGGGGTTGAGGTAAGAATTTGAGTTTTACCTTTTCACTTGGTGGGTAGAAGTGAAATTGAAAAGGAGCTCAAAAGTCTTGATTGGAGGCTCCATGTGATTTTTATGTCAACAAAAATGAAGAGAAGGATCTCAAAAGTCATGATTTGTGGCTAAATAAGACTTTATTTCAACAAAAATGTCTCATGAGAGACAAGAGAAGCAGCCCAAAAGTCATGGCTTGTGGCTAAATATGACTTTTATTTTCAATAAAAATGTCTCATGAGAGACAAAAGGAGGAGCCCAAAAGTCATGATTTATGGCTAAATATGACTTTTGTTTTCAACAAAAATGTATCATGAGAGACAAAATGAGAAGCCCAAAAAGTCATGATTTGTGGCTAAATGTGACTTTTATTTTCAACAAAAATGTCTCATGAGAGACAAAAGGAGGAGCCCAAAAAGTCATGATTTGTGGCTAAATATGACTTTTATTTTCAACAAAAATGTCTCATGAGAGACAAAAGGAGGAGCCCAAAAAGTCATGATTTAGGGCTAAATTTGGATTTATTTTAATTCTTTATAGAAAAGGAGGATTTTTATTTTGTGAGAATAAATGGATTTATTGATTTAATAAAAGTTTCATTTATTCTCAAAAATTTGTCTTTTCCCTCTCTTTTTTTTGAATTTCATTTTATGATTTTGAATTGCTTCTCTCCTCTTTTGAAGTTGATTTAGGTCTTATTAATTTGATAGATGATTTTTTATTTAATTTGCGCTGATTGATCAAAATTGAGTGATTTATGTCTTTGCCAATTTTTGGGTGTCTACAACTAGATACTAAATTAATATGTATATCATTGTGCACATAAATGAAAAAAAAAAATATCAAAATACATGTATCCATAGAAAAATTATACAAATATATATCAAAGATCATGTATCCATAGACAAAGTACACAAATATATATCAAAATACATAGATCCATATACAAAATGTGGCTGATCATGCCATCAGAATGTGTATAATATCAATGTTTATGTTAGCAATGTGGCATATGCCATCTCAAAATGTCTCATGACACATCCTATGACAACTATACTATCCTAGGGTGCTGGTGGATGATCAAAATGCAACCTCTTCACTGCACTAGGTGGATCAGATGCCTCCTACATAAACAAAAAAGGAAAACTCAAAGTTAGACTACTAAATTTATATGATTCTTTTTATCTAACATTGAATTACTCAAATGCATAATGATATTTTTTAATGAAGATTTATACTATTAAAATTTCATAATAAATACCTCTCTCATCGACCTCCTACGCCACTGAGGAGTCCTCTTGTATGCCCTTGACAATGTTTGTACCTCATTGATTGTGGGTTGTGTATGTTCAAATATGTTTGTTAGATGAATCTAAAACTTAAACCATAACATTATAATTCATAGCATGCTAAATTTATAACATATTTAATCAAGAATTCAAACTACAACTTATTAGTGTAGGCTCAGGATATAGTGGCTGCATCATCAAAGATACAAAACTCTCTTGTCGAACCTCGTGTGCACTAGGAGTTTCCTATGAGATACAAAATAGTAGTTGTTAATACCACAGAAATTAGTTTTGAATTTATTTATGAAGATAAGGAAAATAAAAAATAAATGATACTTATACATACAATGGGGCTCTCAGTGCCAATGGAAATGCTTGAGCATCTACGATGCAAAATCTGTATGGGCTCGTTGCCAGTAGCCACGCCCTATATACAATAAAAAAAGTAATTAAATTTCATTACCACAAATATTTTACAATAATGCCTCAATATTTAATCAAATAGAAATCACCTAATTACCTTTCCTTTGTCAATGGGTGTTGGCTCATCCCTTGCACTTTGTCCCCTAGGGACAGGTGGTACTTGCAAGATAAAAGAAAGATTAAGAGCCATATATGCTACAATATCAAATAGAAAAAACAATGAGAACACAACATAATGTATCGTAGATGTCTCAAGGCCAAATGAAATGGTCGAGAGCATGGCATCATCAACTTATCTCAGCTCCTCCTTGGTCATCAACTAAACATGAATGAAGATCACATACATGTATAAGTTAGTATGGCTTAAAAATTAAAATTACTCTATTATAAAAATTAACTTTAAATTGCATATGTCATAACAAAAAAATGTATACCAACACAAAAGGAGTCCATGCCTCTGCATTCCCCTCCTCTCTCGCATCAGGGTCTATAGCCTTTGCACGTGTGTCTGGTGTATCCTCGTCTAATACAAAATGATACTCAAGAAGATCACCTATGGGACCCAAGAAAATATTCTTGCATGTAATGCAAGTGTGAGGCACACAAATGTGTGATGAACTAGCCAATGATGAACCGGCAGCAACATCATCAACACAGGGAGGTAGGACTGACCTAGTCTGAGATATCAATAGGCTACTCAGTCTATGAATGGCTCTAATGGTCTAAGAGCTAGCCTCTGTGATAATATCAGAATGTTGCACTTGAGGAGGGGGTGAGATATTAGTAGGGGGGACAAAAGTGCCAGCTTTCTTCCACTGGGAAGAGGGTCATCCTAAGGAGCTCCTAGTCCTACACCCATGTTGGGCTTCATGCTCCAATAGTTCACTTTGGGTTTCAACAAAAATTCTGCATACAATTTTCTAAGGAAATAAAATGGAACCTCTAAATTGCTATGTGGAGGGACATCAAAAACCATCCACCAACGATCCCAAAATTTTGCACATATGGTGTCATTTGTGCACCATTTAATCAATAGTTTGGGTTTTTTGTGATTGACTGGTAAACTGGTTTTTGGGTTCACAAAAAGGCCAGCCAGATCATCTTTGGTTATACTGAGGGCCGCAACCTCATCATAGTCCAAGCTATCATCAAACATCTCATGTATTTCATCATGCCAAAAAAGAGTGACATTTTGTTCGTTGGTAAGGGTTTCAATGTTATCCACTATGGTGTTAACATGGATAACATAGGAGTGAATGCGGGTACATTATTATATGTTGTTCACAAAATGCTCAATTCAGTGAGATTTTCAATTATCAAATCCTCGATTCGAGGAGGATTTTGAGGGGGTAAAGGATCATTTGGTGGAAGATTTTACGGGGGCACTGGATTGTTTGGTGGGGGTTTATGAGGAATATTATTCCTTGCCTCATGGTCATCATTTTGATCAGCCATTCCTATTAATTTGCAAACCATAATTTATATTAAAAAAACCTAAATTTTAAAAATTTCTATCAAAACAACCCTATATTCTAACAAATTCAACTAAAACTAACAATTTTATAATAAAATTTATTAAATTTATATTAAAATTGATTAAAAACATAAAAAACTAACCTTTTATCATGTATCCAATTGAAAAATGGATATTTGTGCTTAAAACTTGATATATGACTGTGAAACACAACCCACGAGTTGTGCTTTAAAAAAAATAACACTGTCAATTATCAAGTATCTAATATAATATTAGATACCTGATATTATTGGATATCCAATATAATATCAGGTATCCAATATGAAATCAGATACCTGATTAGGGTTGGGCTTTACTTTCCAAGTTTGGTATCAGGATGGGTGAAAAATGGTCAGAGTAGATTTTGCAATGCTTTTAGATGTTTTCAAACTCTATTTTTTTCACATCGCCACTTTTTGGCACACCATGATCCTGCATATACCCGGTTATTGAATAAGATATTTGTTTCTGACATACCCACCAATGCTACATCTCATAGAATCCACCATGTCATATCTCAATAATAAAATGTGTTGTAGTTTCACACTCAATAAATATAAGAGATATGAACTATCATGATATATGCACAAATACAAACCATATAATATCCATCATGATAGTAGGTTAAGATATTTTTTAATTCATCACTTTAGAATATTAACCACAAATAAACATTGATGAGATTGTCACCTTTTATTATGCTTCTACAATATCATTTAATAACACACATGATAAAAGAGTTTATTAATGTAAGGCATCTTTTAAATATTTGTAC
This sequence comes from Cupressus sempervirens, assembly GCA_028749045.1. Taxonomy (NCBI): domain Eukaryota; kingdom Viridiplantae; phylum Streptophyta; class Pinopsida; order Cupressales; family Cupressaceae; genus Cupressus; species Cupressus sempervirens. The sequence continues at coordinate 953,745,182 of CM053792.1, read as the reverse complement.
AATCATGATTTATTGAGACTCAACCTTGAATAGAATTTACAAATTTATCATACAGGGCTTACCTCTAAAGTGATCCACTTTTATCTTAGAGAGAGGCTTGGTTAGAATATCTATAGTTTTCTTATCAATGCTAATGTATCTCAATTGTGTAACATTTCTCTCCACCATGTTTTTAATATAATAGTAGGGGATCTCAGTGTGATTGGATCTATCACGAAATATTGGGTTCATAGAAAGCTTTATACAACTCTAGTTATCACAGTGTACAATTGAGGGACCCATGGTTTGTCCAACAACCTCACCAACAATTTTCTCAACTACATGACTTCTCGAGCTCCCATGGATGTTGCAATGTACTTGTCTTTGATAGAGTTTTGTGCAACTAAGGATTACTTCCTACTAAAGCAAGAGATCATGGTTGATGCCAAGCTAAAATAAAATCCATAGGTGCTTATGTGATCAACAACACTTTTAGCCCAGTCCAAGTTTGAATATCCATGTAGATTTAGATCTACATTTTCATATTTTAATTCATATCCAATAGTGCCTCCCAAAAATCTCATAATATGTTTTTATACAACAATGTGTATTTTTCTAGGTTCACATATGAACTGGCTGAGTGCATTTGTCACATAACAAATGTATGGTCTGGTGTTTACCAAATACATCAATGATCCAATTATCTGTCACTAGAATAGGACCAACATGTTCTAATTTTGATGTTTCTTCTTTTAGCTTATGTAGATTTGTCTCCATGGGTGTAGACATAGGTTTGTCATCCATCATTTTGAATTTTTTTAAAACATCAATGATATATTTACTTTGATTTAGGATAGTGCAATTTTATTCCTACCATACTTTTAAGACAAGAAAATAATGCAAGGTACCCAAATCCTTTATGTTGAATTCAGAAGCATGTTCTTGTTTACATTTGGTGATAAGATGATCTTCTCCAATGAGTAATAAATCATCAACATAAAAGAATGAGAATTAACATATCACCATTTATGTAAGAACTACCCCTACAAAACCAATGCCACATCAGTAATTCTCGAAAAAGGCAGAAAATTCAACGAGAGTCAAAGTCTTTTGAATATTGACTAGTCAACATGAGTTTATTAACTATAATTAACTTTAATTAATTGATACATATACTTATATGCTCCAATTAAAAGAAACTGTAAATTCATTACCATATTACCCAATACCAGATACCAGATACCAGGTGGTATAACCATTACGACCAAGTTGAAAAGAGCTCTAGAACCTGTCTAAGAACACAAGGGCGAGAATATTGTAGGAGTGCTTTACCACCCTACCACGAAGCTATTAAGCTTCCCCAAAATCTTTCTTGACATGAAAGATACCCAGCCTGGCAACAAGATAGTCTAATCAAGTAAAACCAAGAGAAGTAATGGAATTGTGGTACACAATTTAGTGTCAAGAATAGTATCGGTCAACACGATAAACAAAGAACAAGATAACCAAATAAAATTTTCATAGTTGTCATTTCAAAACCCATTATTTATGATAAGTAGAACATAACAAGGTTTATTCATCTTTGAGTGCCATACTCCCATTCACATACAAGGATAAAATCATAAAGTTCTTTAACCAAGGATCAATTAATTGCAGCATTTTAATGCATCTTTAGCAAGAAATTTTAATCCAACTTCTGAGTATTACCATCAATTCTCTTTTTACGCATGTGATACATACACATAGGTTAAGCCAATCATATAGTCTACCAATAAAACCATTTCCCCCTCAATTAGCAATCATAGTATGTTATCCTATCTTAAATTTCCTCTCATAAAACATAATTACAAAAGCAGCATGACACCATTACTTTCCACTACGCACTATCAACATATAAGAATACACGTAAAACAACATTGCTAAGAAGTACACACCCTTGATGGTCACATTCAGTCTATGACATTATGAATGACATTCTTATCATGATTAGGTCAACAAGGTTAATACTGTGCTAATTTCCAATTTGAACAAGATCTCTTATGCATTACAACAAAACTTCTTTATGCCCATTAGTTCAAATGAACTATGATGAATCATGTGTTCAATTTTTTTGATATAGAGAAGTAAACCCAACAAAATACAATATACTACTATATCTCAAAATTTCTTGAATTTATACACATACCATTCACACGTATTGCTATGTTCTTTGAAATGAAAATGTCAACATAAGTTTTCAATCAAATGGACGAATGACATCATATCTTATGTTAATGGTATATCAAGAGAATACTTCACCAGTTACCCACATTCATAAGCTCTTGCATACTTCATGTGATTTTCATGAATAATAAGTCATGTATCAATCTTTTCTGAATGCATACTTCTGGTTTTGTTTTTAAACAAAAGAACTTCCATCCACTATGAACATCATCATTCTAAAGTAAAAGAAAATGTATGCAGAAGGGTTTGTTCCTAAATGAGTATTGAGCATCTATTTATTTAGAATATGGACACTTCCTTTGTAAATATAATTATTACCAAAGATAGTCCATACTTAAGTCAAACTTAAAATAATAGGAATTGATCACTTAGGAAAGAAAGAAAGCATCATAAGATTTCTAAAGGAATGCATTACAGAATTCAATCACATGTTGGCTCATGAGAAACTTGCTAGTTCTTCTAATAGAGATAAAAAATTTGACATCGATTTTACCTATCAATATGTGCCTATATTGCAGTTATGCAAGGATTGGTAAATGCCTTCTATCTCATGTGTTTTCCTACCCTATCAACATGACGACATTTATTCATAGATAATAATGTGTGCATTTAGCTAGTCCAACATCCTAATGGTTGTGTAACCCTATGCCACAAGGGCTAAAACTGAAACAATGTCAGCATTTGTAATAGCTACCACTCAAGGATTCCTCAATGCAGACAACAATTCGAATTAATCAATCCCAACAACAACTGATCTTGCCCTAGTAAGATAAATATGTAGGTTTTAAATTGTGCAATCACTGACAAATCAATCACCAAATCTTTGATTCAGTTGACAGCTACAGTGTCTGGGACATTAATGATTACCCAAAAATGGCGAAACCCTCAAATTAATTTCACACAAGAAAGCATACAAAATTTGGATAACTGAATACACTGCATGTGAGTAAATATAAAGATTTGAGAAGACCAAAATACAATCGGATCTAGAAACTTAAGATGTGGATATCTTCGAAATCAGAAGAAAAATTGGGTGGCAAACAGAATTCTTGGATTACGATTTCAATAGTTTTTGAGCACTACTCTATGCTTCTTGCAAAGCAACGAAAGGCCTAAATGCAAGGCGAAAAGCCGTAGCTTTAGGAAATAGCAATGCATTAGGTCCTTACCTTTTCCTTTTGTATTGGTTTCTCTCTTACTCTTCTCTGCTCCTCTTCCTCTTAATTCTTAGACATCGCCCCTAAGCGTGATGAACTTCAATACTCCTTTTATGCTTGAACTCGTCTTCATTGCTGTCCACACCACACAAATTGAATCCATGGATGTCCTTTCAAGTGGGGACAAAAATAGGGAGACCTCTTTCACTTTCTTCCCTTGTAACTGACCCAACTTCTCTGAATAGTGCCACCTCATCCCAATCCCCAAAAAATTTTGTATATGCATGCAGATTATAACAGTTTGGAGGTTATTTCCTTAAAACAACTTTTAACAAAATTAGTCGTTGTTTTATTCTAATTCAAGCAATTAATTTAATGGCTTTGTCCAGGTGGTAGTCCAATACTGATTTATTCGGTATGTTAAGGAGTGGGTCATGACAATTTACCACCTTGAAGTAAAGATTAGGATTTGCATCATTTTTGGAATCCTACATTAGAGAGGTAATTGTCTATTCTCTCATACTAGGCCTGAGGGGCCTGTTTGAGACCATAAAGTGTCTTCTTTAACTTACAAACATGAGAGACACTATCATGATAACAAATCTTTTTGATTTTTCTATATACACTTCCTCTTCTATGATGCCATTAAGAAATGCAGTCTTTACATCATCTGGTGAATTTTCCACCCTTTTGATGCAACAATAACAATTACTACCTTGATGAGGTGTAACAAGCAACTAGAGTGAATGTCACTTCATCGTCGATTCCTTCCTTCTATGATAACCCTCAAGAAAAAAATCTTGCCTTATATTTTTTGATACTTCCATCTATTGCATGCTTGATTTTGTAGAGCCATTTGGATGATATAACTGATTTTCCCTTAGGTCCAGGTATGATGTCCTATACCTCATTCTTTAGAATAGATTGATATTCTTCAATCATGGAATCCTTCCAAACTTGATGTTGCAGTGCTTCCTTAACATTAGAAGGTCCAGACTTAATATGTTCACTAATGAGAGAAACATAGTTTGAGTAGCCTCTAGGTTTTTTTTTCTTTCTCTAAAGATACCCTTTGGTGTTGTGTAGTTTTTTTCTTTTCAATTGTTTTCCTTGCATAGATAGGCCTTTTTCAAGTAACAATAGTATCACTAGGTTTAGGAGTAGAGTTCAAAGGTTCATTATCCTTTGGAGATATATCCCTCCGAATCTAAGTCTAAGATCCTCTTCTATATTTTGTAGAGACTCATCATTTGTTTCATTTATGTCTTTGGATATTTTGAATGCAATTTCTTCTTCAAAAATACATCTCTATTGAGCTCAATCAGTTTTGGACCAAGGATGTATATTCTATAAGCTTTGGATGATTCACTACATCCAAAAAATCCTTTTCTTCCCTAGTGGTTCTAGTTTGAACCTTTTCTCTTTGGGGATGTGAATATAGACTGGACAACCAAATAGTCTAAGGTGGCTTATATCATGTTTGATTATGGTAAATGCTTCTTTAGGGGGCTATATTGTCTAGGAAAGAGTGAGGACATCTATTTTTTTATGTATACAGTTGTAGTAGAGGCTTCAACCCAAAATGAAGTGTGAATGTTTTGTTCATGCAACATAGGATTAACTAATTCTACTATGGTCATAATTTTTCTTTTGGTTACCCCATTTTGTTGTGAGCTGTAAGGAACAATGTAATCCCTCTTAATCCTAGGCATACTAAAAAATTCTTATAAACTTTTAGATATATATTCTCCCCCATTATCTGACCTTAGGGTTTTGATTTTTTCCCATACATGTTTTCAACTAAGGCTTTGATTTTTTAAAAATCTTGATATAACTTCACTAAAATCTTTAAATTCCAAGAAATCGATCCAAGTTTTCTTTGAATAGTCATCAACAAAGATAACATAGTACAAAAATACCCCTAAGGAGGTTACTGACATTAGTAAATCAGTACCAATAAGTTCAAGGATATTACTTGATTTACTCCCACTACTAAGAAAAGTCCCTCTTGTATTCTTACCTAAGCACACCCCTTTCATATATCTTTATGATTTTGTTCGAGTTTTAAAGGAAAAGCCTTTAAAATTTTTCTCTATGGAAGGTAGAGCATGATAATGGAGATTTCCTAACCTCCTATGTCATATTTCAACTATAGTAGAGACATCATGGACTAGGGCTTGTGGTCGAATGGTGCATAGTGAGCCAACAAATAGTTAAAACATTGTTAATAACAACTAAATATAGAGTTAGGAGTGAACCTTTGATGTGTGAAAGTTCTTGAGTCAATGATAGACCTGACACAAGTAATAGAAAGTTGTCAAGATCAATTGGTTGGTGTTTGTGTTAGAATTACAAACTATTGCTTGGTAAAGACCTAATAAGGAAAAAGTTTCTCAGTTAGGGTTTAGGGCTTGGGAAACAAAACCCATATCCAGTTATGGAATATTTTTTTGTGGGTCCAAAAGGGTGATCAAATATATGAAAATATTCCATGGTTTTTTGATATATTGGAACTAAAACTCAAATTACTTGACAAGAGGCCTAATTCTGCTAGGCCCGTTTAGGTCTTTTTTTGTAGGAAATGGAGTTGTTGAAAATGATTGAAACCCATTACTAATTGGGTTGAATGAATGATGTTTGGATAAGTATATGGCACTCGTAGTTGTTACATGATCCTATTGGTAGAGGGGATATGGAGTTGAATGGTAGAGTGGACTAGTGTGCATTAGTAAACAAGAGGATTGAAACATTGGGAATAAGTGTAGGATTTCCAAGAAGGAACCTTGGGAAGGCGAAGGAAAATCTATAAAGAGTGTTGAGAATTAGGCTCTAGTTCCTCTATTAGCTGGGGTTTGGAACACTATATTGGTGAGATAACTCTGGTGAAAAGATCCATATTGCTCTCTACATCATGCATTGTGCTCTACAAGAGGAAATCTATGTTTTGTTTGTGGGTGCTACAAGGATTTTTTTATCTCCCTACTACATTTTAAACCAAAAAAAACTCAAAACATTAATTTTGAAATATAGCCCATTGTGTTGGGTGTGTCACTTAAATTGATGGCTCCTACGGTACTTAGAGTTTCTCAATCTTATGCTCCTACAATTGTGGTGCAACAGGTTGTTATTTTTCCTAATGGGTTGTAGAAGGCAATTATTGTTGATCACATAGTTTCTTCTTTGCTTGGATTGGAGGCTTATGAAGTCATTCTTATCCCTAAAGGTGGAGGGGTATCTACCTTTGGGGTTGTTAAGGATGGGGTCCCCCTCAATCTTTGTTGTTAGTGGATGGAGCTATGTTTGTACTACCAAATTTGCTACAAATAATCCTCCAAAGGTGAACGTTTGATCTATTCCTTGTGTAAATGCCTCTCCATGGTTGCATGTAGCCCAAATGTGGTGGATAGTGTGGATTCAAAATAATAATTATGGATTGGTTCATAGATTTGTTGGACTTAGCCCTCTCTTTCATATCTACTTGGTGATACTTAGTCTTTAGTAACATTTAGCTTTACCCTTGTATCAAAGATTTTTAAAAAATTTATAGATTTCTTCTTCTAAAGATCATGAATTGATGTTGAGAAAGTTGTGGGTTTTTGGGGTCACTCTCTTTCTTCCAAACCCTAGATAGTCTTCATCAATCCTCTTATTAAGCCACTCAATGTGCACTAAGTGTGGGATTTTTTTCCCAATCTTTTACTCCATTTTGGGATATTTCTTGCTTTGATTCTATTAGGAACTCTACTATCCTTTTCTCGAAGGTGAATGATTCTACATATGTTAGAGTTATTAGAATAACTAAGATGGAGGAGGGGTGAATTAGTTATCCTCAAGTCCAGATGCACCAATTAAACTTTTACTGGCTTCAAATAGCTTAAACAATCTCATTAATCAACTTGGTCTATATAGCATATCATCAATAACTTTACATTCTTTAACTCTCTATTCTATATATGTGTTGACTAACAATAAATTAAACAATTGTAAAAATAACATGCATAAGATAACATTCACAAAAGTAAATGACATGACCAAGATTTAATGTGGAAACCCAATTTGGGAAAAACCACTAAGTAACATGCTACCACTTTTTCACGCTTCTAAAGTGAGCTCAGTTAAGAGTCAACCCTGTTAAAGGTTACAAAACATATTGTTAAATGTGACCCTATTAAAGGATTTGATCACCCTCTTAGAAGTGGCCTTGTTAGAAGACTTTGGATCATTCTATTAAAATGTCATCTTGATTAAAGGATTTATAAAATGACTGTTAGGTCAACCTTGATTAAAGGATTTTAGCTACCATAATGGTTAGAATGTAACAATAGGTTTGATCTGTAAAACATAACTCACTTTAAAAATTCATATCTCCATTCACTCATCTGTTGATTTATTGAGTGAACTTCATTATCATCTCCATCACTGATATGCTTGGCATCCCTTCACCAATCTCTTCACTTCACCTTTGCTTCTCTTCTCTTCACAAGTTCTCCTTAAGATCGCCAATCAACAATGAACCAACCTTAGAAAAAATCTCTTATTCCTCATTAAATAGGTAATTTTGATACTTTGTTGCCTAAACACCACCACATATAGATCTTAGGGGTAGGCTAGATTCATCGAATCCTTCAATGTCATTATGGTCTCCTTCTCCCTTCTAGAAAATTCTCCTCAAAAAGCTTGCCTTAGATTAATTAACAAAATCTCATCATGCATTAAATATGCTATCTCATCAATCCTTATCATCCACACATTTTGACTAATCCAAAAATTCAATCATGTCAGCCTCAAATTCCATTCTTTCACAAACTGGAACTTTCACTATCACTCGTCAATCACTAAGTTCTTCTATTTAGTCATCACTGTGTAGCTTGACAAACATTGTTCTATCTTGCTCAAATTCTACTTTCTCACTCGTTCATTGCTACGCACGTCACTGCTACAACTTGCTTGACCATAAATAGCACTCGGCTTATAGTGATTGTTTGACTTCTTAAGTTCCTTAATATTCTCTTTCAGATCCTTCATTGATTGACCAACACTGGTACTCAATCAAGCTTAGAGTTTTACTCCACTTCTTGTCATTTCTCTCATACATCAATTCACTTGTCTTCTTTACTTCATGTAATGATTAAGCAAAACATTATCTTGTCAATGACTAACTTATCAAGTGCCCATTGTAATTCCATATACTTAACTTCTATTCTCAATAACTTGACTAGCTCACCTTGCTATCTCTAGTTTTCAATTCCTCTTTATCAATCAAATGATATGGCACTCTACACTGTTAGTAAATATCTCTCTAGTAGGTTTGACATCAATGACAACATAACAATTGTTCGATTTGTAGTTTCCAACAATCATCTTCATTGGATAACTCTACTTTCGGTCTCATATTTGTTGACATGGGTATCTCCACACAAATTTCAAGAGATGCGATGATCACAAATCTAGGTGACTCCCCTACTATAAATCTTGATAATACCACTCCTCCTACTAGTGCATCCCCCTCTAGCCATGTGGACCATTTCTTGAATTTCTCTTATTCTCTTTCTTAGCTTCAAGCTTCAGTTGCTGATGTCCAACTTTCTTAGCACTTCAGTCATTGTGATGGTGGTAGTTTCCCGAATGGAATCTTACCAGTTGGGGATCATAAGGAAAATATTTTCTAGATAGTTGTTTGATGGTATAGGAAGAATAAGTCTTCAAAGTCACACTCTACTCCATCTAGGTGATGAGTGAGGGGCATTTCCACCCTTGAGAAGGGCTACTAGCCTTTTTGCTAGTGTATTATTTATTTGTGATTTTTTTAATCTTTGACAATATTTTTGCATTGAAATGATGTACTTAATGACTTGTAAAAGCCAATACCCCTATCTTAGTGTTGTCGTTCTCTTCGATGCCTTTGGATTGTGGTTGTGTAAGGATCGAACCTTTGTTAGGATACTAATTATAAAAAATGATGGCTTATTCTTCATTATAATTATAAGCAATACCTATAAATCTACTCAAAGAAATTTTACATAGTAGAAGATTGATGGATTGGTTTGAAAGAAAATGTAAGGGGGTCAAGGTCCAACAAGTTAAATAAAAAAGGAAAAAAAATGAAAGAAGGGAACACATTGAAGCAAAAATTAGGGTGACACCACAATTATCAAGTCTATATTAGGGAGAGAAAATAATTTTGACTAAATTAGTGCAATCATTGTGCACACTTAAGACGTTCATTGAAAAAAAAAAGTTATAGAAAAGGGGATTGATTTTGGCATTATGCAAATTTGTGAAGTGCTTAACAACCTAGATGTTGGATTAAAAAGAGGCTGTACAAAAAATTATCTTTATATTTTTAGATGTTAGAAATTGGATTTTAAGACATAACAAGTTTTACTCACATATACTCAAGCCATGTACACAAAATTTATTAAAATACAAAGAAAATGATAAAATTATCATTTTGAATTAAAAATTATATGATCTATTTAATATCTTGATGAATTAAAATACATTCTCATGCTCTATCATCCTCGAAATAGATAGTATACTTATAAAACAAAAATACTATAATCTTGACACTGCTACTAAAATAAAATACAATGAAATAAGATTGATGTAATTAATTTTTTTAATGTTAAAAGTAGAAAAATAAATAAAAAAACAAAGATGATGTCCCTTAATACAAGATACTGAGGATGAACATAAGCTAAATCACGTTGTAGGGAGAGACACTTCATAAAATAAAATAAACTTACTATCAACACACACCATAGCTACCATAAACATAAGCAAACTAGCCCCAAAAAAGTTATGATTGCATTAATTAAACTAGCCATAAAAAGTCACGATTGCATTAATTAGCTTGAAGATAAGAGGTCCTCCCTAAATGAAAGTCTAGTCAAAGGAGAAAAAAATTGTCCTAAAATATAAAAGATAAAGTTATAAAAAGTGTCATTTAAGAATATGTAGTGTGGAGATTTAAATAAGGCATTTGTTCTATTTATCTCTTTATAATAGATGATTATAAATAAACTTTTTGTAAATGAGTCAATTTTACAAATAGATCTGTAATTTCAAATTTTGTTATGTTAAAGAATATTAAATATCTTATAAAAAGTTGTGAAAAATCATATCCACATAACTTAATGTTAACATCAAAGTCAAATTGTGAAGCAATAGTAATCAAGTGATTTCACTCATTACAATAAACTTAATACTTGAATTATTTCAAGATTTTGAACTAATTTTGAAATCCTTGAATAAGTTTTAAGTGCCTCTAGTTTGTAAGAGTCAAGTGATTTTGCTCATTACAAAAAAACTTATTAATAAAAGTTCTTGCAGAATTTGAACTGATTTTGAAATTCTTGAATAAGTAAGAAATTATTCTAGTTTACAAGAGCCAAGTGATTTCACTCATTACAATAAACTTTTTAATTAAAGTACCTCAATAATTTGAATTGATTTTGAAATCCTTGAATAAGTTCAAATTTGCTCTAGTTTGCAAGAGCCAAGTGGTTTCACTCATTACAATAAACTTATTAATTAAAGCACTTCAAGACTTTGAACTGATTTTGAAATCCTTGAATAAGTTATAAATTACCCTAGTTTGCAAGAACCAAATAATTTCATTCATTACAATAAACTTATTAATTAAAGTACTTCAAGAATTTAAATTGATTTTGAAATCCTTGAATAAGTTTTAAGTTACTCTAGTTTGTAAGAGCTCTACAGCATTTTTATTTTTATTCTAAAATATTTAAATTTCTCATATACTTAGGAAAACATAAACCCCTACTATTTTTAAAGATTAAATATATACGCATCAATTTCTATGGAAAATGAGTTAAAATAAGAAAAGTATGGTAAGCTCATAAATTGACAAAATAATATATTTTCATCATTGTCCTAGAAAGACTCAAGTATGTATTATTTTTACCTCAAGAAATGTAACTCAACATTAATACCTCCTTTTTTATGAGTGTAAAAAAATAAAAGTTGGAAAATGGTATCCCCCACTATTTTATTGATTAAGAAATCATAAAAACAAAACACTTGATTTTTTATTTCCTCTTCTAAATTTTGACATCTCTTTAAATCTTCTAGATGAATTTTGTTTATAAAATATAGATAATGTCAATTTCTATTTCTAAATTTTGACATCTCTTTAAATCTTCTAGATGAATTTTGATTATAAAATATAGATAATGTCAATTTCTATTCCATAAAAAAGATGAATGAATTAAAATGAGAAGAATAGAAAGAGCTGAAAAATCTATACATCAAAAAAATCAAAGATGTATTTATGATATCCATAGAAAAACTTGAACTCATGTTATTTTAAAAATCTACACGTATACATCAGTGTCTATCCCATAAAATCAGAGATGAATTATGATAAACTGAAAAAATAAGTATTTTAAGAAAATAATGATATTTTATTATTTTTAAAGTTCATATATAATATATATACACATCAATTTTTATCTTATAAATAGAAGAAACGAGTTATAATGACAAAAGTGGGATGAACTAAAAACGAATATATACATCAATTTCTATCCTATAAATAATAAAAATGAAAAAAAAGTTAATGAGCTGAAAATAGGATATATTGAGGAAATGTGAATTTTTTTTCTTAATTCAAACTGAACGCATCGATTGACATCCTGTATAAAACCAAAAAAAAGCATTTCTGTTATATAGGAAAAGAGATGAAACTTTTGCTCTTACCTTTTGATTCCGTCCCCACTATTTAGTCAACAGAAATTGATATTCTTGAGCTTCAAGTAGAAGAAATCTATGATCCCTATCTTCCTTACAGGAGAAAATAACTAGTGATGGTGTCAGGGGATCAGAATAGGTGAAATAGGTGAAATGGTGGGCCTATGTTTGTTACAAAATTCAATATTAGTAGGCAATGGCTAAGTGGGCTTCTGAACATATGCATAGGTGGAACATTGTTGATAAGTCTCAATTCCTACGGGCTCCATCAATTAGATCATTTGGTGGATCTTGATATGGCTGTTTGATGCCTTTTCTTTGTTTTTTTGTGTATTTCTTTTAGTTTGAATAAATTTTCACCCCTCTTTTCTCTCAAAACTCACATGGAAACGTGTGATTGTGGATTATACACTTTCTATCCCTTTAGTCTAACTTGTATTTTGGGACTATGATGTATTAAGGCTTCTGTTTCAACAGGCTTCCCTTCACTCCAAGCACAACAAAGGGTATAGTTGTTTGGCAAAAATGAATGTGAATATATCTTGCTGGAAGTGCATCTTCACCTTTTGTTCAACGCAGTTGGTAAAGATGTACTCCTTGCAAGACCTATTATTATTCTTATTACTATCAATAAAAGCACCATCAAATTTCAACTGGGTATCCTTTTTAAATAAGAATCTCAGCGGATGAAGAAATCAGAGATTCGCAAGGTAGTATTGTTAAATCAAATTGGCTTAGATCTATTATTATTCTTACTGTTGTTAATAAAACTAATATCTAATTTCAGTTGGGTATCCCTTTTTAGCAGAGATTTTAGCTAATATGTTTGTAGATGAAGAAACCAGAGATGCACAAACTAGTACTGCTAAATCACATTGGCATAGACCTGTTTCCATTGTCAGTAAAAAATATCAACCTTCAATTGAATATTTGTTTGTAAAGATTTTAGCTGATACTTTTGCAGATGGAAAAAACCAAGTATACACAGAGTAGTAGTCTAGATCACATTAATTGAATGTCTTTTTTAAAAGTAATTTTATCTGATATGTTTATAGATGAAGAAACCAGGGATGCACAATTTAGAGTATTGTTAAATCACATTGGCTTAATTCTAAATAGAGGCCATTGCAGATTTGGTACTTTCTGTAGATGTAACTGTTTTCACAGTCTTAAATGCTTTCTAATATGTGAAGTGAGTGAGTTTTGTGCTGCAGAAGCATCCTAAAGCAATTCTTATTCTTCTCTAATCTTGTGGGATCCAACCTACCATGGTAAAATCACTATCTCACATCCATCTTCATAACAATACCCATTGTTGCAACTCCTTTACTTTCACTTACCATTTCATTCAAACAAAAAAACAGCTTTGGTTTCAATCTCATTAAAATTTGCAAATACTTTTTATCTTGTTATTGCCACATGCTTTATAGCTTCCTCAGATCCATCCACTCCATTCATATCATTAATATACAATTCACTGTCGACCATTAATTTAGAAAAATACAAGTTTTAACTCTTCATTACTACTTCAACTTTGTTGTCCTCTTTTTTAGGTCCTCCAGTGCACTCAAATATTTTGCTGCTGCTACCATCTCTTTAATCTCATTCTCCATGTCTTTCATATCACAAGCATTACCTTCAAATTCACCAACTTCATATTTATCTTCTTATCATTATTTTTCTTCAGTGCCACATGCATTAGCTTCAAATTCATCAACTTTGTATTTATCTTCTTATCATTATTTTTCTTCAGTGCCACGTGCACGACAATCTTCCCTCTTTTCTATAATCAAGATATCATTAGAAAAAAAGTCTAAGTTATTGGTTCGAGTTCAATTTGAGCAAAATTTTGATAAGGGTTTTGGATCAAACCGGACAAGAACCCCGTACCGGTTCGACCAAAAACCCTGTTCTGAAGGAAAATCGGCAAACTCGAGTAACTAAGAAAATAGTCAAAACTATCATCACCTCTTTTTTGATGGAGCGTTCTCGCTTCCAACTCCTCTTCTATTTCTTTCATCTATTGCCCCTACTTTATCATTCCTTCTCTTGTTTCATTTCTTATTTTCTGTCTACTTATTTCAAGCACAATAATCCTCAAACCATCCAATACCGAATGTCTTTTTCATATTTCACTTTTCCATCTTCAAGAATTCGCAAAGATTCAACAAAGATCTTCTTATCAACACTCCAAGTTTTGTTAGGACTATCTCACTCAACAATTTTTTGACAACCTCATGAACCTCAACTCCTCAAATCCTCTAAAGAAATTCCCTTGCAACTTGCACATTCATGTATAAGAAAAATCTCTCGTGCTCCACCCTCTCTAATATAGGCATTCTCACATTCAACCCTCTATCTATAGACTCAGGCAATCTCACTCTAATACCCACTTTATGATGAGGATTCCTTTAACAAGCCCCAAATACATGCTTTATGCTAGATAATGGTTACTACACCCAAGATTCATGTGTAGCATATAACAATTAAAATTACCTAGAAATTGCAAAAATCTTCTATATTACTTTTATGAAATTCAAATGTTCAGAAATTACAATGCTAAGCCTCATGGGATATAGCAATCCTACAAGATAGAACCACTACTCTGTAATGTCCCCTTTCTAGCATTCATAGCATGATGTTGTCGTTAGCCTATTTCCCCACAGTCCCGTAGGCTAACTAGGACATTAAAGGGGCTTAGAGGCCATTTGGCCTAGACAGTTTTAGTTGCAGGTCTTTCTGAGGGGTTCTGAGGCAACTTTGGGCATACTTACTATTTATAGTAAGTCATCTTGGACATGGCCGAACATTCAGTCATAGTGGTATGTCGATGGTAATTGTTTAAAATCGACAGGAAGACTTATTTATCATTGATAAGATTTGTTATGCATTGATGAAGCCATTTTATAAAGTTAAATTTAAATATTTAACTTTATTAATGCATAGACTATAGTTTGTGGGAAATATTTAAATTAAAAGAGTTCCCTTTATTTTTATAACACATTGGAGACATAAGGTACATAAAGGGAGTTATGTTTTATCCCACATTGAGAAAACAGAGGATTGAGCTCTTGTGAGAACACTATAAAAGAAATGGAAGAGCTTTTTTTTTTGTATGCTTGGATGAAAATTAATGTTATGTTGCTGGATATCTGATTATCGGGCTTGGAGGACGGAATCCCTCTTTGCTAGCATTCTCTTCGCTCTTGGAAGACACAATCAGGAGGATCAAGGGTGTTTTCACTTCAGGAAACACACTAGGTTTCATTTGGGGCGTTTGCATAAAGAAATTTACAAGGGTTTGAGGTGCAGATCTGAAGTTAGTTATTGCTATAGTGTCACATGAACAATATTTTGCTACAGTACGGCGTGAACAGTGTTGGTATCAAGTTTACTTGTTTTTTTGGCTGATTAGAAGTTTGGAGGGCTGGCCAACTACATCTGCAAAATACTACGGCAACTAATTCCAGGTTTCTTCTGTCAAATTTTAATATTTTGCATAATAATTGTTCAATACAAGTCTGAATAGTTGTTGCAGCCTTTAAGGCAGCTGTAAGTGCACATCTACATTTAAAAATCACCCTTTATTAGCAGATTGAAAGAGTTTCCAGATTTTTCATATACTATTGAATGTGTGCCAAGTGTTTGTGAAAATGTTATGATGTGTATTATGCATTTTAATGTCACTTCATAGTTGTTCGTAAATCTACTCATTGGAAAGCAATTTATTGAGGAAATCAGCTTTATGAGTTTGTTTACAAAGTGTTTGAAAATATTCCTTAAGTTAAATTTCTACAAGTCAAAGTTCAAATCAGGGGAGGATATTACAGTGGTATTAGAGCTATAAGTCCTACCATCCTGTGGAGTTCTTATAGGAAATTTGGAACTGGCGGATAGAGGGAAAAGTGTTTGATGAAATGTCAAAACACTAAAATCAGAGCATTTATGTTTGAGCATGCGACAGGGGCCTTATAATTTCCGCAATACCAGAGCAAGACAAAGTAGGAGTTCAGACCTGCAAAGCAAACAATCTAGTTCATCCATACAGGGAGGTATAGAATCCAGTCATACAGACACATCGGAGGTATTCTTTGATCAAGACAACAATATGGGTGACCAAGATGACAAGAATACAAGATTAGGTGGAGGCGGGAATGCCGGTCCAGAGCCTGGAGAGGAAAGATTCTTACAGTTATTAGAGACCTTGGTACTGGGTCAGCGAGTAGCAGAACAAAGGGCACAAGAACAGAATCAGAGATTGGATCTTATGATGCAGATGATGGCTCGTCAAATGGGGTTGAATGCTAACATGGGTGGAGGAAATAATTAGAATGGTAACAATCAGAATGGAAATGATCAGGATGGGACACATAATGGAGATGAACAAGTTGGGAACAATTTCGGTCATGCACCCCAGCGAGCTAGGACAGTGAGTTCAAGGCCCATGATTCCTACATTTCCTCCTAGAGCTCCAGAGCAGCTCGTACCAGAGCCCCAGATTACTGATATATAAGACTAGTTGAGGAGAGATTGGGAAGCCAGAGGGCTAGATTTTACTGCTGTAATTACCTTTAGGGAGTATATGGATGTGCGGATGAAACATATGCCACATGGACATGACAGGAACCAGAGCTATGAGCTACGGAAGAAAGTAGGGAAACTTGAGTTACCATATTATGATGGCTCAGAAAAGTCTACAGCAAGAGCTTGGGTTCAAAAGCTTGACACATACTTTCAATTGAACCCCATGCCCAAGGAAGAAGCTATTAAGTATGCAGCAATTCATCTGGATGGGTTAGCACACGAGTGGTGGCATCATGGTATGGTCACTATGGGACATGCACACATTACCTCATATGTGGAGTTTACAGAGAGGCTGATTGAACGTTTTGATAGGAAGGATCCAGAACTCCATTTCAAGGAGTTAGCTTAGCTTAAATAGTGGGGATCATTGGAAACATACATTTCAGAGTTTCAGAAACTTGCAGTGTTAGTAACAGATGTATCTGAACGGAGGATACTAGTTCTATTTATGGATGGGTTAGCTGATCCGTTGAGAGGGTGGATTAAAGCTCTCAACCCTCCCACTTTGCAGGAAGCCATTAAGAAAGCTCGCGACATGGATTCCTCTTCATCTTCAAAAAATAAATTCCAGGCAAAGAGTTTCCCTTCAAGGAAAGATAAGGATAGGAAACCTTTTCATAAAGAGGTTCAACCAACTAAGGAGGAAAGTAAGAGGTTGGACAATGAGACACTTAATGATCTCAGGAAGAAGAAGCTTTGTTTTCATTGCAGGGAGCCTTGGGATTTGTCACATAAGTGTCCATTGAAAGCAAAAGCTAAGCAGATGGAGTACTTTTCAGCCGAAGAGTCAGTAGATGGAGATTCAGAGCAGTCATCCGAATCAGATGGAGATGATGATAGTTTTTCATAGGAGGAAGCACGCGGTGATAGCACGATAGCTCAGTTGTCAAGTATATAGGAGACCGTCACTTTCAGAGTTAGGGGAACCTTGGATGGATAGAGAGTTGTGGCACTCATTGATACATGGGCGACACATAACTTTATTGATGAGAAGTTTGTGACACACAGAGGGCTACATACAGAGGAGCATAGGGGATTTAAGGTGATGGTTGCAGATGGATTCAAAATTTAATGTACCAAGAAAATTTCCAACTTGCAGCTTCGTTTGGGAGATTATGACATGACAGGAGATTTCTTTGTGGTCAACATTGGTGATCAGGATATGGTGCTTGGGATGAACTGGATGAAGTCTCTGGTAGAGTTTACATTTAACCTTGAAAAAATGGAAATGAGGTTTGAGGCAAATGGTAAGAAGATAGTGCTTAGAGGTTTGTCAAATGGGAGACTTCGAGTGGTGTCACTCAAGCGGATGCAGAGTTTCTTTAGACATGATCAGGTGCAGTGGGCAGCAGAGTTTAGAGTAATGCCTAAGATGATAGAGCAGCATAAACTAGAGTATCCACCTGATGTACAAAAAAAAAAATCAAACATACTAAGGTGTTTGGTGAGATAGCTCCAGGGAGACCCCCGGATAGGGGAATTGAGCATGTTATTGAATTAGAGGAAGGGGCTAAGCTAGTTATCATCACACCTTACCGCCATCTGAAGAGATATAAGGATGAAATAGAAAAGGCAATTAAGGAGTTGATTGACATGGGGCACATACGGCCAAGCAAAAGTCCTTTCGCTTCTTCAGTAGTATTGGTGAAGAAGAGGGATGGTACAATGAGGATGTGCATTGATTATAGGGAGCTAAACAAGAAGACAATCAAGAATCGATACCCTATCCCGCGCATCGATGAGCTTATTGATGAATTGCATGGTGCATGCTACTTCTCCAAGATTGATTTGAGATCCGGCTACCATCAGATACGGTTTAGAGAGGTGGATGTGGAGAAGACAACTTTTAGATGCCACTATAGACATTTTGAGTTCTTAGTCATGCCCTTTGGGTTGACAAATGCCCCTGCCACTTTCCAGTCCTGTATGAATAGAGTGTTCAGAGATCAGTTGAGGAAGTTTGTGTTGATATTTTTTGATGATATACTGATATACAACCGTACTTGGGAGGAACATTTGAAGCATATTGATACAGTGCTCAGTATTCTAGAGAGGGAGTCATTATATGCCAAGATGAGTAAATGTGAGTTTGGGATGACAGAGTTGCTCTATCTAGGGCATATTATTAGTGCAGGAAGTGTTCGGGTTGACCCAAACAAGATCAGGGCCATTCTGGATTGGCCACCACCGAGGAACACTTCACAACTCAAGGGATTTCTCGGGCTTTATGGGTTCTACCGCAGATTTGTGAAGGGATTTTCACAGATAGCAGCACCACTTACAGATTTGACACGGAAAGATAGTTTCAAGTGGTCAGAGAGGGCTTAGGATTGTTTTGACAGGTTTAAGGAGCTGATGAGTACATGTCCTGTTTTAGCCATTCCAAATTTCACCAGGCCTTTTGAGTTGTAGTGTGATGCCTCGAGAGAGGGCATAGGAGCTGTTCTCATGCAAGACAAACATCCCATCGCATATGAGAGTCAAAAATTACGAGGTATGGAGAGAACCTATAGCATCTACGACAAAGAGATGCTAGCAATCATGCACGCGCTAGCTAAGTTCAGGCAGTACTTAGTGGGAAGACGATTCACAGTAAAAATAGATCATAATAGCTTGAAACATTTCCTTGGATAGAAGGACCTTAATGACAGGCAACAGAAATGGGTGAGTAAATTACAGGCCTATGATTTTGACATAGCCTATGTCAAAGGGAAAAAAAAATTGTTGCAGATGCTTTATCTAGAAGGCCTCATTTGCTTGCTGTTGGGGATAGTCATGGATGATTGGAGAGAGATGATCTTGGCAGAATATGCTAAGGATAGTTGGGCATCTAGCATTATTGAGGGAGCTATTCAAGATAGTCGATACACTATCGTAAATGATCTGATCATCTACAAGGAAAGGATTTATTTAGTACTCGGGTCTGCTATGAAGTAGAAGATTTTGAGGGCATTTCATGATTCACCAATGGCAGGACATCCCAGATTCTTTAAGACATATCGGCAGGTGAGAGAGTGCTTCACTTGGAAAGGACTCAAATCAGAGGTGCTTCAGTTTGTTAGGGAATGCCCTATGTGTCAGGAGAACAAACAGGAACATTCTTTTCCAGGTGGTTTACTATAGCCCCTACCCATACCAGAGAAGAAGTGGGATAGCATTTTCATGGATTTTATCACAGGCCTCCCCAAGGCACAGGGTCGGGATTGTATCTTTGTTGTGGTAGACAGATTGACGGAATTTGCACATTTCTTTGCAATTTTGTCTACATATTCAGCAGCACAAATAGTAGAACTATTTTTTCGAGAGGTATTCAGACTACATGGGATACCACGGAGCATAGTCAGTGACAGAGACAATAGATTTATGAGCCACTTTTGGGAGGAGTTGTTCAGGTTATGTGGAACAGAGCTCACTCCGAGTACCAGCTACCACCCCCAAACTGATGGGCAGATAGAGATAGTGAACAAATGGGTTGAGGGGTACCTTCGAAACTACATTGCAGGAGAGCAGAAGGCTTGGGTGAAGTGGCTACATCTAGGGGAGTACTGCTATAATACCTCTTTCCATTTGTCTATTCAAATGTCCCCTTTTATGGCACTGTACGGGTATGATGCTCCTAATTTTTTGGATTTGTTATTTGGGGACAGCAAGGTGCCTAAGGCCAAGGATACTTTGTAGGAGTGTCAGGACATTATGCGATCCTTGAAGGAAAATTTGCAAAAGGCACAAAATCAGCAGAAGCAATATGTTGATCAACACAGGGTTGAGAGGTCTTTTGAGGTGGGAGATATGGTGTACCTCATGTTACAGCCGTATAGACAGTCCTCTCTCAAGAAGAGTGGAGCAGAGAAATTGAAACCACGCTACTATGGACCATTCAAAGTAATCAGGAGAGTGGGCGAAGTAGCTTATGAGTTGGACTTGCCTGCAAACAGTAAAGTGCATAATGTGTTCCATGTGTCATGCCTTAAGAAGGCATTGGGTCACAATGTGGTGCCTTCAGTAGTATTACCACCTCTTGATGATGAGGGAAAGCTTATCTTGGTTCCTGAGGCCATACTTGACTCCAGGGAGAGGGTGCTTCGCAGGAGGACTATCAAGGAGTATCTAGTGAAGTGGAGGAACCTACCTGTCGAGGATGCTACTTGGGAAAATGAGCAGATATTGCAACATCCAGAGCTAAAATTGCTTGAGGACAAGCAAATTTGGGAAGGGCGGACTGTAATGTCCCCTTTCTAGCATTCATAGCATGATGTTGTCGTTAGCCTATTTTCCCACAGTCCCATAGGCTAACTAGGACATTAAAGGGGCTTAGAGGCCATTTGGCCTAGACGGTTTCAGTTGCAGGTCTTTCTGAGGGGTTCTGAGGCAACTTTGGGCATACTTACTATTTATAGTAAGTCATCTTGGACATGGCCAGACATTTAGTCATAGTGGTATGTCGATGGTAATTGTTTAAAATCGACAGGAAGACTTATTTATCATTGATAAGATTTGTTATGCATTGATGAAGCCATTTTATAAAGTTAAATTTAAATATTTAACTTTATTAATGTATAGACTATAGTTTGTGGGAAATATTTAAATTAAAAGAGTTCCCTTTATTTTTATAACACATTGGAGACATAAGGTACATAAAGGGAGTTATGTTTTATCCCACATTGAGAAAACGAAGGATTGAGCTCTTGTGAGAACACTATAAAAGAAATGGAAGAGCTTTTTTTTTTGTATGCTTGGATGAAGATTAATGTTATGTTGCTAGATATCTGATTATCGGGCTTGGAGGATGGAATCCCTCTTTTCTAGCATTCTCTTCACTGTTGGAAGACACAGTCAGGAGGATCAAGGGTGTTTTCACTTCAAGAAACACACTGGGTTTCATTTGGGGCATTTGCATAAAGAAATTTACAAGGGTTTGAGGTGCAGATTTGAAGTTAGTTATTGCTATAGTGCCGCATGAACAATATTTTGCTACAGTACGGCGTGAACAGTGTTGGTATCAAGTTTACTTATTTTTCTGACTGATTAGAAGTTTGGAGGGCTGGCTGACTACATCTGCAAAATACTACGGCAACTAATTCCAGGTTTCTTCTGGCAAATTTTGATATTTTGCACAATAATTGTTGAATACAAGTCTGAATAGTTGTTGCAGCCTTTAAGGCAGCTGTAAGTGCACATCTACATTTAAAAATCACCCTTTATTAGCAGATTGAAAGAGTTTCCAGATTTTTCATATACTATTGAATGTGTGCCAAGTGTTTGTGAAAATGTTATGATGTGTATTATGCATTTTAATGTCACTTCATAGTTGTTCGTAAATCTACTCATTGGAAAGCAATTTATTGAGGAAATCAGCTTTATGAGTTTGCTTACAAAGTGTTTGACAATATTCCTTAAGTTAAATTTCTACAAGTCAAAGTTCAAATCAGGGGAGGATATTACATACTCAACTCCCAAATGAAAGATAATTTTTATCGTCTTCAAATGACTACTCAACTCTAAATGGTTAAGAGCACTCTCAATGATCCACTCAACTCTATAAGGTCTACTCAACTTGCTATGCCTATAAAGTAGGCCGAGCCTCTTTTTATAGTATCCTTTCATCTCTTGGAAATCTCATGTTGCCTCTTGGACAGAAACATATGGAAATCAAGAAATGCAACTTATAGCCAATGGATGAATCTTCAACTTCTCCAAGAGGGCACCCAAAGTAGCGTGTTTTTAACTTTCCAAAATAAATACCTAGAGAGGTATCCTTTACCATTATTTTACAACCAACAAGACAAGTGAATGTATGACTCTTTCCCTCTCTCATTTCCAAGTTAAGATGAAATTTTTTCTTTATTTTACATTAGAATGATAGAAAAATGTATCCATTTTCTAAAATTACAATTGTCTTTGAACATAGTCCAGAACATTAAGCAATTTCATACTCCTATGTTCATTTGGAGACTTTCCTAGGTGCCATTTAGCCCTGTTTTGGAAAAATGTGCAAGGGGCATAAAGGATGTATAAAAATGAAAGTATTAAAAATCACATAATAGGAGAAAGAAGAAAATAGAAATCTAGGAAGCATTGCTTAACTCGGGCTTAACTAGAGAAGGAGAGGAGACCCCATTGAACAACTATTGTGGCATTATATTTTATACTTAGTGAATCCTCTTGTCCAGTTCCAAGTGAAAGAACCAATGTTTCCCCATAGTCCTAAGGTCTAGTAATTCTGAATCCTGAAATCTCCTTTAGGCACATTTTTGTGATTTGATTTATTGTTGAGAAAGTAGGATTGTTGGCAAAAATTCCACCACCTATCAAGTGAAAGGTTCTAGATCTTCTAGAGGATGGTTCATGTGTTTTGAAGTTAAATCAGGTGGAAGAAAAGTGGGAGCTATGGATTTACCAATGCATACATCTTTTTAAAATGGACTCTTAAAGAACATTTTGTTTTGCCTCAAATGTTGCAAAAATGACTGTTGTTGTAGCTTCATATTAAAAGTGGGTAACAACACATTGGTGATGTCTCATTTAGTCTTAGGTGAGAAATAATCTCATTAAAGATCTACCCGAGGCACTGTCCTAAATATTTGCAGCCATAAAACAGACTTGTGGTTGGTCCAAACTGATTCTAGCCAATATCACAACAATATGAGAAACAAAATGTGAACTATTTCCATTTTCATTTTCAGAGAGTTATCTTTTTGAAATCTTTGATAATTTTTCAAAATCTAGTGGAGCTTGATGATGAATGAATGAATGAATGAATGAATGAAGGAATTTTAATGAAGTCTATGATACCAACAGTCTAAAAGGACCTTGTATGAAAATTTTAGATCATTTTCATATTCTTTTCGATATCAACCCTTCTATAATGATTCTTTATTAGAAAAAACAAATAGTTTTGTGCAATCTTACTTCATTTAAAAAAAGAAGGTATAGATGGCTCTCCTTCAAGTTGCTCATAGATATGTTTGATTCCTTGTATGGAGGGGTACCATTTACTAATAAAGGAGAAATAGAATGCATGCACAACCACAAAAGCCCAAAAAAGTTGAACAAAATAAAAATACATGTTAGCAAACAATGATAAAGAGGCCACAACCATTTTTGTTGAACAAATTTGGGAAACTACAACTTTTTCATGAGTGAAAATTAATTCCCATGAGATCAAATGGTTTGAGCATTTCCCCTTGCTAGACAAAATTCAACAATCTTGTTGCCCTCTCTATAAGTATGAGATATCTGATAAGATTGGAAATATGATATGATACCAAGCTTCTCAAAAAATAGAGTTAATCTTCCAATTGGGTCCATGTGTCTTGTGCTTAATGCATTATTAATGATTGAGGAGTCCTCTTCAATTACAAAATCACACATTGAGAGTTACATTGCTAGTTTCACAGCTATAACAAATAGTATTCATTTTAGGACATGTCCCACTTCAAAAGGCTGTGAGTGGCCTCTCAAGGAAGGAGCCATAAGTTTAGTGAACCTAGGTGAATGGGCTTTCCATTTGATAGAACTTCTGTCAACTTTTGAGGATTATTGTTCATAAGACTCCCTTTGAAGGGAAGGGAAATTTGTTCCCTGATAGAAAGAAAGTTGGAGTCTCACAAAGTATATAAGGATGTTAAACCTTTGTCTCTAGAGGTAAAGGTTTTGACATGTTTTTTATTAGGTTTCAATCTTTGCAATAACCTTATTAGGAGAGATATTTTTACCTAAAATCTTCATGTTACATTCCTATCATGCATTCCAAAAGAGAGTGGAAGGAGTTATTGCCCAACTAGATGCAAAGGAAGACTTAAGAAAGGAGGGGCTAGTTCTCCAACACTTCAATGAGAGAATTTGGTAGAGGGGTTGACCAAGAAAGTTTATTTTTCAACTAGGTGTAATAATTTTTCTTATAATCACATTGAAATAGGAGATGATCATTTATTTCCACTTTGGAGTTATATAACACAGTTGAAATTATTTGCAATCCCAAGGTGAGAGAATATGTCACTTGTTAAAATTCTCATTTTCAGGGAATTCCATGTGAAAACACCAATTTTTGGAAGAACTACTTGATTTTGGCTAAGATGAAAAGGTTTTGAGCGTGACTCAAATGCATCAAAATTTAGAGACTCATATCCCTTACTGAGTATTTACCAATTGGAGATGTTGCCCAAATTAGGAAATCTGCCTTCAAAGATAGATTAATCTGACACTGTCACAATAAATTACATAAGAATTCTTTCTAATGTTAGGAAAAAGGAAGAGTGAAGAAATCTCTCCATTTATTCTATGTAATGTTCTGATCATGATAGAAAAGAAAATAAGTCTCAACTTTTGACTGCCAATTTTCTTGTAAACTCTATTTTTTCATCTTGGAGTTGATGGATAGCTGCTATGGGGGTTTACCTAACTAAGAGCTTTCCCAAAAAGGGTCCTTCCTTCCCATTTTGATGTTGACTTAGTATATAAGCTCCAAGATAATTTTTCCCAAAGAGCTTGATTTATGTCTTTTGTGTTATGAATGTCAGCTCCACATGAAGCCTTTTATTTTTAGAGGTTGACTTAGAAGATGAGAGGAAGTTTAGCTCAAAATGAAGACTCTAGGATTTTTCTCCAAGGAAGATAGAATACCTAAAGACATTTGGAGAGTAGAAAAAATATAATTTGGAAGAGTAGATATAACTCATTTGATTAACAAAATTCTGCTTGCCAATGAAAGCTACTTGCTCTTCCAAGAAGAAATTATTCCTTGGGTTGAGGAGAAGATTGGAAGCCAATAGGAACTCTTATTTTCTCCCACAAAGAAAGAGATGCTCAAATATTTGCAAGGTAGAGTATCTTTCTTAAAGATATCCTTGAATTGAACCTATAACTTGGGAGTATGTTGTTATAATGTGAGTTTGATGGTTTTCATTAATGTCAACATCTTTTCTTAGCCTTTATTGTTTTGGTAGTTGTGTACTGATAGGATTGGTGTATCATTTGATTGCATACTGATAATTTTAAATTGATGGCATGTGTATCAGGTGGTTTGGTTATCATTGGTCGTATCTTGAATTCTTTATCAATATTTTGTGCCTTGGTAGTATATCTTATTGGTGTTGGTTGATCTACTTGGTGTGCAACATTTGGTGGATTGTGGTTTTCAGATTAATCCTTTGTGTAGAATGTTTTTTGTCCCCACAACTCTTTGTAGCACGTTCATCATAACTGTTGGTACTAGAGTTCATGATGTTGTTGTAGCATGTTGGATTTCTCAAGGAATGTTGTATTGGTTGAGGTGGTCCACGACTCCTCCTCATTGTGGAATGATTTGATGTGACTTATTTTAAATATGTTCTAGCTAATTGGTTTGAGGAGTACATCCACTATAAATAATTTATCATCTCAAGTGGATGGGCATTTGTATGTCTATAAGTGTCTATATGTGATCTTGTGACATCTTGTGATTTTATTGTGTATGAGCTTTATGTGATGCAAGTGCAAACTTACTATAGAAACAACCCTCAATTGATACTAATTTATTATTATTATTTACATAACATCAATCATTAACTCAATAATTAGATCAAGTTCATTCTAATTAGTAATGGTAATTTTTAGCTTCATCAAACTAGTAATAGTAAGGTGTAGCTTCATCAAATTTTGCCATGCAGGAAAGTTATCTCTATTAAGCTTGGGTACTCCTCTTTTTGACATCTTGATCTTTGTGCTTCTAGTACCTTCAAACTAGTCCTCTTAAGGAGATGACTTTGATACCAATTATTGGAATACTTTAGAATAATTGGGAAGGGGGTGGGGTGAATCAATTATTGAAGCTCCAGATGTATAAATAATTTTTTTCATAGCTTAGTGAACTCATAAAACATTTATCTTCATGCATACATCTATAAGATTATGCAATCACTTAAAACTTGTAGGTTACTGTTAAATCAACTTGCAGAAATTTAAACATGAAACATAATATATTTATCAACACACTTGACATAATGATTTATGTGGAAACCCAATTTGGGAAAAACCACCAGTAACATGCTACTCTTTTTCACTCTTCTAAACTGATACCCAGTGAAAGGCCCACTCTATGAAAGGTTACAATACACACTATTAAATGTGACCTTGTTAAAGGATTTCAACCACCCTATTAGGAGTGAGCCTTGTTAGAGGACTTTAGACCATTCACTTGGAATGCCACCCAATCAAAAGATTTACAAATGATTGTAAGGTCAACCTTAATCCAAAGGATTTACCCTAGACTGATACAATTATTAGAGAGTAACTATAAGGCTTGATCTGATAACAACTTACAACTCCATTTGCAGATTATAGATCACTATTTTAGTCCTCCATTATGCTTGGTTTTCACTTATTGCAACTCTGATAGCTTGTTCACCCTTCAAGAATTCATACCTTTTAGCCTTCTTGCTTAACATACCATTGTAGACTCTTCTTTTAGGTCACTTGATGAAGCAAAACCCTTGACTCCTTGTCTTACTTAGGTTCTCGCATTTGAAAACCTTTGCTTCTAACTAGCCATTCTTATAAATAGGATCTTAATTAAGATCCATTGAATTCACAATGTTTAAAATAATATAGTTATCTAGCTTCTGATGCTCAACACATACTGCATTGCTCGACATCTTTAGTAAAATCACTCGGCACAAACTAAAGTTACTGGTGCTTGGCATCAACTAAACTTTACTTGGCATCCATTTTTCTACTCGACATACACTAGAATAGACTTTTACTCGGCTCCAACTAATTTTTTGTTTGGCTTGCACTGACTTTTCTCGGCACCTATTGTCCACTTGGTCAAGCTTGGTAGACAAACTTTGTGTAACTTGTTCTTCTAAACTTTCTTAGTGTAACTAGCCTTTGTAACCTTAAGTAGATTATCAATACATCATGTTATCACTGTCTTAACTAATTCTTGCACTTCTATACATAATCATAACTCAACCTTTCCTCTAGGTGCTATTGTTATATCTTTTGATCAAATCCTCTTTATCAATCAAATAAGTGGTAGTACTTAAATCATATAAGTAGTTGTCTTACCAAAAAATAGTAGGTTTGACATCGGTGACAAAACAATGATAGAAACATATTGATCATACTTTGTTCTCAACAATCTCCCTCTTTGTATTGTTTTCAATCTATTTTCAACAAAAGGTACCACACCTTTTGAACTATGGTATGGATACTTACCCAATATAAAATATTTTAAGGTATTTGAAAGCAAGTTTTACATTCTTAAGGATAATAGGAATGATAAATTTATGCTAAAAGTGAAGAAGGTATATCCTTAGGCTATTTCATAAGAAGTAAAGTTTATAAGTGTTTAAATACTAATAGTAAGAAAGTTGTGGAAAGAACAAATGTGAAGTTTGATGAATACACAAAGGTACATAAAGCTGGACCTAAGAAGTAACCTAAAGAGTACAAAATCATCATATACTACTATAAAGACATGAATGATGACAAAGCTATGAACCAAGGTGTAAATCAATAGAAGCAAGTATCAGTGACTGCTGAGTCACATACAATGGATGTTGAGTTGCATTTAGGAACCAAGTTGCATTCAGGAGTTGAGTTATAGATAGAAGAGTTGAGTTATAGATAGAAGCTGAGGTACATTTTGATTCTAAGATCAATGTACATGAAAATAATGTTGATTTACCTGATAGAGGAATACACAATGATTTTGAAGTTGATAGATCCATTCAAGAATAGAAAAACCAAGATTGTTAAAGTATGTCAAAAGACATCACCCTGATAAAAAAATTATTGGAGATAAAGAAGCTAGACCAATGACAAGGAATAAGTTGAGAAGTGATACATGTTTGTTGAGCATGCATGGACCTAATTCAGTGAAGGATGCATTAGAGAATGATAACTGTAGTAAAGCCATGAAAGAAGAGATTGATCAAATTGAGAAGAACAAAACATGGACTCTAATACCTAGACTAGAGAACAAGAATGTGATTGGAACTAAGTGGGTGTACAAAAATAAATTGGATGAGAATGGTGAAGTCACAAGGAATAAGGAAAGATTAGTATCCAAGGGAAATACACAAGAAGAGGGAATTTAATATGGAGAGACATTTTTCCTAGTTGCAAGATTAGGAGTAAGTGTTGGATACAATTGTCTAATTTTCTATTGTCTTTGATGTTACACAAATGTCATATAAATTGGTAGATAGTGCTTACTGAGCTCACTTGGTTAGCAAGGTGATTTTCCTTATCTACCAAGCATTCCTAGAAATTACTCTGTGTAGATAGTGTCTATTGAGCTCACTCAGGTGTTGAAAGAAATTGTGGCAGAAAGTAGTGTTAACCAAGTTCTCATGGTTAATGAAGGAAAGTTGGTCAGAGGTTAGTGTTTACTAAGTTCACTCAGTTTCCAAAAGATTTTTCAAAGTTCACAGTGTTAACCAAGCTTCTGTTGGTCAACATAGGAAATCCTTTTATGATCAGTATTTACTAAGCAGGGTCAACCAATGAAGGATTTTTTTGATTTGAGAAATAAAGTTAAATTATTTCAAGTATTGATTCCAACTGACTGAGGTAGTGATTATTGGTAATTGTAAGTTGTAATTGGGTTGACTTGATAATCTAAATGGTATAAATGAAAGGTCAAGTTGAGATTCTAAAGTGTATGCGTGAGTATGCAAGTGTATTGATTGCTTAAAGAGGAAAGTGTGAGCGAATTTGAAGGATGGTCATATATCCTTGAGGAGCAACAAAGTTATATTTGATCAGGAAGGATCTAGCATGAAGCAAAATAAAGATCTGTAATTAGCAAGTTCAATTGCATCTCATTCAAGTCATTTCATTGTTACTTTCTTACCATTATAGTAGTGATTCCAAAATCTCTTAGTAGAGTTGGTTTAATAGCTAGTTGTAAATCCTCTAACAAGGTGACAGTTCCATTAAATTGTTCTAAAGACCTTTTGCAAGGCCACTCCTAATAGGGTGATTAAATCCTCTAACAAGGTCACACATAATAGTGTGTTTTGTAAATTTTAACCAGGTTGGCTCCTAATAGGGCTCACTTTAGAAGAGTGAAAATCAATAGCTAGTTACTTGGTGGTTTTTCCCATATTAGGTTTCCACGTTAAATCTAGTGTCTCATGTGTTCATGTTATTTCTTTTATGCTTGCACGTTAATCACTGTGAATGATTAAAATTTGTTAAAGTATAACATACACTGCATTTACCGAGTTACAACATTTTAAGTATGTTTACCGAGTGATAGTAGTAAATAGTTTTATTAGAAATGTAAGGGATCTGTGAATTTGTTTTTATGGCAACTGATTCACACCCCCCCCCCCCCCCCCCCCTCAATTACTCCATCTATATTTCCAAAAATTGGTATCAGAGCTTTTGGTGCTTGTAGGAAAGGTTTCAAAGACCTAAGCTAAAGATCAGGATGTCTTACAAGAGAGAAATTCTAAGGCTTAAAAAAGATAACTTTTCAGCATGGTAGGAGCTCATGAGACTTCATCTGGCTTCCATTGGAGATTCAAGATTGAAATACCTTGATGAAGAATACACAACTTCTTTTGGTACATTATCTGTTGGTGACATTGTTGAGAAAAAAACTCATAACACCATGTGATAGGCATTGCATCTGCTCTAAGCTATGAAGAATTTTATGATATCAAGGACTGCAAAACTGTCTTTGAAATGTGGAACAAGCTGAAGGACATCTACGGTGGTGATGACAATGTCAAGAGAGCCAAAGCAAAAAGCCTTAGAGGACAATTTGATTAGATGAGAATGAGAGAGGATGAAAACATTGTCAAATATGTTGAAAGGATCAAAGCAAGTGTCAGTACAATCAAAGCTTCTAGAGGAGAGATCAAGGAATAAATAGTTGTAAGTAAAGTTCTTAGAACATTGCTTCCCATTTATGTAATTAGAGTATCTGCAATTCAAGAAAGAAGATGTCAGACAAATCATAAGATAACCTTCATGGATACCTTAGTAGGAAGTTTGACAGCCTTTGAGCTAGATAACTTTGAAAATTATGTTCCACCTTCCAAGAATATTGAATCAACATTTGAGGCCAAGCTTTCACTTACAGAAAAAGACAAAAAAATAAAGGAAACTTAGTTAGAAAGTGAAGAAGAATTAGATGAAAGTTCTAATAGTGATCTTGAAGTTGTTGAAGCTATTTGCAAGGAAACATTCTAGAGGCAAAGAAAAATACAAAGGTAAAGTTCTCCTAATCTATTTTTCATGTGAAGAAATTGGTCATATTGCAGCCAGGTGCCCAAACAAAGCAAGCAAGGATGAGAAGAAAGGTCACAAGTGCAATGGCAAGAAGGATTTCAAATAATTCAAGGATAAAGGTAAGAAAACATGTTTTATAGCTAAGGACTTTGATAATATTGAAGATGAAATAGTTTACATTGTTGTGAAAGATGAACTAATGATGATGAAGAAGATAAGATGGTACTTATCTCTCATGTGAGAAAAATGATACATGGATCATAGATAGTGGATGTTCACATCATATGACTGGTAACAAAACAAAGTTTGAACACTTTGAAGACTATGATGGTGGTAGTGTATGGTCTGGAAACAATGAACCTTGTTGCATAAAAGGAAGAGGATGAATCTCATTAACCAAATAACTTGTATGTGATAATGCCTATTGGGTTGAAGGACTAAAACATAATCTATTGAGTGTGGCATGGCTAATCAACATTGGATTCAAGGTGAAATTCATGCATGACAAGGCAAAACTACTAGATGACAAAGGAAAACTAATTGGATTAGGTAAAAAAAGAAAATGTAATTTGTTTTATCTTGGTCTTGGTGAGTGCTCATGATGTTTTACTACTCAAGTTGAAGAAATTTGGTTATGACACATAAGGTTATGTCATGTAAATTTTGATAACATGGTGAAAATAAGAAAATTCAGGAAAGTAAGAGGCATTCCTAGTTTGAAGAAACCTGATGTTGGTCTATGCAAGAATTGTTAGATTGGAAAAATGGAAAAGACTAGTTTTAAAAGCAAAAATTATCAATTGAAGATTATTTGGAAATTGTGCATACTGATTTGTGTGGACCTATTGGAATTGAAAGCTATAGTGAAGAAAAGTTCTTTATTCTTTTTGTTGATGACTACTCTAGAATCATGATTGTTATGTATCTAAGAGAGAAGTCATAATCATTTGAGAAGTTCAAATGGTATTTGGAAAGAGTAGAGAAGGAAATAGGAAAAAGATTGAAATGCTTAAGATCAAATAAAGGTGGTGAATTCATCTCCAATGAATTCAATAACTTTTGCATTGAAAAAGGAACCAAAAGATAGGTATCGGCCTTTGGAACTCCTGAGTAGAATGGAATAGCTGAAAGGAGGAATAGATCTATCATAGATTGTGCAAAGATTCTAATGATTGAAAAGAACATTGCTATCAAATACTAGAAGGAAGCTATCAACACTATAGTTCATACCTTAAATCGAGTATAGTTGAAGAAGGACTCATTCAAAACCCCCTATGAGTTATGGTATTACTATAAATGCAATGTAAGTTACCTAAAAGTATTTGGAAGTAAATGTTATATCTTGAAAGAATCTAGAAAATAAAAATTTGATGTGAAAGGTGATGAAGGCATATTTTTAAGATATTCTTGCAAGAGTAAGGCATATAAATGTTTGAATTTTCTACTCATAAAATTATAGAAAGTGCACATGTGAAAGTTGATGAGTTTGCAGAAAGGACTAAAGAAGAAACCAAAAAGGAACCAAAAGATTATAGGAGATTTCTTTACATTGAACCTAATATGTTGCCTAACACATTTGTTAATCAAGAGACTTCTACTCTTGAGTCTTCCTTAGTCACTGAGTTGCAAGAATTTCAAACCGAGTCACAAGGACCCAAGTCACATTCTAAAGCTACCAAGCCAATGCCTACCGAGTTTGAGCAACCAGAACAAGAAGCTGAAGTTCAAGAGGATGACAATGCAATTCATTCAAAAGGCAAAGAACCTCTATTGGAAAAGTATTTTAGGAGGCATCATGCACCAAATTATATTAGTGGAGACAAATCAGAAGGTAGTATGACAAGAAGTAAGCTAAAAGGTACATGTTTACTTGTTGATTTTGAACCTAGAAATGTCAAAGATGCATTGGAAAATGAAAGTTGGATTGAGGCTATGAATGAAGAAATAGAACAAATAGAGAAGAAAAAAACTTGGACTCTTGTACTTAGGCCTACAGATAAAAATGTGATTGGAACAAAATGAGTATTCATGAATAAGTTGAATGAAGATGGTAAGATATTAAGAAACAAAGCTAGATTGGTATGTAAAGGATATTCTCAAGAAGAAGGAATTGATTATGGTGAGACTTTTTCCCCTGTTACAAGATTGGAAGGTGTCATGACCTTACTTGCATATGGAGCACATAAAGGATTTAAGGTATATCAAATGAATTTTAAATCTGCATTTCTCAATGGTATTCTTGATGAAGAAGCCTACGTTGAACAACCTGAAGGTTTTGTTAATCTAGACAAAATGGACATGGTCTACAAATTACACAAAGCATTGTATGGTCTGAAACAAGCTCCTAGAGCATGGTATGAAAGATTTCATAACTACCTTATTTAGATTGGCTTCTAGAGAACTAATGATAATAGTAGTTTGTGTTGGAATATTCAAATATGGAAAGAGTACTTATGAGAGGGGGGGGGGGGGGGGGTGAATCATAAGTATCATATTTTAGCCAATAAAACTTTTAACTAAAAGTAAATTGCATGCATGTAAATACATCAAATAAACATGTAACAAAACACATGCATCAATAACACTTAACACTGGAATTTGGTAACCCAAAAACCCTCCAGGAATAAGAAGGTAAAACTGGGGTGGGGATGATACCCACAAAAATTACTGCAACAATATTGTTCAACCACTTTTGATGGTCTGCCCTATTAAAGGCCTGCCCTGTTAAAGGCTTTACACTGTGTCAATAGTGACCTAGTTAGAGGCTTTCAAACACTTAACATGAAGTGTTAGCCTGTTAAAGGATTTTATCACCTAGTTAAAGGATTTATCAAAATAGCTGTTAAGCTAACCTATCACCATAGGATTTTCATTCTAATACAATTGCTAGAGAGTATTAGGTACAATAAACCTGACTGATTACAATCCTTGATTGCTGATTGCAGGCACTTATTCTGCTTTCTCTAATCTGGATCCTTTTGTGATCTGATAATCCTCACTTATGAAAATAGAATTCCTTGCAAACCCTTGTATGTCTTTCTCATACCACTCATCTCTTACATTTTACAATGAAGTTTCATCTTCCTTATTAAGATATTTGAAGATTTAGGGTTAGGTATGGATCTACGATCCATATTCAATCTTCATTTTTTGCTCAATACTTATCTTTTGCTGATTGGTTGCATGCCTTTAGCATTTTTCTTATTGGCTGCATGCAAATTGCATAGGAAAAATAAAATATTTGATCTCATCATTAAATCCTTCGAGATTTACCTTATGTCGGCTGTAAAAACTATTTGCATCATAGTTTGTGCAATTACAAACTCTTATGCTGATCTACTGAGTTACTCGGCTCCTGAAGTATTGCTGATGCTTGCACATGCTGTTTCTTGGATAGCTTGACACCTTAACAAAATTGTATTACTCGGCACCTTATGTTACTCGGCACTTGTTAACGCTCAACACTTGTTAACATTCGATATCTGATCTTCACTCGATATCTGATCTTCACTCGGCATCTGATCTTCACTCGACATCTGAAAATTACTCGGTACATGAAGATCACTCAGCATGCATGATGTACTTGGTATCCAATGTGGAATATGATTAAGTGTGTTGGCACTCAAGTGTCAAAAACATTATGATGTTAACAATCTCCCCCTTTGACATGAGTGACAAAAACATTTAACTAACCTTATAAATACATTTACTTAATCTAATTGGTATGTACATATTGAGAACTTTGATCAAAATTTGTGACTTACAATCTTACAATATATACCTCAAAAATTTTGTAACTCCCCCTGAGTTGATTATGCCTTATCTGTATATCAATGCTCCTCCTTTGTATTTGTTTGTATATGTTCTCTCCCATTAATTTATCTCATATCTATATCTCTCCTTATTAATCTATTTTCTCCTTATTAATTTGTTTCTACCCCTTATTTGATCTGTATCTCCCTCTTTTTGACACTTATGTCAAAGAATGTTTAAGGGTTAAGACCATATTTAGCCAAAAATGTGCTATTTACCTCCATAATCATTCTGAGAGCTGCATCCCAATTGTTCAAAGTAATTTCTAGTGACTTATGCTGGATAGCAGTCTCGACAACAAGATGAATAAGTCCATATAATGTAGAAAGATTTGGATCTTTCTTGAGTACATTTTCAGCATATACTTGCTCTTTATGGAGTATCTCTAAATGTGGGGTAATGGAGGACTGGAGGTGTATTACTTTGGCCTTAATATTAGCCTCATCTGCTGTTAAGACAACTATTTCTTTGTGAGTGTGAAGTGATTGAGCAAAATGCTTCTCACTTTGAGCTGGATCACTTGGTAACTGCATGCTTGAAATGTTTAAATTTCTTTCCAAGCTCAGTATCTCTTGGCTTGTTTCTTGTGTGAAGTATGAAAAATCACACAACTTTTTATACAGTGAGAATATATTCTCAAGTACCTTCTTTACCTTATCAATAAGCTTTGCCAATTCTACTTGTGAAAGTGCGATTTGTTTTGATATTTTCTCATTCACTTTCCCTTGAAATTTTCTTTCTGACCATTCCATAAGTTTTGCATTGGTTTCTAGGTCTTCATTTGTCACCTGGTCAACAATATCTATTAGTTGCTCTGTGATATGTTTTGACTCATCCAGTGATTGCAAACTGAAGGCATCCATAAAGATATCCTTGATCTCATAAAGTGTTTGCTTATTTTTATACTCTTTCCTGAGTATTTCCTGTCTTTTCCTTCTATTTAGTGCATCCTGCACCTCATTGATTTGATCAATGGTTATTGATTTTGAGTCATAGCTCAGTATGACTATCTCTTCATCTAATTCAGGGTCTCCATAGTGAAGTACCCTTGCAACTCTGGTAGTACTGGATGATGGTACTGAAATCTGCAATGGCTGGTGTGAAGGAGTTCCTGAGGTAGGCAAATTTATTAATGTTTGAATTGACTCCTATTCTTTAGGGGTTTTTACTATTTCCTCCTCCTTCTGTTTACCATGATCAATTATTGTTATCTATGGAAGTACACCTTGTGTTTGTGCTGTAGGATCAGATGTAATAGTCTGTCCTGTTTGTTCTATACCTTTTTCTACAACTGCACTTTGCTTTTGTCTTGCAGCATCAATTATACTTGTTGGTATTTCAAATTGACTACTAGTAGTTGTGATAGAAGGTGGTTCTTATGTATTCACCTTATCTTTAACTATACTTTCTACTAGTTTTTGTAACTCATCTATATTGACCAATACTGGATCTGCACATAATATTGCTTGTTGTGTTGATTGGTCAAGAATTCTTTTTAGATCTTCTGCAGTTAATGGATTGATATTCTGACCAGAAGTATCAGGAACATTAGTAATTGTTATAGTATCTATAAGTGAGATGGATGCTTGTGGAGGGCTAGGGGTGGCAATTGTGTGTCTTGCACACTCTGATCTGGTTGCTCTTCTAGCTCAGCTGTTGCCATTGTATCCTATTTTTGTACCTCTTCCTCCTCTCCATCTTTCTTTTCTTCTTCTTCTTTCCTCTTTTGTTCTATTATCTTTTCTTCTTCTTCTTCCCTTTTTCTCCTCTCCTCTGTTGGTACAAAAACTTCTTCCTTGTATTCTTCCTCAAGAAAATCTTCAAACCTTTTGTACAAATTCTTCCATGATTTCATTATTCTTTGAACAATTTCTTCCATTCTATTTTGAAGTATAAAGAATGCCCTGTATTTGGGTGTAAACCTGTTATTATGCCTTTTGACTGCTTTGCTAATTTGTTCCCTGGTCAAATCTGGCAATACAATGGCTAGGGTTGATTCCTTCATCTCCTTCTCCATTTTAAAGCAAAAATGCCATCTGTCTTCTATAATTTTTGACAGCTCCTTTAGCAATTGACCATCTAGTTCAAGTGGAGTGTACTTGAACTATGCCATCATTCCATACACTGTTTCTTCTATCTTATTTTGTTCTTCTTTTGTAAATTTACTAAAATCAACTTTATTTAAATTATTCAAGTCACCACTTGCAATCTTTTTACATAGGGTATCAATTGATGAATTACTTACCTCTTCTATTTGCTCTTCTTCATCAGTGTCAGGTTGAGCCACATACCTTCTTCTTTTCCTCGGCTCTTCCTATGATTCCTTGACTTGTTTCTTCTTGGTAACTTCCCCTTTATACTTTTGAGTAGAGGCTCTTGTTGATACTCATGTTGTTGGCTTTTGAGGTGATGGAGTGGCAGCTTTCTTGATCTGGGCTTGGCTGAAGGCTGTTCTGTTTCCTTTCTCTTCTTTGGCTCGGCTTTAGTTGGTGCTTCCTTGGCTTCTTATTCCTTTGCACCTTCCTCCTTGTCTTCTCCAAGACCTTGAGTTAGTTCCATTGGCCCTTGTTCCTGCTCATCTTCATCCTCACTGTCATCTTCTTCTTCTTCTGCCTCAGCCTCAATTTCTTTGCCAAACTTCTTCTTGATCTTCTTGATTAATTTATCTTTCTTCTTCAATGTAGAAGTAGTTTTTAATTCCATGTTTATTTTTGATCTTACCACATCATAAGTGCTAAAATGTGGTGCATTTTTATCTGCTTCCTCTGCCAATAATGCAGTTATTACTGCTGATGCCTCATCAATATTGATTTCGTATCCAAATGGCCTTAGCCATCTTACCCTTGGTATTACTGCTTGAATGTAAGTAAAATCTATCTCAACTAAGAAATAAATGTCATTAGTATGATTTTCTACTAAGGAAGCTGGTATCCTTGACCTTTGCTTCATGGATTTCTTGAAATCCTCAAAATAGCTTGTCATCAAGGTATCAAAATTTTCTCCCATTTGCTCTATATATTCATTAATTTGTGCAATGATGGTTCTGTCCTTCCTCCATGCTACTTTACCAAAAGAAGGAAATTCA
Source organism: Cupressus sempervirens (assembly GCA_028749045.1). Taxonomy (NCBI): domain Eukaryota; kingdom Viridiplantae; phylum Streptophyta; class Pinopsida; order Cupressales; family Cupressaceae; genus Cupressus; species Cupressus sempervirens. The sequence continues at coordinate 953,707,403 of CM053792.1, read as the reverse complement.
TTCTGTACATAAAAGAATATGCAAACTAGAATTGTTCCAAATTTACATTGTGTGCTTTTTGTTCTTCTTATGGCAACTAGGTTTTCATTGATATGTTGCAATTGTAGTTCTGCAAGATCATAAGTATGATCCTTTTTCACCAATTTGTAGCCTACATCTACTGCAATGCATGGTACACTGTTGAGTCCACTGGATTGATAGAATTTGTGAGCAATGACTCTAACAGAAAATTCTACTAGTGGATCCTATATGGTATGAATTGTCATTCCTCTTTTGTCCCATTGTGCACCAGTATTCCTTTCAATGACCTCCTTCGATTCACTTCTTAGGGTTTTGTACTGATCTAGGGTTGGGTACCCTGTTACTCTATGTATAATTTCCTTTGTCAATTTGATGGGCATATCTTCTAACCACAAGTTTCCACCATGGATTCTGCTCAGTACAAGTCTAATCCATTCAGTTTTGAATACGGTGGGAAAACTTAAAACTTGGGTCAAACCCTTCCTTTCAATGATTTTAAATTCTTCTTTCAGTACTCCATCTACACATAGTTTATCATAAGCTTGTCTAATTTCCATGTCTCCTAGAGCTCCTATCTTGCAATTGTAACATTTCCTCACATCTTGAACCATTACAACTTTTGGGGGAATGTGGGAGAGAGCTCCGGCTGGGTCATTTTTGTAGGCAACTTCGGGAATAGGGCAGAAATCAAGTTGCTTCACTTCATTTGAAACTAACTGGACTTCAAATGACTCTTTTTCCTGGGTTTTCTTTGAACTTGATGCCATTTTTGCGAACTAGGGTTTTTACAACAAATGGGTATGAAACTACGTAGCTTGGCACAAACGAAAATACCTTTAGATCGATGAAAAATGTGTTGAATGAGGTTCCAATTTGCTTGAAATACTAGATTCTTTCTATGAAGTCGCTCAACTCTCTTTCTTCTCCTTTGCTTCTTGATCACGATGCAAAAAATTGATTGGAATCGTGATAATATACCCTAATTTCATCACATTGAATACTCAACTGCCAACTTGGCTTCTAAAGAAATTTTGACCTAACTCAGCTTCCATTATTTCCATTTTACTCAGCTTCCATTAGAGTTATCCAACTCAGCATCAATTTTCAGCTCGGTCGCTGTTGGGAGCTTGGCATTTGTTTGAATTTAACTCGGTATCCAAAGTCATCTTGGCATCAACATTTAGTTTTTGTCTTGACATCTTGTTTCATGTAGATTTATACTTTTCTTAGCTTCTTTGTCTTGGGACTGATGTATGATATAGCTTTGTATATCAGTCCTGTGTACTTCTTGTGCTTAGTTTGATGAAGTATGATCACTTGACCCATTGGGTGAAGTGATCCCTCCACTTGATGTGTTGCACTCTTCCTTCTTTTTTCAAGTCTTATTCATTTGCCCTATTATCTTTTCAAAATCAATCTTTTGTTTTCCTTTGTTATCTTCAATCTTGGGTGCCTTTGATCTTGTAGGACAGTTTCTGCTAATATGACCAATTTTCAAACAACTAAAACATGTAGTTTGATTCAACCATCTCTTGTAGTTTCCTTTGAAATGTGTTCTTATATAGTTCTATGGTATATGTCCATATTCTTGACAATAGTGACAACTGTACCTGGTGTTGTAATCCCAATGATAATGACTTCCATTTCCTTCTATTTTTGCTGGTTGATTTGATGTCCACATAGGTTTTGATCTGCATTCAAATGCCCTATGTCCATACTTTTTGCAATTATAACAATGTCCATCAAATCTTTGAGTCCTTGTGACATTGGATCTGCAATTTTGTGTCACATGTCCTTGCATGTTGCACTTGTGATAGAAACTTTTGGGTATGTTTGATTGATTGAATCTTCTACTCCTGCACACATTAGTTGTATGTCCCTTCTTATTACAGTAATGAAAAGTGGGTTTTGAATTCTTACCTTTGTCACTTCTTTGTTCAACACTTTTTGACGATTCTCCAACTTTAGTGCTATTGTATCCTAGTCCTAATGTATCATGGGCATATTTTGGTGATTTCAACAACTATTCAAAATACTTGATGGCTTCACTTGATTTATTGAGATTCTTTGCTACCTCTTTTTCTCTATTCAATTCATTCTGCATTTGTTCATTCTGCATCTTCAAGGTGGAGATCTCAATATCTTTTACATTGAGTTCATGATGAAGGTTCATCATTTGGGCAAGTGTATCCATCTGCATGTTTGAGATCCTTGTCAGTTCAGTACATTTTTCTTCAAGTTTGTTTGCAAGATTTCTTTTATCATTTTCCAACATCACTTTATCTTCAACTGCTCTTTTCTTGTGTTCAGTAATTTCACATATCATTATGGCCTATGATTCATGTTCTATCTTGAGAGATCTTATCTCCTCTGCTTGAATTTTGTTTTTCTCCATTAGTTCTGCTATTGCTGCATCAAACTCTTTAGTGTCTCCACTGGAAAATATGTTGGTGGTATCAATCTCCTTGTAGTGTATATCATTTTCAGCTATGGCTAGATCCTTCCTCTTTTTTAATGAGTTTCTCAACTTGTTTTTGAATTCTTCCAAGCTATGCAAAGAAAGTTGCACCTCTATCACCTAATTTTCAATGATCTTTCCAAGTTTGAAAGCTTCCATCTTTAGATCTTTTCCTCCAAGCTGTTAGGCTTTTTCCTTAAGAGAACCTGGATTAAGCTCTGATACCAATTGTTGGAATATTCAAATATGGAAAGAGTACTTATGAGAGGGGGGGTGAATCATAAGTATCATATTTTAGCCAATAAAACTTTTAACTGAAAGTAAATTGCATGCATGTAAATACATCAAATAAACATGTAACAAAACACATGCATCAATAACACTTAACACTGGAATTTGGTAACCCAAAAACCCTCCAGGAATAAGAAGGTAAAACTGGGGTGGGGATGATACCCACAAAAATTACTGCAGCAATATTGTTCAACCACTTTTGATGGTCTGCCCTGTTAAAGGCCCACCCTATTAAAGGCTTTACACTGTGTCAATAATGACCTGGTTAGAGGCTTTCAAACACTTAACATGAAGTGTTACCCTATTAAAGGATTTTATCACCTAGTTAAAGGATTTATCAAAATAGCTGTTAAGCTAACCTATCACCATAGGATTTTTATTCTAATACAATTGCTAGAGAGTATTAGGTATAATAAACCTGACTGATTACAATCCTTGATTGCTGATTGCAGGCACTTATTCTACTTTCTCTAATTTGGATCCTTTTGTGATCTGATAATCCTCACTTATGGAAATAGAATTCCTTACGAACCCTTGTATGTCTTTCTCATACCACTCATCTCTTACATTTTACAATGAAGTTTTGTCTTCCTTATAAAAACATTTGAAGATTTAGGGTTAGGTATGGATCTACGATCCATATTCAATCTTCATTTTTTGCTCAATACTTATCTTTTGCTGATTGGTTGCATGCCTTTAGCATTTTTCTTATTGGTTGCATGCAAATTGCATAGGAAAAATAAAAGATTTGGTCTCATCATTAAATCCTTCGAGATTTACCTTATGTCAGCTGTAGAAACTATTTGCATCATAGTTTGTGCAATTATAAACTCTTATGCTGATCTACTGAGTTAATCGGCTCCTGAAGTATTGCTGATGCTGGGCACATGCTGTTTCCTGGATAGCTTGGCACCTTAAAAAAATTGTATTACTTGGCACCTTATGTTACTCAGCACTTGTTAACACTCAGCACTTTTTAACACTCGGTATCTAATCTTCACTCGGTATCTGATCTTCACTCGGTGTCTGATCTTCACTTAGCATCTGATCTTCACTCGGCATCTGAAAATTACTCGGCACATGAAGATCACTCGGCATGCATGATGTACTCAGAATCCAATGTGGAATATGATTAAGTGTGTTGGCACTCAAGTGTCAAAAACATTATGATGTTAACAGTTTGTACATCAAGGAAGGACTAGATAACAAGATTGTCTTGTTAGAAATATTTGGGGATGATACTTTGTTTACAAGGAATGATGATCTATGCAAAAGAATTTGTAGAGAAAATGAAAAAAGCGTTTGAAATTTCTATGTTTGGTGAGATTAAGTTCTTTGTTGGTTTTCAGATACAATAGAGCAGGAAGGGTATCTACATCACTCAGTCTAAATATATCAAGGAGATACTCAAGAAGTTTGGTATGGAAGATTCAAAACTAGTTGGAACCCCCATGTGTACTAGACTAAAGCTTACTAAAGATGATGATTCAAAAGAGGTAGATCAGACCTTATACAGATCAATGATTAGAAAATTATAGTATGTAGTCCATACAAGGCCTAATATTGCTCTTGCAATGGGTATAGTGGCAAGATTCTCAGTAAAACTCAGAGAAAACCACATGATGACAATGAAAAGAATCTTGAGATACTTGAAAGGCACTAAAGATTATGGCTTGTGGTATAAACTTGGAAGAAATCTAGACTTAAAAGTGTTTACTGATGCTGATTGGGTAGGACACATTGATGACAAAAAGAGAACAAGTGGTGGAGCATTCTTTCTTGGAAAAAGGTTGGTATCTTGGACAAGAAAAAAACAAAATTGTACATCCCAATTCAAAGCAGAAGCAAAATATGCTACAACAACAGTAAATTGTTCTAACATTGTTTGGTTTAAACAATTGTTGGAAGGAATGAAGGTTGAGATCAAAGAACCAGTTGTTATGTTTTGTGATAATACAAGTGCAATTAACATATCAAAGAATCCAGTGATGCATTCCAAAACCAAGCATATTGCTATAAAATACCACTTTGTTAGAGAATTGGTGCAGGATAAATAAATTAGATTGGAATATGTCCATACAAAAGAATAGATTGTAGACATATTCACCAAGCCATTACCTAAGGATGCATTCTTCTATCTAATAGGTAAGTTAGGGGTCATTCCCTTATTTGAAGCTCACTAAAATAAAGTTTTAGTGATGCATTAATAGGAACCAAGTTGAAGATCTACCAGTTGATGTAGCATAGTCAAGAGAACATTGCATATGAATCAGTACTCAAGGTACATTGATACTCATTTGGTATGTGTTGTCTTTGGCATGTGTTATCAAAGAGGGAGAGTTTATTGTCATTCTAAAATTTGTTTAAGGGAAAGTTTATTGTCTTTTTGATTTTTTTTTTGAAGAAGCTATGCAATTCTTTCATAGAGGGAGATTACTACATTAGAGATGTTTATGGTATAAAATCTTAGAGGGAGAAAATTTCTGTCAGAGAAAGACTTGTTTTCAAATTTTATTGTGCTATAACATGTTGTGTTTCCATCAATGCCAAAGAGGGAGATTGTTGAATACAATTGTCTAATTATGTGTTGTCTTTGATGTTACAAAAATGTCATATTAGTTGGCAGACAGTTCTTACTGAGCTCATTTGGCTAGCAAGGCAATTTTCCTTGTCTACCAAGCATTCATGTAAATTGCTTTGCATAGATAATGTCTACCAAGCTCACTCGAGCATTGAAGGAAATTGTGGCAGAAAGCAGTGCTAACTGAGTTCTCATGGTTAATGAAGGAAAGTTGGTCAGAGGTTAGTGTTTACCAAGTTCACTTAGTTTCCAAAGGATTTTGCAAAGTTCGCAGTGTTAACCAAGCTTTTGTTGGTGACCACAAGAAATCATTTTAGGATCAATATTTACTGAGCAGGGTCGACCAATGAAGGATTTTGTTGATTTGAGAAATAAAGTTTAGTTATTTCAAGTATTAATTCTAGCCAATTGTGGTAATGATTATTGGTAATTGTAAGTTGTAATTGGTCCAACTTGATAATTTGAATGGTATAAATGAAAAGTCAAGTTGAGATTCTAAAGTGTATGAGTGAGTATGCAAGTGTATTGATTGTTTAAAGAGGAAAGTGTGAGCGAATTTGAAGGATGGTTAGATATCCTTGAGGAGCAGCAAAGTTATATTTGATCAGGAAGGATCTAGCATGAAGTAGAACAAAGATCTATAATCAACAAGTTTAGTTGCATCTCATTCAGGTCATTTCATTGTAACTTTCTTACCATTGTAGCAGTGATTCCAAAATCTCTTAGTAGAGTTGGTTTAACAACCAGTTATAAATCCTCTAACAAGGTGACAGTTCCATTGAATTTTTCTAAAGACCTTTGGCAAGGCCACTCCTAATAGGGTGATTAAATCCTCTAACAAGGTCACAACTAACAATGTGTTTTGTAACTTTTAACCAGGTTGGCTCCTAACAGGGCTCACTTTAGAAGAGTGAAAATTAGTAGCTAGTTACTTGGTAGTTTTTTCCATATTGGATTTCCATGTTAAATCTGGTGTCTCATGTGTTCATGTTATTTCTTTTATGCTTGCATGTTAATCACTACGAATGATTAAAATCTATTAAAGTATAACATACATTGCATTTACTAAGTTACAACATTTTAAGCATGTTTACTGAGTTACAATAGTAAATAGTTTTATCAGATGTCTAAGGGATCTGTGGACTTATTTTTGTGGTAACTGATTCACCCCCCCCCCCCCCTTTAGATACTCCATCTATATTTCCAACAGTAAGAACTATGCTTTCTTACTCTACATACAAAGGTTTCAAAGTTTATAAAATGGATGTGAAGTCATCATTTCTTAATGGTATACTAGAAGAAAAGGTTTACATTGAGCAACCAAAAGAATTTTTTGATCCAAACAACATGAACATGGTATGTAGATTACACAAAGCTTTATAAGGTTTAAAGAAAGCCCCAAGAGCATGGTATGAAAGGCTTCACAATTATCTTGTGAAGATTGGTTTTGAGAAGACTAATGATATAATCAATCTATATTTGTAGATAGAAGGAGGTAAAGGGATTTTACTAGCTAAAATATTTGTTGATGATATCATATTTAGAGGAAAAAAATCCATTGTGTAAGACATTTACAAATGAAATGAAGAAAGAATTTGAGATGTCTATGTTTGGAAATATAAAGTTCTTCATCATTTTACAACTATATCAAATGAAATATGTATTTACATCACTCAGTCTAAGTGTGTAAAGGAAATATTGATTTTTTTTGGTATAGAGGATTCAAAACTTGTTAGCACTCCTATCGTGATAGGACACAAACTATCCAAAACTAATGGTTTTGTTGAATTAATTCAAACATTATACAAGTCTATGATTGGCAAGTCACACTATGTAGTAAATAGTAGACTTGACATTGCATTAGTTGTTGGGATTTTTGCAAGGTTTTCTACAAACCCTAGGGAGAATCATATGATGGTTGTTAAAAGGATCATGAGATACTTGAAAGGAATGAAAGACTATGGTCTATACTACAAGATAAATGATAAGTTTAAATTAGGATCCTATATAGATGTTGATTAGGCTAGAAAAATTGATTATAGAAAGAGTACACGTGGTGGAGCATTTTTCTTAGGAAAGATATTGGTCACCTAGACTAGTAAGAATCAAAATTGTATATCTCAATCTACTATTGAAGCTGAGTATGTGGCTGCTATAGTAAATTGTACAAATGTGGTAAGTATCAAATAGCTACTCAAATGAATGAAGGAAGAAATTACTAAACCTATGGTACTTTATTGTGATAATACAAGTTCTATAAACATATCAAAAAACCTTGTGATGCACACAAAGACAAAACATATTGCAATCAGGTATGATTACTTGAGAGAGTTGGTTCAAGACAAAGAAGTGAGAATGGAATATATGAATACAAAAGAACAGATAGCTAATATATTCACAAAATTTTTACCTAAGGATTCCCATGAATATCTTAGAGGTAAGCTAGGGGTAATACACCTATCCAAAGCTACTCAAGAAGCAAGAGTAGTGCCCTATATCAGTTGAGTTGAATGCCATATTTTAAAAATTTGGTGCAATGGATCTTACTTTAGGATCTGCCTAAAGTAATGAAGGAGTTGAATCAAAAGATTTATAGTCACATGCAAGGTGATAGAGGGAGAATTTAAATTGATTATATCTATGTGAAAATATGACAAGTCTTTGGCATTGTTATCAAAGAGGGAGATATAGGAAAGAGGGAGAAATCCCTAGTGAGAAAGCTATAAGACAAAGAGAGATCAAAGAAGGAGATTGACAAAGCTTACATTAGCCTATACAAAGGAAGCACATATACTTATAGAGGGATAAATTTCAAAGATATTAATTTTCTTTTTGATATTGTTGTTGGTATTGGTTTGTCGTCAATGCAAAAGAGGGATATTGTTGAAAAGAGATTGTTTGAAGTGTATAACCTATCATGGAACAATCATTATTTTTTAAATGATGTAAAATCTACTACTTGCTGGTGAGACAATTTCTTTTTGGTCTGAATGTTATCATTTGTTTGATTGATGAAGAGGATTTGAAAAGAGAAGATAACAAGAGAACCTAGAGAAAGGTTGAGTTATTTGGTGTATAAAAGGAGCAAGAAGACCAAGTAAGACATTTATTATATTATTTATTGTTGATCTAATTAATGATAAAGTAAATGGTTACTTTAGCTTAGCCAAGAAGAAGTGTTTTCTTAAAAAGTGTCTACCAAGCTTGGTCGACCAAATAGTATATGCCGAGAATCAGTAAAATTTACTAAGTGCTGAGCATTAGGAAAATACCAGTAGTGACCGAGCTGAGAAGACATAGTTGGTGCTGAGAAACCTAGTTTTGGCCTAGCATCGAAAGACTATTATTTTTGAGTGAATAGTGTAGATGTCAAGTGATATTAAAAAGTATTAAATCAAATATTTGATGAATCTAAGCCAACTAATTTGATTTCTTGAATTATGTGAAGCATGTGGAAGATAAGTCTGAGGAGATGGTGGCACATAAATCAAGATAAACCATTTTGAGACAAATTCAAGAAAGATTATAGAAGAAGTTTCTAGAAGGACTAAAATGGAAAAGTGGTTAGATTCGTTGAATCTTACCTAACCCTAAAATGGATGATTATGGTTAAACAAAAAAAGATATAAATTCTCTATTTATAGAGATAGCATGCTAGAAGAAAAGGTTTTCATGGGTGAGAACCTAAGGAAGACAAGAAGTCTAGGGCATTGCTTCATTTGGTGGCCAAATAGAAGAGACTACAATTGGCATACAAAGCAAGAAGGCTTAAGAGGTTGGATTCTTGAAGGGTGACCAAGCTATTAGAGGTGAAGAGTATGAATGCCAAGCAAAATGGAGGACTAAACTAGAGATTTGTAATCTACAAGTTAGTTATATTTTATTATCAGATCAAGTCTTGTTGTTACTTTCCAACAACTATATCAGTGTGGGTAAGTCCTTTGGATTAAGATTGACCTAACAATCATTTTTAAATCCTTTAACCGAGTGACATTATAATAGAATGTTCTAAAGTCCCCCAACAAGGTTCACTCCTAATAGGGTGATTGAAATTCTTTAACCAGGTCACATTTAACAATGTGTACTCTAATCTTTAACAAGGTTGGCCTTTAAGAGGGCATCACTTCATAAGAGTGAAATTGGATAGCATGTTACTAGTGGTTTTACCCAAATTGGGTTTCCATGTAAAATCCTTGTGTCAAATTGTGTGAATGAGTTTTTAGCATTTTATGTTTACATTTTTGCAAAGTTATTTTGACCTAGGATAGTGACCTACTAAGTTAAGATATTGAATAATCTAATGGATGCATGTATGGTATGCTTTTATGGATATGAATCTATTAAGCACTAAAATGTTTTATTTGTACATTTGGACCTTGGATAACCGATTCACCCCCACTCTTAGTTATTCTAAAGAATTTCAATATTTTTTTCACTAAGTTGTATATTTGGTTCTTATTTGAGAGTTGGCCTTTGTATTTAGTTTTGGGTTGTGATTTAATGTATTGGATCAATCATTGGGATGCATGTAGAATATTATTTGGTCAATCTTCTTCAATATGATGATCTAGAAACTTGTGTAAGCCATTTTGGAAAGTATAAATAGAGAATCATGGACTAGGTTTGGGGGAAATAATATGTAGAGGGAATAAGAGGAAGAGATTGTAGATCTCTTGTGTTGGGGTTATTTTTTATGTATATGGATCATTGTATTGGTCATAACTAGGAAGGCCTCATAGTTGGCCATGTATGATGCAAATTGATGAATAAATGAAATACTATTAGTTATCTCTCCTTTTGGTGTTTTCCTAGATGAATTTCTTTCATTATGTAACTCAACAAGGTTTGGTTGAGTTTTAGGCAAGCCTTTGGCCCTACCTTTCAATATATCTCCTTGTGCTAATAACTATTGTTAATCTTTGATTATGTTTAATGACATGGATGGTTGAATAGTCATCTAGATTTCTATGGATCTTTTTTTTGCAATTTTCACACTTTGATGATGTGGATTACTTAGATAGAATGAGATCTTACAAGTTTTGTCTCTTTTTTTCCCCCTTTCCTTGGAATCCATTACCATTCCATCAATAATCCCTATCAAAAAAAATTCCACTACAATATTGCATGCAACCAGTTACCTCCTTGCATGCACTTTACTCTTTTGTTTCTTATATGTATTCATATCCTCCTATAATAGAATTCAAAATGTTCACTTTTGTACAATTTTATCATTCAAAGAATATTTTCGAAGAATTTTTCCTGTGAATGCTTATCTATCCATGCCAACTAGAGGAGATTAGATGTATAATATGGTCAAACTAAAACCATGGATTGAGAAGGGAATAGTATAAACATCTCTCGCACTCTTCTCTCCATTCTAACTTCACCAAGTTGTTTATTTGTTGTGGCATTTGTTAAATCCATATGATCATTTTAACTAGAGTAATGTTTGTACCCTTAAATGATGGGAATATGCAATAACATAAATGATGGTTTCTCAAAATTAAATTTCTATTTTAATATATTTAATACCCATTAGAATAACTTCTCAAAAAAAATTACATTTTTATATAAAATATTATCTAGTAATCACAATTTTTATATCTTGTTTCAATTTACATGTTTATACCATGGCTTCATTAGATAACAATTTTGTGTTATTTTCTTTTTTATATGTAAACTTAATTTTATATATATATATATATATATATAAAATGTAGTATAGAGCAGATTTCCACAATAAAAAATGTGACAAAATAATAACAATTACAGATATGAAAATATATATATATAATGTAGTATAGAGCAGATTTCCACAATAAAAAATGTGACAAAATAATAACAATTATAGATATGAAAATAATTTGTGAAGTTGTACTCTATCTAAAATTTATTTTTGATACTTGTTTTTAAGAAAATAATAATATTTTTTCATAGTTGTTACTATCACTTATAATATTGGTATCTTTATTCACCTCTAGAATTTTGAGTCAAGTCATTGACCTATGTAATATTAAAATAGTGATTGCAACTTTATTGATATTAAAATGTGCAACATCTTAATAGTAATGTTAATTTTTTTTAACATGACTTCAACACTTTACAATGCATTAAAAACTAGGTGCACTTAATGAATATTTACAACAAAAAATCCACTTGAAATATGGGCATTTCAGTTATAATTTTACATTTCTCACACTCTTTTCTCTAATTGGGTTGTTATATTAACTTCTTTTCAAAAATTCTTTTCACCTTATGAGGGGATTTTTTTTTCTAACTTACTTAGTCTATCCTATCTATGTTTCTTATATTTCACTGAGACTTTATGTTTTTCTTGAAGGGTTTGCAATCTCTTATGTCTCCTTTGTAGACAAAATTCTTATAGGAGATTTTATTTCAAATAAAGATATAATATATGTTTCATGCATGTCCATTTCATGCATAATTATGTGCCTCATCTCTATAAATCAATGACATTACTAATCCTTCATTATAATTCTTGAAGTCTTATGAGTCATCCTTTCATTATTTCATTGGTGAACACTATTATTAATTGCTCTGATTAACATAAATTACTATCGATACTTATATGGTCTAGACCATCTACATATTTGGCCTTATTCAATTTTTCTAAAATGTTTTGATACCATCTTTTCATGCACTTTTTATGGTATCTTTATATGCAATTTGTTACATTTTTATGGTTTTGATACCATATCTTTGTATACACTTTTGTTACATTTTTTTGGTAAGTTATGTATGGTACCTATTGCCATAAAAGCTTGCACCCTTGTCCAAAGTTTTTACTTATGGACAACCTTGTAAAACATGGAAAAAACCTCCAAGCTGTCAGATTTGAACTATGAGGTTGAGTCTCTGGAGAAGGTTAGCTTCCTTTACTATCAGGATGCACCTAACTACTCTTGGAGAGGAAAAGGGAGAGAAAAATACAAGAAAACAAATATAACTATTCTAGCCTAAGGGGTGATGCACCAAAATAGAGTGTTCAATCCTATCTCTACCGATACATGCACACTTGAACTATTATGATAGCAAAAGATATACACATCCAAACTTTAAAAAAAAAAACCCAATAACCACATGCAGATCACACAACCAGATAAATTACTCAAGGAAGAAGAGAGTTCACTTGTATATCATTCATAGGTCAAAAGATACAATCATGCAAATTGTAGACAACCACAAAACATTGAGGAGAGGCAAATAGATCTTGCACAATACATCAATGGCTGAAAGAGATAAGGTAGGAAGTCATGAATAGTTCAGAGGAAAAGAGAATTTACAATGTTCATGCCAAAACATGCCAAGGAACATATAGAAGGATTGACCCTAAGAAATATTACAAAATTTTCCTTTATAGTTCAGGCATAACTCAAATAGCTTCCACCCTAAGGAAAAACACAACTACTACCATTGAGATTGTAGAGAACACTCATACAGATTAAGAAGATCCGATCCTAGAAAAAATCTAGATGTAAGAAAATGTAATATTTTTCCAAAACCATAGCCTTGAGAAGATAGAAACAATGACTATTAATGTATAGTTGGGTAGATAGATAACCAAGCAATGAGTGAGTGCTCCTTTTACATTTAACAAGCATGGAAGGTAGATGAAGTGACTAGTATTCGATCGAGCAGATTGTTAGGGTTAAACCACAGACATAAATAAAAATTACATGCAAATATAACCAATATCAAAAAATAATAGATCACACAAAAAAGAACACAAGACACCAAGATTTAACGTGATTCACCCAAACCTTGGGCTACGTCCACCAAATAGCAAGTCCAATATTTTATGATCTAGTGATTACAACTTGATTACAATCTGTAATCCCTTATAGCTCAATACTACCATAATAACCAAATTTTGCATCACCTTATGAAACAATCCCTAACCTTAAGCCCTTTTATACAAGTATTTTTATTGCTTTAGGGTTATAATTAATAATTACATGTCGGCCCAAAATCCTAATAAAATAAGGCCCAATTTTTTTTTTTTGGGTGATGTCCTGAGCCCCAAAGAATTTATGAAGTATGTACAATACTTTCCTGATCAGTCACCAAAAACTAATGAAGATTAATTTTTTTATTACACAACTATTATTCTTCTATATCAGCACACCAAGTTAGAAATATCAACAAGTCAACAATATTCAACATTTACCCTGTACCCTTCCCACAATTTTATTGTTTGAAGACCTTTTTATTTTCCATCTTGAACAAGTTAAAAATATCTTTATCTTGGTCAACCCAAGGACCTATAATCTTATGATTGTCAATGAAGTCAATACCCTTTGTAGCATCTCCAACCTAGAGCCTAGTCTCTACGATCTTACAATCATCAATTATCTCATGGTCAAAGGCACCCTCTATAACCTCTACAATTTTACAATCATCAAATCATCTTAAAATTGGGCCCTCCTTTTACCCTTCTTACAATCTTTCAACACACCAATATTTCATAGCATCAAAAGCCTACCAAACTGCCCTTACAATCTTACGATCGCAGTTAACTTAGCCCTTTGTCATGACTTCGGCAATCTCATCATTTTTACCTGCAATCTTATGACATTAATTCATCGTAAGATCAAAACACTTCATCTAACTTCCTTTTCCCTTAACTACAAATGCTAACTATGTTATTACCTTCCAAACTAGGCCTGCCATGTACACGTGTCAACCTCTCACTTTATCACATGAATTAAAGGTCGAGAAACTCTACATAGAGACAAAGTGGTGGTTGTGGATCTTATTTTATCTGATAGTGATGAAGATACATTAATCCTATCAGTACCTCAATCAATGAGAACACAACCCTTTGCTAGCTCATCTAACATCTTTTCCATCTCGCTTGTGACCCACAAAAGAAAAAAGGACCTACAATCACTTGATCATCTGCTCCTTATGATGTTATGATATCATGACCTTACGATACACACCCATCATAACATCTTACCACTGTTTAACTTGCCCGTCAATCTTACAATTGTAGTTTATTGTGGCATCACAACACTTTACCCTTGCATCCATGATCCTATGACATTGGTTAGGTTAACCGTTTCATGACATCGAGAAAGGCAACATGAAGGTCTTCAACTAGATGATGAAACCCTCGATCGTAAGATTAGGGCTCTTAGAAAATGATATGAAAATTTGAAATATGGCATGAAAAGCTAGGGTTTGTAGATTTTGATCAACTAGGCAATTTTGACATGATGAAAGGTATCTCTGGTTGGTTTTCTATAATGGTGTCAAAAAATGGGGGGGAGGCAAAATTGGCTAACAATACCTAGTTTTCAAGGTTAACTATCAACATTAGTTCTATTTGATTCCTAGTTACCTTATTTTTCATAGGGATTCATGGAGTTTCCATCCATCTCAGATATCGGGTTACACTTACTTCTATAGAGTTTCTCTCCTTTTACTCATTGTACTTTGTTGCATTTCACTTATATATTTCTAAGGCAATATTTTTTATTCACCCATAATTCTTAGAACATGTTAAATTAATAGCATATGTCACATATTTTTTTCATTGGTCTTAAGTATGGGATTCAAATGGAGATCATCTGTGCTCATTTTTTTCCTCCTTCATGTTTCCTATTTATAGAAAATGAGTATAGACATGATTGCCAATCTAAGTTATTTTATAATTTTCTAAATTATAGATTATTTTCTATCACATCTCTTTGTAACCTACTAATTTGGAAATGAGATTTCTAGGTTCATTACTTAGATCATGTGTCATGCACGTTGTGGATTAGCTACCCATTCACTTACAGTGAGTGTTAGATTATGGTGACTGATCAGGAAAGTACTATACATACTTCATAATTAGTGGGGTTCTGGCCGTGGCCGATGTTGTAGCTAACATATTACGATCGACATATGGCCGACATGTTGTAACCCTAAAATGAATAAAATACTTATATAAAAGTGCTTAGGGTTAGGTATTTTTCATTATGTTGTGATGTGAAATTGCTTCTTGCGGCGATATTGAGCTATAAGGGATTACGGATTGTAATCAGGTTGTAATCACTGGATTGTAATAAGATCGGACTTGTTGTTTGGTGGACGTAGCTTGGGGATTGGGTGAACCATGTCAAATCTTGGTGCCTTGTGTTCTTTTTTGTGTGATATATTATTTTCTATTATTGGTTACATTTGCATGTAGTGTTTTATTTCTGTCCTTGGTTTATCCTAACAAGTGGTATCAGAGCCTAGTTGTTTTTCAGTTATCCTCTACAAGAAAGTTTCATAGTTGAGTGAAAGCAATGGTAGATGAGGGTAAGATGAGGGTTGATAGGTTTAATGGGTAGAACTTCAAGTTATAGAAGATGCAAATGGAAGACTATATGTATCAGAAGGATTTATGGAAGCCGTTGGAAGGCAAAGAGAAGAATCAGGGAACTATGTCAGATGCTGAATGGGATCTTTTGGATAGAAAGACACTCAAAAGCATTCGATTATGCTTGGCACCATCAGTGGCATTTAATATTACAAAAGCAAAGATGATAGAAAAGTTGATGAAAACCCTAGCGACACTGTATGAAAAACCTTCCACTTCAAACAAGGTATTTCTCATGAAGCATTTATTTAATATGAAAATGGTAGAAGGTGGATTTATTACAGATCATTTAAATGAGTTTAATACAATTACTAGTCAGTTATCTTCTGTGGGTATCAATTTTGATGAAGAAATTAGGGCTCTCTATATTTTGTGTTCTTTGCCTGAAAGTTGGAATGGCTTGGTAATGGTTGTGAATAATTTTTTTCTTGGATCTAGTACCCTAAAATATGATGATGTGATCGGTGTTGTTTTGAGTGAGGAAACTTGTAGGAAATCCTTAGGCGGATCTACATCAGGAAGTGCTTTGAATGCACAAAGTAGGGGCATAATGACTTAGAGAGGAAGTAACTCTGGAAATCGTGAGAAATCAAGAGGAAAGTCAAAAGGGAAGAGGTCTCAATCAAGAGGATTGAATGACTACTGGTACTATGGGAAACCAGGGCACAAAAAGAAAGATTGCTAGAATCGAAAGAAAAATGAAGGAGATAAATCAGATGGAGACAAGGAGGCAAATGTGGTAAGTAACAAATCCAAAGAGGATGCTTTCCTTCTATCTTTAGAAAGTGTAGATGATTCATGGGTTTTAGATTCTGGTGCTTCATTTCATGCTACACCTCATAGAGGTTATTTCATTGATTATGTCCAAGGGGATTTTGGGCTTGTTTATTTGGGGGATAATGAAC
This sequence comes from Cupressus sempervirens, assembly GCA_028749045.1. NCBI lineage: Eukaryota > Viridiplantae > Streptophyta > Pinopsida > Cupressales > Cupressaceae > Cupressus > Cupressus sempervirens. The sequence goes on along the minus strand of CM053792.1, from coordinate 953,690,775 downwards.
CCTGTCAGATTGTTGGAAAGGGAAAAATTAAGATTAAGTTGCAGAATGGGAATCATTGGCTACTACATGAGGTAAGACATGTTCCAAGGCTGAGTAAGAATTTAATTTCAGTGGGGCAACTCGATGATGAGGGTTGTGTAGTTACTTTTAATGATAAAAATTGGAAGGTTTCAAAAAGTTCCCTTGTAGTAGAAAAAGGTGTGAAAGTAGGCACCTTATATCTTTGTACAGGTCATATTTTTCCTTCTACTTTGATTGTTTCAGAGAAAAATGAATGTTCAAGAACAATTGTTGCAGTTGAGCAGGGAGAACAAATAGCTAATGTAGATATTGATATAGTGCTGTGGCACAATAGACTTGGGCACATGAGTGAGAAAGGTATGAAAGTACTTCATTCAAAGAAAGTTTTACCAGGTCTAAAATGTGTTAATATGGATTTGTGTGAAAGTTGTGTGTATGGAAAACAAAAGAGAGTGAGTTTTTTAAAGATTGGGAAGGAAAATAAAAAGGAGAAATTAGAGCTTGTGCATACAGATGTATGGGGAGCAGCTAGGGTATCTTCGCTTGGTGGATCTCATTGTTATGTTACATTTATTGATGACACAACTAAAAAAGTATGGGTTTATTTCCTTAGATAGAAATTTGATGTATTTCAAACTTTTAAGAAATAGAAATGCTTGGTTGAAAATAAGACTGGTAAGAAATTAAAATGTCTTAGATTTGATAATGGTGGTGAGTATTGCAGTCATGAATTTGAAGATTATTGCTCCACTAATGGTATTTGCAGAAAAAAAATTGTTCCAAGGACTCCACAGGAAAATGGAGTGGCTGAATGCATGAACAGGACTATAATGGAGCACGCAAGGAGTATGAGGTTGCATGCTGGGTTGCCTTTACACATGTGGGTGGAGGCTATCAATACTATAGTTTATTTGATTAATAGAGGTCCCTTTACTCCTTTGGGCTATGGTATTCCAGAGGAGGCATGGACTAGTAAGAAGGTGAGTTATTCTTTTCTCAAGACCTTCGGTTGTGAAGGTTTTGCTCATATAGACTCTGAAAATAGAACCAAGCTAGAAGAAAAATCAAAGAAATGTATCTTTTTTGGATATGGCATTAATGAATTTTGTTATAGGCTTTGGAATTTTGAAAAACATAAAATTGTAAGAAGCCGAGATGTCATATTCAATGAGAAAGTGTTGTACAAAGATCTATTGTAGCAATATGAGAAGAAAGAAAATGATTATGTAGTGCTAGATGATACTCCAAAAGCTGATGTTCTAGCCATTCCTCATGATGTGCAACAATTGCAACAACAAATACCACACACACTAGTGAATGTTAGACGGTCAATGAGGTAAATTAGACCTCCACAAAGATTTTCTCCCTCTTTGTATTCTATTTTACTAACTGATGCTGGTGAACTTGAAAGTTATGATGAAACTCTGTAGATGGTTACTAAGATTTAGTGGGAGTCTGCAATGAAAGATGAAATGGACTCGTTGCTAAAGAATAAGACATGGGATCTATCCAAGTTTCATGCAGGTAAAAAGGCTTTACAAAATAAGTGGGTTTATAGGTTGAAAGAAGAGGAAGGAGGTAAGAAAAGATTTAAGGCCAATTTAGTTGTAAAAGGATTTGCACAGAAAAAGGGAATTGATTTTGATGAGATATTTTCTCCTATTGTTAAAATGACTTCTATTCATACTATTTTAAGTCTTGTGGCTACTGAAGATTTGCATTTAGAGTAGTTAGATGTTAAAACAACCTTTCTTCATGGTGATTTGGATGAAGAAATATATATGGCTCAGCCACAGAGTTTTGAGGTCAAAGGTAAGGAGAACTTAGTGTGCAAATTGAAGAAAAGTTTATATGGCTTGAAGCAAGCACCTCGGAAATGGTATCTAAAATTTGATAGTTTTATGCATGAGCATGGATATAGTAGGTGTCATTCAGATTACTGTGTTTATTTTAAGAGGTTGGATGATGATAGCTACATTATTTTATGTTTATATGTTGATGATATGTTTGTAGATGGGTCTAACATGGATCATATTAAGGGGCTAAAATACCAATTAGCACATGCATTTGCTATGAAGGATTTGGGGGCAACAAAACAAATCCTTGGTATGAAGATTTGGAAAGATAGGAAGAACAAAACATTGACGCTATCTTAGGTTGATTATGTTGAGAAGGTGTTGCAATGTTTCTCTATGGAGAATGCTAAAGCTATCAGCACACCTTTACCTAGTCATTTGAAGTTGACTAAGGAGATGTGTCCTAAGACACAGGAAGAGGAGGATAAGATGTCCAAAGTACCCTATGCTTTAGTTGTAGGAAGCTTGATGTATGCTATGGTATGCACTAGGCCAGATATTGCACATGTAGTGGGAGTTGTTAGCAGGTATATGAGTCATCCAAGATTTGAGCATTGGAATGCTATCAAGTGGATTCTGAGATATTTGAGAGGAACATCCAATAAGTGTTTACACTTTGGGGGCTCTACTACTGATTTACAGGGCTATGTTGACTCAGATTTGGCAGGGGATATTGATACCAGGCGAAGTACTATAGGTTTGTATTATATAATGATATGTTCCAAGGATCCCTATAACTTGTTTGTCCTCTTGTGTAATTGTGAGTACATATCATATTTTTAATTCTTTAATAAGAAAATTAGTTTATCCTCCTTGAGAGGGTGTTGACACTATTGGTGTTTTTACGCTACTAAGCAACAAAATACTTAATTCCATGATGATAAAGATCACAATAACCTAAGGATTAGCTAATTCCTATAAATAGCTATATGTTCTTAAGATCTAGACCCAGCTTCAATAAAATCATGAAAGATTTTCTACTCTTTTGGCTCTGCAAAACCAAGGTAGGTGCATTTGAGGGATAAAAGATTCATAACCTAATACTAAATCCACATTTCATTCATTCCATGAAATTAGATAACAATATTTCATCCTGTATAGAAGATTGGTCATAATCCTTCTTAGATCTATAGATAATTCTGGGAAATAGCAACAAAGTAAGACTCAGAGGTTAAATGTAAACAAGTGTTGATTAGATTTGACATTCTTCAAAAATTTAAAGTAAAATTGATATTGATTTTTTTAGATGTTTTCTTGACATCTATCTATGATCTTTCCACATGCTTACTTAAATGGTTGATTAGTGACTTATCCTTTGGGATTCAGAGTATGTCCAATTTCTCGATCTAATTGATTGTATTACAATCAATATAATCAACAATTCTCTCTACAACTCATTCTTACATAAATCATTCCTAATGCCTGGATATCCTGTCATATTCATTGAATCATATACTCAATTTGTTGAATCAACAACAATAATGAATTGACATACAAATTATACTAGTTGCATTAAACTAAACAAGCTTTACTCATACAATCTCAAAATAACTAGCCACTAATAATGGAGATAAGAATTAGAGACAAAGGATAATGGGGACAGTTCATCTTTGCATTAATTTTCTTAAAAAGATTATACAACCTTGGATAATACATAAGACAACTCAGAATAAGACATCATGATCATGGACAAAATGTATTCTTAGAATTTGTAGAGAAAATACATCAAAGAGTTCATATCAAGAAAAAATGGACCAAACAAAGCTTAGTAAAAACTAAAATTGTACAATGAATCAGACCCTTTCTCTAGCCCTAAAATCTCACTTATATAGTGTGAGATGCAACAAGATTCATGCATAGAGAAACTAATAGCTTTCCTTAAGATATAAATGATATTGACATTGTTATTGTCATAAAAGACAAAAATTGGTGCAACAAAATGTCTTTCATTATGCATATTCTTTAGTGGGACCACTTTCTACTGCATCTTTTTGTTGCATTTCTAAGTTAATGATTGGCTTCATTGCTACTATTGTTCCTTAGAAAATGCAACCAATAAATTCATTTGTGATGGACTTGGCTCTAATTTTCATAGACTTACTTTAACTTGAGGCTCTCCATTCATATCATCATGAACTTATAAGACAATAGTTACATCTAATTCCTCCATTGCCAAGTCACCAATTTGGACTTCTATGCTTGTAACTGCAATTGGTTGCTCACCTTTGTCTTCTTCTTTTATTGATGTATTGATTTTTTGTACTTCATCCTATTCCATTTCATCATCATCAATTTCACCACATTCTAATTGCTTTGTATGAATGAAATTTTCCATCCACTTGTCAAAAAGTGTATCATCTAGCCAATTAAAATGTAGAATATCATGTTGCTTCTTCATCAAATATTCTCCATTTTTATCAATCTCAACAAAATATTTCCTCAAATGATCAAAGAATAACTAAACTTTTACAACTTCTCCAGTTATGGCTATCCACCATGCATTTCCCTTTTCATTTATGACCTTATTCATTTGAAGGCACAATAGGTCATTCAATTCCTAGGCCCATTCCTCCTTATTTTTCAATTTATCCTTTTTATCTATGGCATGTGGGAACAATTCAAAGTTAATACTCTTATACTTATCAAGATAACTTATGAACCTTCTCTACAATGAAACTCTTTTATCATCAAACTCTGACATATCACTAGTCAAATCATAAATTTTCTCTATATATTCATAGGATAAACTGATAACAGAAAAACATAAAAGAGTAACATTCTTATTTCTTCTACTTCATTTGTTGACAAATGGCTTAGGGGCATCATCACTTGCTTTTAGCTCTTCCCATGTATTTACTACCTTTGTTAACTACTCATGGAAAGTTAGCCAATCAATTTTATTAACTAAATACATAATGACTTTCCTTAAGCTTTCCTCATATTGGATCTCCAACTCTACATGCAACGCCCATAGTTTACCTTTTTCTTCTTCAAAATCCTCTATAGTATAATACCGAGGTCTATTTGGTATGTCTGGAATCTCAATAAGAGGAGTGGATTTAAAAGGCTTCATTGGTGGATAAGGGTAAGTGATTCTTGGTCTACTAGACTATCCTCGACGTCCCATCAATTTATTTTCTAGTTCAATTCTCTTCTAAACTTCTTTATTATAAGCAGCTAGAACTTTCTCATACTTGTCTTGCAACTCCAACCTTTCTCTTTTGTCTCTCTGAGTGGTGGCTAAGGTGAAGTTGGCTGATCCAACACTTGGCTCTATGACCTCTTCACTAGTAGTTTCTTCAACTCTTTTCCTCAATTAAATTTCCTATTAGGCCAGTGTCATTAGGTTGGGATGAGCTAGTCCTAAATCCTTTTCTCATCAACCATAGTACCAGTGTAGCATGATCCTCACTAAATTTTGCACCTTTCATTTCTTTCTTCCCTTCCTCCTATGTGCTCAATTTCTTTGTAACCAAATTAAAAACCATTGCATCTGCAATATCCCAATTGGACAGTAGAAAAACCTTAGATGCTTTTATCATTTGCCTCCCTTCTTCAAGGGTCAACCTTTTGAATTCTTGCATCATTTCTTCCTTTACTTGATTCTATATGTCTACCTCCTCCATCTTATGATGCTCTGTTTTCAATTTACTACATCTTTCTTCAAACAATCCAATGTTTGTTCTCAAAGAAAACTAATAGAAGGCTCTCAACTTAACAAAATTATCATCATAAATGAATTATGGGTTGGCTTGTTCTACAATAGGGTCCAACTCCCTTCCTTGTAGTCTACAATAGTTAACTCAAGGCTTGACATTGGAGGTTCCTAGGGATTTGCCTCTTCTAATTTTGATTTAGTAATAAAAATTCCCCCTTGGGATCCCAAATGTTCCACCTGCTCCTTAGTGAGCTATTCATCTCCTATGTATAATAGGGATTGGGTGGGCGAATACTCCTTTATTTGAGGTACTTATTCCTTTTCTATCCTCTACCTCTTGGGAATGGACTCATAAGGTCTCTCCTCCAGAACAACACTGGTTGACCCTATTATTTGTTTTCCTTTATCTCATGTAGCCCTTTTATTTTGAATTATATTATAGCCAAGCCTTTATTGAACAACTAATTGGCTTGATCCTATTGCAGGGGTAAAGGAAAAACTTCTCATGACCTCTTGGGCCTTATCAAGAAAAGAATTAATAAAGAATAACTTCTTTTCATTCATGACTTCCATAATCTTAGGAAAAGCAATTGTTAGTTTATTCAACTTTTCTACCTTTTTTTTTGCATCATCTAGAGGCTTATATTTATTATCAAAACAATTAATGTAAAAAAAAAACCTAGAATAAACCCTCCATTTCTCCTTTTTGATGTCTTGCTCTTGCAAAGAGAACTCATTCCTTATTATGTCTTTAGGGAAATAGGGTTGGTGATCTTTTGAACAAATTTTAGCCCTTTGCCTGAAAACATAAAAAAATCCCTTAGTATCATAAAGATGGGCATGGGGCACAACCATCTTGTATTGGTCCAAGAATTTATACAAGGATAACCAACCACCCTTAGTGATTATGAACTAGTGAGACATAGTACAACTGGGGAAAAGTGAACCTCTAGATCTACCAACCAATTGTGCTCTTCTAATCCACCTATCTGCCATAACATTTCAACTATCCCTACCTTAAGAGGCCCTTGGTAGGGCAGTACATGAGGAGTCTCCTAGAAACCATATACCCTAAAAATTGTAGAAATAGGGTAAGGTATAATATCAACCCAATAGTGGGACACTTTCGAATTAGAAGGATTGTCCATGGGCTTGATAAAATCTAGCAATGCCTTGGGAATTTTGGGATTGTCACTTAATATGAGGCTTCTCAACCTAGATGCAAAATACCTACCAAATCTAACAAAACTAGCCTCCTCTACATCCCAAGTCATATCTAAACTCCATAATTGGACTGGCAGAGCTTCTCCTTCATATTCTTTGTTCAAAACCATCTCCTTTTCAAAATAGGTCACCCCTTTAAATAAGAACATGTGCATCAACAATGAATAATAACCAAATGTCTTCACCTTACTCTTTGCAATCCCATTTAAACTTATATGTATTTCCTCTGCTGTATAAGATGCAAAGTAAAAAATAAGTGAAAAATGATACCCATGCCAAAAGAAGGAATCCATGTTATCATGTACATGAACTTTATTGGCATAAAATTTTGTTCATCCTCACCAAAAACCCTACACAAATTCATATATATATATATACACACACATCTAGGGCACTAGTAGTGAAAAATTCCTTCTTAAAAGGCTCTTTAGTTGACCCTGTAACAAAAGTCAAGTTTCCAATTGAGGCCAAATGTGCTCTCAGTGCACCTTGCCTAACTTGATTCTTTTTAGAAAAGTATTCCTTCTCCAGTCTTGGCAGGTCAATGATCACATGATAATCCGATAGTAGCTCCAAAACAAAAACCTCTCAAAATTTTTCAGCATTTATCCTTATTAGGCATTCCCCATATACTCTTCTCAATATCCTAGCTAATGAGTCATAATTTTGAGTAATGGATGTGAGCAGGTCTAAATCCATGGAAACACCAGGGACCACTAGTTTACCCAAATCAAAATTCCAAACTTTCTCATGTGGGGCAAACAACTTCCTCTCTAAGAACCATTTCTTGAAAAGTTGTAGTCCTATTTTTGAAGTAATAACATCCCTAACCCAATTCCCTTTGTCATATAAACCATTTGAAATATTGAGCCTAGGGTTCATAGGAACTAACATTTTAACCTGGGCTAACTTATTCGTGGACTTAGTCAATTGTTCAAGAAAGTTATCATGTATGTTTTTGCTAGCATATTCTACCTTTCTCAAGAAACCCTTCTTTGGAGGCATGTTTAGTAATGATGCAAAATACAAGAATTCTTTGAACTATTTGATGGTTTAAGATATTTGGCTCTTTGCTATCCTTTTCAAAGTTTTGCAACAAATGGTGGATACTGAAAAATCTTTTGCAACTCATTTAGGTGAGAGCAATTCTTCAACAAGTTCTTGGCCTTTTGAGAATTTGAAATTTGTTTGCATGAAGAGAAAATTGTGAAATCCTACAATATATCTCTGGTTCTATTTCACATGAGGAGCCATTATTTTCATAAATGGATTGTAAGGACAACAGGGTGGCATCACCTTCTAAATTTAAAAACAAGCCATTGATTTTTCAAAATCTAACTATTTAGGAATAAAATCATTAATGACTTAGTTTCAAATGGTTGGGTTGGTAGTTAACAAAATTAAAACTCTCCACATAGGCCTTTCTTTTACTACTAGCAAGTTACACTGGATGCACTGGCACTTTTGGACACATGTCACACTCTCACTAAGTCGCTAAGCATAAACATCGAGCAACTCCTTATATCAAAATAGCAACCATTGTTGATGCTGCCTTGATCAGATGATGAACATTTCATAATTATTTTATTGCAAATATAGTGGGTCCTTCTATCTTTCCTTTGGTCACCATGTTACAAACAATAAAAATTGAGCAAGTTTCCATAATGACATAGCAACCACCATCGATCTAGGAGAGATCTGACGACACAAATCTATAAGTATATTTCTCTAAATGTGAATCCAAAGTGGCATGTAATGTTAGGCCATCCTAACATGCTGGAAAGGCCATTTATGATAAGTAATCTTTACAACACCACTTTTGAAACCAAGTTCCACTGTATTCTCTTTTTATGGAAGGTTGCCATGTTACAACTAGTGAATTTCTTACAACTTTTGGTGGCAATATGGCAACCACCATTGATTTCAATAAAAATTAATGACTGTAAGGATAAACCAAGGACATAAATAAAAACTACATGCAAATATAACCAATAACAAAAAATAATAGATCACACAGAAATGAACACAAGGCACCAAGATTTAACATGGTTTACCCAATCCCTGGGCTACGTCCACCAAAAAACAAGTTCGATCTTATTACAATCCAGTGATTACAACTTGATTACAATCTGTAATCCCTTACAGCACAATACCGCCGCAAGAACCAATTTCGCATCACAATATAATGAAAAAATACCCAACCTTGAACCCTTTTATACAAGTATTAAACCGCTTTAGGGTTATAACATGTTGGCTATAATTAGCCATAACTTTAGTGGCGAATCTATAAATGGCAAATAGTACCAATTTTTTTTTGAGGCAATGCCTCGAACCCCACTAATTATGAAGTATGTATAGTACTTTCCTGATTAGTCACTACAATCTAACAATCTCCCACTTGGGGACTGATCAGGCTCCACACTAAACAACAATCTCCCACTTGGAGACTGATCCTATAGCAATAACACTACCACATGGGGCTCCCACTGGATCAAACCACCCTAGACTCTACTGTTCTTTTATTCATGTTCAGTCTAAAAGACCAACTGAAGCTGAAGAGGAGTTCAGCTTCTCCTGTGTTACAACCTTTGTCAACATATCTATTGGATTGTCATTAGTATGTATCTTCTCCAGCTTTAACTGTCCATCCTCCAAAATTGACCGAATGACATGGTACTACAACTGTATGTGTTTGGTCTTAGAATGCATAGCTGAATTATTTGCAAGATGAATGGCACTCTGACTATTTGTGAACAAATAATTATCCTTTTGAGGATGTCCCAATTCTTCCAAGAAGAACTGAAGCCATATCATCTCCTTGGCTGCCTTTGTAGTAGCAACATATTGTGCCTCTATAGTGGATAGAGCATTAATCTTCTATAACCTAGAAACTAAGCTCACGGCTGCCCCACCAATAGTAAACAAATAACCTGTAGTACTCTGCCTGGTATCAATATCCCTTGCCAAATCTGAGTCAACATAGCCCTGAAAAATTAGTAGTAGAGACCCCAAAGTGTAAACACTTATTGGATGTTCCTCTCAAATATCTAAGAATCCACTTGACAGCATTCCAATGCTCAAATCTTGGATGACTCATATACCTCCTAACGACTCCCACTGCATGGGCAATATCTGGCCTAGTGCATACCATTGCATACATCAAGGTTTTGACAACTGAAGCATAGGGTACCTTGGACATCTTATCCTCCTCTTCCTATGTCTTAGGACACATCTACTTAGTCAATTTCAAATGACCAGGTAAAGGTGTGCTAGCAACTTTAGCATTCTCCATAGAGAAACGTTGCAACACCTTCTCAACATAATCAACCTGAGATAGCGTCAATGTTCTATTCTTCCTATCTTTGCAAATCTTCATAACAATGATTTTTTTTGCTGCCCCAAAATCTTTCATAGCAAATGCATGTGCTAACTGGCATTTTAGCCCCTTAATATGATCCATGTTAGACCCAGCTACAAGAATATCATCAACATATAAATATAAACTAATGTAGCTATCATCATCCTACCTCTTAAAATAAACACAATAATCTGAATGACACCCATTATAGCCATGCTCATGCATAAACCATTTAAATTTTAGATACAATTGCTGAGGTGCTTGCTTCAAGCCGTATAAACTTTTCTTCAATTTGCATACTAAGTTCTCCTTACCTTTGACCTCAAATCCCTGTGGCTGAGCCATATACATTTATTCATCCAAATCACCATGAAGGAAGGCTATTTTAACATCCAGCTGCTCTAAATGAAAATCTTCAATAGCCACAAGACTTAAAATAGTACAAATAGAAGTCATTTTAATAACAGGAGAAAATATATCATCAAAGTCAATTCCCTTTTTCTGTACAACTCCTTTTACAACTAACCTGGCCTTAAATATTTTCTTACATCCTTCCTCTTCTTTTAACCTATAAACCCACTTATTCTGTAAAGCCTTTTTACCTGCAGGCAACTTGCACAAATCCCATGTCTTATTCTTCAGCAAAGAGTCCATTTCATCTTTCATTGCAAACTCTGACTGAATCTTAGTATCCACTTGCACAACTTCATCATAACTTTCAGGTTCACCAACATTAGTAAGTAAAATAGAATACAAAGAGGGAGAAAATCTTTGTGGAGGTCTAATTTGCCTTGTTGACCGTCTAACATTCATTGGTGTGTGTGGTATTTGTTGTTGTAGTTGTTACACATCATGAGGAATGGCTGGAACAACAAATTTTGGAGTATCATCCAACACTACATAATCATCTTCTTTCTTCTCATGTTGCTGCAACAGATCTTTGTACAACACTTTCTCATTGAATATGACATCCTGACTTCTAACAATTTTATGATTTTCAAAATCCCAAAGTCTATAACCAAATTCATTAATGCCATATCCAAAAAAGACACATTTCTTTGATTTTGGTTCTAGCTTGGTTCTCTTTTCAGAGTCTTTATTAGCAAAAGCTTCACAACCGAAGGTCTTGAGAAAAGAATAACTCACCTTCTTACCAGTCCATGCCTCCTTTGGAATACCACAGCCCAAAGGAGTAGAGGGACCTCTATTAATCAAATATACTATAGTATTGATAGCCTCCGCCCACATGTGTAAGGCCAACCCAGCATGCAACCTCATGCTCCTTGCGCGCTCCATTATAGTCCTATTCATGAATTCAGCCACTCCATTTTCCTATGGAGTCATTGGAATAGTTTTCTATCTACGAATACCATTAGAGGAGAAATAATCTTCAAATTTATGACTGCAATACTCACCACCATTATCAGATCTGAGACATTTTAATTTCTTACCAGTCTCATTTTCAACCAAGCATTTCCATTTCTTAAAAGTTTGAAATACACTAGATTTTTGTCTAAGAAAATAAACCCATAATTTTCTAGTTGCATCATCAATAAATGTAACATAATAATGAGAGCCACCAAGGGAAGATACCTGAGCTAGTCCCCATACATCTGTATGCACAAGCTCTAATTTCTCCTTTTTGTTTTCCTTCCCAGTCTTTACAAAACTCACTCTCTTTTGTTTTCCATACACACAAATTTCACAAAAATCCATATTAACACATTTCAAACCTGGTAAAACTTTCTTTGAATGAAGTAATTTCATACCTTTCTCACTCATGTGCCCAAGTCTGTTGTGCCATAGTGCTGTATCAAAATCTAGAACAACTATTTGTTCTCCCTACTCAACTGCAGCAATTGTTCCTAAACATTAATTTTCTCTGAAACAATCAAAGTAGAAGGAACAATATGACCTATAAAAAGATATAAGGTGCTTACTTTCACACCTTTTTCTAGTACAAGGGAATCTTTTGAAACCTTCCAATTTTTATCATTAAAAGTAACTACACAACCCTCATCACTGAGTTGCGTTGCTGAAATTAAATTCCTACTCAGCCTTGGAACATGTCTTACCTCATGTAGTAGCCAATGATTCCCATTCTGCAACTTAATCTTAATTTTTCCCTTTCTAACAATTTGACAGGGTTCATTATCCCCCAAATAAACAAGCCCAAAATTCCCTGGGACATAATCAATGAAATAACCTCTATGAGGTGTAGCATGAAATGAAGCACCAGAATCTAAAACCCATGAATCATCTACACTTTCTAAAGATAGAAGCAAAGCATCCTCTTTAGATTTTTTACTTACCACATTTTCCTCCTTGTCTCCATCTGATTTATTTCCTTCATTTTTCTTTCAATTCCAGAAATCTTTCTTTTTGTGCCCTGGTTTCCCACAGTACCAACAATTGTTTGGTCCTCTCGATTGAAACCTCCTTCCCTTTGACTTTCCTCTTGATTTCCCATGATTTCTAGAGTTACTTCCTCTCTCAGTTGTTCTACCCCTACTTTGTGCATTCAAAGCACTTCCTAATGTAGATCCACCTAAGGATTTCCTACGAGTTTCCTCACTCAAAACAACACTGATCACATCATCATATTTTAGGGTACTAGATCCAGGAACAAAATTACTCATTGCCATTACCAAGCCATTCCATCTTTCAGGCAAAGAACACAAAATCAAGAGAGCCCTAATTTTTTCATCAAAATTGATACCCATAGAAGATAACTGACTAGTAATAGTATTAAACTCATTTAAATGATCTACAATAGATCCACCTTCTGCCATTTTCATATTAAATAAACACTTCATGAGAAATACCTTGTTTGAAGTAGAGGGCTTTTCATAGTGTCGCTAGGGTTTTCATCAAATCTTCTGTCGTCTTTTCTTTTGTAATATTAAATGCCACCGATGGTGCCAAGCATAATCGAATGCTTCTGAGTGCCTTTCTATCCAAAAGATCCCATTCAACCTCTGACATAGTTCCCTGATTCTTGGCTTTTCCTTCCAACGGCTTCCATAAATCCTTCTGATATAGATAGTCTTCCATTTGCATCTTCCATAACTGGAAGTTCTGCCCATTAAACCTATCAACCCTCAGCTTACCCTCATCCACCATTGCTCCCACTCAATTGTGAGACTCCCACTCAAATGTGAAAATTTCCTACAGAGGATAACTAAAAAAACAACTAGGCTCTGATACCACTTGTTAGGATAAAGCAAGGAAAAAAATAAAAACTACATGCAAATATAACCAATAATAGAAAATAATAGATCACATAGAATTGAACACAAGGCACCAAGATTTAACGTGGTTCACCCAATCCTTGGGCTATGTCCACCAAACAACAAGTTTGATCTTATTACAATCCAGTTATTACAACCTGATTACAATCCGTAATCCCTTACAGCTCAATACCGCTGCAAGAACCAATTTCACATCACAACATAATGAAATAATACCCAACCCTAAGCCCTTTTATACAAGTATTAAACCACTTTAGGGTTATAACATGTCGGCCATAATTAGCCATAACTTTAGTGGCGAATCTATGAATGGCAAATAGTACCAATTTTTTTTTTTCAGGATGATGCCCCAAACCCCACTAATTATGAAGTATGTACAATACTTTCCTGATTAGTCACCACAATCTAACAATGACATGGATTAACAATGATTTCTTGTTAGGATATATCATTAATTGCACCTAACATCTTTGAAATTCCAACGTCACTAGTACATTTGACCCCATTTTTAGACCAAAATTTTTGACCATCTAAAAAAATGGGGTCAAATTGGTCATTTTATGCAGGCAATGTATATAATTTTTTTAACTAGAAGCCCGTGTTGGTCGAAATTTTGACCAACACAAACTTACACTTTCCCGAAATTAAAAACAAGGTCTTTTCCGCGCCAATGTATATAAATTTTTTAACTAGAAGCCCGTGTTGGTCAAAATTTTGACCAACACGAACTTACGCTTTCCCAAAATTAAAAACAAGTCTTTGTCGTGCCCTAATTTCAGTCTTGCGTGACTGAAAGAAAGGATGTGCGGTTAATGTTGGTCAGATACTGCATTTTGTGGCACCATTACATGTAGAGGAAGGGTTTGAATATTACATGCCACGTTTGGCAGCTTTAGTGCAACCTCTGCCGGAATAGTAAGGTTCTATCTTTGTTATATCTCCTCTTTTTCATTGTTCAGCACATCATCTTCAATGTGATTGGAATTTGTAACATATAATTTTCCTCAACGGCTGCCACCTTACATGCCTTGCATGGATATTCTATTTATTGGTTTGGGAGTTTTCTTTTCACTGCTAGACACCTCTATTTTAAGCTGTGATCTTCTAGCCATTGGCTAGCTTCATGGTGGATTCTCCAACTGCGGGTTTGATGCTTTGGATTGGCATGAAAGGTTTTCCAAAGCTTTAAGAGATGCAAGCTTTGATTCAAGTTGCCTCAATTTTAGGATGTCAACTAAAGCCTCTATTACATGTGCATCAATTAATGACTCTCTACGGCTGTCATCAAGATCAAATTTTGCAAGAGCTTTCGCCATTTCCAATTTTGATTCAGCTGACCCCTTGCAAAGGCGATCAACCAATGGCTTGCACCAGTTTTCCATCACCATAGCTTTAATGTTTTTCGGAGAGTCTGCCAGTTCATCTAACATTTGTTCAATTTCTATTCCCCTATTTAAGCATCCATCACCTAAATCATAATGCAAGAAGCTATTGAGATAGCTGATAATGGATTCTTTGCTTCTCACAATTACATAATAATTTCTATTCAACACTTATCCATAAAATGAGAATCTGCCAGTTCGAACAAGCCTTCAAGAAATTGTGATACTGGTGGCCCCACTATATTGGCTTCTCTTTTGACTATAGCTCCTCAATTATTCAATGCCTCTTTTCCCTATGTTTCACTTTTAATTGTTTTCATAAAAATTAAGCTTGTAGAGTCTTCAAGAAACCATTTAGCCAATGGGTGAAAGAATGGCAAAATTATAGAAAAGAGACAGTTCAAAATAATTCACACAATTAAAACTATGCTAGAGTTTGTGTAAACTGATACAACAATTATGTACCCCATTTTCTTCAATATAGATTCCATTCACAAATAAAACTTATCTACATCAATTGTACCCTTGTTTATCCAATGTGCTCACAAGTTTGAACCTCTTCACATTGATGCTAGTGGCATTCATGCCAGATTACTTAATGCTGATAAAGTTACAAACCCTTGCCAGTGTAGTCATGGGTTTTGTCTCTTTTAATATGTGTAGAGAATCCTATTTCATTAGATAACAACACTCTTATGATCTCAAATCAGCCTATACTGCTGCTGTTCCCAAATTGGGACTATTTAAATCTGATGTAGAACTAAAACCAAATCTTGAAAAAGAAACCGGTATCATAAAGCATACCCCAATTTCATATTCAAACATTTAACTTCTTGAAACCAATAACCGATACCAAGAATTGACTTGGAGCAAAACAAAATTGAGATCTTTGAAATTGTATTGTAATTGGTGATGACTTCAATCAAAACTCTCTTTTAAACTATTGTTAAACCATTTCATACTCATCGTGACCAGCCACCAAGGTAAGAACAGAGAAATTATAGATAGCTTTAGTATCTTCAAACCAAATAGCAATTAGTGCAGGTTTTGAATACATTATAGTTCCATAAAATTTGTTTACTCCATCTATGATGATTCAAAAATTTAAGAACATAGAAATGTGCATAAGAACAATGAAGAAACAAAAGATCTGAACAAAATTAAATTCTAGCATTATTCCATTCCTGATTACATTGTTTCTCCACTTTCCTTGATTCTCAAATCTTCTCATACTACTACTATTCAGAAAAATTATATATATTCCTCTCGGGTTTCTTTAATTACATATATCTAAAGATATTCAAAAGAAGGTAACCCAATAACTAATTCTTAAAATTGACTTTTAACTTCCCACACCCGACTCATTATAATTCTAAATATATTAAAGATACTAGTAAAGTATCTTGGAGTTAATTCAAAACTCTTAACTTATAACCCCCAATTACATCATTAAATTAACTATATAAAACTAAGACTCATCCCAACATTATTAAAATAATCATTTAAAGTGCATTAGAATCCCAGATCTTGAAAATAATTGGAATCTCTGGATGCCCTTGTATCATTATGCCTTTGCCTTCTTCCTTGTAGCTCTTGTAGGCCCCTATTTAGCTAGTTTTTCTAGCTTAGCAGTAGGAGGAGTCCAATCTCCTTGTAACCTTGTGAGGTTGAGGAGTAACCTCAACCTTTATTGCCAAAATATCAGGTGTGTCTACCACCTCTACACTCTTCGTAATGTTGTCCTTGATTGGTTTTATGCTTGTGCTTCCCAATTGAACCTTTATTGAAACTTTGCTTCCCTTCTTCATCACTTCCCATTATTCTTTGATAATGCCCTCCTTTTTTCTAATATTTTCCACAAATTTCTCTACCTTCATTTTTCTAGATCATTTGTATAATTATTCCCTTATCTAAATTTCTCGTTATAAGTCCCCCATTTTTATGCTTCCTTATCTCTAGGTGAGACCAACATAACCTCAGCATGTTTTTCAAGAAATTCTTGGCTAACCTCATAACCAAGAATGCTGAATAAATATCTCTCTAGGATCAATAACCTCCATGCATGCCAAATTAGTTTCAACCATAAAGCAATTTATATCTGTATACTTCTCCACAACTAACCTAGGTATTGTATGCATATATTTCATCTCTATTTGAAATCCCTTGAACAAACCAAGCATATCACAAATAATGTCATCTTTGTATTACATGTGGTAGTGCTAAGTTACCAAAGCATTTGTTGGTACATAATTAGTCAAAGCATGTGGGTGCATGTTTCTTTTCTTCATTACAAACACAAACATTTTAGTTTAATCCAATGGCTTTGCTCAATTGTTTATTGCTTAATTGTTTAATGTTTAATGCTAATCATATGAGCCCTGTAATATCTAATGCCATAGAATTTTAGGACCACTAGCTGACATCCCCACATTCCATATGAAATCATTTGAACATAGGGAGATCTCTAGAAAATAAATGATTTTAGAGATAACTAAAATAAATGTGAGTACTTCAAACTTATCATAAGAAGGAAATCACTTATTATTTTCTTTTTTATGTTATGGATGATTTCAACTTTCAACTTCACCAAAAGACCAAGGATGCGTTGAAATATTTCACTATTTTGAATGCAATTGTAGTCAGTATATTCTAGGTTTAAATGTGTCAGATTATAGCAATTCTAATTTTTGTAGATACACTGCTGGATATTTTTTGTGTAGATATTTTGTATTCAACATTTTGATTTTGTTGATAAGTTATCCTTCTCTAATTAACATACTCTTTCAGATGGAAATAATTAACATACATTGTCTCACTAGTACATTTGACTCAAATTTTCGACCAAAACTTTCGACCATCTGATAGTTTGGGGTAATTTTAGTTGAATTGTGATGGCTTTAGTTAAAGATGAGCCTGTGTTGGTCAAAATTTCAACCAACACGAGCTCACACTAAGAAAAAATTGAAAAAATGTTATGTTTTCCGCCCTAATCTTATTGTTACCGCGCGACCCAGAAGACTCGTGCATTGTGGACTCCTTCTTTTTGCAGTTCTGGGAAGATGGGTTTAGTTGAGATTTATTATCCAATATTTCTACATTCTGGAGTGGGTCAAAGGAGTTAGATCATTTCCTTGATCACCTGCCTCCATTGCACATAAGAAACCTAGTTGGGGGATTATTCCTTTTCCCACTAAGGAAATTTAATCTTCTCTTCTTGGATCTATAAGAGCGGACTTCAGCCCACCTATCTTTCAAGCACATTACTTTCTATATGCAAATACAAAGGTTGATAGAAGGACAAGGCTTATGCCAGAAGTAAACGCATTGCCGATAATACCTTGGTAGATTTGAGAGAGATCTACAATTTACTGGATTCACAAAGTTAGCAGGAGTAAAATATTTTCAAAGAAGTATTGAGATTTATGTCACCCATTTGCTTAAGCTTGAAAGCGATTTTGTCAGACTTTAAAGTGCATGCCAAAAATTGGCAATCCAATGTTTGATTAAGAGTAGATCACAATACTCAGACTATAATGCCAATGTGTTCATGTGATAGTTAGCTCAGATTGTATCAATGAGTCCCGACTCAGAGCAATGTATACAATGGTTGACTAGGGAACTTGGCTCTTAGATGTAAATGTGTGAAATGACTCCAATGTAGTGGGGTGATAATTGTTTGATGTCATAGATTATGGAATGGATTTGAATGTCTCGTGGATCTCCAATTAAATGTTCCTTGTGCATTTCACTGAACCATTTTCTACCACTACAATTCGTGGCCAGGAGTACGCGGCAAAAGGGTTTAATAGCATCACATTGAAAGAGATTTCAGAAAGAAGGCAACATGAAAGGATCAAATAACAACTAGAAATGTTGAAGAGTCTCCTTCCCAACATTACAAAGGCGAGTTGAAGTTTTATTTTATAGATTGACATTTCTTGCCTTGTTTTGAATATATTTATATGCACCCTATACAATGTTTGCCTTTTTTTGTACTAGACATTTCTCATTTGCTTGAACCTTGAATCATGGAGTTCTTCCTTCAAGTGATCTTTATGCTCAATACCCTAAAAAAGTGGTGAGGGAGTTTTATAGTGATCATCTACTAAACTGTTTTAGCTAGGGATATGATGAAATTTGCGGGGGCAAAAATACCATAAAACATTAAAGTGACACATCATGCATTAAAATTTTTAAAATTTCTTAAGTTCATAAAGATTTTAGTCAATATTTTATATTGTTTGATGTGTAGATTTTCATTTGAGATATATAGTACCGCAAACATAGCCCACTTGTGCCAAGTGCTGCAGTAAAAGACATATAACAAAATCCCAAATGAAGAGAAGAGATATTTCTTCTAATTTATCTCCTTTCCCTCCTGCTTGTCTAACAATAGCTACGACTAATCATTAGCTAATAACATATATATAGAACTAGTGATGTCCACCCCCACTGTAGTAGTGAGGCCTTATTTTTCAGCATGAAGCAGGTGAAGATTCCCAGTTATCGAGTGCATAACCCTACCAAAAAATTGGCCACATCATCAAATATTTGTTCAATAATCTCTTGCTTCTCTTGTAGTTTCTTAAAGCTTCTCTAGGGTGAGA
This sequence comes from Cupressus sempervirens, assembly GCA_028749045.1. Lineage (NCBI taxonomy): Eukaryota > Viridiplantae > Streptophyta > Pinopsida > Cupressales > Cupressaceae > Cupressus > Cupressus sempervirens. Next base: position 953,671,418 of record CM053792.1, on the reverse strand, counting down.
TAGTTCTCTTCTTGCTTCTGGTTTTCACCTTCAGGAGTCACTTGGGTCTCCTTGACCTAACACTGCTTGTCTTTCTCCTGCTGACATGGAGGCGAAGTGAAGGTCTCTCCCTTTTCTCCCACCCATTTTTAATTATCAGGATTATTTGTAAGTTTTATGAAGACCCACAATAATAGAAAAAATGCACCGACACTTACTTGGAATCCAAGCATTCGACATCGAGTGGAAGATGGACCAGACTTCTTTTGCAAGAAAATGATCAACACTATATAATTAGAGAAAGGGAGAGTCCTTAGATGTTTTCAATAGGTACTCTGTGTTAGGTGCTCTATCTACCATTGTATTGGACATGGAAATCAAGGTGTGCCTTAAAGAAAAAAAATCTTTTCCCTTCTCAAAAATAGACCAGATTGAACTCTCCATTAATCTCAAGTACTGAGAATAATACTTAATTGTGCATGAGATACCTATTAGACTGGTGCCTAGAAAAGAAAATTTTAAAAAGTACTCTCATTCAGCTGGTCCATTAATCAATGTAAAATGTAGTGTGCCAACCACATTTTTCCCAGTTGGAACATGGAAATACAACAACACACACTTCCCACAATTTTTGTGCACTTATCAATCATTCATAGGTCCGTATCAAAAATGTTATATTCTTGTTTGGCATTCAAGCATTCATTACAGACAGAAAGATAGAGCAGACTTATCTTGCAAAAAACAATTAAAAATTACATGATAAGCATAGTAACTTTTTTGACCAGAAAGCATTGAGATCAGTTATGAGTTACTTTATAGAGCAGAAAATCATCACACCACCAAGCATTGCAAACCATCAGAAATAAGTTGGATAGGGGAAAGTAGAAATGTACAATCTTTGATAACATCTTAATGGTTTTAGGAAATCAGAAGCAAAAAATATTTTGAGCCATAAGGAAATGCAAATGAATACACAAATCAAATACTTTGGCCCCTATAATTTGATTATAAGATTACACAAATAAAAGCAATGTATTTTTTAAATATTTGTAAGTAGTGCAACTACTTATGTGCTTCCTTTTAATTTACTTTTTATAAATAAAACTAATTACATTTTAAACATTCTGTGATGTTTATCTAATAGAATGTACAATATGTTCAAGCATATATTTTCCTATCTCTTAATAACAAGACATTAGACTATTAATATGATTGTGACAAATTTGGAACATTATTTGAAGAGGATTATATTCTATGAGATAGTTTTGGAAGGATGATATGATGGACTAGAGGAAGAAAGTGATTTATTATTTTATTCAGGATTTTATTATTTGGATGAAAAATCAGAGGATGATTCAAAGTATTGACACAAAAAATACAATACAATTGAAACATTGATGCAAAAAGTTCTCATGCGCAACCCCTGTAATATCCTAGTTATATAATAGGGCTTTAGATAGTTATTAAAAAATATATCTTCTTTTCAAGCTCTCTATTATTCTGATGATGGATTCTCAATTTATGCTAGTGCAATACAAGCATCTGATTTGAAATGTCAATGCGAAAAAATTCTTCTCCCTTAACTCTCTGTTATACTGACGATAGAATGTGATTTAAAATGTCAATCTAGAATTGTTTATCTCTGACTCTATATTATACTAATGACAAAATGGGATTTGAAATGTTGATGTAAAAAAATTCTTCTATTCTAACTCTGTATCTTGATGATAGAATCTAAGACAACGAATTACACATTACTTCATTTTATGTTGCATGAAAGTTGGCCCTACATAAGTGCATTTAGAGATTTTCTGTGATACTGTACAAAATCTGCAATACAATTACTCCTCTATTTGAGAAGTATTTTCAGAAATCAAAGGTGTTGTTGATGTGGTGACTATGATGAGGGTGCAATAATAATGTGTGGAGCTTGACCAAAGACCAATTTTGCATATAATAATATGAACCATCATCTTCTATTATTTAAGCAGCGCCGAAGGCCAAGCTTAGAGGGATTTATGTTGCTTCACTAATGTTAGAGTAGAATGAGAGTTCTAAAGAAGTATTAGCCATAGATCAAGTTAATAGTGCTAACAAATTTACAACAGTTATTCCAGAAAACAAAATTTTGGAAGCTACAGTTAGTTCATATTTAAATCTCTAGATCTCCCCAAGCTCATCAAGCTCATTAAAAATAAGAGTATTTGGATATCATGTCTCACCACTACAAACCATTATAATTCTGCCGTTGTACATTAAAATTCCCAAGATCTGATGCAGTTTACCTTGCATCCTCGGTAGAACCCAGAGATACTTGATATTGCCATCTCTATTCAAATCACAGACAAAGACATATGTCCCATCTTTAGAAACCCAATAGATTTTTTGGTTCTGCATGAAAATACTTGTAAAAAGCCAATTGGCATATAGTCACAAGACCTTCTTTTCTCGAAGGGAGGATCTCTTATTTCCCTTCTCTTATTCATAGATTTATAAATCAGAACAACAAATTTCTTACTTCTGACAAGGTAAAGATTTCCAATTATAAGGGTTACCTGATAGGTTTTTATCTTGGGATCACAGTTGAGATGAACAACCACATCATCATTATAATCTTTTATGTAATATGAAAGTTTGGTTTCTCTATTCAGTCTTACATCTTCAATATAATGGGACTGCATAGTCAGTGGATTGACCACTTGAAGGTTCCCATTTCTCTTACAGCTATACACCAAGAGGCCTCCATCTCCAGCTCTTAGACACCAATGCAAGTCACTACATCTCTAGTCTTCATTAAATATCTGCTTGTACCTTCGTCTTCTATTGACATCATAGAAAACAAGACCTTTGGAAGATCCAATGGTTTCGTCATAAAGTTCCATCACCAGCCACCTTTGTGCATTGCCCTACTCCCATAGATTGTGAAAGTAAATAGATCAAAAAATAGTACGTTGCTATGAAGTAGAAACTATTTGCATTTGGAACAGTGTGGAGAGGAAGTTTGCAAAATATCAAGGTCAAGATTTCCTCTAGAATATGACATGGAAAAAAAAATTCTTCCCTTCCTTCTACTCTTTTGTTTGATCCATCATCACTGCTTGATGAAGCCTCCCCTCTATTTTCTATAGCATTGGCCTCATCTATGAAATCTATATGCTTACTGGTTCCATCTTCAATGTATGAGCCTTCTTCAAGGGTAAGCCAATTGGCATATGGTTCAGTTGATCCAAAGTCACCTTCATTTGGTGTAGCCATTGCCTTACCTTTGCTGTATGGAGACTTTCTTAAGCCTTTGCCACTCCCCTCATTTTCTTAACTCGAAATGTTATCCAAGCAGATTTTCTTCTTCTTAATATTTTGGATGAACCTTGAATCATCAAGTTCTTCCTTTGAAGCCATCTTTGCACTCAATACCCTAACAAAGTGGTAAATGGACTTTATGAGGCATTTATGTTATAGTGATATCATTTCACTTAAATGACAAAATTTTCATTCTTTTATTTATTTTTGTACAAATATTTGTTTTAGAGGACATTTTTCAAACTTCATTTGAGGTTCAATGTGAGATTTTTGGGGAAGAAGCTATGTTAAAATGTTTTCTCAATGTTTCCACATCGTTCCATCATTTTTTTCATAATAACAATCGTGGATCTTAGGTTCATACAAAATTTCTAGATTCAAAAGAGGATGCATGGCAACATATTTGTTTGTGTCTTGGTAGACCTGGAAGCACCTACTAGGATGTCAAGGTAAATGATGAACACCGGAGGCCTACTCTAAAAGTGGATCTCTCCTCTTTAAGAGTGGTCTTAGTCAATAATTCCATATGAATATGTTTTATTTGATTGAATTAACTTATCACTAGTATCGACATGATACCTTCATATCATTTGACTTCTTAATGTGATTCCTTATCTTCTAATTCCTCATATTGGTGCACATCAAACTACAATATTTGCCAATATCTTTCTTAATATAGTAATGGATGACTAAGATCCAAGATAGCAATGGATGACCAAGTTGTTACAACGAGTATCCACCAATTAGTGCCAAGACTTTTGAGTGCTCTTAAAGGATTTTGATGTGCCTTGTTCTTGCTAACTTGCTATGCCCAATTCAGGCAATATGATTGACATAAGAAAGTAATGCCTAGCTTAAGATGGCTAGAAGTACGAACTACATAGCTATTTATACCATCAACTAAACATGTGGAAATTATACATACCAAACATCTATGCCTTCTAGAAATTATAGGATCATTTTAGTTACATTTGAAAACATTAATCACAACATGTCCAATTTATTTGCAGATATATTTTCTTGTGAAGAAAGACCACGCTTGACAATATGAATGCTGAATAAAATGAGACAATGGCTGCATTGTGGGCTCAGTTCTGAAGAAAACCTAATAAATGTTATTGTCCTTGCAAGAAGTGTAAAGGCTTAAAGACTCAAAGAATTCTAATCACAACAGCCCAGAGTCATTGTAGGCAACATGGTCATGTTGAAGGGGCCACGATTTTTGTCCATTGCTGGATGTGGATTTCCTACTAGAGGAACATGGAGGTGTGAATATCCAAGCTGAGGATAACACTCTCATGGAAGAAGATGATAATGTGCCAGAGGACATGATTGAAGAAGATGGTATTGGGGTAGGTGATGAAGAGGCTCACAATGATGGTACTACTGAATTTGATAATGATGATGAAGATGGTCTTGATATACCTTTACTTGAGAAGGCACACGAGCCCTTATACGAAGGCTCCCAAACAACTCTACTCTTAGCTATAGTGTTGTTGGTGAACTTAAAGGTTATGAGTGGTATATCCAATGTAGCAATGTCATGTATGCTAAGGTATGTCATTTTTGTCATCTTCAATGTTAGCATACAATTAATATTCATTATATTAACAATGCATATTTGTTGTTGTAGGTTGATTAGTGAGTTTTTGTTACCACCATCAAACATTTTGCCTCATTCGTACTGAGAATTATCTAACATTATGGATCAGATTGGAATGAAGTATCAAACAATACATGCATGTCCCAATGATCACATTCTATATCATAAACAATATGAATTTGCAGCAGAATGCCCTGATTATCATAGTAGTAGATATTGGTCAGATCAAATAATAAAAAAAGTGCCTCACAAGGTTCTTCGGTACATTCCCATTATTCCACATCTTCAACAGTTATTCAGGTGCGCTACCTTGGCACAATTTATGGATTACCATGCACGCAATAGAAGTCAGGATGACATTATGTGAATGCCTACTGATGGTTTTGCATTTAAATAGATAGAAGAAACATGGTCACACTTTAAAGAAGAACCTCATAATTTGAAGTTTTCATTGGCAGTGGATGGTGTCAATCCATATGGAGATATGAGATCTGTTTACTCAGTGTGGCCTATTTTTGTTATTAATAATAACATTCCTCCTTGGATGTCCATAAAGAGGGAGCACATAATGTTGTCAATGATTGTGCCAGCTATTTTTATCATTTTATAGTTATCTAAATTAATTTATAAATAGTGCATGATAATGGTCATAATAATAATGTAATGTTTATGTTCATTCAATTACTAGGTAAATACCAAGTGAAAGATATGAACATGTATATTGAGCCCCTAATTGACGAGTTGTTGAAGTTATGGAATGGCATCACTATGTATGACATCTCTAGACTGATAGGACATCGACAATTTCAATTCCATGCAATGCTTGTATGGACAATACATGATGCCCTTGGTTTAACTCATTTTTGTGGTATGTTATATTGTTAATATCACATATTTTTGGTCTATTATAGTGCTTACACATTACTATAAAATGTTTAAGTTGTGCATGATAATTGTACATGATCCACTTCTACATGATCTTGTAGGTCTTCAGACAAAGGGAAAATTCGCATGTCCAGTTTGTGGTCCGAAGATGAAATCTTGTCATTCGAGAACTTTAAGAAAGCAGGTGTTTGATGAGTTTAGACACTTTCTCCACAATAATCATAGTTATCGAATTGCCAAAAAATATCTTTTCAATGGGAAAGAAGAGACATCATCAAGGCCACGAAGAATGACACCTCATTTATGGAAGTTGGAATATGATCGACTAAATTGTCGAGGTAATATCCAATTTGTCGTCCGAAGTTTAAAATTTTTATTTTGATATTGTCTTATATTTACTAATGTTGTAATTGATGCTTGTGAAGGTCGTCAAGGCATCAATGACCAACTTCCTAGAGGAATGAAAAGTTATCCTACTCAATTTAGTAGGTTACCGTACTACAATGATCTCCCAATTGCGCATTTGTTTGATGCTATGCATATTGGAAAGAATGTAACAGAGAAACTATGGAAAATGTTGGATGGAAGGCGTGATAGAGAAAAAATTGCCAAAATTTGTACCGACATTCATGAATCCAATCATGCACTAAAAGCTTCCATTGAATCAAATAGCAATGGAGACTACATAAATACAAGTACCCTTCCTTGGTTATTAACGGAGCAACAGAGTGATGCATTAAAAGAAGTCATAAAAAAAAAAAAAATTTCCAACAGGATTTGCTGCTAATATAAGCACTCTTCTATCAAAGAAAGGTGATTTTGGGCCTGGGTTGAAAACACATGATTGGCATACCTTCGTCAAGGTAAGTCATGTTCTTTATTTATAGTATATTTGTAAGATTGAATGTACTACCTATTGCATTATTTAATAATATATTGAAATGATCATTTTTAATGATTGCAGTTCATCCTACCTCTATCCCTTCCACAACAGTTTGACAATAGTATTAAACAAGTTATATATGATCTTGGAAAATACATGAGGTTAGAAGTGTTTTTTCTTAGATTTGTAGCTTTCTCTTAAATCTATTGTATAATTTTATTTGAAATCTCGTTTATGTGGTTTTGTGTATTGAATCTCTTTTAGGTGGTTATCATCTAAAGAAATTGACAAAAAAGATATAAAATATTGGAAGAGAAAAATTCCACAGCTTATGTGTGAAATGCAAAAGTGTTTACCTCCAATCTTTTTCAATGCTCAAGAACACTACCTCATACATCAAGTTGAGGAGATTGAATTGTGTGGACCTGTACAAGCTAGATCAATGTGGATGGTTGAGAGGCACTTGAAATTTATGAAGGGCTTGGTTTGACAAAGAGCACGTCCTGAGGGTTCTATGATAGAGGGATATATGATATACCAGACCATGGTGTACATTACTGAATATCTTCCAAAGTTTGCAGCAGATATCCATGTAGATTGCATTTGGGATCCCAACTCTAATGAAAAATTCAAAGGGGAGTACCTGAGGGGGAAAGGTAGATTGAGGAGGGTGAGAGGTAATTATAAGTTTTTTTTTTTGTAGTTTAATAATTATTATTCATCATCAATATATATAAGTTGTTTCTAACTAGTGTAATTGTCTTCTTTATAGTTGGTCATGAGTGGGATGCACTACACTTGTATATTGCAAACAATCTTGATTGGATGATGGTATGGATTGAGCAGTCTCAAAAAAATGGTTACTCATTAACATGGGATGGTGTTGTATCATTTGTTAAAGAAGCTCATCGTAATGGAGATCCCAATGTTACACAAATGGTACTTGATCTAATATATGGCTTAAGAGATACAAAGGTACGCATAAGATTACTAATCATCACACATAAGTTTAGTATCAACTCATAGATCGATGCAAATAATCTTGACATGTTTGAATAATTTTAGGTCAAACACCACAAAGATATGTACTACCATGGCTATAAATTTTGTACAAAAAAGTTAGATGAAACAAAGAAAATATGTGATTTTGGGATAAGTGTTGTCTTCGCGGTCACCAATATTTCATCTAGAACTGACATACATCCTCAACGATCTAAAAATTGATACTATGGCATTTTGGATGATATACTTGAGTGTGAGTTTAATTCATTCAAAATAGTTCTATTTGTCGTCAAATGGTTCAGGTTACGACTGAATCGAAATGATCCTGATAGGATTGTTATTGAACATGATAGTGGATTTACTATGATTAACACAAGGTCATTTGAGCCAGTTAGAGATGAGCCCTATGTTCTTCCAAGCTAGTGCGAGCAAGTGTTTTATTTTGGTGTTCCACAGAAACTAGGTTGGTCATTTTTTGTTAGACATGACCTAAGAGGAAGGCCGATAAAGTATAATGTGATCGAAGAAGAAGAAATTGAAGAAGCAGAAGAGGAAGTAAATGATTATCAGGAACAATAGTTACCCAGTGGTGAAGATGAAGAAGATGGTGATGATTTTGGTCATGCTGACGATAATGGTGATAATGATGATGATGATGTTGATGATGATCATGATCATGGCGATGATGGTCATGATGATGATGGTGATGAAGATGATGATGATGGCGATGAAGATGGTGATGATGGCGAAGAAGATGGTGCTGGTGACGATGATGATCAAAGTGACAAGTATGATGATGGTGATGATGGTGATGATGATGATGATGATGACATGGATCAAGATCATGATGATCAATGAAATGTCCAGCTAGGATCAATGTCAACTATGATGGGGTCTTGTATGACCAAACTTTTCTTTCTAAACCATATGTGCACATATAAACATTAAGTAGAACATGTCAATTTTTTTTTAGATATACACATTAGTTACACTAAATTTTTAACTTAAGAAAAATTATTTACATATACAATCTACTTTATTATTAATAGTTTTTTTTGGTAAGTCTATTACTTTAATTTTGCTGCTAATTTATAAGACTTACTAATTTTTTTCACAGGGCGATATGGATGCATCATCTCAGACACCTTTAGTAGAGGTAAACATTAAATATTATAAATTTTAATGTTAATATAGAAACAGATGTCGTATTATTATGTTCTTTTCTTTGTGGCTTTGGAGTTGTTTTGATGAAATTTTACTGATATTTAATGTCACAAATGATAGGAAAAAGCTAGAATGACCGCTGATCAAATGTGATCTGAAATACAGGCTTCATATCTACATAACATCGCCCTTAGTACTAACCCTGTGTTCATCACCCAGAAAATGAAGCAAAGATACATTGATGAACTTGTTAACATTATCATCGAGGGTGACAAAAGTGAGGAGAAAGAGGCACTGAGAACAGAATTGGGCCGTAGAATCCAATCTTTGCAAGTAAGCAGTAATTTGACTAAAGCAATAATATAAGTTCAATAGATATGAATATTTTATACTATCTTATGGATCTTGATCTCTAATTTTATGTGTACTTGTATAGACATTTGTGCCATTTGTGACATCACATGGTGAACATGGTGATGGTCGTTGCGCACAACCTTCGTGTCAGTAGCACTTTGTTTTTTTTCATCAACATTATAATAGTTACTTTTTTTTTGTGGACATTTCTAGCTAGTATCCCATTTGATCTTTATCCATTGCAAATGACTTTGCTAACAATATTGTATTCCTCAGCTCATGATGACGTGTAGACTCCTCCTTCAGTTGTCGGTCCACTATTGCCTACTGCATTGTCGGCAACAAGGGCCATGCAAACATCCTCATCTATACCCACTAGAACTGGTAAAACCTTATTTTGCTAGATTTTGTAATGTATTTGTACAAGTTGATGAACAATGAAGTAGCATATCAGTGCTTAAATGATGTCTACAGAAGCCTGCATACACACAAACACATGCATACACACACCATGCATACATACATACATACATATATTGTACTACGTAGGCAAGATTTTGTGCTACTTTTTGAATTAATGTTAAATCAAATCCAAAAAACTTATGAACACACCCCTGCAACTAAGCCAAACACTTAGCAATCATAACAGTACCCTACAGAACCGTACAACCCACTGTAACAACAAAATTACCAGTAAATTAGAGGTTTTTTATTCATTTTGTCCAAGCATCGACTACAACCTGATCTCCCTCACCTTTTGAGATCACACATGATATATATAGAGGCCTATAGGACCGTTGGAACAACCAAGTAGCCATTCCCCAACTTAAAACAAACAATAACAACTTTTAAACAATACCGAGCAACATTTTTAAAAGTTGTCAACAACTTTTATATGCAACTTTATGCATTTTTGCAAATCTGACTACCTAATAAAAAAACATTTTTGCTAGTCAATTTCTTCAATTTGATTATATCCATAAGTATGCTTTAATTCATTTGGTGTCTACTTTAATTGTCACGATGTTTCAGTTGACAGACTAGCAGAGAGTAGTACTACTGAAGTTGATCCATTTCTTGGAGCAGTTCGTGTGATTAGTACTGGTTCATATGAAGGGACATTATTGCTGAATAAGAAAACTATGTTTCCGTTAAAAGAACGAAAGCTTCCAGGTGCTTTAAATTTTTTTTATATTTAAAGTGTAAATTTAATTTATTTTTATATTACTCGTTTTGGACTGATAAATCCTTTATGTTTTTGTAGGTAATAATGTTTTCTTTGATCATCTTTTTCATATGACATTGAGACTATTTGGACCCACCATACATAAAAGGTACGTAGTTTCATATCATTTCTACATAATTTTTCTTTTCTTTCATTTACTGTAATATATTAAAGCTATTGATCTAACAATCTATTTGTTTTTAAAAAGGTGGAATTTACAAACTGTGGAATTAAAAAATCAGCTCATTGCATCTTTTGACGAGAAATTTGGAAAAGACATGTTTGACAATGGCCTACTTCTCAAAAGAGCAGCAAAGCATTTAAAGACTGTGAGGGATCAATATAGAAGGGCTCTTAAGGATAACCCAAAGTACGATCGTCCAGCTATGATTCCACCAATGGAGTGGAATGAAATAGTAGAAGATGCAAAGGAGAAAAGGCTATGTGAAGATAGAGGTAATGAAGCAGCATAGGGCAAAAAGAGGTATGTCATGATAGTATTAACTACATTGTAATCATGCACTAATTATTCATATTTGTAAATATATAATCTAAGATGTTTGAAATTGTTCATAGATTGTAGGACACATTTGTGGCTACAACAGCGAGACTAGAAAAGTTTGGCCAACACAAACTTGGCTCTGGTGGCTATATGAATCTCCAGTCTCGAGTTGTAAGTAGGAGCAATGATATGAAATAATTTTTTTAAATATAATGTTGCAAAAAATTTTGTTTAGTGAAACCATACATACAAAATTGATGATATTAAGCAAAAAATACAGGGCACAGAATTCAATGTGGAGGTCACAGATGAAGATAGAAAACTTGCCTTGAAGGAAGGCTATAAAGTTGTGGCTACACGCTTATGCGAATAATCTATAAGCCTTGCCCAAGAATCCAGTTCACCAAATGATATCTCACAGGTAAATTGGTTAGATGAAAAGTAAATGAAATTGAATAGTTGATCATTTTCTTTTTTGGTATTAGTTTTGAACGTAAATTGACTACATAACAATGTGCATAACATTTTATTGCAGCCTTCATATCCTACCACAGAACCTGCTCGTGACAAAGGCCATAATGTGCATTATAGTGGTGGAGGTATTAATTTTCTATTGGAAGTTAATTATGCAATCAGAAATATGAAATGTTCTCCTTCCATTTATTGTCCAAGCATGGTCTTATCCAAACATATATTCTATGCTCATATATTCTTCGCTATTTGTTGTTTATTAAATCATAGTAGTTTGCATTTCTTGTATTATGTATTTAGGGTATTCTTGAGCAATGACAACCAGGTTTATAGATTGGCAAGGCAATTTATTATATGATTTAGAACATTCACATAGTTTTGTTCTTATTTCTCTAACACTACTTTAAAGATTATCTCTGGTTGCTGAAACATATTCATTATTTTAAAATAGGGATCTTTAAGCTTTTGATCGGTAGTTGATTATGATTTCCAACTTTGTACTTTGATAAACCATTTGTTCTAACAAATCTCATAGAGTAAATATTGTGATATTGCTATCATGATTTAATTGTGTAGTATTTGAGTCAAATTTATTGACTCATATTTCATGTGCAGTGCTCAAAATGAATCCATCAATCATGATAATATTTTTTTGAATATTTCAGAGCATGTTGAACATCATGTCGAAGGAGTGGAACATGTTCCAAGTGTTCAACATGTTGACATGGCGGCGGATTAAAATGTTAATGTACATGATGTGGCATTGTCAGGTAAGAAAAATGCATGTTATGTTGTACTAGTACTTAATTATAGACTGGTAACAGTTAAAAAAAGAAAAAGAGTATGCCAATTTATCCCATTCACTTGTTCTTGCAACATAGCCCCCTTTAGTGCAGCAGCCTCTTGCTCCTGCAAAGAGAAGGAGCCATCATAATTTGACATTACACGTGCTAGAAGAGGAGGAGAATGATGTAGATATGGATGCTCCTATGAGCGCTTTTCTTAAAAGAGCTCATAAAAACAAAAAGAAGAAATGATGTTTTAAAAATCTTCTTTGATAAACCTTGTTGGATAATAAAAGAACTTTGTTTTAAGTAATTATGTATGAATGATGCATATTAATACTGATTTTTATCTTATGTTAATGAATATTGTTATGTCTTAATGAAGTCTTGATTAGTATTGTGTATTAATGAATTTTATATCATATTAATGAATGTTATGTGATTGTATTGATTGAATGTTATGGTTCATAAATGGATGAATGAATCAATGAAGTATGTAATTAGATGATAATGGGTACTTTAGATTGATGTTAGGGGGAGGGGGGTGAGGCTAGATTAAATTCCACCTTCATGTGGTTGGCCTTGTTAAGTAGAGAATATTATAGTATTCTTGAAACCAAGTGAAGCTCAAACTAACATAAAATGGACACTTCGCATGTGGTAGGTCTAAAATGATCCACGACTACTGCTGCCCATAACATGAATTTGTGAAATACATTTTGATATCACCAATTTCAACACTCTATTCGAAGCATAGGAGTGGCCTATAATCTTATCATGAATTTTGAGTATGCCTCAATCTAGATTGCCTCAGAAGTGGTTGGAAGAAGCCTGCATGAATCTGAGACTATGAACTCTCCCCGCCTTGGCCAAGAAGAACTTGCCAAATCTCTACTATTATGGCAAACTATAGAGTGGTGTGGCTGGTCTGCAACCAACCAATAAGTTCACAATTAAAGGAATCAGCCTTCCTTCACCAAGGATTGCCAAGCAATGATCTCAAGTGTACCAATTTGATCGATGCTCCAATCCTTATTGAGAATCTTGTCCCAATCAATCTCTAGATGAAACAAGGACACAAAGTGACTAGTCAAATGGTTAATAACACCTAAACATCTGAAAATTTCATCCTTATATCTTCCAAGGTCACTCCAGTGAATCCCAACTAGTTCTGTTACTTCTTGTTGAGAAATCCCAACATTGACACCCAATCGAGATTGATCCCCAAGACCAATGCATCACATGAAGAAACTACATTCCCAAGCACCATAACAAGTGCAATGCACTCTTAGTATATGATGAAGAGGTGGTGTGTGGTATCCATCTTCTTCATATGAGATAGAAAATCCATTCATTTAGCAACAACTCTTTACTCCTATGTCCCCTCAAGGACTTACCTTCCAAGCTACCCCAAGTGCACTTAGAGTTTCCCAAACACCATAACTTCTTCCAAGGCTTCAACCTTCATTCTTCCTTTGTGAATCATCTCCTCATGGCCTTTCCACCATGTTCCATCCATCCATTCATTTTGGACAACTAATCTCCTACCCAACATTCATATCTAGCCTTAAAGCTAGTAGCCCTCACTAGTCACTAATTTGGATTTCTCTCCAATAGTTCCCAAACAACTAAAAAAACTAAAACCTGATTAAGATACCCTTTTGGGATCTATACATCCTCCCTAAGTTTCAATATCAACTCTTTTGGACCATACCCAAGATCCGATACCCCTAGCCTATCCACACTAGGCCTAATTCTCCAATTTTACACAGCAACCCACAACTCCACTGAACCCTACAATTCCAAAGGGTGAAATAGTCCTTCTAAGGGTTGAGAAACAATAGATTTTCAAGATTTTAAGGTTCTACCCTTTACACAACACATTTGCCACCAAAAGCTTGGTTTTGGGGTCACTAATCTAGGGCCTGTTCAACAGGACCTCTAACCATATCACCAGAACAAAATAATTGCATAAACACTTCATAACTGATCCCCCCATATGCATTTGATCACCAAACATCTTCAATCTCGAAGTAAATTACTTTTAATATGACTAGTGTCTATATTGGTATGTACAGAATAGTATAGAAATTGTATGGACAACCAAGAATTGAATAAAATTTTTGAGTTTTCTTACCCTTATTGACGACCTTATTGAGAAGACATGCATATATTTTCATGGAGTGGAAAGAATATGGAGCTTTGGAGAGGTCCAACCATAGCTGCAACAACAATCTAAGGATCCAACAATGTAAAAATACTAATTAATATATTTATAATTTGATATGGATTATAATTAATAAATATTCAAATAGATAATATAAATGAGGGAAAAAAGGGTTGCAATGAAGGGAGAATTGCAAAGGGCATCCTTTTGCAGTAGCAATAAGGGAGCACTGTTGTAAGAGCCTATTATTGCAGTGATTTAGGGAGAATGACTAACAACACACTCTTACTAGCATGTTCCCAAGGCTACAATAAAGGTAGAATCGCTAGGTCACCCTACTGTAGTACTAGTAGCTAAGGGAGAAAGTCTACAAGGGAACTCTACTACTCTGTGATTAAGGGAGAATTGCGAGGGGATTCTGTTGCAGAGGTAGACAAGGGAGAACCACCAAGGGCACCCTATTGTTGTGGTAGTTAGGGGAGAAATGCTTTTAGGAACCCTACTACATAGTGAGTAAAGGAGAACTGCAAGGGCACCCCACTACAAGGCAAATATCTCATCTCTCAAGGCCTAGGAGAGGTATAACAATATTCTAAAGAAGTGCTGGATATACTTAAGGCCTTAAGGAGAGAGGAGTTGTGAGGAGACAATATCATAGTTGGAGGCTGCTCCAAGTTAATTGTGAGACAAGTAGAGCCCCAAGAAATCCTCCCATAGGGATTAAGATTTTGATCACAGACTCTCCCATAAGAATTGGGAAGAGATAAATGCTCTCCTAAGAATTATCAAGATGGATAGACAAAGTAAAGTATATTCATAAGGCCTTTGAAGGAGAAATATGTAACGAGATGGTGACATAGCTTGAGGACCGTTCTAGAATGACTATAAAAGACAACTAGGCTTGACCATAAATTAGATTCACTAGTAGAGAATGAGTATACATTTAGGCAACTAGTGGGCAACCTTATCTATCCAACCGCTAGTAGACTTGAGACCAGACGTGCTGTTAGTTATCTTTCTTGCTTCATAACAGCCCCAAAGGATGAACATTGGGTTTTTGTGAAGCATATGCTATGAGATGTGAAGGACACTCCTGATTTTGGCATTCTGTATGGCAGAAGTCAAGATGCTCAAGTCATTGGTTATACAAATTTGGATTGGGGAGGTTTTATTGATGATTGAAGTCTCCTAGTATTCTAATCCAAAAATTGAGGTATCTCCAAAGTTTGCTGATAAAAATAAATTTAAAATATAATATTAAATTATTTTATGTATTTTAGCCCTCATTTTAATATTTTTAAATGCAAAAGTAAAGACAATTTAAATGATTTTTTGGAGAGAATGACAGTTGAAGATCTTGAGATTGATGATCACAACCTTGTGGAGTAGATGATAGTACCATCAACATCCTAGTACTAGATGGATTTCTGGTTTTTGTTTACTATACTAAATTTGTTCATTTTTGTTTTCATATTGGCAATTCAACATCAAACTGTACTTTGTTGCATTTAAAATTTGAATATGTAATGATAATGTCAGCGATTATCAATCTCATATGATGATGATCATATGCAATATTCGGAAAAAAAGTATGATTATGAGATACAGTAATGTGATTATTTGAGTTTTGAAATATTTGACTCTATATTAATGTGACATTACTATTATTATTTACTTTAGTCTTTTAGTTTTACAATATTACTATTTTGTATTTAGTATTAGACTTAGCAAACTATCAAAAAAACAAATTGCAGTCTCCAAATACCCCCCATCTCCCATTTTTGAAAAATTGTCATACTGGTACCAGTACCAGTACCAAAGACCTCCAAGTCTCCCCATCTCCCGATGACCTTGTTTTTACCACTTGGTGAATGATAGATCAGAATATATTAGAAGCTCAAATTTCAAATACTGCCATTAATATGTTGATGCTATTATTGACAGATTTTAGTATAACTTATTGTCTTATTTGCTGACTATCTATCAATAGATTGTAGTATAACTTATTGTCTTATTTGCTGACTATCTATCAATTGTAGAGTGCTAAGTTGTCATCACAAGTTGTCTCAATAAACCTTCAATAGATACTAGTTGATCTAATAGGCAGCTTGTTCTCAAAATAATAGGGAGGAATATGCTAGAGTTCAGATTTCATTACTTAGAGCTCATATATGTGACAATATGGATTCCAATGCTCTTTTTTTCTTTGATTTTATGCTTTGGTCTAGATAAATGACATGTTTTTTATATTTTCTACTAGTAACATTTAGCCGGATTGATCTAGAGGGAAAGCTTGTCATGGGTTATGGAAAGGCTTCTGATACTATATTAAACCAGGTTGGCTTTCCTGCTTATTGGACTTACAAAGTAATGAAATGTGAAGTTATGTCATATTTCTTGTCTTAAGTTTGACTGGGTTATATGTTCATTATACAATTTAATCTTTCATATTATTATTTTGTGTGCTTTATTGATTATTACAATAGCATTTGGGTGCTTTTCCAATATTTCTGTTAGAAAAGTAGAGCACATAACAATTTTTTTGATGCATTGATGTCCTCTTTTCTTATTTTAGGAAGTTCAACCATCAACATCAGGAATTGGGCCATTTTTTAGTAGTGCCCTTAACTCTGCAAGTACAAATTTTTTTTCAGGCTATACACTTCCTTCAGTCAATGTAAAAGAAGAATCATTTGTAGAGCCTCTGACAGGTCAAGTCAATACTCCAAGCACAAGCTTTAGTTGGTATAAAAGTGACAAAGCTGGAGGCAAATCCAAAGATAATTCAAGTCAATCCTTGTTGACACTAGAAAAGAAAAAAAGTTGCAATCTTTGTTCCAAGAATAAGAGACTTTGCATGCAGAATGGTGATGTGTTTGAATTGAAGTTGGCATGGGAAGAAGCTCAGGATTTGCTTCATCCTGATCCAAAAGCTGTACCTAGCATTGTCATGATTGAAGGGCATGAGTTTGAAGAATATGAGGTATGGAGGCTCTGGGTTTTAAATTTCATTAAACATAGGATGAGAAATTGTATGGACACTCTTATCAGATCCTTTTATAAATTACTTCAAAATTATTCAATAGAAATAAGTAGAGCTGACTTACTTAGATTCCTTAACATTTCAAACATGTAAATATTTGATTTCAAATGCCCTTGCAATTGCTAAATCTTAAAATCCAAATATAAGCCAATGAAAAAGCTACGAATTCATCTAATGGGGCATCCCTTCTGTGTGAAATCATAATTTTAATCTGCCTCTATATTTCTTGTTTTCTGCCTAATATAGGTGCAACTTTTAAATATAGAGTAATGAGCTGCAACTGCAAGTATTGATCAATGCTTTTATAATAATTTTGAGAATGGAATAAGATGTTTTTATTTAAATTATCAATTCTATTGTGTAGTTTTGATTTAGAATAACTAAGACTCAGGATAATAGAAATGATTTGAGCATAGGAGAACTTGGTATATGCCTGGTATGTACGTTAGTGTATAGGAGAACTTGGTGCTTGTTTTGGGAAATCCTTTATAGCAACACATTCTCCTGATTTGTCAATGTTTTCTTTATGTCTAAGATTGTCTGCCACATTTCAAGTTTCAAGCACCAAGATCATTCTGACCCCTAACTGTGGCCGACCAGAATATTTTATTCGAGAATATATCAAATGTATTTTTAGGAAGTTGGCTTGGCATGAGACATAGTGCAGAGAGAATTTTCTAATTTTGTCCTCTCAATCTATGCATTCTTTTATTTGTTGTAAAGCCAATGTAATTTTGTAGTAGATATGAAAAAAATTGCTTAATGATTTAATCTTTTTAATACACCTCTAGAAGTTGCCTTCTTGAGGTCAATTTTGAGAAACCCGAATCTACATCAGGTGCCATGCAAATTCACCAGATTTTATCAAATTTTAGGCTATATCTAAATGGGCCTTGCAAAATAATTTTACATAGAAGGTGAATTGTATGGCCTATCAGTGCATGTCAAGTGCCTTAATTGCAGTTCCTCATTCCCTGTTATAAAATTGGGATTATTGGTGAGTGATGTGCACCCAATATCTATTTAGTAGAGTTGGATTCTATTGAACATTATGTATTTTGGCATTTCTCATATTTAACTTTTCTGTAATACAGAAAATGTGCTCGATCTTTACTTGTATCATAAAGAATTATGTCATCAAATTGTCAAACAAGGTGACTGACACATGAGGTTGGTAGTACAAAATTACATTAATGTCGCAAAAAATTAAAGAATGGATTTCACAACATAAAAATACAATGTGTTGTAACATATAACTCATGAAACCATAATTAGGAGCTAGTGATAAATTGAATGGCTGTATGTTACTGCATGTGTGGCACCTTTTATGCTGAAATCAATCGTTGTATTATTTTTGGCATTTTAATCTTATGGTGTTATATAATGTGTAATGTAGATCAAAGTTAAATATGTAGTTCTTTGGTAGCTGAAGACCACATTGGACTGCACGAATGGCATCCTTTTCAAGTTTAAATCAATTGGTGTCAATTTTCATTGTAACTATATGTTTTATACTTTTTGCAATTTAGATTAATGTTAAATTTGGAGTTCAAGTGCAATAAAATAAGCAATGGGCACTGTATGGCACACATGAAAGGAGTTACAATTCACCGTGGCTATTAGAGAATACAATGAGTGCCTGTCACGACAATAACCAATAGTATTCCACATTACACAAAGAAGCAAAGTTCCACTTAGTGGTAGAGAACTGCACACATCAGAATATTGCATGTGGGGTGAACTTTATGATTTTACATTTTGAGCTTATCTGCATGCTATTTCCATAGCTATACATTTGAAGATTGACAACATTAGTTGGCTGTTGATTTGCATGCTTTTATGCAAAGTCTTGTTGAGTCTATTAGTGCAAAAATAGTGACAATCACTTAAAATCATAGTTGTTGATGTGTAAGGGCATGACATAATTTGCTTCAACAAATTGTAAATGATGAAACGTACACACAAAAACTAGGCAAGGTTAGTTTCTCCATTCATCAAACCTTGAGATGAATAGATTTAAAGGCCTGGAGCAAAGATGAAGGATGACAATAATCCAAATTGTTTGCCCTAGGATGATGAAATAATGTTAATATCATATTCTTTGAATGATATAGAAATTGAAAAATGAATTGATACTTTGCCAATTGTGGATGGTAGAGAACTTGTGCTCTTGTAAGAGGTCAAAAGTTCAAATCTGTAGTGGGGAGGGGTTGTACACCTTATATTAAAAGAATTAATATAAGCACAATAAGAATAGAAATTGACCAAAGAGTACTATCCTAAATTCGAGTATTATTGAGGCAGAGCGTGCTTCGAGTACTTGAACAATAGACTTGGTGAGCTAACTGAAAGAGTCAACTCATTGAGGTGACTGGGTGGGAGTGACTTGGCGAGCTGACCTAGAGAGTTGACCTAGGGGATGGGCTTGGTGAGAAAACTTAAAGAGTCAACTTGGTGAGTGCACTTGAATTGTCAGCTTGGCGAGCAGACTTGGGGACTTCGTGGGACATGTGGGTGAGCCAACTTGGTGAGGCAACTTGGTGACATGAATTGGTAGGCTGGCTTGGTGAGCTGACCTTAAAGAGTCAACTTTGTGAGTGTACTCAAACAATCAACTTGGTGACATGACTTGGTGGGCTTGGTGAGCCAACCTGGCGTGCGTACTTGAACAGTAGACTTGGTGAGCTAACTTAAAGAGTCAACTCGTTGAGGTGACTCGGTGGGGGTGACTTGGTGGGTTGACTTGGAGAGTTGACCTAGGGGGCAGACTTGGTGAGTGAACTTAAAGAGTTGACTTGGTGAGCGTACTTGAATAGTCAGCTTGGCGAGCTGACTATGGGAGTCGACTTGGCAAGCTGATATGGCGAGTCGACTTAAAGTGGCAACTTGGTGGTGCAAGTTGGTGAGCTGACTTATTGAGGCCACTTGGTGAGGCAACTTCGCGAAGAAACTTGGTGAGCTGACCTACTAAGTGTACTTAAAGACTAACCTTGATGAGGCGCTTTGGAGGGGTGACTTGATGACAAAACTTAAAGTGTCAACTTGGCATGCCGACCAAGTGAGTTTACATGGTGAGCAAGCTTAGAGAAGCAACTGTATGGGGCAACTTCGTAAGTACACTGAGTGAGCCCACTTGCTGGGGCAAGGTGGTAAAACCATTGGGTGAGTCGACTTCGTGAGCTGACTTAATGAGTCAACTCTTTGAGGTGACTGGGTGGGGGTGACTTGGTGAGCTGACTTGGAGAGTTGGCTTAGGGGGTGGACTTGGTGAGTGAACTTAGAGAGTTGACTTGGTGAGCGTACTTCAATTGTCAACTTGGCAAGCTGACTTGGTCGAGAGCCGACCTGGCGATCTAACATGGTGAGTGGGCTTAAAGTGGCAACTTGGTGGGGCAAGTTGCTGAGCCGACTTAGTGAGGCCACTTAAAGATGTGACATGGCGAGCTGACTTGGTGAACAAGCTCAATGAGTGGACCTAAAGATTGACCTTGTTGAGGCACTTTGGTGGGGTGACTTGATGACTGAACTCAAAGAGTCAACTTGGCGAGCATACTAGTGCATTTGGGTTCATTTTTTGACCTTCATTGATCAAATTTTTGACCAAATTTGACCAACCCATTGGTCAAAATTTATCTGCTCAAAATTTTGACCAACTCACTAGTACATGATTTGTCTCAATCATATAACTAATTATATATTTTTCATATTAGTTACTGTCAGTGTTTTTCAGGCATTCTACAAAATAGTTCACATGCCTTGCGTATGATATGACATTTTGCATGTATCCTACACTCTCTCTCATCTGGCTAATGATGGATTACGTAGAGTGATCTAAAACCATGATGCTAAAAAACACACAATCAAATCCAAAATGAACTTGCACTACAAATGGATTGTGGAAATCTGATATTGGTAAAATTGCATGCATGTCTACTAGGACAATCACAACTTAAACATATATTTGTCCTAGTAGACATGCATGCAAAATTAACAATATCAGATTTTCACAATCCATTTGTAATGCAAGTTCGTTTTGGATTTGATTGTGTGTGTTTTTTAGCATCATGGTTTCAGATCACTCTCCGTAATCCATCATCAGCCGGATGAGAGAGTGCAAGATGCATGCAAAATGTCATATCATACGCAAGACATGTGACTATTTTATAGAATGCCTGAAAAAAAATTTACACCTATCTGTTGGTAGAAATTTCTACCTTCGTTGGTTGAATTTTTTGACCTTCATTGGTCAAAATTTCTACCTTATTTGGTCAAATTTTTTGACCTTCGTTGGTCGAAATTTCTACCTTCATTGGTCAAAATTTTTGACCTTCAGTGGTCGAAATTTCTACCTTAATCCATGAAATTTTTTAACCCTCATTGGTCAAAATTTCTACCTTGCTTGGTCGAAATTTTTGACCTTCATTGGTTAAAATTTTTACCTTTTTCGGTCGAAATTTTTCTTTCATTGGTCGAAATTTCTACCTTTATTGGTTGAAATTTCGACCAATTCCTGCTAGAACTTGCACATGGCAATTGAGATTTTTCAACCAACGTATTGGTCAAAATTTTGACCAGAAAAATTATGACCAATGGGTTGGACGAAGTTGGTCGAAGTTTGGTCAAAAATTGGGTCAAAATTTTGACCAATAATGGTCGAAAAATGGTCTCAAATGTACTGAACATTATGTGTTTTGGCATTTCTCATATTTAACTTTTCTGTAATATAGAAAATGTGCTCGATCTTTACTTGTATCATAAAGAATTATGTCATCAAATTGTCAAACAAGGTGACTGACACATGAGGTTGGTAGTACAAAATTACATTAATGTCGCAAAAAATTAAAGAATGGATTTCACAACATAAAAATACAATGTGTTGTAACATATAACTCATGAAACCATAATTAGGAGCTAGTGATAAATTGAATGGCTGTATGTTACTGCATGTGTGGCACCTTTTATGCTGAACTCAATCATTGTATTATTTTTGGCATTTTAATCTTATGGTGTTATATAATGTGTAATGTAGATCAAAGTTAAATATGTAGTTCTTTGGTAGCTGAAGACCACATTGGACTGCACGAATGGCATCCTTTTCAAGTTTAAATCAATTGGTGTCAATTTTCATTGTAACTATATGTTTTATACTTTTTGCAATTTAGATTAATGTTAAATTTGGAGTTCAAGTGCAATAAAATAAGCAATGGGCACTGTATGGCACACATGCAAGGAGTTACAATTCACTGTGGCTATTAGAGAATACAATGAGTGCCTATCACGACAATAACCAATAGTATTCCACATTACACAAAGAAGAGAAGTTCCACTCAGTGGTAGAGAACTACACACATCAGAATATTGCATGTGGGGTGAACTTTATGATTTTACATTTTGAGCTTATTTGCATGCTATTTCCATAGCTATACATTTGAAGATTGACAACATTAGTTGGCTTTTGATTTGCATGCTTTTATGCAAAGTCTTGTTGAGTCTATTGGTGCAAAAATAGTGACAATCACTTAAAATCATTGTTGTTGATGTGTAAGGGCATGACATAATTTGCTTCATCAAATTGTAAATGATGACACACACACACAAAAACTAGGCAAGGTTAGTTTCTCCATTCATCAAACCTTGAGATGAATAGATTTAAAGGCCTAGAGCAAAGATGAAGGATGACAATAATCCAAATTGTTTTCCCTAGGATGATGAAATAATGTTAATATCATATTCTTTGAATGATATAGAAAGTGAAAAATGAATTGATACTTTGCCAATTGTGGATGGTAGAGAACTTGTGCTCTTGTAAGAGGTCAAAAGTTCAAATCTGTAGTGGGGAGGGGTTGTACACCTTATATTAAAAGCATTAATATAAGCACAATAAGAATAGAAATCGACCAAAGAGTACTATCCTAAATTCGAGTATTATTGAGGCAGAGCATGCTTTGAGTACTTGAACAATAGACTTGGTGAGCTAACTGAAAGAGTCAACTCATTGAGGTGACTGGGTGGGAGTGACTTGGCGAGCTGACCTAGAGAGTTGACCTAGGGGATGGGCTTGGTGAGAAAACTTAAAGAGTCAACTTGGTGAGTGCACTTGAATTGTCAGCTTAGCGATCAGACTTGGGGACTTGGTGGGACATGTGGGTGAGCCGACTTGGTGAGGCAACTCGGTGACATGAATTGGTAGATTGGCTTGGTGAGCCAACCTTAAAGAGTCAACTTTGTGAGTGTACTCGAACAATCAACTTGGTGACATGACTTGGTGGGCTTGGCGAGCCGACCTGGCATGCGTACTTGAACAGTAGACTTGGTGAGCTGACTTAAAGAGTCAACTCATTGAGGTGACTTGATGGGGTGACTTGGTGGGCTGACCTGGAGAGTTGACCTAGGGGATGGACTTGGTGAGCGAACTTAAAGAGCTGACTTGGTGAGCATACTTGAATTGTCAGCTTGGCGAGCTGACTATGGGAGTTGGCTTAGCAAGCTGATATGGCGAGTCAACTTAAAGTGGCAACTTGGTGGTGCAAGTTGGTGAGCTGACTTATCGAGGCCACTTGGCGAGGTGACTTCGCGAAGTGACTTGGTGAGCTAACCTACTAAGTGTACTTAAAGACTAACCTTGATGAGGCGCTTTGGAGGGGTGACTTGATGACAAAACTTAAAGTGTCAACTTGGCGTGCCGACCAAGTGAGTTTACATGGTGAGCGAGCTTAGAGAAGCAACTGTATGGGGAAACTTCATAAGCACATTGAGTGAGCCCACTTGCTAGGGCAAGGTGGTAAAACCATTGGGTGAGTCGACTTCGTGAGCTGACTTAATGAGTCAAATCGTTGAGGTGACTGGGTGGGGGTGACTTGGTGAGCTGACTTGGAGAGTTGGCCTAGGGGGCAGACTTGGTGAGAGAACTTAGAGAGTCGACTTGGTGAGCGTATTTCAATTATCAACTTGGCAAGCTGACTTGGCCGAGAGCCGGCCTGACGATCTAACATGGTGAGTGGGCTTAAAGTGGCAACTTGGTGGGGCAAGTTGGCAAGCCGACTTAGTGAGGCCACTTAGAGACGTGACATGGTGAGCTGACTTGGTGAGCAAGCTCGATGAGCGGACCTAGAGATTGATCTTGTTGAGGCACTTTGGTGGGGTGACTTGATGACCGAACTCAAAGAGTCAACTTGGCGAGTATACTAGTGCATTTGGGTTCATTTTTTGAACTTCATTGATCAAATTTCTGACCCAATTTTCGACCAAATTTGACCAACCCATTGGTCAAAATTTATCTGGTCAAAATTTTGACCAACTCACTGGTACATGATTTGTCTCAATCATATAACTAATTATATATTTTTCATATTAGTTACTGTCAGTGTTTTTCATGCATTCTATAAAATAGTTCACATGCCTTGCGTATGATATGACATTTTGCATGTATCCTGCACTCTCTCTCATCCGGCTAATGATGGATTACATAGAGTGATCTGAAACCATGATGCTAAAAATCACACAATCAAATCCAAAATGAACTTGCACTACAAATGGATTGTGGAAATCTGATATTGGTAAAATTGCATGCATGTCTACCAGGACAATCACAACTTAAACATATATTTGTCCTGGTAGACATGCATGCAAAATTAACAATATCAAATTTTCACAATCCATTTGTAATGCAAGTTCATTTTGGATTTGATTGTGTGTGTTTTTTAGCATCATGGTTTCAGATCACTCTCCGTAATCCATCATCAGCCGGATGAGAGAGTGCATGATGCATGCAAAATGTCATATCATACGCAAGACATGTGACTGTTTTATAGAATGCCTGAAAAAAAATTTACACCTATCTGTTGGTAGAAATTTCTACCTTTGTTGGTCAAATTTTTTGACCTTCATTGGTCAAAATTTCTACCTTATTTGGTCAAATTTTTTGACCTTCATTGGTCAAAATTTCTACCTTCATTGGTCAAAATTTTTGACCTTTAGTGGTCAAAATTTCTACCTTAATCCACAAAAATTTTTAACCCTCGTTGGTCAAAATTTCTACCTTGCTTGGTCAAAATCTTTGACCTTCATTGGTCAAAATTTTTACCTTTTTCGGTCGAAATTTTTTCTTTCATTGGTCGAAATTTCTACCTTTATTGCCAAATTTTTGACCAATTCCTACTAGAACTTGCACATGGCAATTGAGGTTTTTCGACCAATGTATTGGTCAAAATTTTGACCAACAAAAGGTTGGTCGAAATTTTGACCAATAATATTTTGACCAATGGGTTGGACGAAGTTGGTCGAAGTTTGGTCAAAAATTGGGTCAAAATTTCAACCAATAATGGTAAAAAAATGGTCTCAAATGTACTAGTGAACTAGCAGTTGAGACTTATTAATACCAATCAAAATCTTGGCACCCATCTTTGGAGTTGGTCCCGCCATTTCTCTTTTTTACGGGAGGTTGCCATGTCACGAAGGGTAAAAAGCTTGCAACTTCTAGTAGCAACATGGTGGCCACCGTTGATCTTAAAAAGAGTGAATAGTGTGGGCAATTCACCTTGAAGCCATGCACTAGCTGGGTCCCATATGTAATACTTTCTTGGTTACCATGTTGCATGTAGTAAAATGCACACAAATTCTTAGAATGACATGGCGACTATCTTAGATCTTAAAAAGATCTGATTGTAAAAGATTATTTCAAATAACTATGGAAAAAAATGAAAAGTCTTTTAAAAGGTTTTTGGAAAGGTATATTTTTTAAAATAATTTTCCCACTTGATTATAAGGACAAGGAAAACAATACATAGAGATTTCTTAGGGCACAATTTTGTAGAGCACTAATTAGGGTTTTCTAAAGCAACTAGGAACTATCACTATAAAACATATTTAGTAAAGCATGAAGTGAAAACATGACCAATAGTGGCTCTATCTGGGGATGATGAATATGTAAAATTCATA
This sequence comes from Cupressus sempervirens, assembly GCA_028749045.1. NCBI lineage: Eukaryota > Viridiplantae > Streptophyta > Pinopsida > Cupressales > Cupressaceae > Cupressus > Cupressus sempervirens. The sequence goes on along the minus strand of CM053792.1, from coordinate 953,645,118 downwards.
TGAGGGCTCAAAATCCTTGGGAGAAGAAGACCACAAACCTAACCCATTTCTTACTTGATAGCTCTGAGAGAGCAACAACACCAAAAAAAAAAATACAAGGATTGTATAGATAACACAAATAATTTACAAAAAATATAGAGAGACCCTAAACTACTATTCATGGAAGAAAGAGGTATTTTAGTAAAAATACCTCTTCAAGAACTATCCATGAACTAATAGTTCAAGAATATTGCCTGATAGATCCTTGAGAATATAAGAGTCTTTCCCCCATGTGGCTTCAATCAGATAGGGACCTAGCCATATAGGATCAAATTTTACATGCTTTTCCTTATCCTCAATCTTGGCATTTCACATGAGGACTAAATCTTCAATTTCAAACTTCTTACTCACTATTTTTCTATCATAAAGTGTTTTGACTTGTAATTGCAACTTTTGATTTCTGAGAGAAGCTTCCTTCCTATGATTAATTAGCCCTACTAATTCATCCATCCTCTCCTACATGTCATCAATAATATCCTCATTGTATATCTCGATGTAATCTTATAAACCTACTAGATTTTTCTGAGGCATTCTTTCCTGGATCCCATAGACAATATCAATGGGTGTTACACCTATAGCTTTCTTCAATGTTACCTTGTCAGCCCATATTGCCTATTGTAGTTTGGAATCCCATGCCTTTTTATTATCATCTAGAGTTTTTTTTTAAAACTTTTAACAAGAATTTATTTTTTGATTTGGCTTGTCCATTTCTTTGTGGATGATAAGGGGAAGATGCAGATCTTGTTATACTGTATTTATCACATAACTTTATGAACTCTTTTTACCTAAAAAACATTGCATCATCAGATATAATCTTCTATGGGCATCTAAATCTTGAAATAATATTGTCCAGGAGAAAATTATTCACCACTTTACTGGTAGCATTCCTTGTTGGAATAACCTCTACCCACTTTGTAAAATAGTTAGTAGCTACTAGAATCCATGAATAACTAGTACTAGACTTGGGAGAAATTTCACCTATAAAATCTATATCCCATGCTAGAAAGGTGCTTGGACTTCAACTAGTTTTAATGGAGTATTCCCAAAAAAATTCAGCTTACTTGCAAATCATTGACAAGCATCACATTTTCTAACCATTACTTGAACATCTTTGAAAAGAGAAGACCAAATCTCATCACTTTGTGGGTAGTAGTTTTAGCCATATAGTGTCCTCCATAGACTCTCGCATGAATCTCATTCAATATCTCTTTAGATTTCTCTTGATCAATACATTTCAATAACACTCCCTCAAAATTTCTCCACCACAAATTGTTTCTTATAATAATATACTCAATGACCTATAATTTTGTGTTTCTCTTCTCATTTTCTATCAAACGAGAATGAGCTTCCATATGTTGTGAATAATATATAACATTAGTAGACCATTCATAATGATCCATATCACATAAATCTGATCTTAGGTCATCTACTACTACATTTACTTGATTAGCATCTAAGTTGGACTGAGCCATAGGCTTTGATAGCCCTTGACCTCTTACCAACTTGGTGATCTGGATATCAATGTTAAATTCCTAAATTTTATTGATCCATCTACACCTTCTGCCAAACACATCCTATTGAGAAAATATATCCTTTACAATTGCACTAGGTACAAATGCGACAACAATAGCACCTACAAGATAACATCTAAAGGATTTAATAGCTTTTACCAAAGCATAAGCCTATTTCTCATTTATCTCATACTTCAACTCAATAGGTGAAAGGGATTTGCTAAAAAATGCAATAGGCAGTTCATATCCTTCTTCATTCTTTTATAATAGGACTACTGCCATAGTATGGAAAGATGCAAAAGAAAATATATGCATTGGTTTTGTGTAATAAAGGGTTCTAAGGACTAGAGAATTTTTTATAGAAGTTTTAATGTCTTGAAAAACTTGTGAAGGCTCACAATCCCAATTAATAACAACTCCCTTTTTGAGCATTTTAGATATGAGGCTACTAACTTCAGAAAAATTTGTAACAAACCTTCTTATAAAATTGACTTGCCCAAAGAATGATTGTATTCCTTTTACATTCTTTTTTTTAGGAATGATTGTATTCCTTTTACATTCTTTGGTTTAGGAACTTTGTCAATGGAAGCCACTCTTTCAGGCTCTATCTTTACACCATCCTTTGATACTATATGACCTAATAGTCTCCATTTTGTTACTCCAAATGTACACTTCTTTTGGTTCAATGATACTCCATATTCTAAGACCTTGATAAAAATATTCTCTAAGTGTTTAAAATGATCCTCAACCTTCTTGGAATATGTTGTGAGGTCATCTTGGTACATTACCATAAACTTGTTAATGTAATCATCAAAAGCTACATCCATAGCCCTTTGAAAAGTTTCCCCTATATTAGTTAACTCAAACGACATTCTCACATATACATAAGTACCCCATGGATTTGTAAAATCTATCTTAAATTATTCCTTTTCATTTACAAGGACCTAATTATATCTTGATAATCCATCCATCATAGACATCAATTCAAAACCAGTCACTTGTTGTAGCATAGCTTCCATGTTTGGTAACCCATAGTTGTATTTCAAAGGAAGCAATATTCAAGTTCTTAAAGTCTACACACATCCTTATGTTTCCTTTCATTAACTCTTCTTGCATTTTAGGGGCTAAGGTAGGATTCACTAGTCTCTGCTTTTTCCAAAAAGGTTTAACATTTTATTTGAGTGGTATGACATGCTGGAATAGGTATTCTCTATAGGCTTTAAGGTCATCATAAGACCATGTAAAGACATGTCTTTACTCTCTTAGTAGATCAATACGAGGCTTTCTAATTTTAGCAAATAAATTTTGACCAATATAAACCTTCTTTGGGGCTTCAGAAGTACCAAGATTTATCTCTTCCAATTCTTGCGGTTTATGATCTCTGATTCCAACCTTCACCCTGTCTTGGTTATCAAACATGTTCTCCAAAACCACTAACCCTTTGGGTACTTTTTGGTTTTCAATTGTATAATCTCCTAACCAAAGATTATTTCCTTACCATTTGCAGTTTCAATTAAAGCATTACAATCTAATTCTTGGCCATAGTATTTATCTTCACTTGACAAGAAATTTAAAATATCTCTATCATCCTCAAAGATTTTCCAATTCTCTATGTTGTTAGGTATTGAAGGTAGATTTTGTACCTCAAATAGTGAAATTCCAACAAATGATACATCCTTGGGCTTGATAGATACATTTTTGAATAGATTAGCCATCTTATTTTGACTCCTTTCTATACAAGAAATACCAAATGCATCAAATAACTCAATCTAATCCCATACAAAATTTCTATATTGCTTTAATCTCTTATTTTTTGATGCATAGGTTTCTCTAACTTAGGAAACAACTAATTTAGAATCACCAATAACATGCAATTTCTTGATTCCATGATGGGTTGTTACTCTTAATCCTAATAAGAGTGCTCCATATTCTACCATGTTATTTGTGCATGAAAAAGTCAAGGTGAAAGAATATCTAAAAGTGTTCTTCTCAGGAGAAACAAAGACTACTCTTGCCCCTGAACGTTTGTTAGAACTTGCCCCATCAAAATACATGGTCCATAGAATTGGTGAATTCATAAAACACTCAACCTCATGTGCAATCACAATAGGGAGTTTCTCAAATTCTTGGATAATTAGTTCTACCCTAAATGGATTCACACCAGTGTCTAAGAAACAAGTGGAATCTTTATCAATTTCATCTCCAAAAATGTGATTGACCCTTGGCTCCCTGTCTACCCTAACAACCTTGTCTCCTATTTGAAAGGTTGCATAAGACAAGTCACATTATAGGCTACCTCCCATAGTAGCACTCCATTTTTTGGATAGAAACATTCCATAATGTGGAGGAATATCAACTGCAAGGAATGACATTGTCAATTCTACCTCAGTGTATGCAACTAATTAAAAAGGTAATGCATTGATGGTGCCTATAATAGGCACTTCCCTAACATCCATACCTCTACATCTTCCTTCTTTGGTATCTACTTGCAAACCTAGGGCTTCCATGACCTTAAAAGGCATAATAGTATTTGAGGCTCTTAAATCTATCATGCAATTTTTTAGGGTTTTTCCTTTTATAATTAGACTAAGAAAGAATGGGTCAATATTCACTAAATAAGATATTGATGAATCATCTAAAAGCATTTGAGGAATTTGGGATATAATGCCATTTTCTTCAACTAGCATTGGGGTTGACTAAATGACATTTTTCTCATAAATATTAATATTATTTCCTATTCTAACCAACCATGATAAAGCTTTTCTCTTATGTTCATCAATCCTAAACAATTTAGATAAAGGTACTTTGACAGTTATTTGTGACAGAATAGATATCATATCAATAGGTTTAGATATAGTAGGCTTTACAAGCATACCTGGAGTGGAAGTCTTTTGAACAAAAGGCACTATCATTTGCTTAACAATATTAGATCCTAATTTCTTCTCTTGCACACTTGCCTTTACTATCTCATTTGTTTGGAATTGAACTTTCTTTTTGGGCTTCCACTTCTTAGTCTTACTGTCTTTAAATTTTGTTGTCTCTATATTAATCTTCCTACTGTTATCCTTCATTGTATGTGTAATATCCTTTATAACAATACCAAAAGGTTTACCAATTTCATTATCCACCATCCTACTTCTCAAATTGTAATTACTATGAACTTGAGAAATAATTTCTATTATAATCCTATCAATTTCCTCTTTAGAAGGCATTCTCAAATTTATATGGCCAACATCAGAAGATGTAGTACATATTTGATCTTCGTCATAATTTTCATCATCTAAGAATAGTTTCTGATGGTGTAATTGGTAAGCAACTCTCTAATTAGTAATGCCATTTTCATGTATTTCTAAGTCAAAATCTCCATAATCATCTCATTTATTGACCATATTATAGCTTACACCATCATGATTCTTCTCTTCTTCTTCCTCCTCATTCTAAACATTTTGATCTATAGCAAATGATTGAGCAACTGCACAATAATCTAAGGAGTGAGGTGATTGGCATATGATGCACCATGCCACATTATCATTCATGTTAACAGAATTTCTTTGTATACGATCTAGTGTACCCTTCTCTTTCACATGTTGGGTCTAATTAGGAATTGGTTTACCATCTTTCCATTAAGTAGTATAAGGGTAATATTGCATTCTTGGTTGTCTATTGAAGTGGTTGTTGTTCACTGGGGCCTTTTCACCAACATTAGGTTTTTGTGTGTTGAAAGTTGGTGGGTTCATCTTCTTCAATAAGTCCAATACTTGACCTATTGTAGCTTCCTCAGGCTTCTTACCTACAAGAGTTTTATCATTCTCCTTTTTGTTGTTCTTAGGATTGAACATCTTTGGACCATCTCTCCTTCCTAGCTTACCAAATTCTTTTCTATTATTTTCAATATTCACTGCTACCTTGTAAGCATCCCTCAAAGTTTTGGGATCTTTATCTCTCAACTAATAAGCTATTTTTCTATCAAAAGCATTAAAGTATGTTGTAAGATAGACATCCTCATTCAACCTCATGACCTAAAATAGTTTGTACATCCCCTTCTGAAACCTTACATTGAAATCAAATGTAGATTCATTAGGGTTCTTTTTGATATTGTTGAAATCATTCAACATAAAACTAGCATTAATGTTATCTCCATACCATTCCTTGAACAATTTTTCTAAATCACTCCAAGAATGAATGTTATCATCTGGTAGTCTTCTAAATCAATCCCTTACATCTTCAGTTAATAAATGAACAAGGATAACTTTAGTGGCTCATATTCGCCAATTGGCTAATCTTAATCATCAGGGACCCCAAATTTAGCTAATATATTTGCACTTTTGGGGTAGTCATGTTGCCTACACTTTATAAAAATTAGGGCAAATACTTAGTACAATTGCCAATAATAATATATAAGTATTTTTATTTTAGTGATGACTTTGCTAGTGCATCCATTTTTTCCATGCTATAAATTATATATATATTTCCTACAATTTCCAATTCTTGTCTTAATAAATGTCATATTAGCTAATATTTGGTAAACATCTAAGTTAGGTTATGGGTTAAGCATGTAGATTTGATATGCCTCTCTATTCCAGAGATTTTTTGTGAAACTTCTTATGCTTTCTCACATTGGCCCAAAATCAATTTGATGTGGAACATGTATCTTTACTTTTGGGACTTTCTTTAAAACTCAGCATCCTTCTAAATGTTTGGCTTAAAATAGGATTTAGGCCATTGATTTAGGATCCTCAAATGATTACAAACAATAGGGATGTTGCCTCCAAACCACCATTGAATAATTTGGAGGGAAGCTATAAGGATACAAGTACGATAAATTTAACCTTCAAGTTTTATAATCAATTAGTATCCATATAATAATAATAATAATAAAATCATTATTTCTAAGTATGTTTACTTCTATTCATGATTTTCATTAATAATGTAAGAGTCGCCAAGATTTTATAGAATTTTCATACAGTTAAAAAAAATAGCCAATAAAATTAAAAATTTTCCTACTCAAACAAATTAATTTGCCAATAGAAATTAATTTTTTTCCCCCTGAACTAATGTTTGATTTGCCAAAATTTTATACAATTTTCCAAAGGGGGGTTTCTTAAAGTTATCCCTGTGAATGAACAAACAACTTCATCACCACATCCTCATGTTCAACTTCAAAATCATTTAACATATCTATGAAAATTCTTAAATGTTCCTCACTAGTAATAACATTATTTCTAGAAAACTTAACAACTTTGTCTCTTAGGTTGAATGATATTGGGTGTGGAGAACCAAGGATTCATAAGAATAAAATTTACCTATTCTTTTCCAAATATATGGGCTTCTTCTGAAATCCAACAAAATTTGATGTGCTTTCTATATTCGCCTGATTATGAACAACACTTTGAGATTGAGCCGAGTTTGAACAACAGGGATCTAGGTGTCAATGGTAAATAATGAAGAAAGTGTATATTATGACATAGTCTAATTAAAAACTACCAGTCCACAAGTAGGTACAAAAGTTGTAGCTTGGGTGGATAAATTTGGCCATGAGGCTAATGTAAAATTGGACTTGATGAACTGAATTTTTCTCTGAGTCTTTTCTACCTGAGCTTCATTATCCATTTTCTCATGTTCTTTTGCAAGATCTTCCTTCTCTTTCCTAGCCTTTTCCAAGTATTGATCTAGCTTAGACATGGGAGGGTTTACAAATTTACTTGATATAGCTTGAGGTTCATTTATTTGGATTCCTACAAGCTTACCTTTCCCTTTATCTATGGGTTTCACAATAGGTTCTCCTTGGTCTATCTAAATAGGCTTGTAAGGTTGAACTTGAGATATGATAGGTTCTTGCCTTTAGCTTATGAGTTTTTCTTGTTCTTGAACCTTAGCCCTCAAGCTATCTATGTCTCCAAAAACATCAACATGAAGGACTGAGGTCCTTTCTTCTAATTTCTTTTTTTTCTCTTTTAAGGAAGCCATCCTTCTAAGAAAATTATCTCTTTCAATGATGGCATTCAAGGTGGCTTTCTCTCTTTCTTTCTCTAAACCAACATTTTTAGCTTCTTCTTTTGTAATCTACTTCTTTAAAACTCCTATCTCTGAGTATACCTCTTTTGGATCTACAAAAGTGGCTTCTTAATCAGTAGGATGATCCATATCTATAAGGTTTGTCTCCATATATGGAACTTCTCTAAGATTAAAAGGATCCTCCATTACATTCTTATATCCCAAACTATGATTCATTTCATCTATCACATATGGTCTACATAATGCATCTCCCATTAGAGACATATTCTTATCTTGATAAGCCCTTTCATCTTGCAATGGGGTACTAAATATTCCTCCTAAGAGCCTTGTGGTCTCTGATTCAAAACTTAATGAAGAAGATTCTCTCCCTACCATTGGTTGGTATTGAGAGTTTACTAATGTACTACCCCTTGGTGTCCAAGTAGGATTTCTATCTGCTTTCTTTTTATTTTGGTTTTTCCTACCACCTTGAGGTAGATCAGTATATAATGGTACATTAGGATTGGCTCTTGTATAAGCTCATGTACTTTTCCTTTTGTTAGCCATTTATGGGGATTATATATCACTAAGCACTAGCTTCAAAACCTTGACTGAGTTACCACCCTATCACTAGGGAAAAGTATAATGCAATAACTTGTTGACTCAGGGGAAATATCATGAGACAATATGAATGAATCTAACACATAAAAAGAAACCAATCACAAAAATCATGGACTACAACTCTGTCTTGACAAATAAGACACTTTGTAAGGACTGAATAGGTCAGTGTACACCCATGTTACTTAAGATTTCCTCTTTTATGTTAAATTCTCAAGGTTTGTCACTAGAAAAGTCCAATATAACCATGAATGATTGCTAAGGATTTATACAAGGATACCCAACCACCCTTAGTGATTATGAACTGGTGAGCCACAATACAAATGGGGAAAAGTGAGCGTCTAGATCTACCAACCAACTATGCTTCTTCCAATCCACCTATCTGCCATAACATTTCAGCTATCCCTACCTTCAGAGGCACTTGGTAGTGTAGTACATGGGGAGTCCCCTAGAAACCATATACCCTAAAAACTATAGAAATAGAGTAAGGTATAATATCAGCCCAATTGTGGGACACTTTCAAACTAGAAGGATTTTCCATGGGCTTGATAAAATCTAGCAATGCCTTGGGAATTTTGGGATTGTCATTTATATGAGGTTTCTCAACTTGGATGCAAAATACCTACCAAATCTAACAAAACTAGCCTCCTCTACATACGAACTCATATCTGCACTCCATAACTAGACTGGTAGAGCTTCTCCTTCATATTCTTTTTTCAAAACCATCTCCTTTTCAAAATAGGTCACCCCTTTAAATAAGAACATGTGCATCAATAATGAATAATAACCAAATGTCTTCTCCACCTTACTCTTTGCAATCCCATTTAAACCTATATGAATTTCCTCTGCTATATAAGATGCAAAGTCAAAAATGATATCCACACCAAAATAAGAAATTTGTGTCATCGTATACATGAATTTTATTGGCATAAAATTTTGTTCATCCTCACCAAAAATCCTACACAAAGTCATATATATATCTAGGGCCCTAGTAGTGAAAATTTCTTTCTTAAAAGGCTCTTTAGTTGACACTGTAACAAAAGTCAAATTTCCAATTGAGGCCAAGTGTGCTCTTAGTGCACCTTGCCTAACTTGATCCTTTTTAGACAAGTATTCCTTCTCCAGTCCTGGCAGGTTAATGATGACACAATAATTTGAGAGTGGCTCCAAATCAAAAACATCTCAAATTTCTTCGCCATTTATCCTTGTCAGGCATTCCTCATCTACTCTTCTCACTATCCTGGCTACTGTGTTGTAATTTTGAGAAATGGGTGTGAGTAGGTCTGAATCCATGAAAACATCAAGGACCACTAGTTTACCCAAATTAAAATTCCAAAAATTCCCATGTGGGGCAAAAAACTTCCTCTTTGAGAACCATTTCTTGAAAGCTGTAGTCCTATTTTTGAAGTAACAACATCCCTAACCCAATTCCCTTCATCATATAAACCATTTGCAATCTTGATTCTAGCATTCATAGGAACTAACTTTTTAACCTAGCCTAACTCATTCATGGACTTAGTCAATTGTTCAAGAAAGTCATCATGTATGTTTTTGCTAGCATATTCTACCTTTCTCAAGAAACCTTTCTTTGGAGGCATGTTTAGTAATGATGAAAAATACTAGAATTCTTTGAACAGTTTGATGGATTAAAGATACTTACTTGGTTGTTTGCTATCTTTTTCAAAGTTCTACAAAAAATGCCAGATACTGAAAAATCTTTTGCAACTCAATCAAGCGAGAACAATTCTTCAGCAGGTTTTTGGATTTTTGAGAATTTGAAACTTATTCTTGTGAAGATGAAATTGTGAAATCCTACAATATATCTTTGTTTCTATTTCACATGGGGAGCTTAATTTTTTCATAAATGGATCATACGGACAATAGGGTGGCACCACCTTCTAAATTTAAAAACAAGCCGTTGATTTTCAAAAACTTGATGATTTAGGAATAAAATTGTTAATGACTCAATTTCAAAATGTCAGGTTGGTAGTCAACCCAATTAAAACTCTCCATATAGGTCTTTCCTTTTACTATTGGCAAGTTAAACTAGACCCACTACTGCTTTTGGACATGTGTCATTCTCTTGCTATGTTGCTAAGCATAAACATCGAGCAACTCCTTATAACAAAATAGTGACCATCATTGATGTTGCCTTGATTGGACAATGAATGTTTCATGATTATTTTATTGTAAATGTGGTGGGTCCTTCTATTTTTCCTTTGGTTACTATGTCACAAACAATAAAAATTGAGCAAGTTTCCATAATGACATAGTGACCACTGTCAATCTAGGAGAGATCTAATGAAAAAAATCAAAAAGTATATTTATCTAAGTGTGGATCCACAATAACATGTGACATTAGACCATCCTAACACACTAGCAGGGCCATTTATGATAAGTAATCTTTATGGTGTTGCTTTTGAAACCAGGTCCCACCATATTCTGTTTTTACAAGAGCATGCCATGTTACAACTAGTAAAGTTCTTACAACTTTCGGTGGTGACATAAAAACCACCATTGATGTCAATGAAAACTAACTGCATGGATCAATAGTGCTTTCTTGTTAGGATATATCTTTAATTGTGCCTGACATCTCTAACATTCTAATGTGCAGTCAAGACTTATTAATAGCAATTAAAATCTTGATTCCCATCTTTGGAGTTGATCCCACTGTGTCTCTTTTTTGTGGGAGGTCACCATGTTGCCAAGGGTAAAAACCTTGCAACTTCTGGTAGTGACATGGCAACCATCGTTGATCTTAAAAAGATCTAACGATGTGGGTGATTCACCTTGAAACTATGCACTAGCTAGGTCCCATATGTAACATTTTCTTGGTCACCATGTCACATGTAGTAAAATACATACAAATTCTTATAATGACATGGCAACTACCGTAGATCTTAAAATATTTGACGGTAAAGATTATTTCAAAAAATTATGGAACAAAATGTAAAGTCTTTTAAAAAGTTCAAGAAAAGGTATAATTTTAAAAATAATTTCCCCACTCTGTTATTAAGACAAGGAAAAAAATAACAAAGCTTGCTTAGGGCATAATTTTTTAGAGCAATAATTAGGGTTTTCTTAGGGTTAACAAAATTTAAAATAGACCAAACCCTAATTTTCACAAAAGGAACTAGGAACAATCACTATAAAGCATGAATTGAAAAATGACCAATAGACACTTTGTGCACACCTATTATTAATGGTGACATTCATAGAATTAGGAGTTACACATGAAACTCCTCTCCTCACCTCTATTTAAGAGATGATACTCTCTCTCATTATTCAACACAAGTCACATTACTATAGATGTTATTGAAAATGAGCTTTATGCTCTTTCTCTCTCTCTCTTTCTTAGGCTTTTCCTCATTCATAATGATAGAATGGTTTTATTTTCCTTTCAAATTATTGTGTCTCCATTGATGTCTCTTTTGTTGCAAGCTCCTAATTAATGGTTGTCTTAAAATAACACTATCTTCATCAAATGTTTGTCTTGAGTTTTTTTGTTTCCTCACTTCATTCATCTTTCCTTACATAACCACGATTGTGACTATCACAAAAATAAAGGACACAAAATGAATGAATGTATGAAACTCAAACACATCATTCAAAATCTCATTCATAGTGACACCATCAAAGTGGATGAACATAAAACCAACACAAATGATAAGGCATACAAGGAGCCCTTCCCTAAATAAGGAAAGGGAGAAATGTTAAATTTAAAGGGTGGTGTCAAGATTAACTACACTTACACCAGTAGCACCAATGTTATAAATGTGCTAGAATCATCTGAAGAATTTATCAACATGATCATAATCAAAGACATAAAGAAGATGAAAAATCCAATGCAATGACTCAAAATCAAAATAGCACTATAATCAGAGGAGTAAACTCATCCTCCTTATTCTCACAATATAATAATAGAGAATTAGAATTTTCAAATGTTGTTACTCAAAGTCAATCTAAGGTCACCATCAAGGGAGTAGGTCTAAACAAATAACAACATTCACATCAAAACCATCATTTTCAAAAAAAGAGTCTAGCCCCACATCAACTAATTATAGCTTAGTAGATCAACTACAAAGGATATCAATGCAAATCTTGTTTTGAGTTGCTAAAAATCTCTTTTGAACGTTTAGAGATACTAGAGAGAATATTATTGGTTGCAAACATGCCTAAGGAAATTGATGTTGAATGGTTCCTATTAGAAGTGGGCCAACATCCCTTGCTAAATTCATGATATGGTTTTATAGTTGCATATGTCTTCTATAAGTCCAATGGTTATATAAGGCATTGACATGTTGATCTTTTGGTGTAACAATAATCCTAGTAGATAACAAGTAGTATTAAAGCTTGGTCACAACTTTAAATGTTTGAATGTTTGAATGAGTAACACTGGGAGGATGATTGTTAGTAGTGGGATAGAATCCCTTACTATATTTGTGACATGGTTTAATAGCCTCTCATGTCCACTATAAGTCTAGTGGTTGTATCAATCATTGATAGGTCAATCTTTTGGTGCACTAAAACCCTATTGGTTAATAGTTCTAGACTACGGTGAACCATTTGACTTCATCCCGTTACCTATATTTTTCTAAGGAATATGAAAACTATAAAATCATACACATAATCAACCCCTACTCATATAGGTTCTCATACATAAACACTATGTCAAGTGCAACTTGATAGATGGAGGTGTTCGCCTAAATATTCATGCATATCATTTGAACTAGAAGTGGATTCTCTAAAAATTCTATTGATCCTTGAAGGAACATCACACTAAAAGCATATGATGATGAAGAAAGGTCATCCAAAGGCATTGTTGTACTGCTAATTAGAGTAGGTCCAATTAAGAGAGGTGATATTCTAGATCCTTGACGTACCTGTAGCATACAAAATTTTGTTGGGAAGACCATGGATACATGAAATGAAAGTGGTCCTTGCAATGTCCCATTAGGTTACTCATACTTAGATCATAGGCATATTTTATTTAATATAAGTAAATGGGTATGTAATAGATCATGGTGTGCCAAACTATGCCCTTAAGTGGTAGTGTAAAATCAACAAATCAAGTTTATGTCACCTTGACATGCAATTTTGAACTAATTATGAAGTTTATATTAAAAAGTTGTAAGAATAGAATCTATAGGAAAATGAATGTAGTTTCTAGAATAATAGGTTTTACCTAAAAATAATTTGATCTAATCAGTTAAAATTTCACATTTTAATATAGAAGTACAAAACATCTAGGGCAAAAATAAGTAGGTTTATGTCTAACCACCTTATCCATTCAAATAATAATATACTTTTATAAGATTATATATATATATATATATATATGTAAAATGTATATAAGAAGTGAAGTAGACTCATTCCCAAATGTGATGCATATTTTTGGGTATTTTTATTCTAAGAAAATAATTAACTATGAATATTTTGCTACAATATTTTAAAAATAAAAAGGCTCATGTCCCACCTTAACTAATAATTTATTTTTTCATTGTAGTAGGTGAAACATAGATTTCTAATTTTAAAACTATTTTATGGTTTAAAAGTTATAATTTTTTTCAATTAGTATGTCAATCAACACTTTAAAGGTATCTTTGTTTAAAAATAAGTAATAATTACTTAACAAACTCATATTTGGTAGGCATTATATTGTTGAAAAGTTAAGTCTATCCTCAAAAAACCCTTTTCATTTTAGTGAATTTGGTCAGATTTAAATTTGTTAGATACCTCTTCAAAGTCTACAAGTCACCTAAATGAGGAAAAAATAATTTTTATTTATTTTACCAACTAGGCTTGGTAATTACAAAGCCTAATTGGATACACAATATATTAGATACTTGTTATATCTAATACCTAGTATATCAAACACTCGATATATTATCACCGAGTTTTTTTATTTGTTTCTATAATTGAATATAGGGTTCTAGTTACATATAATAAGTACCTATGTATTATATATTTAATTATATCATATATTTTTATAGTGGATAGTATATATTATAATATGTAGTATTATTGAATTATAATATATACTTAACTATAGTATATATTGTATTATATTATATATTATAATATATATGTATTATAGTATATATTATCATATATATTGTATTATAGTATTTATAGCATATTATAATATATAGTAATTTTATACAGTAAATGTTAAATTATAGTTATATATACTTGATTATAGTATATATTATATTACAGTATAATTTTGCTTATATATTATATATTTAATATATAATATTTTAATATGATATATATATTTTGACACTATGTTCCTAAGAGTCCTAGGACTGCTAGGCACATTTTTCTTTGAATGGGGAGAAAGGAGTCATAGGGTATTCTATGACCCCTTTCAACCCATTTGATGACAACATATGTTCCTAGTGATCCTAAGACCCCTAAAGACATATCACATATGTTCAAATGGGTCAAAAGGGGCCATAGTGTACCCTATGACCCCTTTGAACCCATTTGATGATAACATATGTCTCTAGGGGTTTAGGAACCCCTATGGACATATCTCGTATGTTCAAATGGGTTGAAAGGGGTCATAGGGTAACATATGATCCCTTTTGACCCATTTGATGACAATATATATTCTTAGGGTTCCTAAGACCCCTAGGGACCTATTTAATATGATTGAATTAGTAAAGAGGGGTATAAGGTACCATATGACTCCTTTTGAGCCATACAATGACATCATATGCTCCTATAGGTCCGACAACCCATGGGGACATATCTCATATGTTCAAATGGGTTGAAAGGGGTCATAAGGTATCCTATGACAGCTTTCAACACATTCAATGACAACATATGTACCTAGGGGTCCACCCCTAGGAACATATTTCATATGTTAGAGTGGGTCAAATGGGGTCATAGGATAGCCTATGAAACCTTTTGACCCATTTGATAAAAACATTAGTTCTTCAAGTTCCTAAGAGCCCTAGGGACATATCTCATTTGAAGGGGTTGAAAGGAGTCATAGAGTACCCTATAACCCCTTTTCAACTTATTTGATGGCAAAATATGGTCCTAATGGTCTTAGGTCCCCTAGGACATATCTCATATGTTTGAATGGATTAAAATGGGTCATAGGGTACTCTACGACCCCATTTTGTCCATTCATTGTCCTAGGAATCCTACAGACATATGTTGTCATGGAGTGGGTCAAAAGGGGTCATACGATACCCTCTAATCTCTAGGGTTCCTATGAACCCTAGGGATGTATGTGCTCATGGAGTGGGTTACAATGAGTCTTAAGAATGAATGAGATATGTCCCTAGGACCCCTAGGGACATATGTTATCATAGAATGGGTGAAAAGGGGTCATATGATACCTTATGACCTGTTTTGACCCATTTGAACAAATGAGATATGTCCTTAGGGGTCTTAGGTTTGCTAGGGATGTATGTTGTCATAGAATGTATCAAAAGGGGCCATAAGATACCCTATGAGCCCTTTCAACCCATTCAAACAAATGTGATATGTCTCTAGGGGTCCTACAAACCCTAGGGACATATGTTACCATGAAATGAATCAAAAGCAGTCATAGGATACCCTATGATCCCTTTCAACCCATTTGACTAGTTGATATATGTTCTTAGGGGTCCTAAGACTCATAGGGATTTATGTTTGACCTCTTTTGACCCATTCGATGACAACATATGTCATATGCTATCATGAAATGGGTCATAGAGTACCCCATGACCCCTTTCAACCCATTTAAATAAATGGGATATGTTCCTAGGGGTCCAAGACCCCTAGTGACATATCTTGTCATGGAATGGGTTGAAAGGGGTCATAGGATACCCTATGACCCCTTTTAGCCCATTTGAACAAATGAGATATATTCCTAAGGACATATGTTGTCATGGAATGGGTCGAAAGGGGTCATAAGATACCCTATAACCCATTTGAACAAATGAGATATGTCCCTAGGGTTGGATGTATATTGTCATTGAATGGGTCAAAAGGGGTCACAGGGTTCCATATGACCCCTTTCAACCCATTGAAACAAAAGAAATATGTTCCTAGGGGTCATAGGACCATTAGCGATGTATGTTGTCATGGAATGGGTCAAAAGGGGTCATAGGATGCCCTATGACCCATTTCAACCCATTTGAACAAATGAGATATGTCCCTAGGTGTCCTAGGATCCTTACGGACATATATTTTGGTCATGAGATACCATATGACCCCTTCCCATCCATTCAAAAAAATGAGATATGTCCCTAGAGCTCTTAGGACCCCTATGTTAGAAAGTAAAGTCCACCAAGATAATTGAGAGGGGGGTGAATCAGTAATGTACTTAAAAAAACTCTCAATATCTTTATTTATTCTAAAACATGTAAAACATAGATGCAACAACCATATAAAGATAACTATGCATAGTAAAAATAGATATGTTAACTAGGGAAAGCCCCATCATAAGGAAATCCCTAGGGGGAATGATGCGCACAAGATGATGTACTAATTTTAAAGTTCCTTGTGAAAGGATGGACTCTGCTAGGATCCAATGAAATAAAATCATTACATATGAGTCCATGTTAAGAGGCTTTGAATTATTTATTCAAACCCTTTTAGGAGTTGTGCCAACCCTATTAGGAGCTGAAAGGAGGACAATTGAACCCACTATTCAGATAGCCTCAGACTATCTTCACTAAAAAATCTTTAGGATAATCTTATCCAATTTTTGAACTAATTAAATAGCAACCTCTTTACCAGTATAATTTCTTTGAAGCTTACATTACAGCCTCAACATCAATCTATGCTCTGATCAAATAAAAATTCACGTCTAAGTTCTCATAACAAACATCACATTGCATATGACCGTATATGATTATTTACCATAAGGAAATGATATTTCCTTTATACTAAGTCCTAAAAAAAATATTGAGTCAGCCTTGAGGATTTCTCAATTTTCAATGAATAATATAGGACATCATTAACATATTATAATATATGTTAGATTATAATTAAACTATTTTTACAATATTTGACTCACAAGAAATAACATGTTGAATAAACTTCATAAGTAAGCTCAAACTGTATATATGATTTTTTCATCTAGAACATATCTATTGGAAGCATGAATGCTAATGATATTCCTATGGGAAAGTATTGTAGACATTTTACTATGATGATATGTAACATTCATGATTGACTTTGTCATTGATGTCAACATAGTAGTTTTCTGTGGTATCTAACAAAAGAATAGCGGAAAGATCAAGTTGGTACGGATGGCTAGTTGAGTATTCTAACTATCTAAGGTTAAGGGAGATATGTCTAAGTATTTGGTATATGTAGTTAATGTTAGATAAAGAAATGATAATTCTGAAAGAAGTTATGCAAGTTTTGCTGATGTCTGTTCTGAGATAGAGTTTAAGAGGCACATTTTGGTAAACTTGTTATATCTCTTACTAGAGTTGTTATTATGAGAATCAAGGTTGAGGATATGAAGAATACATATTGATGATGACATAGCTATATTTTCTCATCATAATATTGCTTTTACAAAAAATTATTCAAATTACAAGACGAAAGATTAATGTTATCACTAAGTATAATGTGTTCTTAATGTGGTCCTATAATGATTAATTGAGAATGACTCAGGGAATTATTTTAAGGACTTAGTATAAAGGAAGGAAATTTTCCTTTATCATGTAGTATGGAATGGTATTGATGTGAAGTTATTATAAGCAGTAAAGAGCGTTGAATGCAAAGTTGAGCAGACTAGAGCATAAGTGAAAGAAACTTCATTGCCAAGGTTTTGCTGAGTGATTCAAGGTTTGATATTTGGATATAAGGTTTGTGACCTGGTCTAAAAGGTATGAAATTTTTTGGTTTGGTTGATAGAACAATGGAAAGAAGAACACAATACTAAATTACTTGTTTGGGCGGTGAGCTCTTCTTGTAGTTTAAATTGCATGTTTGGGTAGTGGGCTCTTCTTGCATACATTTCACTACAACTCCTAATAGGGATGGAATCTCCTAAGAGGGATTCAAAGTCTCCTAATAGGGACCCATATGTAGTAAATGTTGTAATAGACTCCTAATAGGGTCCATCCTCTAACAAGAAATATGTACATCATCTTGTGGGCATCATTCCCACCGGGGTTTTCACTCTGATCAAGGGTTTCCCTAGTTAACATATTTGGTGTAATTGCCTATGTGCATCTTACTATGGTTGTTGTTTACTTTGGTTGAATGGTTAATTTTGTTTAAAGAAATTAATTTTTTAATTTTTGGATAACCAATTCACCCACCCCCCACACCCCACCCCCCCCGCCTTAGTTATCTTGATGGACTATTATTTCTAGCAATTGGTGTCAGAGCATTAGGTCTTTGAAGATAAAGTTTAACAAATTTTGGAGATCCATAGAGAGAATTTTTAGGAAAGATAGTCTAAAGTTTGATAGAACAAATTATGATAGATGGAAGGAAAAGATAAAGAAATATTTGTTGTGTATGGGTTTGGGATATTGGATCTTGACAAAATTAGCAAAGATAAACATTGTTGAAAAGGATTTGAAAAATTACATTGAGGATGAAATAGATCTTTTTATGTGTGATATTAGAGCTAGAGAAGCACTCTTGACAACACTTCTTGAAATTGAATACAATTGGGTAAAATTACTTGTTACTTCACATTTGATTTGGAAATCTTTGGAAACTAGTTTTGAAGGTGATGCACATTCCAAGAAGTTGAGGCTACAAAGTTGGATTTGTGCAGTTCAAGATGTTAAAATGATGAAAGATGAATCTATAAGAAGGATATCAAAAATTACTATAGGTATTAAATCTTAAGGAGGAACCAAAGAATATGATGAGGTTCTATGGAAGATATTGAAGATTTTAACACCACTGTTTGAGCTAGCAGTTCAAATGATACAGTTGTTGATATCTTGTACCAAAGATTTCACAAAGGATACATTGCTTGGAAGACTTGAAGCAGTTGAGAATGAGCTTAGATAGTCCAGAGAATTAATCAAAATAGAGACAACTTTCAGTACCTTCAATATTCAACCTATTTTATCAAGGAGCATAAGTACTAGTAGAGATTTTGCTAGCAACAATAGATCTGAGGAGGATAGAAAGATTGAAGAAGGAGAAACCCTTTTGGTAAGAAGAGAAAAAGGTGGTAAGAAAAATTTTAAATGTTGGACTTTAGATGAATATGGTCATTATGCATCTAAGTGTCCTAAAAGAGAGAAAAAGTATAAAGGAAATTACAAACCTGGAAGAGATACACAGTGTTTTTATGCAAATGAAGAAAATGATTTTGATGAACAAGTAGTAAGTGCTAATGATAATGAAATAAGATTTGTGGCAATTAAAGAAGAAAGTCTAGAGAGATTAGCTTTGGTGTCATAGGTTGAAAATAAATCTAATTGGATAATTGACAATGGTTCTTCACATCATATGACTGGTGATATAAACAAGTTCCGTGACCTCAAAAGTTAGGATGGAGGCATTGATAGGGTTAGAAACAATACAACATGTCAAGTTAAAGGTATTGGATCTATATCTCTTGATGGTAAAAATAACACCGAGGATGTATATTTTTTTGATCATTTGAAGCACAATCTTTTGAGTGTCAGACAACTAGTGGACAAAGGTTATCAGTCATAGTTCATAGAGAATACATGCATGATCATAGATAAATATGGAAAGGTAATTGGAATAGGAACCAAATACAGAGGTAATGCATTTCAATTGAATCCTATTGAAATGACATGTTCGGTTGCAAAGGTAGATGATAGTTGGTTATAACATAAGAGATTTTGTCATATAAAAATTGATAGTATTGTGATGACTAGTAGTATGTTTGCAGTTAGAGATTTTCCTAAGATTGTAAAACCTACTAACACAATTTGCAAGGAGTTTGTTTTGGCAAAGCATAATAGAACTTCTTTTCCCAGCAAGAAGTTTATCACTACAAAAAAATTGGAGATTATACACATAGATCTCAGTGGTCCTACAAAGACTAAAGGGTTCTATGGTGAAAGGTATTTTATGATTCTAGTTGATGACTTTTCTAGAATGACGTGGGTTGAATTTCTCAAAGAGAATTCTGAGGCATTTGATAAGTTTAAGATATTCAAGAATAGAGTTGAGAATGAATCTAATATGAATATTAAACATTTAAGACTAGATAGAGGAGGAGAATTTACTTCAAATGAGTTTAACATGTTTTGTGAAGAAAATGGAATCAAAAGACAATTATCAGCTCTGAGAACCCTTGAATAGAATGGCATTGTAGATAGAAGGAATAGGTCAATTGTAGAAGCACCAAGATTTATGGTAGCTGAGAATGATGTATCTAAGATGTTTTGGAGAGAATCTATGAATACAACAGTCTACACTATGAATAGAGTGAAAGTCAAGAAAGACACATACAAGACCAATATGAATTGTGGTTTGGTTACTCACCTACAAATTAAGGAGAACATAGGTAGGAACAAATCTCATAACCTTTAGTAGAGCCAAGAGTTGAGATAGCAACTCCTACTTTAGAAAAGAACATGATAAAGAATCACCCATCTGAGGAGATCATTGGAAGCAAAGACAAAGGTGTAATGACAAGAAGTAAAGTCAATGAAGAAATATGTTTGATATCTCAATTTGAATCTAAGAATTCAAATGAAGCATGTAAAGATGATTATTGGAAACAAGCTATGAAAGAGGAGTTTGACTAGATAGTAAAGAATGAGACATGGGAATTGGACCCTAGACTAGCAGACAAGAATGTAATAGGAACTAAATGGGTATTTAGGAACAAGATAAATGAGTAAGGCAAAGTTGTAAGGAACAAGGCAAGATTGGTATGTACAGGTTACTCACAACAAGAAGGAATAGACTATGATGAGACCTATACTCCTATGGTGAGAATAGAAGCAATAAGACTATTCTTAGCCTATGTAGCACAAAAGAAGTTTAAAGTGTATTAGATGGATGTCAAGTCAGCATTTCTAAATGGAGAACTTGAAGAAGAAGTGTACCTAGAGAAACCTAAAGGTTGTCCTTTGATAGATGATAAGGATAAAGTATGCAAACTAAATAAAGCATTGTATGGCTTAAAGTTGTATCACCTAATCTAGTGAGTGTAAAAGGAATACTAATACTAACAAGAGCATTCACACCACCAAACAAGTTAACACTTAAGATAGGACCAAGGTTATCAACACAAAAGGAAGAAAACCAAGAATGGTAGGCTCCTTATGGTATAACCCCATGATGAAGTGGATATGTCCTTGATGGGAGAGGATGTATGCTCATGTGCTCAAAATTCTGAAGGATGGGGGTTTTTATCAAGTTTGTGTATGGATGAGGGTTTCAACAATGAAGGTATGGAGGGATTTCAGCATTATGATGGTATTTTGGTAGTTTTTAGGCTCTCAAAATAGCATTATAACTTTGCATGAAAAGGTGGATCATGTTTGTGAATGGAAAGGGTTTCATTTATAGGCCAAGGGGTAGAAAGATGGATGGTCAAGATGCAAGGATGACAAAAATACTGAGGAAGAGTCAAGATGCACTCAAAGGGGAGCACATGGATAGTGCTTGTTTAAAGCCAATAGGGAAGTGACACTTTTCACAAGGAGGATGAATGTGAGAGGATAGGATAAGGGTTGGTCAAGGGAGTAATGAGGGAGGTTCAGTATGTAAGAGGCATGTAAGAGTCATACAGGGGGATGTAAGAGTCATAAATGTTGGAGGGTGAGGGAAGAGGATAAAGGAGATATTTTGACTTTAGCTTGGGTTAACAAGTCTTAACCCTTGCTTAAAGTTGTGCACATGTTAGATTTAGGATTAGCTTAGAAAGGGGGTTAGAGGGGGAAAGTATCTTAGCTTTGATGGGATGGGTTAGTTAGGTGGCTAAGTGAGGTTAGTATGGGTGAATGGGTTGGATTAGGGGTAAAGGTTGGGTTTAGGGATGTTTTAGGGATTTAGATATTTTATTAAATGATTTATTTAATAGAATGGAAATATGGTATTAAATTAAATAGATTTGAGAATTTATTTAATTTAATAGAGGAATATTGATTTAATTGATAAATTAATTTTTGGGTTATCATTTGATTTTATCAATTGGACTATAGTTAATTAAATAAATAAATAAACTAGGGGATGATGATTAATTGATTAAATAGTAAATATTTAATCAATAATATCTTAGGAGATAACTAAATAAGATTACCTAGTGATGTAATTAGATTTAGGTGTCTACATTTGTCCCTCTTTGACATAGTGTTGAAACAATACTATTTCAAAGAAGTTCAAATATAATGACACGAAGAAGACTGCTTAAAGCAACATGGTTGCCCCAATTTTGAGTAAAAGATGAGATAAAGAACTAGGTGATGCCCCCTCAAGAAGGTGGCGAGAAAAGAAAATGAGGCACGATGGCTTTTTGAAAAAGTTGCAGTAAGACGAGGGGATAAGAGGACATAGAAGAGGGAAAAATAGGTAAAAAGGAGAAGAATTTATAGGAAGAAGAAGGGCAGTGGGCAATAGGAGATTGCTGGAGGAGTCATAGAGGTAGCTAGGGCATCAGGGGGACCTATAAGGGGCTAGAAGAGGGCTAGAAAGGTTTATTTGCTTTCATAAAGATGAAGAGATATTACTGCTAGGAGCTCTAAGGTGGAAATTACGATGGTGACTATTGGACGACCTCAGCATCAATCAGATTTGGTGCGACAAGTATGAGTTTCATAGATGCCTGATCGTTTGGTAGGGTTCAAAACCTTTCTGATATTTTTTATTTTTGAGTAGCTTAGAGCATTCCTGCAAATACAAAAATGCAATCCTACAGATGCAGGTCCGGTGGGATCACATGTGGAATCAACAAGATTGTGATCCTATGAGAATAGCTAGGAGTAGGTACAAAAAGGGCATGATAAGCAGGTTTGGTAGGATCAAAAATTTGGGAAAGAAATATTATGCAAGACTGAGGGTACATAAGTGGGATTTTGTATGCATAGGGAAAGCACAAATACATATGTGAGGGCACAATCTTGTAGCAGGGATGAGGTCAATGTGGGAATGGGAGAGGGTTGACTAGGGAAAGAACATGCAAACGCGATCTCGTAGGAACATGGGTCTGTGGGATCACCAAGGTAAGCTTGCATGGGAATGTAGGCAAGAATGCAGGTTAAACGGGCTGAGGGTGAGAAAGGTCAAAGGGAAATCTTGTAGGAACTTTTCTCCATGGGATTACAAGGTTCAAGGCTTGTAGGAACACAAGCTTAGGGAAAAAGCATAGAAAAATAAGGGTTTTGGTGAGATAAGGGGCAAAAAGCTAAGGTAGGTAGAGTACAAAAATGAATATTGATGTGTGATTAGTTTTTGGTGTACAGTGGTCATTGGATGCGTTGGTATCACGTCAGCGATGGGCATCCATACTATGCACGGGAGACTAGCTGATGGTAGCAGATTGGGCGAGGATGGAGAGCATTAGGCTTGGATACTTTGTAAGGCTACCCCACACGCTTACATATATGGCCATGGCTATAGCTTTGTGCAAGTGGTGGCATAGTGAGACAACTAGCTTCCACTTGCCCATAGGAGAGATGATGGTGACACTAGAGGATGTATACCAAATCTTTAGATTTCTAGTATGGGGGATTCTATTGATGGCAACAAGAGAGATGACTATAGAGGTAGTATTGCAGGGATTTATAGGGCTAGGCATGCCATTCTAGATTCGAAGGGGACAATTTGCATTGTGTTGGACTAAAAATTACATGGTCAATTTTGAGAACCATTGAAAACATCAAGCCCTTAAATGTTTCTAAATGAGATTGTACTTGGTTGTCAGTCTGAGGCCTAAGAGGTGTTTAATGTTTCTAACACCTTTCATCTAGTGCATCTATGTGTTCTATGAAGTTAAACTGGCATTTCGAACCATTTTGCGAAGTCCCATTTTGAGCTAGTGTCAAAATTTGCAATTCTGCCCAAGTGTTAAATAGCGATCAGAGGCCCAGTTTGCATCTGAATATTTTTTACCCAAGAATGTGTCATGACTAGCCACTTTGTAGATGTTTAGTGTGCATAAAAAAGAACCTATGTTTCAATTTTTAAGTCATTTTGAATCTGTTTGACTAGGTTTTGCACCCCACAAAGTTGGTCATTTACTATTTTGTGCATTTAACTAGTTGTTCACAATTCTGGGAAGCCCTGTTCAACCAATCATATCTTTGACCCAGTTGACCCAAATAAAAAAATTCTTTTTGCATTGTGTTCCAAGGGTTAGACACTTCATATGTTCAAATTTTGAGGTCATGAAAAATCCATTTGATCAATTTGCTAACATGATTAAAAACCCAGTTTGCATTGTTTTGTTACGGCTAAGGTATCCAGATTGATTCGCATCCCTGTTCGGCACGGTATAACTTTGATCCTGTGATTGGGAAGCCTAAGTGAATTGTACCATTGTGTTGTGTCCTAAAAATCCTTGAAGTATACCAGTTCTTAAGTCATGACGAATCCTTCTGCATACTTTCACATGTCCGTACATTTGCTAAAAATTACTTTTTGACACATTTCTCAGTTAAAATTTCCAAATGCCTATTTTCGAAAATTCGCCAAATGTACCCTGTGATTTTTCATGAGCCCAAAACATGGAATTAAATTCTCCTCATGGCAAAGAACCTATATCCAAGTTTTTAGAAGCCTAAGTGATCAATAACCACAAATTATAATGCCGAACCCGAGCCCAGTTTATGTTTTTTAACATTGTTTGCCTGCAAGGTAATTAAAGTATGGATGTTTGGCAATTAAAATATTTTGACTAGAAGTTCGTCATGGGCTAAGAATTTGCAGTATGATAGAGTGTGTAGGATTGAACACTCGGGAAAATTTTTGTGGTCTGGTTACTTGATTGAATTAGTTTTTGAGGCCAGCTGGCGGGCCTCCAGATACAAATTCATAGTTTGCAGACAAGAAGTGATACTCAATTTAATAATCAAAATAGATACGTGAGATGTTCAAGAACATGTGAAAGTGTTTTGAAGCCTCTAATATCCTCAGACATCATCTTCTTTTCTTCATAGGTGAGCATCAATGAATGGCTCGAAAAAGATTACAAGCTAGTATAAAAAATTAAATCCCTATGCTCTATATTGAGGATTACCGTATCATTTGCAAAAAATTAGAAATTATATCGAAGGTTATAAGCTAACATAAGAGAAAATTATATTATATTCCAATATAATATAAGGATAATGGCTCATAATTATACTCTCATAGGAATTATGTCCCAGGTGAACATACATCTCTAAGTTAAAGTTGATTGGTGTTGTATGGAATTTTGTTTTATAATATCCTTTGAACTTAGAATTTGAAATAAATGAGTGTATGATAAAGTGGAGAGTAAGAGGTACCTGTTCAGTCATGTGGCTAAGATAAGATGTAGAGTTTTATACAGGAGAGCCCATGGCAGAGCAGGCAACAAGTAGTAAAGGAATGGCATTGAAAGGAGCAGTCAGCACATGAGATAGCAGCCAATGGAAGAAGTCATAGGCATGATAAAGAAGAGCCCAGGCACATGAATAGAGCAGTTTGATATTCCCGATCATTCAATTTTGTGGGGCAAAATTGAGATTTAAAAAAAAAAACCTTGGACTGAACATTTATATTTCCATTTTTTGAAGAACAAATAAGCATCACTTTTTAAGATCACTTACATTTCAATGGATGCTTTTTGAGCAATCTCTTACAGACCATTATGATTTTCTCATGTAATTTGATTACTAATATGTATTAATTGAAGAAGTAGAGCTCTCCACAGCTGGAAGAAAATGGTGCCATTTTGACTCCTGTTACTTTAAAAAAAAATATTAGCAGGTTTGGATATGGATGCATGATTCTGAAAATATGTTCATATGCTAAAACTATTGAAGATCAACTTCACATTTTTTATGGGTTACGTGAAACACAAGTTGTGCTCTAGTTTCTCCATTTCGTTGTCACGTCCCAACTATTCAGCGTTGGAGGGCAACAAGTAATTGAAGTGCCAGATGATCTCCCTTGGCTGGAAATGCTGTACAAGGGAGGGACCACCTATAGGAGTGATTCACATTTTTGCACTAGCATTAAGAACCTTTCCACGGTATTTTGTGTTTGCAATAGTTTTAAAAGGGTAGAGGAAGCCGCACACAGGGGAGCTTCTTCAACATTTTTTTAAAAAAAGAATAAGGAAGCCGATTCTAATCATAGCCAAACCACAGAAGATAGCATTATCAGAACAAGACAATGGCCACGCATAACTTGGAGATGCTTATTCAAGAAAAATTTGGAATTTTTATAGAGAAAGCCGCCATTCATTGCAAGGAAAGAGCCCACAATTTTTTGGAGTTCAAGCCATGCAAGTCAAAGAAGCCGCGCCACGCCACATAGACCCTACATTTTAAAAGAGACTCCCAGGCCATTAAATCCCACATTGGCTAGGCAAATAAGTTTGTAACAGTTCAAATAGAAATGAACAGAATAGACATTGTGAATTGAATGCAGAGGCTTTTGAGAAGCCGCAGGTAAGAGGGTGGGGCCCGTGGTTGGATTAATGATGTCAAATTTGAAGCCCTTGCAAAATTTTAAACCGGAGTACAAGCACGCTGATGTGGTGCCAAAAGATGGAGGTTGCACAAGATTGCAACACGCGTCTTGATCTTGTGGCCATCGTTACCTAGCCATGCGAAGGTGCTCACTAGTTATCTATAG
Source organism: Cupressus sempervirens (assembly GCA_028749045.1). Taxonomy (NCBI): domain Eukaryota; kingdom Viridiplantae; phylum Streptophyta; class Pinopsida; order Cupressales; family Cupressaceae; genus Cupressus; species Cupressus sempervirens. The sequence continues at coordinate 953,618,218 of CM053792.1, read as the reverse complement.
CGAGATAGCGAGGCTGACGTGGCAACAAGTCTGGGAGATGATGATGTGGTCGCCATGTGAAGGTGCTCACTAGTTATCTATAGCGAGATAGTGAGGTTGATGTGGCAACAAGTCTAGGAGATGATGATGTGGCATGATTTCCAAGGCTGATGACACATGTCATCAAGCCGGTCAAACCAAATTTGACCCCGGATTCAAAGGATAGGAGAAAATTTGAAGAATGTAAAAAATAGTTTTAAATTATTTTCTTAAAAAAAGGGGTTTGCACGTGAATGACTTTTAAAATCAAAGGGGATTTTTAATAGAAGTCTGAACCTTAGAATATTGTTAAATTTTCCAAAATTTAAAATCAAAGTTGCAGACCTGAATATTTTCTACCAGGGGAACATTTTTAAAATTGAGATTCTAGGCATTTTCAGAAGGCTAGATATGCCTTAACATATACCGTTGGAATCATGAGAATCCAAAATTTCCATTTTTGAAGTCATTTTTTGCACAGGTGCTTCTTGGTTTGAGCTATAGCCAGAAACATGAATTTTGGGGCTTTCTCAATGGAATGGGTAAAAAACTGAAAATCCAGTTAGGGGATTAGTAAAACTTGGTAAGAATGCAATTGGAGTTCACGTTTCTCACATTCACTCAATTTAACCCAATTTTTACCAAGCATTTCAATGGGTAAATCAGATATTTTGGTGACTCGGCAAGGTTTCATCATTTCAACAGAGATATTGTGCAAGTCAGTAACAGAAATGATGAAACAAGATCATATTAGAATGGGAGATGGAAGGAAGAAGTTTTTTCAGTTATAGATGATTGCATTTCAAATGGACACTTGTCACGTGAAGATTAGATCTGATATTCTTTCCTTTGCTATATCTTTTGTTCTTTCATTGTTTCTAGGGTTCTAGTCTTTGGAGAAAAACTAGTCACTATTGAGATACCAGATTTTGGATCCAGTTTTGATATGTTCCCATACTGTGATACCACATATTTCTTCAGCAATTTCTTTTCTGTATGAACAGCAAATTAAGTTTTATGCAGATAGTTCTATTCTGTTAGGTGATCTATGAGTTATCTTCGATACATATTTCATGTATTTGATTTCAAGGAAAAAAAATAAAGTGCAGCAAAGGGTTTCCAAACTCAATTTGAGTCTTGTCTCCTGTCTATGGATCTGTAATCTTTCTAGTTTGTGATCAAGGATCATAGATTAGGTTGCATCTCATTTTGGAATGTATGTGGTTAAAATGTCTTGCATATGGATCAAAGAGCCATGTAATTTCTTGGTATTTATCATAGGGTTTGCAAATTTCATGGTGGGATATTTCAAGTATGAGATTCAAATCTGAAGTAGATGTTTGTTCACAAGGTGAAGGATAGATCAGGGATCTAGATGTAGTAATGTGTCTCATATTTCCAAAAGATGTATGGTTATAATTCATTTAATTTCCCAATAGATAAGGCACTGATCACAAATAGGATCATTAAATTTTTTTGCTCATACCTGGGTCTTGCTGTCATCAATCTATTAAATCATTTTCATTTTATGTTGAAAGGTATCCAAAGTATAACCCACACTTAGCTTTCCAGTTTCATGAGTCATGTCCTTAGCTATTTCATGCTTGTGATTTCCTGGTTAAGCATAGAAGAATTAGGGGTTTCATCTGCTTTTATAGATCCTAAATATGGTTATTGCACTGGTCACATAGTCAGATCTAAAGAGGTTCACCCGCCTAGGTTTTGCAGAGCCTGAAGAAGAAGAAGGGTCATGCTTTACAGTTGGCCCAAGTTCTCGATAAATTGTGTCCATTATTGGAGATAGCTGCCCATAGACACATTCTTGCCTTGCATACTTGGTTGTTCAAATTCTGTTAAATCAGGAGCCACCACATTGGATGAGCATTTGGATCGAGTAGCCCCAGAGAGGTGGACATAGTTCTACATGTATAGGCTAGTATCAGGGTACATTGCCCTAGATATAGGGGAGATAGGAGTGATGTTAGTGCTGATCCTAGTGATCATGCAGATAGTAGATGTCAAAATCTTGACAGCTTGGGGATCATTGATGCTGGCAGAGTTGTACTGAGATCTACACTAGATTATGTATCAGGGAGTTGGTTGATAGGGGAGGAGTATAGCGTTCCCCACCTTATTATAGGTATGGACTTGGGAGCATAATGCAATATTCAGGCCTATTGGTCAAGAGATAGGTAGGCAGAGGAGCCAGTGACATGTAGCTAGGGGGAGCCACTAACATATCATCATACAGAGGATGTGGACTACTAGAGAGTCTAGATGGATGACATTACAATAGTTATATGGAGACCCTATATGGGTCTGGGGCCATGGGCAAAGGAGGGACAACAAGTTCCATATATGATGTTGCCATGTTTGATTTTTGGACAATGGGAGTACATCGTAGAGTAGTATTGGTCGAATAGGGCCCTGCGATAGTTTGGATGGTGATAGGTGGTTCTAGGAGAGCTAAATTGGTATCAGCAAGTGACTCGTGAGCTAGTGTAAATATATAGGCCAACATTGTAGAGATAGGGGTTGCTTTAGGCTTGGCTAGAGTTAGAGCCATAGTATTGGGATTGGTTTGGTGGGGTGGCAGATGTGGGCTCCACACATGAGTACCAAGATGGGTTTTAGTTGCCAAGACCGATAGGGTAGGCATAGGTGACCAGGGCAGGCATGGTGGTAGGGGAGTTAGCCTATGTAGCTAGATAGGGTAGATATGTAGAGAGAGTGCTACAAAAGTGGGCAAAGGCCATAGTGCAGGAGGAGGGGCCAATGTGATAGAGGCAAAGGGTAGGGACATAGGAGGAGAGAGGGGTATAGCCAAAGAGAGGAGAGGAGAGAACGGTAGAGCTAGAGAGAGGAGGGTAGAGGTTAGCGGAGGAGTGTAGACCATAGGGGGAGGGGGAGCAGAGGCTAGAGAGGCCAGTAGAGGGTAGTGGAGGAGGGTCATCTGTAGGGGGATGGGATGATGGATTGGCATCTTGATATGCATCATTACATCAGACTCATGATGCCACTAGCTAGCTACTATGAGATATACAGTAGGAGAAAGATCAAATAAGGATAGAGTGGGATTAGTTATGCTAGGAGTGGGATGTGGCACAAGGATAGGCTAACAGGGTGGGGATAGAGGTGGAGAGACTATAGATGGAGGTTGGATAGATGGAGGGGAGGTTGGATGTGGTTAGCCTTGAGAGGTAGGTAGTACAGGGGAGATTGGATGCCATGCAGTAGGAGTAGGATAGACTGGTGGTAGAGGTGGCAAGCTTGTGAGCATAGATGGTGGTGGGTGGAGGGATGGAGGAGTTGAGGAGACTACAAGTAGAGGTGGAGGATCTAAGAGAGAGTAGGATTCTATTAGGGGAGGCCATGTGACAGTCCCAACAGAGCAGATAGAGCACAATAGAAAGCCGACATGGTTAGGGACAGCTGGGACCCACACAGGTATGTAGGGAGGGGGGTGAGTGGATGGAGCACTAGGGGCTTATAGAGGATAGGTGGGTCTCAACGCATAGGGTAGAGTCATAGGATAGGATAGAGCCAGAGGTGAGACCTAGGGAGGAGTGATCAAGTAGAGAGCTTGGGGATAGAAGGATGACTAATGTGGCCACCACTACCACCACCAGTAGCACTAGCGGTAGGGGGAGACACAGAGGAGGATCCAAAGGAGGAGGTAATGGATCAAGGAGACCAGTGATATGTTGGGTATATTTGTATGATTATCATTTTGTGAGATGTATTGGTAGATTTGAGATATATGTGTATTTTTGTGTCGGCATAGACCCATTGTAGCGATATGTATGATATGTATATTTGGACTTTGATGGACCATGAGATTTTTTTTTTTGGGGGGGGGGGGGGATGTATTCATTTATTTTCTCATTTATTCTTTGTGGAGGATATATATAGCAGATCATTCTTTGGGGCAGGATATGTATATGGACTTATGATTGCATGAGTATGGTTACAATGTGAGTTTTATATATGTTTAGATGTAGATGAGAGACTAATGTGTTGATATGCAAGATGTGACATATGATGAAAGATATGATATTGCTGATGGTTTGTGATGTAGGATGTGATGTTTGATAAGAGATATGATATTGGTGATAGTTCATGATGCAGGTTGTGATGTTTGATAAGGGATATGACATTGCTGACATTTTGTGATGCAGGATAGGATGGATTGGGAGGATGAGATTGGTTGTCATAATGCTAGATGTAATTTTCTATGATAGTGTTGATATGATGTGATTTACTTGGATATGATTTTTATGATGTGATTTGCTATGATAGTGTAGATATGATGTGATGTGCTATGATGTAATTTTGATGATGTGACTTGCTATGATAGTGTAGATATGATGCAATGTGCTATGATGTGATTTATGATAGTATTGATATGCTATTTTAGGATGATGAGAATGTTGATATAGTACTAAACATGAATCAAATTTTTTAAAATGAACATAAAATAAAGATGAATTATAGATTTAAAATGAACACAAACTAAAGATGAAGTACTGATTTAAAATGAACACAAACTAAATAATGAATTATCGATTTAAAATGAACACAAACCAAAGAATGAAGTACAAATTTAAAATGAACACAAACTAAAGAATGAATTACATATTTTAAAATGAACACAAACTAAAGAATGAATTACATATTTAAAATGAACACAAAGTAAAGAATAAATTTGAGGTGTTATGATAATCTAAAAGGAATCACAAACTACAATTGAACATGTGTTTTTATGATAATCTAAAATGAACACACACTACCAATGAACATGAGTTTTTATGAGAAGCTAACATGAACACAAACTACCATTGAACATGAGTTTTTGTGATAATCTAAAATGAACACACACTACCACTAAACATGAGTTTTTATGAGAAGTTGTAATGATAATATATGCAAAGTTAGCTAAAATATCGAACATGTGATGAAAGATCTACTACTAGGATAGAAGTGAAATGGAAAGTATGATAAAGGGGTAGGTGAACACAAGTTATGATAAGACAACATGCTAAATGCAAGGAGGTGGGAAGAGAACAAATAGATATAGGCGATGATGACAATAATTAGATACATAAAAAATTATGATGGTGGGATAGGATAACCAATACTCGAACTAGGATAATGATGTGATACTGACTCTAAGGAGATATTGACTCTAAGGAGTATGATGTTGGAAAATGACTTGACCAACAAACTTGTAATTAGGAGGATAGTGAACATAGAGCTAGGATAGTGACTTATGATAAGGGGCACATAATGATGGTGGTGAAACCTTAGCCTAAGGGATGAGAAGTTTTAATAGTAGGATAATGAAGATAATTCAATATTTTGATGATAATGAATTTGAATCGAAAGATTTTGAGAGTGAAAAAATTTGAAGTTTGAGAGAGATAGGTGATGCAAAGGAAGAGGATACCATGGGTTATGATAGGAAAGGGAAATAGAGTGACAAGGAAATAGATGTGGGGTGTATGGGAAGCTTGAGAGCAGGGTACTTCATGAAGAAGTACCACCATGTAGTGTGAGCACTTTATTTGATATAGGAATATTAGGGATCTACCAAGGTTACTAAGAACATCAAGGCCTTTTTCTCAATATTACATAGGAATGACTCAAACAAGCATGCAAGGACTACCCCAGCATCACACATGAGTCCTAGAGAGATCAGTGTGGGAATGATGCTGGGTGATCCACAAGCAAATGATATCACCTAAGTGCATCATGTGATCAGAAATGAAAATATGTTTAAAATATGCAAGGGTGATATCTGACTAACTTACACGTAGAAAAAGATTGTGATCGAAACCATGCCTTTGAGTTGCCCTAGTAAAGACACACCATGATATGAAAAACCATGGCGACCTTGGGGAGGGAACAACTAAAATCATGTGTGAGCAACTTAAGAAAAATATACAAAAATCAAAGATTAGAAGAAAGAGCAAAATTGCAAAAAAAGTAACCTTTTGCTAAAGAGATCTAGAGGATTAGATACTAATGGGCTGAAAATAAGGAAGAAACACTTGGAAAGGATTTTAATAATAGGACATTTAGGATATTGAAAAAAGGGGACAATGATTTCCATAGTTGATGAATGAGGGACACAGGGTGCCACAATAAGACTTGAACAATATGTACAAGAATGACTATACAATGAATAGGGACTCTGGAACATATGAAAAAATATAGTAATGGGTATATGTATGAAGGGGGAAGCTCAAGATGAGGGGATAACATTGTTGGAATGCAGTTATTGTTACAAGGGTGTGATATGTAAAGCACAACTATTGTTACAAGGATTAGGATACGACAGTAAGTACAAGATTATGATACATAGGATACTATCATTGGTACAAGGATATGGTATGTAGGGTATGACTATTGTTACAAGGATATGTTATATATGCCATTACTATTGTTGCTAGGATATAATATAGAGGAGTGATACAAAAGATAAGTTACACCTAATAGGATATGTAAAGTACAAGATAACACATACCTGAGAGGATACATATGGTAGGGTACAATGGTAGGGTAGATCTGATATGATACATGGGGTAGAGTACAATGGTAGGGTAGATATACTAATGAGAGCTATAATATAGGATCTAGGTGGAGTGTTGGAAAGTGGTGGAGATGGAAAGAAAATGTCATGAGTTGGTTTGGGGGTATGAAAGTGAAAATATGAGGGACACCTTGAAAAAATGAGGAGATGGGTGATGAGGTATGGAGTGGAAATGGGGAGATGCATGTCATTGATAAATAATAAAAAGGCTAAGTAAACTTGGCACCTAATATCTAGGTTTTCACTAGGGTACCTATCCAAGGTGCTTGAATTGCCAAGTTTTCACCATTGGAAACTTGTTTTTCTTTACCTTTTTTCTACTGAGATTTTTTCTTTTAGACATAGAATTTCTTAAGGTGAATGATGTTGGTAGGATCATTCAGGACTTCATCTTCAAGTATAGATAGCTAATAGGCCCCTAAGTGAAAAGATGATGTGACCACATAAGGTCCAAGCCATGTGGGCTTGAACTTGCCTTTCTTTTCTCAGTCAGTCTGAACCTTCATGTTTTCTTTGAGGACCATGTCTCCTTCTTGAAAGTGACACTGATGGACCTTCTGGTTGAAATAGCACTTGAGGCAATTCTAGTACACCATGAGGTGGTCAATGGATTGTTGCCTTTTTTCATCAAGTAAATCAAGCTGAGTTAGTTGGGCCACTCTGTAATCTTCATCTAATATTTGGACCCATAAAGAAATGCAAAGAGATGGGAGTTCAACCTCAATAGGTAATACTAATTTAGCACCATAAACCAAGGAGTATGGGGTTGTGTCAGTGGATGTATGGAATGAGGTGCAGTATGCCCATAGGGTAGGATTGATTTGTAAATGCCAATCATGGCTAGAACCATTGACAACTTTCTTTAGGATTTTAAGTAGGGTTTCATTAGTTGCCTCTGACTGACTATTACCTTGTGAGAAGTACGAGCTAGAAAAATGGTGATGGATATGAAGGGAAGTGCATAATTTCTCCATATTGAGATTTTTGAAATTACCTCCATGGTCAGTAAAAATGGTGGCTAGGATGCCAAAGTGACATATGATATGATATAGGATAAATTTGGACACCTAAACTCCTGTGGTAGTGACAAGGAGAACTGCTTCTACCCACTTAGTGAAATAATCGGTGGCAGCGATTATCCACTTGTGTCCTTCAGAAGAGATAGGTCCGATAACACCAACAAGGTCAAACCCCCAATAGGCAAAAGGCCATGGTGGTGTGATAGGTTGCAGATCTTGAGTTGGGGCTCAAATTAGATTAGCATGTTGTTAATAGGGTAAACACCATTTCACAAATTTGCATGCATCATGCTCTAGAGTAGGCCAATAATACCCAGCTCAAAGGATTTTCTTAGCTAGAACAATCTGGCTTGTGTGAGCACCACAAAGTCCATCATGTACCTCCTTGAGAGTCATTGTAGCCTCATTTTGGTCTAGGGATCAAAAGAGAGTATCATTATAAACATGATGATATGGGGTTTGGGCGATGATAGTATAATGGGAAGCTCTGCGAATAAGGTTCTAGTGTTGGGTTCATGTGAGATGGGGAGATATGATACCATTTAGTAGGTAAGCATGAATCTCATGGTACCATGGGTATTGGGGACCAACCAAGATGCATACCCATGGTGACTCATCATTCTCATACATGGGCTCGTGTAGTTGTTCAACCAAGAATTCATACTATGTAGCCTCATGTGATATTTCCAAAAGGGAAGCAATAGTGGCCATGGCATCTACTACCTTATTTTGTAGTCTAGGTATTTGTGTAAACTAGAGTTGAGTAAAATGTTCCCTTAATTGATCAAACAACTCCTTGTATGGTAGTAGCTTGTCATCTTTGGTTTGATATTCATTGAAGGCTTGTTTGATGATAGGTTGGGAATCACCATAGACGTGTAGCTCTTTGATATTCCATTCAATGGCTATTTTGAGACCCACAACAAGGGCTTCATACTCTGAGATGTTATTGGTACACTAAAACTATAGTTTGAAAGATTTAGGAATGTAATCTCCTTGAGGTGTGACCAAGAGTATGTTAGCGTCAGAGCCATGGGATGTGTAAGAGCCATTAAAGTATAATTTCCAAGATGGTTGTTCTTCGATCAAATAGAGGTGTTCATTTGGGAATTCCATAATGAGAGGGTGGTCTATAACCAAGGGTGCATTTTCCAAGTGATCTATAATTTCTTGGCCTTTGATAGGATTTTTGTCAACTTATTAGATGTCAAATTCACTGAGAAGCATGACCCATTTAGCCAAGTGCCCTATGAGTATTGTGCAAGATAACATATATTTTAATGGATCAATTTTGGAGATTAGTTGCACAGTGTGGCTCAACGTGTAATGATGCAACTTCTGAGTGGAAAATACCATGGCTAAGAAAGCCTTTTTCATTGGTGTGTAATTGAGCTCATATCCCACCAGGGTATGACTGATGTAATAAATAGCCCTTTCCTTTCCTACATCATCAAGTTGTGCTAGAAGAGTGCCTAGTGCTATAGGAGTAGTTGTAATGTATAATATGAGTAGACATCCTACAACTGGAGGAAGCAAAATAGGTGAGTTATCCAAGTATTGCTTGATGAGCTCAAAGTTGCATTGGCAATTGGGGTCCCATATAAAGTTCTGATCCTTATTGAGTAGATGTGTAGATAATTGGCATTTGTTAATGAGTTGGGAGATGGATCATCTGATTGATTGGAGTTTTCCCTAAAGAGAATGAAGGTGCTTGAGTGTCCTAGGAGGAGCCATATCCATGATGGCCTTGACCTTTTTAGGATCAATCTCAATACCACACCATGATATAATGAATCCCAGGAGCTTTCTTGAGGTAACACCAAAGACACACTTCTTAGGATTGAGCATGAGATGATATTTAGCCAATCGATCAAACACTTCCTTGAGATGAGATAAGTGATCAAGGGCATTAAGAGATTTGACTAAAATATCATCTACATAATCCTCAAGAGTCTTATGAATTAGGTCATGGAAGATGACCATCATGGTGCACTGATATGTTGCCCTAGTGTTCTTTAGCCCAAATGGCATCATGTTATAATAGAATGTTCCCCAAGGTGTGGTAAATGCTATCTTATGTTGGTCTTCCTTTGCTATCTAGATTTGGTTGTATTCAAAAAAACCATCCATGAGTGATAAGAGCTCATGTCCTATAATGAGATCAACAATCATGTCTATATTTGGTAATGGGAAATCATCTTTTAGACATGTTTTTTTGAGATCTCTGAAGTTTTTCCAAATTCTAGTATCACCAAAAGGTTTTGTAACAGGTACCATGTTGGAAATCCATTTGGAATAGTCAATTGGGTGAATGATTTTTTCTTCTAGCAGTTTTTCTAGCTCTGCTTTAACCAATAGAGAAACTTTGGGGTGCATCTTATAGAGCTTTTTCTTGACAAGTTTGGCACTTGGATCCATGACCAGATGATGCACTACTAACTTGGGGTCCACCACTGGCATGTCTTGATAGGACCATGCAAAGTGACCAACATTTTCATGGAGGACTTCAATGAGAAGATCTACCTGCTCAGGGGGTAGTGAGGCCACAATATATGTGATATGTGGTATTTTAGTTAGACTGATATGGATTGGTCTAGTTTCCTCTGTCAAGACTGAAGATATGGGAGGCCTGTGCTCCTATGGCAGAAGGATGAAATCTCCATCTTTGGGTGTCTTTGAGAAGTTTTCACCATTAGATATGTCCTTTATTTTTGTTTCATTTTTTGAGTCATCCAATGGTGCCCCAAAGAATGTTTCACTAAAGGATGTTTTGCTTTTTCTTTTTTGTTTCTTTTTTCAATTCAATTTTGTGACTAGAGATGTCCTCGTCCCCAAAATAATCTATTGGATCTAGTTTTTAGACATATGCTGATGGTGGTGGCAATCATTTATGCAGTGTTTCTACCCCCCATGAATTTAAGGAGTGCGTGCTTGGTAGAGAATTTGTCAACATGGACAACACTTGGTTGGTCGCAATCGATGAGTTCAAGGTGGGCGAGTGGTAGGTCTATAAGATTTAGGGATAATTGGCAGAGCACAGATGCTCCTAGGATAATCTCATCAAGGAAATTTCTTTGCTACTTCCTCAAGAATGTCTTCAACCCCAATGAGACTATTTTGGATGTTTGTGAAGGCATGGCTTTCTTTTGTAGTGCCCCCAGTTATGGGGAATCCATAGCCTAAGCCCTACTTTATCTTTTCTAGGTATGCTTCTATAGGCTACCTAATACCTGGTTCTAGAGTTCCCAGACCACCTCCTTGATAATCCCATTGTTCAGTGGCTAGGTGATGTGACCATGGGTACTTTTTTTTAAGGTGATCAAGAAACTCTTCACTCTTTAGAGGTGGTTCTTTGTATAGCCATGTGTTAATATCTAGAGAAATTTCCTCACTATCAAGGATACCATTGGTGATGAATGTGGTAGGGCCCATCTATTTGAGTTGAGAGGTGGTATTTGGCTTTGGCCCTTGATTGTCAGGAACCCTTGAGTATACGGGTCAAGTGGTAGAACACCAACAACAAAAGCATATGTGAGACTATATTCGCCACATCCTTGGTAGTTGATCTTAACTATAGAAAGAGTGGAGGCTAAAATGGTATCAATATTGTGGCAAGTGCCAGAGGAACTAGCTGTGGTGTGGCCAATTTTGATTCCAGGACAATGATTGGTGTATGAAACTTTGACAACATTGTATTAAGTAAAGGATTTAGGATCTACATGGATTGTTATCTCAATGCCATTATGTAGAAATTTGATGCATTGATGATATGTGGATGGAATGGCCTTCATGGCATAAACCCATGGGTGACCAAGGAGGATGTTGTATGGAAGGTTAAGATCAACTATGTGACAAACTATTTCTTGAGTGGTTAGGCCAACTTTGAGAAGGAGCAAGATGGTTCCTTCAGTGGTGTGCTCCAAGTTGTCATATGCTTTGATATTGATTACTTCATTAATGATATGTGCCTTAGTGTATCCTTCCTATTTGATAAATTTTAAAGAACATAGATCTAAAGCCGATCCATTATCTATCATGACCCTTTTGACTACAAAGTTAGAAACCATGACAACTATGTGAAGTGGAAGGATATGATCAAGCTCAACTATTAGGATGTCAGTTGTTTTGAAGGATAAAGAACATGATGCGAAAAGATGGCCAAGTTGTAGAACTTGGTGGCATTTATGTTAGTGAGAACACGTGACTCATAGAGAGTATTGTTGAGGATCTCTTGATAAAGTGGGCTTTTTGTAAGAGATCTAGAATTGAAATCTAAGCTGGCATGTTTCTAAGGTGTTCCAAGATATTATACTATGGTCCTAATGAGGGTGATCTTGATGAAGGTGTTCTAGATGGAGGTAGTCTTGATGGTGCAGACATAGGTGGGCCAACTATATTGAAGTGAGCTCAATGAGTAGTCACTACACATTGGGTATCTGGGCCTTTGATGTTTATAACATTGATAGACAACTCAACTTGTGATATGTAGTCAATGAGGCTCCCATAGTCCAAATATGCTGAGGCATATTTTTGAGACTTATCTTGGTTATTGACTCGAGCATTGTTTGGTTTGTTGATAGGAGTGTTCATAGGTTCTTTTCCTATGTTTGTGTTATGAGGAGGAAAAGTGTTTTGATATATCATCAACCCCACATTAGGTAAAGCTTGTGTCCCTAATGTGATCTCTTTTTGGTCAATAAGATCTTGGACATAATCTTTGAGTTGCATGCACTTAAGGGTGGTATGTCTTTTGATATGACAAAATTTGCAAAACTCATTATCCTTATACCAGGATGCTCTAGACTAATTAGGTTCCAAGGGTTGTGTCTATAGATAGCGAACAAGATTGTCCTTGGATAGTTTTTAAAATATTGCATCAAGGGGTTCCGCCAACAAGGTGTATATGTGTGGTTGTCTCTGAACATGTGGTTTAGATCCAGCCAAAAGTGTGATGACATTAGTTTGATCGTGATGGGTAGGTACTTGTTGATTGTTCTGCATAGGTGGTTGCTGATATACAAGGGGTTGTTGTTGATAAGGTTATTATTGACAAAATGTAGTGGGGATGTTGGTAGCTGCCCTAATGATATGAACATGTTAGGTGTCGATGATGCCATCTGTCACTGTGTTTTTTTATTTATTCCAATACCATGTTTTGTCATTGCTTGGACCTTACTCTTGGGTATTTTCCTTGTAAATTTTGATGACACCATCCTTGATGAGCCCTTGTTCAAGTCCCATCCCTTTTTCCTTAATGTCTTTGTATGTTTGCAAATAGTTCATAACCATGTGATGGGCAAGACTAGGATGTGTGTTATTTATGAACATTTTGACAAGGTGACATTCTAGGATGGTACATGAGATCCTAGTTGTGAGGGTTTGCCAACATTGTAAGTATTTTGCAAGGCTTTCTCCTCCTTTTTTTAGTATGAACTAGGTCTACTATAGATAGCTCAGTCTTGACTAGATGAGCATATTGAGCCATAAAGGCTTTGGAAAGATCAGCAAAGTTTTTGATGGTACCCTGGGGGATATGACAGAACCACTCCAAGGCTGGTCCTCCTAAGCTTTTTGGAAAAAGTCGCATGAGAAATACATCATTATAGGCCACTTCTTGGCAATGCATATAGAATTCTTCGACATGCATGACTGGATCACTTTTATCCCTAAATTTATCTAACTTGGGGATCTTAAAGTGACTAAAAAATGGTGTCATTGTGATGGTTTTGTCAAATAGATATGAGAAATCATTTTCAAGTTTAAAAGTTTTGGAATCTATCCCATCTTTGAGGGCATTGAGAGCATTTTTTATTTCCTCCCATTTAGAATTTATAGGTGGGGGATTAGATGCCCCTAGTCCATGTGCCCCTAGTGTGGGATACATAATAGATGCTAAAGATTGAGATGGAAAACCCTGATAGTCATATGGTGTTTGTGGAAAAATAGGTTGTGCAATTGGTGGGATAGACACCATGGGTTGTTGGAATGTAGTTTGTGCATACTGATGCATCTACTAGGTAGACTATGGATGGGGTTGGTAAGTATGAGGTTGTTGCCCAAATAGGTAATTCTACATAGATACTTGAGCATACTATTGGCATGATGATTGCAGCTGAAAGGGTGGTAGTGTTGGAAATGCCTAGGCCATGCTTTGGGAATGTATACTTTGCCCAATATATGTTGGTTGTGCCCCTGCTTGAGAGAGCAATTGAGTACTAACAAGGGCAAGGTAATTAATATGAGTAAAAGTGTTCATAGCAAGGAATTGTAGTGGAGGGGTGATCTAGCTATTGCGTAAGGGTGGCATAGAAAAGTAGTTGGTGAGGGGTGGTAGAGAATAGCTTTGCAAAGTGAGGGATGAAAGTGTCTAAGGGATGGACATTGATGCAATGTTAAAGGGGAGGCTGGTGGTAGGCTCTTGTGCCATAGTAACACCCTAAGGTCCTACAAAAAATGAAGCTGAAGTATTTTGGCTAGTAACAAAGGGATTGATAGTGATGACGGGTGGAATAGAAGATGAGGTATTTGACCCCAGTGGCATTATTACAATAGTAATCAAACTAGATGTGTTATGAGATGGAAGGGAAAATGTAGTGTTTGTTGGATGCAAAAGGAGGATTTTGTGAAGTAGGGAGATGAGTGGTGGAAGAAAATGTAGATGATACACTTGGGGTTCATTGAGATGTAGTATGTACTAAGGGTTGAGTGAGGATGGGATAGGTGTTTTGTGGAATGGGAGTGGTAACCTAGGTTGAGGGTATATTTAGGTCTCTAGGTTCCATTTGTGGTGGTTGGTACCCACTATTGGGTGATGAGAAGGGATCAAAAGGGTAAGATGACCCTATGGATGGTGGTTGCCACCCAAACAGAGGATGTATAGGATCCATAATTTGGGGAGGTGGTGGACAGCCAAACTCAAAGGCACCAACATTGTCCCTTAGGAAATTTTCCATGATGGTTTCCTTATTTCAATTTATGATGGTGTTAACAATGGTTGCATGGCTAGGTTGGTTCATGAAAGCATCAATATCTATAGAAGAACCTGTGTCTTCAAACAGTTGTGCTGGAGGATCCGGTGGTGTCATGGAGACTATGGGGTAGGGCTAAGCCTGAGCTGCACTACTACTATGACTAGGATCCATATCCTTCTTTTTTCATGTGTCCTTACTGAAATGTGTGGCAGGTGGCATGAAATGCTAGATTTCCTAAGGATTGAATGTAAGAAGGATGATACTAAGTGTATATGATGAAGGGATTTACCTAACTTTGACTAGAGTGGACTAGTTTCTTGAGATACGAACAAAAGTAGGTAAAAATGTGTTTAATGATATTGTAGGAACCTAAATGATATGGTACTAAAGGAAGGACACTATGTTTTCCCTTAAACATGATCTTGAACAATGTAGTGATGGTATCAAACCCTAAGGTAGCCAAATGTCTATTTTTCTTGAGAGATATAGGAGGATCAAGTATGTAACCCAACATTTGGCTCAAGGTGATGTGGGGCACAAGTGAGAGCCTATCTAAGAAAATGCTTAGTTTCAAGGATAACTATGGTGGTGAGATGGATAGAAATTATTTTCAAGGAAATAAAGTTTTTTAAAGAAATGATGCTAAATTTTTCTAGTAAGTGAGTAAATGATGGAAGGTACTAGGTCTTAGTGATGCATGTGGAGGATTCTTTGAAAGCCTAAGGTTGATGCAAAAATGGGAGGAGGTGATCCTATTTTAAATGCTTGTATGGGGGAGTTTCTCCTATATGAAAGACTAAACCTATGATGAAATAAGTGCACAAGTGTGTGTGGAAAAAGAAAGACCTAATCAGAGTAACACTAGAGTTGTTGATAAGGCTATGGTTGATACCTCATTAGAGAGTTAGATTTTGAATTTTGTAATTCCACTTAGTTTGTAATGCAATTTCTATGTTGTCTTTCTCAATTTGGTCTAGCTTGGCAATCTTTGGGTTGGGAGTATGTTTTTTTTGTTTTGCATCTATTTCCCTATAAGCTGGTATTTGTGGAAGTTTAGCCTTTTTGAACTTAGCCTTGGGTTGTCCTGACATGAGATAACCCTAAGAGATTTGATCCCACTACATTTAGTATACCTTTTGACCTTTGGGTTGGGATCATAAATCGATTTAGGGATAGCTAAGTTTCTAGAAATGGTAAAGTAGTGGAGTGGGGCAAACTATACTTTTAGGTTTTGTTGCAAATGATCTTGCAAACAATCCTTTGGTAAAGAGTAAGGAGTACCTATTTTTGAAGAAAAATGTGTTATTTTTGATCAAGTAGGATAGGTAAAAAAGATATTTTGAAAAAGGAAAAACTTTTGGATTAATGGCAAAAGGGTTTGTTTGCAACTAGATTTTGCTGGTTAGTGTGGTTTTGAGACAATAAGTATAGTTTTGAACAAGGTAAGGATAAACCAAAGAGACAAAACATTGTTACAAATGGACTTGCTAACAACTGCTTGTATATGAAAAGATGGGGTATTTTAAAGATAATATGTGTTATTTTCAATCAAGTAGGATAGGTAACAAGGATATTTTGAAAAAAGATAAACTTTTAGATTAAGGACAAAAGGTTTTGTAACTAGGACTTGTTTAGTGGTTTGTTGTTTTGAGGGAACAAGTATAATTTTGAACAAAAGGGGAAGTTGAACCAACAAGATAAAAGTTGTTGCAAATGGACTTACTAACAATTGCTTTATGAAATAAAAAAGATGGGATTATTTTGATATGAGAGATTTATGAGCAAACAGTTTCTCAAAGGACAAAGTTACTTTGAGAAAGACAAACAAATGATCTCCTTAGCAAAAAGATTTAATAATGACCATAGAATTGTGTATGTTTAAAAAAAAAAAATTCACGTGTCTTGAGCACGAATAAGATAATTCAAACACACGATTTATCCCTAAGGTCAAATTTTTTGGTTGCAATATGCTATTCAATGGCCCACAACTTGGTGTCTCCTAATTCGAGTGCAATATGTCCCTCTAATCGAAGAGTTGAGTCGATACAAGAGTTAATCAACAAATGATACATAGGCACAAGAACATTGTCAAAGCTCACAAGATTGATATATAGAGACTGGTGATAAATGGAGGAAAAATGGGCTGTGGGATAAAATGTCACAAAGAAATCCCATGAAAAGGCAATCCCGCATGATACTTGTAGCAGTGTTCCCATAGAAAGGTGCATTAGTGAGTTTTACTGGCAATAGGAAAAGTCTTGTTTGGAGGTTTTACTAACAAGATGATGCATTCCCATAGGGTTTATACAATGATCTAGTAGGTAAATGTTGGCATTCCTGCGGGAAGAATCTTGGCAGGGATGTTGGGGTTATTTTAGGACATGTGCTAACGAGAGTTAGTGGCAAACAAAAAACTTTTTTTTTTTGGTTTACATTCCCATTTTTCTTTGGCTATAATCCTATGATCATGGTTTCGTGTTCCGACGATGGCAGGATCGAGAACAAACTATGTTTGGAAGTGCTTCAAAGTGAAAACTAATTGTATGGTTGGGAGCATAATTTCCAATGAGTGAATTATGTACATACAAAAATATTAGAAAACCACCTACACACACCCACAAGCACAAAATGTCATTTTGGTTAGTTTAGCATTAAAAACACAAAAAATATGATTATAGTGACCCAAATGCAGGGTCCCACTAGGCGTGCCAAAATGTATCACCTAATCTAGTTAGTGCAAAAGGAATACTAATACTAACAAGAGCATTCACACCACTAAACAAGTTAAAACTTAAGATAGGACCAAGGTTATCACCATAAAAGGAAGTAAACCAAGAATGGTAGGCTCCTTATGGTATAACCCATGATGAAGTGGATATGTCCCTAATGGGAGGGGATGTATGCTCACATGCTTGAGCTTTCAAAGGATGGGGGTTTTTACCAAGTGTGTATATGGATGAGGGTTTCAACAATGGAGGTATGGAGGGATTTCAGTATTATGATGATATTTTGGTATTTTTTAGGCTCTCAAAATAGCATTATAACTTTGCATGAAAAGGCGGATCATGTTTGTGAAGGGAGAGGGTTTCATTTATAGGCCAAGGGATAAAAAGATGAATGGTCAAGATGCAAGGATGACAAAATAGTGAGGAAGGGTCAATATGCACTCAAAGGGGAGCATATGGATTGTGCTTGTTTAGAGCTAATAGGAAAGTGACACTTGTCATAAGGAGGATGAGTGTGAGAGGATATGATAAGGATTGGTCAAGGGAGTAATGAGGGAGGTTGAGTATGTAAGAGGCATGTAAGAGTCATAAAGGGGGATGTAATAGTAATAAATGTTGGAGGGTGAGGGAACATGATAAAGGAGATATTTTGACTTTATCTTGGGTTTGCAAGTCTTAACTCTTTCTTAAATTTGTTCACATGTTTAGGAGGAGGATCAAGATTAGCTTAGAAAGGGGGTTAGGGGGGCAAGTAGCTTAGCTTTGATGGGATGGGTTAGTTAGGTGGCTAAGTGAGGTTAGTATGGTTGAGTGGGTTGGATTCGGGGTAAAGGTTGGGTTTAGGGATGTTTTAGGGATTTAGATATTTTATTAAATGATTTATTAAATAAAATGGGGATATGGGATTAAATTAAATAGATTTGAGAGTTTATTTAATTTAATAAAGGAATAGGGAGTTAATTGATAAATTGATTTTTGGGTTATCATTTGATTTTATCAATTAGACTATAGTTAATTAAATAAATAAATAAACTAGGGGATGATGATGTTTTTTTTTAAATAGTAAATATTTAATCAATAATGTCCTAGGAGATAACTAAATAAGATTACCTAGTGATGTAATCAGATTTAGGTGTCTACAAAAGCAAGCACCCAGAAACCTGGTATGCAAGGTTGGACAAGCATCTAACAAAAGTTGGATATAGAAAAGTTATGGCAAATAGTAATATGTATTAGAAAGAAATTGATGATAGTTTGATGATTTTGGTAATATTTGTTGATGATATCATATTTGGAGAAAATGATGATGAAAGTGACAAATTTGCTGAAGAGGTGAAGAAAGAATTTGAGATGAGTATGATAGGAGAATTAAAATATTTTCTAGGATTATAGATTGTACAGATTAAAGAAGGAATCTTTATTTCTTAGACTAAGTATTTGAAAGATTTATTGAAAAGGTTTGGTTTGAAAACATGTAAACCCATTGGAACGCCTATGGTAACTGGACACAATTTATCTACAAAGGATGAGACATCTACTATTGAGGAGAAAAAGTACAAATCTATGATTAGAAGATTGCAATATCTGACTCACACAAGGTTAGATATAGAAAATTTAGTTGGAATTGTTACAAGATTCCAAGATGATCCCAAAGAAGCACATTATTTATCAGTCAGAAGGATATTTAGATATCTTAAGGGAATATCAGAGTTTAGATTGTGGTATGAAAAATCTAAAGATTTCACTTTATATGCTTATATTGATGCTGATTGGTTAGGTAGTATGGATGATAGGAAAAGCACTAGTGGTGGAGTCTCCTTTCATGGAGGAAGATTGGTTTCTTGGCTAAGCCAAAAGTAGGATTGTACCTCACAAAGTACAGTGGATGTAGAATATGTTGTAGTAGCAAATAATTGCTATCAAGTTGTTTGGATAAATTAGATGTTGAAAGATATAATGATAGAAATTAGTGAACTTATTCTCATACATTGTGACAACACAAGAACAAAAAATATGTCTAAGAATCCAGTGTTACATTTGAAGACCAAGCACATTTCTATTAAGTATCACATGTTGAGAGAGAAATTTTCAGAAAAAGAAATTAGATTAGAGTATGTGAGCACTAAAGAGAAGGTTGTAGATATATTCACTAAGCCTCTTCCCAAAGAAACTTTTGAGTATTTTTGAGGTACACTATGGGTTATGCCCCTTCCTACATTAGAATAGAAGATGCAAGATTGCATCAATCTAGTGTAATAGAGCACTATTGTTGTCTGGACTGAATGTTGATGCTTCCTGTATGGGAGAGTATCTGAGATGGACAAAGTCATCTGAGACTCTTGTTGGATTTTTTTTTAATAGTGTCTTTGGACACTTCAACTCTAAAACCTTTGACATTGATGTCAATGGGGGAGAAGTTTGGATTGAAAAACATCATGAGGAATCATGAGGGAGAAGATCATGGGGAGAAAGAAAATACAAGCAAGAAGAAGTACAACAAGGATTGATAGTTTGATAGAAAGCACATTGAGGTATATCAATGGGGGAGAATGATTGATGAAGAGGATTTTGAAAAAAAAAGATGAACAGTCTTTTGTTGGTATTCTTGGAACTAGATGTTTTTCATCTATGTTTCCATCAATACCAAAGGGGGAGATTGTTGGAAGCATGAATGTTGATGATATTCCTATGGGGAGTATTGTAGATATATTACTATGATGATATGTTACATTCATGACTGAGGTTGTTATTGATGTCAACATAGTAGTTTTCTATGGTATCTAATAGTAGAATAACAGAAAGATCAAGTTAGTACGGATGGCTAGTTGAGTATTCTAACTATTTGAGGTTATGGAAGATATGTCTAAGTATTTGGTATATGTTTTTAATATTAGATGAAGAAATGATAAGTTTGAAAGAAGTTATGTAAGTTTTGGTGATGTCTATTCTAAGTTAGAGTTTACAGAGGCATGTCCTGTTAAACTTATTATATCTCTTAGAAGAGTTGTTATTATAAGAATCAAGGTTGTGGATATGAAGAAGACATGTTGGTAATGAGATGGCTAAGTTTTCTCATCATAATATTGCATGTATGGAAAGTTATTCAAATTGCAAGATGAAAGATTAATGTTATCATTAAGTGTAACATGTTCTTAATGGGGTCCTATAATGATTATTTGAGAAGGTCTAATAGCTAACTTAGGGAATTTTTTTATGGACTTGATATAAAGAAAGGACATTTTCCTTTATTATGTAGTATAGAATGGTATTGATGCAAAGTGATTGTAAGTAGCAAAGAGTTTTGAATGTGAAGTTGAGTAGAGTAGAGTAGAAGTGAAAGAAACATCATAATCGAGGTTTTGCTAAGTGATCTGAGGTTTGATATTTGAATCTAAACTACAATGTTTGATAGTGCTTTTTTCAGTTGATAGAACAAAGAAAAAAGAACATAATAGTAAATTACTTGTTTGGGTAGTGAGCTCTTCTTGTAGTTGAAAGTTCATGTTGGGTAGTGCACTCTTCTTGCATACATTGTACTATAACTCCTAACAGGGTTGGAATCTCCTAACATGGATTCAAGGTCTTCTAATGGGGACTCATATGTACTAAATGTTGTAATAGACTCCTAATAGGGTCCATCCTCTAACAAGAAATATTTATATTAGTACATCATCTTGTGGGCATCATTCCCACCGAGGTTTTCCCTCTAATCAAGGGTTTCCCTAGTTGACATATCTAGTGTAATTATCTATGTGCATCTTACTATGGTTGTTGTTTACTTTGGTTGAATGGTTAAATTTTTTTTAAGAAGATAAATGTTTTAATTGTTGGATAACTGATTCACCTCCCTAGCCCCCTCTTAGTTATCTTGGTGGACTATTGTTTCTAACAATATCATCTTGAATACATCTCTTACCATCCTCTAAATGCACTTAACCAAATTTTATCTCATCCAAAATATATAGCTGATTTACTAGTATCCACTTTCCAAAAACTTTCTCTAAAGCTACTTCCCAAAAAACATCACATAACTTTATCATAATTGCATATATCTTTTTTCACACTTAACTATATAATCTATACACATGTCAAAACATATTTCTAAGAACACACAACCTAACTTGTTGACTATTGACTGTTCTAAACACATCTACCTTTACACAATAAGGTATATGTTGACATCAATGAAAAAGACTATCATAAATGTAAGATATAAACATGAAATCATGTCTCACTAATGCTAATACACTTCCAGATAAGAATACCATTAGAATTCATTCTAACAATCTCCCCCTTTGGCATTGATTCAACATAGATGAAAAATATCTAAGTACTATGAATAACAAATGTATTTATTCCTCATCTTCTTTTACTCCCCCAATCATGTTTCCCATGAACGAAAACATATAGTAACCAATATGCACAAGGAAGGTGTTAATCTCTCTAATACATAAACATATTTCCTTATCAACCAATGAATTACCCTCACCCATAAGGATTAATCTCTCTCTCCATTGAGAATGTATCAAAAAATATTTGTCATGTATTAATCTCCCCCCCATTGACATCAAGGAAAAAGGTGTCATTATGTAAATTTCCTATGTTTAATCATATCCAAAACAATTTTTTCAAGCTCAAGTGTCCAAAGACATAGTTAAAATACCAATACCAATATTCCTCAATGACTCAGCTCAAACATAAATACTACCCCATGGGATAATCATCAAACATCAAACCCAAATAAAACAAATAGTGTTGTGCTACCAACTAGATTGATGAAATCTTTGTTAGCATGAATGCTAATGGTATTACTTTGGGGGAGTATCCGAAGCATTACCAAAGCACATGGGATATTTTTAGTATGATTGACATCTTGCATTCATGACTATTTTTATCATTGATGTCAACATAGCAATATTTTTATGAAGACTAGCAGAGTAGTAGATAGAGATCAAGCTTGTATGGATAGAGAATTGATGATTAGGTCGAGCATTCTTAAGGATGTGTTCTACACTATATCTTGATGAAAAATTTAAGTGCACATGAAGTAAGTCAAAGATATGCATAAGATATGTTTGATTTATAGAGAATAGTAAGAACATAGAGTTCCTAAGAAGAAGTTTTTGATGATTAATTTGTACATCTTCACTAAGATAGAATCATGATATGCGAGGTTAGATAATAATAGAAGACATTATGATGATGAAATCATCGAGTGCACAAGGTGTGGATTCACACATGTGAGAATTCATAAAGATTGTGAGCTAATAGTGATGTTGTGTAGTTATACTATAATTAATTATCTTAACGTGCTCCTATTATAATTAATTGGGAAAGCCTCAAGGCCAACTCAAGGATTTATTTTGATGATACGGTATAAAGAAAGGTCATTTTCCTTTTGGTAAAGTATGGATTGGATGTGCATGAATTGAGAAATGTGCAAAAAAGAGTAGACTATTTGGTAAATACGAGTAAGCAATCAAACAAATTATTGGATGTGGAGTTGGTGATCTGTTATCAAGATCAGAAGAAGTATTCTGGTTAACAAGATAGAGGAAGAGGAAGTACATGTATATTTCATTTCTATTATTCTAGAAGGAATACTATGGAAATCAGTTGGATAGTGAGTTCAATGATCTTTTCCCTAAAGCTATTTGGACAATGGGTCCATCTACCTTCTACAACTCCTAACAGGGTTTGCACAACTCCTAATAGGGTTGGTATCTCCTAATAGGGATTCAAAGTATCCTAATAGAGATTGATATGTAATAAATCCATTTCATTGAATCCTAATAGGGTCCATCCTCTAACAAGGAATATTTATATTAGTACATCATTTTGTGGGTACCATCCCCACTAGGGTTTTCCCTCTAATCAAGGGTTTCCCTAGTTAACATTTATGGTGTTATTGTGTATGAGTATCTTCTCATGGTTGTTGGTTATATTGTTCACATGCATAAGGATTAATAAGTTTGATAATTATAATAATAGTTATATAACTTATTCACCCCCCTCCCCCGTCCACTATCAAACAATTGGTGGACATAGAGTGACAAAGCAATTGTAGAAGAAAGCAAGCTTAAGGAATATAGTGTAGTGCCTCTCATATTTGCAATCTATGCCTTGTTATATTTTGATCCAAGAGATACTTATTACTTATGTTATTTTTACATTTGAGATGACCTGAGGGTCAGATGTTATACCTTGATTTCTAGTATCATAGATGTTAGATTACTATGTAGTGTAGTTGATCATATTTGCACAATGATGCCATTTTGAGATGACAATATGTTTATGATGATATCTAGTTATCCACATATCTCTGATTATTTTATATGTTGGAGTTAATGCTATGGTAATTTACTTCATGCTTGACTTGTTATGCCTTATGTAAATGTGAGTGATGTAAATGGATTAGTTTAGTATGATTAAATAAATAATTAAATTATGTTATTTAATGTGTTTATTGCTTTGTCTATGTTATTATATGTAATTTCACTTGATTGTGTGTTTTAGTGTGCAAGATTTATATCCTTGGTAGTGACACATGGAGTTAGTGATTCAATTATTCATATTTAACCAATATTGTCCCTATATGGTCAATGTATCTTTTAAATTATTTAAATTAAACCTTCTAGTGATTTGATTAAATTTGGACTCATTTGCATTATGTGACTAGACCTGTGAATGTGTTTGTGCATTTAGATGTTCGCATTTGTCACAAAAGTTTGTATGGTTTTCTATGATTTTGGTTTAAGGGTTTTCAGGCTTTATTTTAATTGATTTTAATTTTTGGTATCTTTGCCATAGATGAATTCCAATTACTTGGAATAGTCTATTTTTATTTGGGTTGATTAGGGGTTTAACTTGGTTACCTAATTATTTATCCTACTCAATTATTCACTCGAAAAGTGAATAAGTATTCAAGAGGAAACTTATTCCTCACTTCTCACCTTTGGAAATTAGGATTTTGAGAGCTTTTCCCAAAATCCTCTTCTAGAGGATTACATTTTTGTTCATTGTGAGAGCTCCAGGCATGGGATCTTTATAAGATCAGTCTTGTTGGATCTAGCTCAAGGGGACCTTTGCTTGTTGCAACTTTCAGTAGCTTCCATGAGATATTTATTTTATCTAGTTGATTCCCATTTTATCCCTTTTGGCTATTCGATAGGACTCTCCCATTTTTGTGTTTCAGCTCTATTTTTGCTTCCTTTTCTAGTAGTTGTTTGTTAGGAGGCTGAGCACTAGTGTTCCCCTTTGTTTATGTTTGCTAATTCTGCCCAGTTGGACAAGTATGAATATTTTCCTAATTTTCATGATGAGGGTTTGGGGTTTCACACCATTATGCAGGCCATTTTTTCATACAATGTCAAAACCTAAATTTTATTGAATTTTTGTGGCTTTTGTGTCCTAATACCAAATGGATTTTAATTTTAAATTTTTTGAGTTTTGAGGTTTTTACCTTGATTTGTGTGTTACACGGTT
Source organism: Cupressus sempervirens (assembly GCA_028749045.1). Taxonomy (NCBI): domain Eukaryota; kingdom Viridiplantae; phylum Streptophyta; class Pinopsida; order Cupressales; family Cupressaceae; genus Cupressus; species Cupressus sempervirens. The sequence continues at coordinate 953,593,407 of CM053792.1, read as the reverse complement.
TTCTTGGGTTTTCTTGGCATGATGTTGGTTGTGGACTTGGATTAACCATAGGATGTCAATCAGATGATTTTTGCACTTTTATGTTGCATTGGGATGCATGTTGCATTTTTCCACTTGAGTTTGTATTTGGTTGAGTGTTATTTTTCTTGTGTTCTCATCCAACCCTTGTTTCTTGATATTCATGATGTTGGTACACCATACATGAGCACATACATATGCATTTGTCAAGTGACTTGTGAGACCCAAACTCCCATTTGTATTTTGGTGGAGATATGTGTTAGAAATGTTTTAGAATAACTAAGAGCAGGGGTGGGGGTGGTGAATTAGTTATTCAAGGTCCAAATGTCCTATTCAAACTTTTCACTAAATATAGTGAGCCCATTCAACCATTCATTCATCCAAGCTTTAACTTTTTCTAACTAGCAAGTTACTGTAAATCAACATGCAAACATAAGACATAAGAAGTCAACACACAACATAGTGATTTACGTGGAAACCTGATTTGAGAAAAACCACCAATAATATATTACTCAATTCTCACTCTTTTGAAGTGATGCCCTGTGAAAGGCCTGCCCTTTTAAAGGCTTACAACACACTATTAAATGTGACCTTGTTAGAGGATTTAATCACCCTGTTAGAAGTTGACCTGGTTAGAGGACTTTAGAACATTCACTTGGAATGCCACCCTATTAAAGGATTTACAAATAGCTATTAAACCAACCTAAGTCCATAGGATTTTCATATCTAATACAATTGTTAGAGAGTATTAGAAAATCTTTGACTTGACTACAACATACAACTTATCTTGCAGATTTTATATCACTTCTCAGCTCATAGCATTGTCTAGCATTTAATCTCTACAACTCTGATAGCTTGGCCTCCTTTCAAGCTTAGTTTCCTTGAGTCTCCATGCTCAATGTACTAGTGCAATCATCTCTTCTTGACCACTTGTAGAAGTAGAGTTTCTATGCTCTTCCTTCTTCTAGATGTCTTCTCCTTGACACCCTTCTAACTACTTCACAATTTGGCTCTTTGGCAGTAGCAGCATCAGTTGCATTTTCTTCTTGGTCAATGACTCCTTAAATAGAAGTCTTGGAGTTCCTTTTCCCACTTTATTCTTCCATTCTTTAATTTCAATTTGTATGGATTAGGTAGGATTCATTGCATATAACCCATATTTTGTTTCCTCTAGAAACTTCTTGAATAATCCTCTTGAATTCACCCAAAAATAGTTTACATAGAATTCTGTGCCACTGGCTCATCATCCTTATCTTCCAACGTTCACAAAATTCAAGATAATCACTTTGTTGGTTTAGATTTGGTGAATCTTCATTATTTGAAATAATGCAGCAACTCGACACTATTGAAATATTGATGCTCGACACATATTGTGTTACTGGGCATCAACTTATGTTTTTCCTAATGCTCGGCACCTAAAGATCACTCGGTACACACTAGAATTTTTTGTTACTTGGCTCCAACTGAGAACTTTCTTGGCTTCAACTAACTTGCTTGGCACCCACTAATGATCTTAGTTTAAGCTTTGCAGTCAACCTTGTTACATCTTGTTCCTTTAATGTTTCTAAGTGTGACCAACCTCTATATATTTGAGTATGTTATAAATACATCATTTAACCATTGTCTTAACTGATCCTTGCCCTTCATTACAAAATCATAACTCAACCTTTCCCTTAGGTAGTCTTATTACATCTTGTTAATCAAATCTTCTTCATCAATCAACTAAGTGATAGAACTTGGATCTTATAAGAAAATGTCATTCCTACAAATAGTAGGTTTGACATCAATGACAAAATAATGATAAAAGACATTCTTTTAACAAAAATCTTCCTTCTTTGCAAGAATCTCCCTCTTTAATCTTCATCAATGAGCTTTTCAATTAGATTCTTAATAATCTCCATCTTTGGCATTGATGGAAAACCAAAGTAATCAACCATCAGACTAGACTATTCAACCACAAGCTAACCAGGTTAGAACAATAAGTCAAATGCCAAAAAGTAATTGTATTACCATTAGTTTTCACATCTCCCTTTACTATCTTGATTGCTTGCTTCTCCCTCTTGGCTGTGGTATCCTTGTTCTTTGTTTCTCTTTGATCTGTATTGCTCAATTTCTACTATTCTGATCAAATTTTGATTATTTCTATCTACTTCTCCATCTATCTTCATTTAATCACATGTTGTTGATCAGTTTCTTACAACTTCTCCCTCTTTGACAACAATGCCAAAGACATATTAGCATGTTAATATGCAAGTGTAGCTTTTGTAGGTTCATTAAATTTCTCCCTCTGTCACTTTTCTTGTGACTAATTTTGAACTTCAACACTTCTACTACTTTAGGCATGAATCCTAAATTAAACATCCTCTGCATCAATGTGTAAAATCTTCAACAATCAACTCATTTAATGCAGGGCAGTCTTGCTTTTGCTTCAAGTAGCCTTGGCTAAGGGTATCACCCCTAACTTACCTCTAAGATATTCAAAAGAAACTTTAGTTAGTGCTTTTGTGAAGATGTTAGCAATCTGTTCATTTGAGCTAACATATTCCATCTTCACTTGTTTGTCTTCCACCAACTCTCTTATATAGTGATACTTGATTTCCATATGATTGGTTTTAGCATGCATTACAGGGTTCTTTGATATGTTAATAGCACTTTTATCATCACAATAAAGTATCATAGGCTCAGTTACCTCTTCTTTCATCCCTTACAATGAATTTTTGATTGATACAATACTGGTGCAATTTATAGTAGCGGCAACATATTCAACTTCAGCAATGGACTGTGAGGTACAACTTTTCTTTTTGCTGGTCCATGTAATCAACCTTTTCCTAGAGAAAAGTGCTCCTCCACTGGTGCTTTTTCTATCATCAATGTTACCTCCCCAATATACATTAGTGTAGGCTTTTAGTTCAAAATTTTCACTCCTCTTATAGTACAAACCAAAGTCATTAGTTCCTTTTAGGTACCTCAATATTCTCTTTACTACGATTAAGTGATTTTCTCTTGGATTTGCAAAAAGTCTTTCCACTATTCCAATAGCTAATGTGATGTCTAGTCTACTATGTACAACATGTTGCAGCTTTCCAATCATTGATCTATACAATGTCTGATTTACTTTAGTAGACTCATCATTCTTGGATAGCTTATGTCTAGTTGCGATTGGTGCGCTAACTAGTTTTGACTCTTCTAATCCAAATTATTTGAGTATCTCCTTGATGTATTTTAATTGATTAACAAATATTCCATGCTTCAATTGTTGTACTTGCAATCCAACAAAGAATTTAATTTCTTCAAACATTGACATCTCAAACTCATTTTTCATTTGATCAATGAAATATTTGCATAGAACATCTTTTCATCCAAATATTATATCATCAACAAAGATTTCTGATATCAAAATATCTTTACCTTTTTTAGGTTTGATGTACAAGTTATTGTTTTCATCCGTTCTCTGAAATCCTATCTTCGCAAGATATTTGTGCAGCCTCTCATACCATGCTCTAGGTGCTTGCTTAATCCATAAAGTGCTTTGTGTAGTTTGTAGACCATGTCCTTGTTTTTATCATCAAAAAATTCCTCAAGTTGTTCTATGTAGACCTCCTCTTCTAGTATACCATTCAAAAAAGAAGACTTCACATCCATTTGGTAAACTTTGAAACATTTGTATGCAATATATGCAAGTAATGTTCTTATTCCTTCCATTCTTGCAACATGGGAAAATTTTTACCCATAATCCAGTCCTTCTTCTTGTGCATAGCCTTTGCAAATCAGTCTGGTTTTGTTTTTTTTTGTCTCACCATTCTCATCAAGTTTGTTTCTGAGCACCAATTTGGTACCAATCACATTCTTATCAACTGGTCTAGGGGCTAGGGTCCATGTTTTGTTCTTCTCAATCTGATCTATCTCCTCTTCCATAGCTTTATACCAATCATCATCTTGTAGTGCATCTTTCACTATTTTAGGTTCAACCTTTCTCAGCAGACATGATTCATTCCTCAGTCTATTCCTTGTCATTGGTCTAGCATCCTTTTCACCAATGATTTGACCTGCATGGTGTTGTCTTCTTATATATCTAGCTAATCTTGGTTCTATCCTTCTTTCCATGTTTGATCATTTAGCTTTAGAGTCATTTTGTTCTTCTTCATCTGGAACTTCATCATTCCTCTTATGTATGTTATTTTCAGAATTAGAATGTGCATTTTATACATTCTGTAGCTTGGCTTCTGAATGCAGTTGGGCATTCACTGGCTATGACTTGGCTGATACTGAGATTTGTTGCTGATTCTCAACTTGATTTGTAGCATTGTCTTCAACAGTCATTCCTTCATAGAATTATATAATGGATCTATAATCCTCTAATTTCTTAGTTTCATCAACCTAAAATTCTGCATGCTCATCAAAATTTACATTTTCACTCTCCACAATCTTGTTAGTGTTAGTATTCAAACACTTATATGCCTTACTTCTAGTGGAGTACTCAATGAATATGCCTTCATCATTCTTAGCATCAAACTTGGAATTTATAGTATCTTTAAGAATATAGCATTTACAACCAAATACTTTGAAGTGTTTAACATTGGGTGAGTGACCATACGATAATTCAAAAGGTGTTGCATTTGTACCTTTCTTGACTTGAACTCTATTCAGTGTGTAGATTGCAGTACTTACAACTTCTCTCCGGTACTTTAGTGCAACATTTTTCTACATCGTCAAGGTTCTAGCACAGTCAATCACTGACCTATTCCTTCCTTTAGCAATACCATTCTGTGGTGGAATTCTTGGTGCTGATGTTTTCCTTTTGATACCTTTGTCATTGCAAAATATTTCAAACTCTTTTGATGTGAACTCACCTCCTCTGTCTGACCTTAAGCATTTTAGATTCTTTCCTATTTCCTTCTCAACTCTAGCCAAATACTGCTTAAACATTTGAAATGCATTAGATTTTTTCTTTAAAAACATAGTAGTCATTATCCTAGAATAATCATCTACTAGTAGCATTATGTATTTGTCTCCTAGGTAGATCTGCACTTCTATTGGACCACATAAGTCTGTATGGACTAACTCTAGTACTTCTTTGGAAGTGTATGTTTTTGTTTTGAAACTAGACTTAGTCATCTTCCCTAGTTGACATTGTTTGCACATTATGTTTTTAGGTTTCTTTAATTTGGGCAACCCTCTAACCTTCTTCTTCTTACTGATGCTAATTAGATTATCAAAGTTAACATAACACAACCTTTTATGCCACAACCACATATCATCAATTCTAACAACAAGACATGTTGCATCTTCCATAGCTAGGTAAAATAGATTACTCCTAGTTTGTTCACCTTTTCCTATTAGATTTTCATCAACGTCATAGATCTTGGCAATTTTTTTTTCAAACTCTACTTTGCAACCTACATTACCTAGCTGTGACACACTCAAATAGTTGTAGTTCAATCCTTCAACATAGTATGCATTATCACATGAAATTTTCTTTGTGAGTTTAATAGAGCCTTTTCCTTTTATTTGACAAGGAGCATCATTACCAAATCTAACTCTATTTCCATCATATTGAGTAAAGGTAATGAACTTACTTTTATCTCCTATCATGTGATGTGAGCACCCACTATCTATGATCCACTTGTCATTCTTGTTCACATAGGTAACCAATGTTGTTGCTTCATCTTCATCTTTATCTAATTCATCCTTCATGGCCACATAGACTATTTCATCATTGTTCTCATTAGAATCATCTTCAACAATGTAGCATCTCTTTCCTTTTTCTTTGTAGTCTTTTTTATCATCTTCTCTCTTGTTCCTGTACTTGTTTCCTTCTTTGTAGTTCTTCTTCTATGTACATCTTGTAGCAATATGACCTACTTCATTGCAATTGAAACATATGATAGGGATCTTACCTTTGAATTTACCTTTACCTCTATGGAATCTCCTAGCCAATAGTGCTTCTAACTATTCCATATCTTCCTCATCTGCACTGCTATCACTAGATGCATGTTTTCCCTTTCTTCTCTTCTTGCTTGATGTCTCCTCCTCAGTGTCCTTTATTATCATCTTGGCCTTGAAAGTAGATTCAAGGTTCTTAGGTCTATAGTTATCAAAATTGGATAGCTCAAATGCAATAAGTCTTCCCACTATTCCTTTAAAGGTTAGTGCGTTTCCTTGTACACACCTTAGCTCTTGAATGGCTGAAATTCTAATAGCATAGATAGGGAGAAAAGTTCTTAGTTATTTGTTGATGATAGTTTTTTCTTCCAATTGACCACCTAGACTTCTTATGGCACTTACCACTTCTTTTATCCTTGCAGTATATTGAGTAGCATTTTCATCTTCCTCCATTTTCATGTCATCAAACTTTCCTCGTAGGCTTTCTCTCTTTGCTCTCTGGACATTTGGATCTCCTCCATAGATATCTGATAAAGCTTTCCACATCTTGAATGCAGTGTCACAATCTTTGATCTGATCATATTCTACATAACTAAATGCAAAGGTAATCTCCAACATTGCTTGAATGTGCTCCTTCCTTTTTCTCAAATCATCTGTAGTAAGAGGTCCAGCTAGATTTACATGTTCTAATCCAATTGAGGTTTGTGCATAGTCATCTATTATCTAAGGTGTAATTTCACGAGACTCTTCCATGCAACAAAGTTGTCTTTGTTGAGCTTGGGAACTTCTCTCTTGGACATCTTGATCTTTTTGCTTCTAGTACCTTGAAACTAAATCAGTAGATGGCTCTACTACCAATTGTTAGAAATGCTTTAGAATAACTAAGAGGGGGGGGGGAGTGAATCAGTTATTCAAGGTCCAAATATCTTATTCAAACTTTTCACTAAATATAGTGAGCCCATTCAACCATTCATTCATCCAAGCTTTAACTTTTCTAACCAGCAAGTTACTGTAAATCAACGTGCAAGCATAACACATAAGAAATCAACACATAACACAATGATTTATGTGGAAACCTAATTTGGGAAAAACCACCAGTAACATGCTACTCAATTCTCACTCTTTTGGAGTGATACCCTATGAAAGGCCTACCCTATTAAAGGCTTACAACACACTATTAAATGTGACCTTTTTAGAGGATTTAACCACCTTGTTAGAGTGGGCCTAGTTAGAGGACTTTAGAACATTCACTTGGAATTCCACCCTGTTAAAGGATTTACAAATGGTTATTAACCCAACCTAAGTCCATAGGATTTTCATATCTAATACAATTGCTAGAGAGTATTAGAAAATCTTTGACTTGACTACAACATACAACTTATCTTGTAGATTTCAAATCACTTCTCATCTCATACCATTGCCTGGCCTTCAATCTCTGCAACTATGATAGCTTGGCCTCCTTCCAAGCTTAGTCTCCTTGAGTCTGCATGCTCAATGTACCAGTGCAATCATTTCTTCTCAACCACTTGTAGAAGTAGAGCCTCTATGCTCTTCCTTCTTCTAGATGTCTTCTCCTTGACACCCTTCTAAATCCTTCACAATTTGGCTCTTTGGCAATAGTAGCATTAGCACTATTTTCTTCTTGGTCTATGAATCCTTAAATAGAAGTCTTGGAGTTCCTTTTCTCACTTGATTCTTCCATTCTTTAATTTTAATTCATATGGATTAGGTAGGATTCATTGCATCTAACCCATATTTTGTTTCTTCTAGAAACTTCTTGAATAATCCTCTTGAATTCACCCAAAAATGGTTTACATAGAATTTTGTGCCACTAACTCATCATCTTTATCTTCCAACTAGTTCAAAAAATTCAAGATAATCACTTTGTCAGCTCAGATTTGGTGAATCTTCATTATTTGAAATAATGCAGCAGCTTGGCACTATTGAAATAGTGATGCTTGGCACATACTGTATTACTCGACACCAACTTATGTTTTTCCTAATGCTTGACACCTAAAGATTACTCGGCATGCACTAGAATTTTTGGTTACTCAGATCCAACTAAGAACTTGCTTAGCTTCAACTAACTTGCTTGGCACCCACTAATGATCTTAGTTTAAGCTTTGCAGTCAACCTTGTTACATTTGGTTCCTTTAATGTTTCTAAGTGTGACCAACCTCTGTATATTTGAGTATGTTATCAAGACATTATTTAACCATTGTCTTAACTGATCCTTTCCCTTCATTACAACATCATAACTCAACCTTTCCCTTAGGTAGTCTTGTTACATCTTGTTGATCAAATTCTCTTCATCAATCAACTAAGTGATATTTCTTGGATCTTATAAGAAAATTTCATTCCTAAAAATTGAAAGTTTGACATAAATGAAAAAACAATGATTGAAAACATTCTTTTAACAAAAATTTTCCTTCTTTGCAACAATCTCCCTCTTTAATCTTCATTAATGAACTTTTCAATCAGATTTCCAAAATTATGTTCATTTGGGATTGGGTGTGGAATATGCATGCCTATGGGCACTCATTGGTGGATGAGTATGGGTAGGATGGGGTAGGATGGAGGGGACTTCTCTATCATAGCCTGGTGATCATTGTGCCCTAAGGGTTGGTGAGAAATTTTTTGAACATGTGATAACTAAATAAAATACTGGGTAATAAAATTAAGATAATAAAATGTGTGAGCATCCAATTAAGTTTGAGGACATAGCAAAAGAACCTTCTATTGGGAAGTTGAACAACACAATATTTAGCTTCACCATCTTGATGCTAAGCAATTTACCCTCTAGGTGAGTCCCTACATAGATACACATTGAGTGTCTAACCAAGACCTATTGTACTTGCATTGTCTCATGATCTTGATTTTAGTTATCTTTATTGACTTGCATGAGTGTTAGCCATGGATGTTATTTTTGTGTGTCTATGGTTGGATCATTATCTCCATCAGCAAAATGGGAGTGGACCTATGGGTTCCATGTGGCTGGGAGGTGTAGGTAACTATATCACTATTGGGTACCAATGTACAGAGACAACCATTTATTCCAGTGCAACCAATGCTTGATGTTTCACTTGGTATATTCAGAATTCTAGAGTATGCTTCCTTATGATTTATGCTTTCATTAGAATTCTTGGATATCATGTTTAGATGATGTTAGTTAATTTGATGCGTTCCTATATTATGATGTTTAGAATATGATTTGATGATGTGATTTACTTATTTGGAGTATCTATTTCTTTACTAGATTAGCATGTTAGATTTTCTTATTCTTACGATGTTGTTACATTTTAGTAGTGATACCCTCATAAGATAACTCTGACTATCTAGGTGGCAGTGTGGCATGTTATGCATGGGAATGGCTAGGACCTTCAAGGTCTCATGATGCTATTATGGTTGGGAGGAACTACACAAGTGTTTAGTTGATTTTTTACATTGCGATGCTATTTTCAGTATGCTTCCTTTACTACTATGGTTGATAAGAATAACTTTAGTGGCTAATATTCACCAATTGGCTAATCTTAATCATCAGGGACCCTGAATTTGGCTAATATTTTTGTACTTTTGGGGTAGTTATGTCACCTACGCTTTACAAAAATTGGGGCTGATGCTTAGTCCAATCGCCAATAATAATATATAAGTATTTGTATTTTAGTGATGATTTCACCAATTCAATCCATTTTTTCCATGTGGTAAATTATATATATTCACCTACAATTTCCATTTCTTATCTTAACTAATTTCATATTAGCCAATATTTGGTAAAAATCTAAGTTAGGTTATGGATTAAGCATGTAGATTCAGCATGCCTCTCTATTCCAGAGACTTTCTATGAAACTTCTTATCCTTTCTCACATTGGCCCAAAATAGATCTGATGTGGAACATGTATCTTTACTTTTGGGACTTTCTTTAAAACTCAATATCCTTCTAAAAGTTTGGCTCGAAATAGGATTTAGGCCATTGATTTAGGATCCTCCAATGATTATAAACAATAGGGATGTTGCATCCAAACCACCATTGAATAATTTGGAGGGAAACTATAAGGATATAAGTAGGATATAAGTAGGATATAAGGATATAAGTAGCATCCTTCAAGTTTTATAATCAGCTAGTATCCATATAATAATAATAATAGTAAAATCATTATTTCTAAGTATATTTACTTCTATTCATGATTTTCATTAATAATGTAAGAGTCGCCAAGATTTTATAGAATTTTCATATAGTTGAAAAATAATCACTAATACAATTTTTTTCCCCCCCTGAACTAATGTTTGATTCACCAAAATTTTATACAATTTTCCAAAGGGGGGTTTCTTAAAGTTATCCTTGATGGTTGAGTTGGTTTTATACTCTGTTTATCTTGCTATTTTGGTGTTTGAATGTCCAAGCCTTGAATTGTGGATCTGGTACTCCTTGGTGTGGAGGTATTATTTTTCCTACTTGTTTGTCCTTTGTTTTTCTTGTTTTTTGTTATGCTTCCTTGTGTTAGACGAGTGTTTTCTCACACGAGAATTTGATCTCTCATGTCAGAATGTATTCTCTCACATGAAGTGCAGAGGATGCTCATGTGAGATTGTACCATCTCCTATGTGAGACTTTATACTTCCTCACACATTTGTGTGTATTCCCTTGCATAGACCTCAACAATAGAGTGGAGGGAATTTTGGTTTTATCAAGGCATTTCCTCATGCAAGAGGGTTGTTCCTCATGTGGCATGGTGCACTTTCTTGTCCAAGACTTTGGTTGTCTTTCCTTGTGCAAAAAACATGGGGCATCTACATTGATTTTTAGAGAATATATTTTGGTATTTTGAGTACCCTTTCAGATTGCTTGTATTTCTAGGCTTCGACAGATCAAAGATTATATGTTCTATTGTCATCTTTGGTTTTTGTCTTTCATTTTGAGTGTGTTAGTTGGTAGTGGTGTTTGGAGATTCCTTGGTAGTTAGATTTGTTTGTTAAGTCTTTCATTGTGCTCTTAATGATCCTTGTATATTGATTGTCATATGCATCTATACTTGGTTTTAAAAAAAATAATCTTGTCTTTTATTTATCCTTGTTCCAAGGATCTCCAGGTGGGGCATTACATATGGTATCATAGCCCATGTTGCAACATTGAGATCTTTGTGTTATGCTTCTGCTATGTTATTGTTTTTAGTATGTATATTGTTATATTATGTTTGTTATCTAATATATTGTTTTGGTTTGTGCTTGTGACATATGATTCTGATCTTATCTTGTTGCTTCTATAGTGATCTCTCCTACACGTAGACTTGGTGGTTGGGTAAGAAAATGAAGAAATTAACTATGAAGAAGAACACCAAGAGGAATAATTTTAGGTTGGTGTGGAAGAAGAGGGTAACAACAATCAAGGTGGCATTGGGGCATTGATGCCAGTGCTACAATAGATTCTTTCTCAGTTGGGATCTCATGTAGAGGAACACGAACAAGATCATGGTCAAGAAGAGGGATCTCATCATGTAGATTTCCATATGTCTAATCATAGGGAGAAAGAGGAACATGGTCATGAGAATGAACGTTCTTGCACACCACCTATTGGTAGAGGGCACCAATGAAGGGGTTGTGGTTGGGATGATGATGACTTCACTTAGGTGGAGATGATGTAGGAACTTCAAAGGTCTAAACCACCACTATTTGATGATCAAGGGATGGGGCTCAAGGTTGAGACTTGGTTACTAGATATGGGGTGTTGATTTTCCTTATTACCCTATGGAAGAAACATGAAGGCCCATTGTGTTATCACATAGTTGAGAGACCATGGATCTATATGGTGGGATATAGAGAGTGAGAAGCTCTATATCAATGTGGCAGATCTCACTTGGGAGATCTTTGAGGAGAGGTTCAAGGAGAAATTCCTTTCTCCACGATATCATGAGGCTCATCCTAATGAATTCCATGAGCTCAAGCAAGGGAGTATGTTGGTGGATTAGTATGAGAAGTGATTTATTAGGTTGAGGCAGTATTTCAGTTACTATGATTGTGAAGCTCTCCTCACACAACATTTTGTTAGGAGCCTTAAGGACTCTATCATTGGAGATGTTTGTATTCACTAACTAAGGACACTTCCACTTTTCATGGAGAAGGAAATAATTATTGAGAGCAATATGGCTAGGGGGTTCCATGGTAAATCAGGTTCCCAAAACCATATTGCACAAAACTCAAGGCAAGATGTACAATTTACTCAGTCCTTAGGAAAGGGCCAAACCTAGTCAGCACCCTCTCAAGGGGGATATCATCATCAAAATTGAAAAGAGTTTTGGTCAAAGGGTGGATAGAATTAAAGTGCCTTAGGGAAGAAAGGGGATGACCAAAGCAGGTGACAAAAGTCTCAACAAGATTTCCTTCCTAAGAGTAGTAAAAAAAACTCTAGCAAGGGAAGTACACCATATTCTAGTATCACTTAGGGTGGTCATGGACCTCCAGCTTTGTAGGAGAATGTTTTTATTTGGCCAAGTTAATCATAAAGAATTGAGATGTCCTATTAAGCCTCCTTTAGGAGCTAGTAGAGGTGTAGCTAGATTAGAGCCTAACATGGGAGATGTGGGAAGAAGCCATTGAGTCTTTGTGGTAGTTGATAACCATCAAGTTGATCATCAAGGTACCATAGTCAAGGCTATAGGTATGTTGCATGGTATTTCATCTTCAGTATTATTTGACTCAAGTACTTCAAATTATTTTATTTCACCATCTATTGTTTAGCGATTTGGGCTAGTGGCAACACATTAGGTTGATAGGTGGTAAGTTGAGTTAGCCATAGGATCCAATGTGGTTGTAGACTCCTTGGTCAGTAGTTGTATATTAAACTTGGATACCTTCATCACCATAGTGGATCTTCATATCCTTCCTCTAGGATCATATTACATTGTTTTGGGCATGGATTGGTTAGCTACCCATCATGCAAATATTGATTTTTTCTATAAGTTGTTATAGTGTGTTGATGACATAGGTGGGCAAGTAAAACTTTTAGGGGTCTAGAGACCAGTCTCACTTCAGATGATCTTAGCTAATTAGCTGAAGTAGAGTGTGTGGAAGGGTGTCAAATGTTTGTAGTCTCTATCAATGTTCTTGAGGAGGCCAAGATCCATACAATAACACTTGATGATCAGCCACTCCTTTGTGAGTATGCAGATGTGTTTCCTAAAGAGATTCTAGGTATGCCATGACAACATGATGTTGATTTTTGGGTCAATATCATACTACGAGTGGAGCCAATTTCACAAGCTGCTTACTACATGACTACTTAGGATCTAAGTGAGCTTAGATTGCATTTGGAGGAATTGTTGGACAAAGGCCATATTCATCCTAGTTTATCCCCATGGGGTGCACCAGTTATCTTTGTGAAGAAGAAGGATGGATCATTGTGTTTATGCATTGACTACTAATAGTTGAATAAGGTGACAATGAAGAACTGGTAACCTTTTTTGAGGATAGATGACTTGTTCAATTAGAAAAAGGGAACATGAGTGTCTTGAAGATTGATCTTAAGTTAAGGTACCATCAACTTCATATTCAGGACGCTAACATTCATTAGATAACTTCTTATACATGATATGAGCATTCTGAGTTTATGGTTGTATCCTTTGGGTTAACCAATGCACCATCATTTTTTGTGAGTCTAATGAATGGATTATTTCATGCATACCTTTATTAGTATGTCATTGTATTCTTGGATGACATATTGATCTATTCAAAGATTGTTAAGGAACATGAGGTCCATTTATGCCAGGTATTGCAATGCTTGTGAGACCATCTATTGTATGGAAACTTGGTTAAATACAAATTCTTCTAGTTAGAGGTAAAGTATTTGGGGAATATCATCACTAGGAATGGTATTATGGTGGATCTAGAGACAATGTGAGCTATCATGGAATGGACAATACCCACTATTGTTTTTGAGGTTCATAGTTTCATGTGATTGGCAGGTTATTAGTGTCACTTCGTGAAGGATTTTTCATGTGTAGCTCATCCCATCACTTCTCTTTAGTGAAAAGGGAAGAAGTATGTTTGGCCACACCGGTGTGAGGCAAAATCTAATGCTCTTAAAGAGTGTTTGACTAGTGCACTAGCCCTTGCAGTGCCTAATCCTGCAAGCAATTTTATGGTTTGCATGGATGCTTTGTTGGAAGGTGTGGGTGTGGTATTGATGTAGGATGGTTACATGATTGCATATGAGTCTAGGAAACTCAAGGACCATGAGCTCAATTACCCCACTCATGATTTGGAACTTGTAGCTATAGTGCATGCTCTTGTTCATTGGAGGCATTTCCTTTTGGGACATAGGTTTGAGTTGCATAGCGATCATAGGAGCTTGCAATATATTTTTACTTAGACAAACTTGAATACATGACAATGTCACAGGTTGTAATACACCCTCTTTGAGATTCAATATAATAAAAATAAGTAGAAATAAATAATAAAATGGAAATAAATAATAAAATGGTTTTAAACTATATCATTAAATGACTAAATGAAATAATAAATTATTAATATAATATAATAATCTAATAGATACAATAACATAAAAATTTTATTCGTAATATGACTAAATATTATCAAGTTAATAATAAAAAATATATAAATAATAATAAAAGAGATATAAGAAATAATTGATATTAATATAAACCAAGTGATTCTAAAATGAAATTATCAAACATATAATTTGACTTAGCTATATTGATATAAACAATTCTTATTATTATTCACACCAAAAAAATAATTTGAATTTGATTATATATTGATCAATAAAATCACCAAACAATAGTTGTTGGTTATGAGGTAATGCAACCAATGAACAGGAGTCCATATAAAGGAATAGGGAGATTTGGGAAGGAGAAGGAGAGGATTATCGAACACAAGAATATTAAATGGACTACAAAGATAACATATTGAAAGAGGGGAATAGCGACTTCAAACATATCATCGAGGAAATTAGAGAACAAAAATTTCATTTCTAACAACACAGAAGTAAGGACCAATATTCATAATCTCAAAAAAACACTAGAATCAAAGAATATTTCTTATTGATAATCAGAATAATGATGAAGGAAGTGGATGGAAGAAACACACACACTATTTTCAAGTATTGTAAATAAGATGACTCCATTGATATAATCGAACAAGTAAGCAAGGCACTTCAACCTGACAACTAGGCATCAATGGCAAAGAGTAGTGACTAAGATTCACCTTAAAGGACAAATGAAAAAGTAACAATTTATAATTAGAGGGGATAAGTAATACATTAGGTATTAAACATCTCTTTCAGAAACACAGATTACTCTGGATAATCGCAGAACAAATTCTCACACCAATAGTAACCAAGGTAATTCTTGCATATGAAGGACATCAAATAAGAAATCAATGATCACAATATAGATTTCAAACAATGCTAAGACCATTCAATAAGGTTTTCAATAACTTTATATAATCAACATTACAATTATTGGGAGAGGTAAGTGTCGAATAGGGAAGTGGATTTTAATGAAGCCTTCAACCATGGAGATTGTGATAATGTATATGAATGATAAAATATAGGAATGATAATGTATATGAATGATATTAAGTGTGGAAAAATAAAAAGATACACATAGTAGTAAATCAAATTCAATACAAGAAAGATAATCTAAGTAACATCGAAAGCCAAGAGTTATGAAGACAGTGATCAAAACCAATAGGAAAAAAGAATAAGAGATGAAAGGACCATAATAAGCATTAATGGGATGCAATGAACTAAATAATCAATAATCATAAAATACATAGTAGAGATTTGACATAGAGTCTCAAAGAACCAGATTATAGAATATCAATAGACAGTAAAGTAAATTTATTGAAGGAGCATATAGTTTCAGACTAAAGTGACTACCAGGTGTATGCAACCTTGATATTTATAAAGCTGAATTTAAGATATCTTTATTATGTATGAGAGGGGAACTTTATAGTTCTCAAAGAAACCAAGTTAATTCTTGGTAGAGGACATTCATTATGGATGTCAATTTTCTCCAATAGAGAACTAAGAGATTAGAGGACACTCAAAAATGAATGTTAGGGTCAGAGTCCTAGAGAGAGATTTTAGAGAATCTCTTAGAGACAATATATATTGTAATGGTCAAACATATGCATATTTAAAAGACAAAGACTTGGTAGAGGTGGGATCTCTACCAAGTATTGTCATTAGAGATCTCAAAAAAAAGCCTAAAGGAGAATCTCTTTCTATTACAATTACCTAATCGAGATGTAGTTCTCACTAGAGGGTTAGGTGATTGGAGAAAGGATCTCTCTCAAAGGATTAGGAGGGGTAGCTTAGGTAGTATTTAGATTAGTATTTACTTAAATCTAACATTGCTAACATATTTTTACATATAATTTTTGATAGTGTACTAACCAATGGTTGTAGATTAGAGCTTTCAAACATAACAAAAAAAGTGGGGACATTACAATGGAGTTCCTGTGTGAGCATGACTTTGATGTTCACTACATTAAGGGGAAAGAGAATTTCATCACAAATGCCTTAAGTAGGAGGCAATATGAGATACCAGTTTCGTCATTGGGAGTGGATTTGGGAGGTTGCATCTTGGAGGCCTTGCCTAGTGACACTTAGTATTAGGAGGTAAGGTAGAGATCAAGTTTGGACATACCCTTGAGGGGAGATTTTTAGGTTATTTTCTTGAGTTTTATGGACTACTATGGCACTTGGGGCATATCTATGTACTAGTGTCTATTGATCTTTGTACCTAGGTTTTGTTGGAAGAACATTGTGCCCCATATTTCACACATCTTAGAATCAAGAAGATGCATGCTGATCTTAAATAGTTTTACTTTTAGGTAGGGGTTAGGCATGATGTTGTTGATTTTGTTGGTCAATGTCTTGAGTGCTAGAGAGTAAGGTAAAGCATCAGCATCTGACAAATCTTTTGCAGCCACATGTCATTCCAAAGTGGAAATGGAATATGATATCTATTGATTTTATGATGGGGTTTCCTATGTCATCATGATGACATGATTGTTTCATGGTGATGGTGGACAAGTTGTCCAAGGTAGTACATTTTTCTTACATTTTTCACCCATGAGGACATCCTATACAACTTGGGATCAATCATCAATTTTTTTTGGATAGAGATCCAATGTTTACTTTAGCAATGTGGACATCTCTCTAGCATGCTTTGGGTGTGCAACTCAATTTTAGTTCAGCTTATCACCTAGAGACCGATGGTTAGACTGAGAGAGTGAACTAGGTTTTGGAAGATATTCTTTTCATGTATGTGATGGACATGCAGGTGAAGTGGGAGGATTATTTATACCTTCTTGAGTTTGCCTATAATAATGGGTATCATAGTTCTCTTAACATGTCACCTTTTTAGGCCTTGTACGATAGACTGTGTCGTACCCCTTTGATTTGGGATCATTCGAAGGACTGAGTACTTCTAGGTCTAAAGATGGCTTAGGATATGGAGCAGGATGTTGTTCATATTAGAGACTATTTGGTTGCTTCTTAGGACAAGTAGAAGAAGTATGCAGATGCCCATAGGTTGGATCATCAATTTTTTGTTGGTGATAGGGTGCTTTTGAGAGTGCATCCGAGGAAGAGTCCCATAAATTATGGAAAAGGCTCAAAGTTGGCACCATGACCATTTGAGATCCTTGAGAGGATCAGTCTTGTTTCTTATCAATTAGCATTGCCACCTAGCCTATCATACATCTATTATGTTTTTCATGTTTATGTTTTGAGATAGTATATTCTTGATGTGACTAATGTTGTTGATTGGGATGCTTTATAGGTGGAGGACAAGAAGCTTTCTTTGGAGCCCATTTGTATCCTTTAGCATTGGAGACTAACTTTGAGAGATCAAGACATAGGGAAAGTAAGGGTCCAGTGGAACCCTAGTGATGAGACCTCTACTATTTGGGAGGATGCTATATGATTGAGAGGATTTTAGCCCTATCTTTTTGCAAGCTTCCAAGAGTAAGCCTATGCCTAGTGGGGGAGGATGTAGTGCCTCTCATGTTTGTAGTTCTTTTCTTATTATATTTTGATTTGAGAGATACTTGTTACTCATGTTATTTTTACATTTAAGATGACCTAAGGGTCAAATGTTAAACATTGATTTCCAATATCATAGATGTTAGATTACTATGTTGTGTAGTTGATCATATTTGCATGATGATGCCATTTTGAGATGATAATATGTTTTATAATGATATCTGGTTGTCAGATATTTGAACATATCTCTGATTATATTATATGTTGGAGTTAATGCTATGGTAATTTACTTCATTCTTTCTTTGTTATGCTTTATGCGAACATGAGTGATGTAAATGGATTAGTTTAGTATGATTAAATAAATGATTAAATTAGGTTATTTAATATGTTTATTTCTTCATCTTTTTTATTATATGCAATTACACTAGTACATTTGTTTTAGTGTGTAGGATTTATATTCCTGGTAGTGACACATGGAGTTAGTGATTCAGTTATTCATATTTAACCAATGTCATCCTTGTATGGTCAACGTATCTTTTAAATTTTTTAAATTAAACCTTCTAGTGATTTGATTAAATGTAAACTCATTTACATAATGTGACTAGACCTGTGAATGCGTATGTGCATTAAGAGGCTCACATTTTCCATGAAAGTTTATAAGGATTTATGTGATTTTGATTTAAGGATTTTTGGGCTTTATTTTAATTGATTTTAATTTCTAGTAGATTTTCCATAGATGAATTCCAATTACTTGGAATAACTTATTTTTTTTTGGGTTGATTTAGGGTTTAACTTGGTTACCTGGTTATTTACCTTAATTGATTATTCACTCAAAAAGTGAATAAGTATCCAAGAGGAAATTTATTCCTCACTTCTTAGCTTTGGAAATTAGGAATTTGAGAGCTTTTTGCAAAATTCTCTTCTAGAGTATTGTGTTTCTATTCATTGTGAGAGCTACAAGCATGGGATCTACATAAAATTCATCTTGTTGGATCCAGCTTAGGGAAACCTTGGTTTGTTGTGACTTTCAAGAACTTCTATGGGATATTTATTTTATTTGGTTGAAAACCTTTTTATCCCTTTTGGCTATTAGGTAGGGTTCTCCCATTTTTGTGTTTCAGCTCCATTTCTACTTTTGTTTATAGTAGTTGTATGTTAGGAGGCTGAGAACTAGTGTTCCCCTCCATTTTTTTTTGTTAGTTCTACCCAGTTGGACAAGTATGAACATTTTCCTAATTTTTAGGATCAGGGTTTGGAATTTTCCACCATTATGTTGGTTGTTTTTGCATACAATGTTTGAACTTGAATTTTATTCAATTTTCATGGCTTTTGTGCCCTAAGACCAAATGGGTTTTAATTTTAAAGAGTTTGAGTTTTGATATTTTTAGCTCGATTTGTGTGTCACCCAATTTTCTTGGGTTTTCTTGGCATGATGTAAGTCATAGACTTGGATTATCCATAGGATGTTAGTCAGACCATTGTTATTCTTTTATGTTGCATTAGGATGCATTCTGCATCCATCCTCCCAAGCTTATGTTTGTTTGAGTGTTATTTTTCTTGTGTTCTCATGCAACACTTGTTTCTTGATCTTTGTGATGGTAGTGCACCACACACGAGCACATGAATGTTCATTTGTTAGGTGACTTGCAAGGCCCAAACTCCCATTTTTATATTGGTAGAGTTATGTTAATTTTGGGTTGGGTTGGGAATATACATGCCTATGGGCACTCATTTTTGGATGAGTATGGGTAGGGTAGGGTAGCATGGAGGGGGATTCTCTCACATAGCTTCATGATCATTATGCCCCGAGGGTTGGTGAGAAGAAATTATAACAAGTGATAAGTAAATAAAATACTAGGGAATAAAATTGAGATAATAAAATGTGTGAGCACCTGACTAAGTTTGAGGACATAGTGCGAGAGCCTTCTATTGGGAAGTTAAACCACAGGATATTTAGCTTGGGCTTCCTAATGCCATTGATTTACCCTCTAGGTGAGTTCCTACATAATACCCATTGAGTGTTTGATTAGGATCTGTTGTACTTGCATTATCTCATGATCTTGGTTCTAGTCATCTTTACTCTATGGCATGAGTATTAGTCATGGATGTTGTTTTTGTGTGTTTGTGGTTGGATCATTATCTCCATCAACATGGTGAGAGTGGACCTATGGTTTCCACATTTTTGGGAAGTGTAGTTACCTATACCATTGCTAGGGACCAGTGCATAGAGACTGTCTTTCATTCCAATGCAACTGGTGCTTGATGTTTTACTTGGAATATTTAGTATTCTAGAGTATGCTTCCTTGTGATTTATGCTTTCATTGGAATGTTTAGATATCATGTTTAGATGATGTTAGTTTATTTGATGCATTCCTATATTATGATGTCTAGCATATGATTGGATGATGTGATTTACTTATTTGGAGTATCTATTGCTTTACTAGTTTAGCATGTTAGATTTCCTTA
This sequence comes from Cupressus sempervirens, assembly GCA_028749045.1. Lineage (NCBI taxonomy): Eukaryota > Viridiplantae > Streptophyta > Pinopsida > Cupressales > Cupressaceae > Cupressus > Cupressus sempervirens. The sequence continues at coordinate 953,573,033 of CM053792.1, read as the reverse complement.
TTCTTATGATGTTATTACATTTTAGTAGTGATTCCCTCATAAGATAGCTCTGACTATCTGGTTGGTAATTTGGGATGTTATGCACAAGGGATGGATAAGACCTTTGCCATCTCATTATTCTATAATTGTTACGAGGAACCGTGCAAATGTTTAGGTATTTTTGTACATTATGATGTTATTTTGAATGTGTTTCCTTTACTGCTATGGTTGAGTTGGTTTTATGCTATATTTATCTTTTTTTTTTGGTGTTCAAGTGTCCAAGCCTCAAATTGTGGATCTGGTACTCCCTCGTGTGGTGGTATTTTTTTCCTACTTGTTCATCATTTGTTTTTCCTATTTGTTGTTATGCTTCCTCACATTAGAGGAGTGTTTTCTCATGCAAGAATGTGATCGCTCATGCCAAAAGGAATTCTATTGTATGAAGTGTAGAGAAGGCTCATGTGAGATTGTACCATCTCTCATGTGAGACTTTACACTTCCTTGCACAATTGTGTGCATTCCCTCGCATGAAACTTTGTAGCAATGTGGATGGAATTTCTAGTTGTACTGATGCATTTCCTACATTTCCTTGCACAAGAGTATAGTTCCTCATGTGGCATGGTGCACTTACTTGCATGAGACTTTGGTTGTCTTTCCTCCCATGGGAAATAGGGGGCATCTATGTCATTTTTCAGGGAACTCTTTCTGGTGTTCGAAGTACTCTTTAGTATTGCTTGTATTTCTAGGATTTGAAAGATTAGAGATTATATGTTCAATTGTTGTCTTTGGTTTTTGTCTTTTAGTTTGAGCATATTAGTTGGTAGTGGTGATTGATTCATTGGTAGTTGGGTTTTTTGGTTAAGTCTTCTATTGCAATCTTAGTGATACTTGTATGCTGATTGTCGTATGCATCTATACTTGTTCTATATTAAAAAAAACTTGGCTTTTATTTATCCTTCTTCCAAGGATCTTCAAGTGGGGCATTACATGTAGTGAAGTAGAAAGAGATCTATTTATGTGCAATATGTGAGCCAAAGAAGCATTACTAAAAGCTCTTCCTGAAAATGAATACAGTCAGTTAAGTTCTTTGGAAACATCTTATAAAATTTGGAAAGCTTTAGAATCTACTTTTTAAGGAGATAAGCATGCTAAAAAAAGATATTATAGAATTGGACATGTTTGTTTCAAGATGCTAAAATGATGGAAGATGAATCTATGAGAACCTATAGTGGTAGGATATCTAATATTGTTGTACGAATTAATTCTTTTGAAGGATCTAAAGAGGAATTTTTTTTGGTATGTCTAACTATTGTTGTCTATTAGTGTCAAACACTTAGTCATATGCTAGGCAAAGTTAGAAGGTCATTGTTACAATTGAGCTACTCTGTATAGGTTGAGTCCTATATATACTTGTAAATAAACATTTACAAACTAAGCTATCTAAGAGTCAAGCAAGTCTTTGGTCACAACATATTTTCAATATAAGTTGAGTCTAATGTTAACAAGTAGTTTGAGCATATTAATGTTGAGTTACACAAAAGGTGTCCAGCATAGTGGAGACTAAATGTCATCAACATCTACATCGAATATCGAGTACTAAAGATAGTTAGTCCTAAGAAATGTAGAATTAACATTCAAGTTAGGAATGATACAAACTTTGAGGTAAACCATTTCAGGTTGACATTGACAAGATATTTAAGTCTTGTAGAGGTTGTTACAAAGGTTATTATGCATTTTATGACATGGATCACAAATCCCTATGTGTTGTGTAAGAATTTTCCTAAGTCAATAATTCAATGCCAAGATCAAGAAGCTCAGTAGATAGCACAAGAGAGACAAATGATAATCAAATGAGAATGGATATCAGATGATTGGATTAATCAAATAATTGGATGAATACATTATAGAAGTGTAGGAAAGTAATATGACTAGGAGTCAGCAAAGAGATAAGAATAACAACTAAGCACATGTCCATCAAGAGTGGATTATCCTCCATTGTGCATGAATGTACATGCAATAATGAGAGGATAAGAATGAAAAGGTGTATCTCATAAAGAGATGTAGTAGACAACATGTGCTCAATTGGAGTGAAAACAACTATGTTGTCAACATGACAACTCATATGAATATGCAAACTCCTAGGTGTCTACATGACAAAAAATATGAATATGCATTATCTTAAGTAAACTTAAGTAAAGTGTAAATAGTAAATACTTATTTACACCAATGTGTTGTGATTAACCAATTAGATGAATAGGAAAAATAAGGAAGCTTCTAGAAAACTCTTTATGAAATATTTAGATAGAGCAGATCTAAACCTATTTTGATGTGGTTATAGATAGATGATGGTGTATGTGATAGTGGCAAGAAGGAGTGAACAATCTATTCATGTGATTCAAGTATTAATGTGCAGAGGAAAAAGAGTTATGTTATTGCATAACAAAGCAAGCAACCTTATCAAAGCAGTGAAGGATTGTAAAGCTATATAAGGTTAGAGATCATATCAAATTGAAGAGAGGAGATCTAAGACTAGCTCATCAAAGAAGACTGAGGATCAGTTACTGAATCAATTTTAATATACTGAGTTAGGGATAATCTCTTAATAGAGTGATCTTAATAGATCTTTCTAAATATCCTAATAGAATCCTTACTTTTTTGTAAGTGTAAAATCCTCTAACAGGGTAAGACCTAATAGTCTTAACAAATTTTAATAGGGTAGACCTCTCATAGGGTAGATCATTAGATATGATCAAACATTGTAACCCTAACAAGTTCGCTATATTACTTTAGCAGTGAAGATTTATAGGTGTCATCCCCACCCTAGTTTTACCTTCACCTTGTAGGGTTTTTGGGTAACCAACTCTTTGTGTTATGTGTTACATTTCATGCATATGATTGATAGATTATATCTATATGTTATTACAATTTGAATTTACAAGTTATGTTATGCATGCATTGGACATGAGATGGTAAATGTGGTGAACTCAAGAATGTTTTGTTAAAATGTTTAAGTGTTACAGATCTTGATTCACCCCCTCCCTCAATATCTTAGTTTCCCAATTAAGACTTCCAACAATTGGTATGTATTAGTGAATAGATTTGTCCTTCAAAAAAGAATTAGAAGGTATGACTCAATATGCCCAAATAGAAGAACAAATATGTACCAATAGTTGGATAAACTATCATTGCATTGATAATATTCCTTTGAATTGAAAAGTGTAGCTCCCTCATTGAAATATTTGCAATGAATTAAACATTCTGATATATCTTTAACTTGAAAAGACTAAGGTATAGTGACACTTGCCTATAACCATGGACTGAGTGTGATGATCAGAGTTACAAACTAGAGCAAGAGAGTGAACAAATAACCATATGATCATCTATTTAACCCTCTGCACTACAAAATAAATAAGGGGGTTAAACATAATATCTACTCTCAAAAGTGCAAATTTATCAATTGAATGACATATATATATACTCATACTTGACACAATATCATAGGACTGTATTGAAGAATGAGAAAGAAACAACCTCATGATTAGTTTCAATTAAAAAAACTAATGTTTTGACCACAAGTTCCAACACACAAATATTTCCTTTATTTCAAGAAAACATGGAAAAACAAATATAAAATCATCATGCCCATGTTCATACAATCAATTTTGCAGAAAAATAAAACATAAAATAAATCCTTCTATCTTTTCCCTATTACAATCAACACTTATAAAAATGTATTCCCCTTTCCTTCTACAGCCTCTAGACTGTCAAGTTAGAAAAAAAAGAACCTCAGATCTATCAAAAACTTGGCATAAATAACCTCCCTCTTCTAAAGCTCGTAATTACCTGATGATCATTTTGAGTTATAATTACTGATTATTTATAATTTTTAATGCTTATTCCTCCATATCTCTTTATGAGATCCTATTTTTAATTATCTTTATCTATACAAACATATTATTGAGGACATCTATTGAGTCCAAGTCTATGCATTTTTTTAAAAGGTGGCATTCTAATCCTTATCAAGAACTTAAACTTATAAACTAACTTTGTTGATGCAATTGGATTGGGTAGTGAATTCTCTTAGGCACATTAAATCTATAGCCAAGTGTGTCATTGGGCTCATCTTTTCAACTTTAATCTTTGAACTACTTCTATTTTCCTTGGTCCATTGATTTATAATTAGTCATCTCATATAGTGCTAGGTATCATTGATGCATAGTGTACATAACTAACTTCAAATGGGATTGAGTGTTAGCATGTAACAAAGGAAATATCAATGCCATCAACTAGCTATTTCAAATGAACCAATTTTGATATTGTGCATAGATAGATTCATGGGGTCATGACTTAAGAGCTTGGTTGAGAAAATGGAGTGTTCCATTTCACTATTTAGATAGCCATCATGACTACAGTATTTACCTGAGCATCATGACTTCATTGATTCTAAGAAAATAACCATTTCCTTATTGTTCATCTCTATGAGAGTCAACACCTCTTTGAAGAAGGCATAGGTTTCCTTTTCAATATGTCTATATTCAATGCTTTGGACTCAGGTATTTTCTTGTCTTTGGCACAGAAATTTTCCAATAATAGTGGTATCTTTATCACTAATTCCTTTCTTCAATGTATTGAATTTCACCTCTATACATGGGATGTGATAGAGAGATGGGAATGGGATCAAGGCTTAGATGACTAGTGGGACATCCTCTACATTGATGAATTGAACATGATAGAATTACGACACTTTTGATGATTGTCCTTGGTTCCGACATTTCTTTTTCAAGATCCACTATTATGCTCAATCTTGTTCTATCAATGAGAGACACATGTATATGATGTTGGGGGTCGAGCACATTCTCCTTACTTTGCTCCATCATATTAGTCAAGCATCTTCACCAAAGGAGATCAATACCATGCCATTGGTGTGGAATTTATCTTTCATTCTAAATTGGGAAGCATGCCACTCATCTTAGGCATATTAGGTTTAATTAAGAGAGAGAAATAGAACTTAGGAGTTCCCAAATCATGGCATCATTCCCTCTATTGGATTTGAAGTCTTCTTAAATGTGTAAACCCAAATTGGTGACTAGTTAAGGCATCAAAATCTCTATGACTATCATGGTTGTATTGCACATTCTTGTCAAGGTCATGAAGATATATTGGTTCATTATCACTCACACAATCCTTCCTTTTAACTACTAGGGTATTCTATCAAATGGTGGGAAAATATTATCGATGTCTTCTTTAATACTTTCAAGAGATTCATTCTTTATATAGCCATGGAGCCCTTGATTCCTCCTATTTATTTAGGTGCGATCACCTTGATCAAAATATTTACTCTTTATGCCTTTGGGCTCGATACCACTGAAAACTTCCATCACCATCTCAGTTTCTCAATTCCACCTACAACTATGACTCCCTCTACAAACCCCCTATTAATATTTTAGAACTGATCCATATTTAGTGCATGAGCTCGAGTCTACTCTTTCATTATTTAATGGTTTATGTATTGGGTTAGAGAGAAATACGTACTTCAAGTTTTGATATTGTCAAAAATGGCACACCTCTATCTATATCACCCAAGATATTCCATCTAACAAGGATTTAAAACAAAATCCTTGTTAACAAGCATATCTTATGCATTGGGTTAAAGAGAAATGCGTACTTTGGGTTTTGATATTGTCAAAAATGGCACACCTCTATCTATATCACCCAAGATATTCCATATAACAAAGATTTAAAACAAAATCCTTGTTAATATAATGTAAGCCATGTAATTAACACATATCGATGTAAGAACATGACATTAAAATCATGATGCTTTGCATGAATAATTTTGGTGTCATCACATTATTCCAAATAGTAGAGTTAATTTCCTTTTATATAAGGCCTATAAATGATGGATGAGAAATATAACATATATGTTCTACAAAGAGTGTGTTGATGCTCATTTTATCAAAGTTAGCAAGAAGGGGAACACATTATTTTTGAACCATCATTGAAAAATTTTTTCTCCCACTAAAATTTATTGTGTTCCTTCAATAAAATAGAGTTTTTATCCATGTTTATATCAAAAAAACACATTATTTAGCTCTAAACTTGTGATTCTAGATTTTGAAGCATTCAAAATTGACATCTTGGGCTAGTGCTTCCATACTATCAAACAATTGAACTTGAATCACTTATCTATAACCTTCAATGCATACTCCCAAATTTGAACTTTAAATCTATATTAGCAAACCTTAAACTTCAAATCAGTAAATTTAAACTTGTTTCATCTTTCTAGACTATTGAAATTCTAAATCTGCATCTCCAAATTGTAGTTGTTGAGCCTTCAAACTCTAAACCTCTGAATCTGAACTTGGATCTAAATCTTGACTTACTGAATTTGCAAGCTTGGTTTTGAAATTTGAACTTGAACTTATGAACTTTGAAGGTTCAAAGTTCAGGTTCCACATATCCTCAAAACATTATCTTCTACAAAAAAATTATAAGCAATAAAACCAACCAAATATTCTTCTTATGGGGAAATTTTGAAGTTTGAAACATGGGTACTAAAAGCATGCTTACGGTATCAAAGTGTAGTTTCTCTTGGAGAAGTCTAATAGCTTGGAGATTAGATCATGGAACTGGAGGCTTATAAATTGGAAAAGGTTATTGATAATCATGTGATTAACATCCATCTCATACTGTAGTAACTTGAGACAGCAAGATAGGAACTGATAAAAATCCCTAAAAAGGAGAAAGGAGTTGGCTATTCAGATAAAAGAGTTGCATTATGAAGAATTTGACACTCAATGATTATTTGAAACTAGAAATTCAAGTAACTATAATGCAATAGTTACAGATCTACTAGGAAAGAAAAAAATCCTAAATGAAGAGGTCAAGGGACTAAAAAGGGAACATGAGATTCAATAAGTAAGGCTATGTGAACTGACTAAGAAAAAGAAGAAAGCTAATTAAGATAAGGTTATCACTAAATAAGAAAAAAGGATAATAGAAATAAAACTTGAAGAAAGGTCATCTGATGTGCAAAATATTACAAACACTCAACTAGACATAATGAATCAACTAATGTTTGCAAATTAGGAGTTGAATAGAAAGGATGTGGAAATAGAAAATCTGAGATCACAAAAGGATTTGCTAAAGAATGAACTAAAAAGTAAGAAAAAACTTTAGGAAATATTCAACAAGCCTAATGAAATACTTTGAAGAATTGATGAGGTCATCTGGTAGTACTTTTAGATTAGGACATTCATCTACTAAGCAAGAAAAGTCATCCAAGAATGGAGAATTGAGAAATGCAAAGTCTAAAGGCAAGACAACATATTATCATTGTGGAAAACTTCATCATACTGCAAAAATTTGCAAAAGCAAAAGTGGTATGCAAAACCCTAAACCTAAGTTTACTGGTTATTATTTTTACTACAAGAATCAAGGACATCAAATACATGAGTGTAGATCAAGAATGAAGAATGCACCTACTATACCTAAATTTGAAGGTTATTGATACAATTGTCAAAAGTATGGACATAGAGCATATGAATGTAGATCATGGTCAAAACCTATTGCATTAACCAAAGGAAGAACCATGCATCTTACTGAAAATAATTTTTCAATTGTATATTTTCTTTGATGTTACACAAAATGTCAAGTCTTTACCATTTAGTGTCTTCCAAGCTCACCTGAGTGATGAAGACAATTTCCAATGTCTGTGAAGCATTCCAGATATAATCAAGTTTGTAGGAAGATATTGTCTACCAAGTTCACTTAACCACCAAAGAAATTTTGTAGGAAGACAATGTCTACTAAGTTCACTTGGGTACCAAGGAAAAGTTGGCACAAAACCAATGTTAACCAAGCTCACTTGGTTACCAAAGGGAATTTAGTTCAAGATTCAGCATTAACTAACCTCATGTGGTTAACAAAGGAAGTCTGAAGAAAGTCTTTTCTGAGTTAATGTTAATCAAGTTGGGTCAGCTAATGAAGGATTTTCTTGAGTCAACATATTTAGTTTGATGAATTTATTTGTTAAGTCTAGTTAACTTAAGGGATGAATGTTGAATATTTGAAAGTGTCACTGAAGCATGTCCACTATAAGCATGAACTATACCAAATGATTTTACAAACATGTACCCAACAAGACCAAAGAAATTGTAGTACTTCTTACACGTGTTGGACAACTCCCCGATAGAGTCACCATTTTGTTGGTGTTTTTCAACTATTGAACAACAAACACTCAATACCAAAGTAATAATGCTCACAAATCTAGGGATTAGCTAATTCCCATTAACAATTATGTATGCATACCATTTGGGTCCAACTTCAACAAAATTGAGATTGATTTTCTACTCTTTAGGCTTTGCAGAACTAAGGTGGGTATACCTAAGGGATAATTCAAAATGAATGTTGTTGTATGAAAATTTTATTAGTTTCATTCTAATTCTCATTTTCTATCTCTGATATATACATAGTTATCCATTCCTTGACATTTTCAGATGATATACACCCCTTATAATAAAATCTGGTCACAATTCTTCTCAGATTTGCAAGTATTTCCAGCAATAGTAGCTAACTAAAGCTTAAAGGTTACATGCAAACAAGTACTAACCATCCTTGAAACTCTTCAAATAGTAAAATAAAGTTGATTTTGATTTTATACTTGGTGCTTATTCATGGTCTACCTATCTGCAAACCAGATTAATTAGATAGTGCCTATTCCATTGGGATTCAGAGTCTACTCCAATTTATGGATATGATTTGTTGTATTGCAACAAATATTATCAACAATTCTTATTGGAATTCATTCTTGTAGACATTCTTTCTATTACCATAGTAATCCCATCAAATTCACTGAAGTATTTACTTAATTCATTGAATCAATAGCAATAATGAACTTGTTGGGACTAAAAATTGTATGGTCAATTTTGAGTACCATTGAGAAAATTGAGGCCTATAAATGCTTTTAAATGCATTTGTACTTGATTGTACCTTTGAGCTCTATGAGGTTTTTAATGCTTCTAGCACCTTCCATTCAGTATGCCTATGTGTTTCGTGATGATAAATTATCATTCCGATCTATTTCGTGAAGCCCCATTTTGAGCATTTGCAAATTTTGCATTTTCACCTAAGTGTCAAACAACGACAGGAGGCTATGTTTGCAACTAAATATCTCACACCCAGAAATATTTCATCACCTACCACTTTGGGAGTGTCTAGTGTCCATATCTAAGAACCTATGTTTTAGATTTCAAATGATTTTGAATTTTTTTGGCTAGGTTTTGAATCCCTCAAAGTTGGTCAGTTATCAATGTCATGCTGATATGAAATGTTCAAAATTCTAGGAAGCCCTATTTGATGAGTTATAATTTTGACCCATTTGACCCAACTAATGAAATTCCTATTGTGTTGCATTTTACAAGTCAAAGAATTGTTATGTTTCAAGTTTCAGCTCATGACAAATCCATTTGATCAGTTTTTGAACGCAATTCCAAACACAATTTCTATCTTTTTACTGGTGTTAGCATTTGCAAATTTCTCAAAACCCCTATTTGTGATGTTATATATCCTAATCTATGATAGATGAGATCAAATGGGTTGTACCATTATGTTTTCCACTAAAAATAATCCAAGTGTGTCAATTTTCAAGTCACGACGAATCCATTTGCACACTTTTCTAGGTCCATTCCATTTGTAAAAATTGATTTTCTGTCATTGTTTCAATCTGCAAAATCCAAGTAGCCCACTTTGACCCCTTGCCATTTGTGCCTAGTTATTTATCATGAGCCCAAATCATAGACTTATACTCTCCTCATGACAATGAACCAATGCCCCAATTTTGGTTTCCCCTAATGTCTATTTGCCCAGTTTTCAAAGCCAAATCCGAACCCAATTTGTTTTTTCTTGCAAGCTATTTTGAGAGGTCAACTTTGACATTGAATATCTTTTGACCTCAAATTTTTCATAAGACAAGATTCGATAGGGTGCAAGTATGCGAAATAGAGAATCATTGTGCTATTTTTCAAAGCTCGATCAAAGGTTTGGGCAATTTTTAAGGCTAATCAATGGACCTCCTGGCAGAAAAGTGATAGTTTGCAGATGAATGGTAAAATGAGCTTTAACTGATGGTTTAGTGATCAAACTTGATTCTAATCAATTCGAGATCATCAATGGATCAATTCAGCATTTCAGTTGTCCAAAAATGAAAAAAAAACTAGTCAGACCCACTTTGGGGTCTGAGTGATTTTATTAGATTGATAGAACTCCGGAGAAGTGAAAATGTTTGCGAGAGCTTTAAAGTGATTTGGACCAAGGAAATGAAACAACAAATGACAAGGTGCTAGAGATTGAACAATTTAAAAAAAAATACGTATTTATCAAAGGCGAAATGAAGTGATAAAAAAGATTTTAGAGTTTTGGCTTACAACATTCTTGTTGTAAAATTACTTTTGAGTTTGAACCAAATCCATATTTTGAAGACAGTAAATTATCTAAGATTTTAAAGAACCATAGCAATTCTTCCTAGCTAAGTACAACATGATAGGGCGCCTTGTCAGCCTGAGTTTCATGTGAGGTTTCAACTTATCTAATTACCAAGGTTATGAAGGAATTTGGAACTTTCATGGTGGATTTTGTCTTAAGCTCAATTTGAAAGCACTAATTTTTCTTGGTCCAGCTTCAAACACATGGAAAATCTTATGCCCACAGTTTGAAGAATATAGCTCATGAGAGGAGAATTTTTCCTTGGTGTAAGAGACACAACATGGAGCCCCATGGAAGACCATCAAGGAAGAAAGCCGCAAAAAAAAAAAAGGAGCCAATGTTCTGATAGGAGGAAGCCACAACAGTATAGGTAACCCACACATCAAGAATCAGAAACTAGCACTGTAGAAGTGATCATGAAAGGACTGAGTAGGAGTCCTTCAATGGAGCCATGCAAAGTAGTAAGGTAGTATTGTTTCTCTGTATACAAAAAATAAAGGCATGCCCATAAAAGAGGGGTACAACATGAGTGGAGGAAAACATTAGAAAATGATTGAAGTTTTTCTGAAACACAAAGTGTAGAAGTCTATGCATAAAAGCTAGTTTAAAATATTACTAAGACTTCTTTTGTGTGGGATTTTGAGATTCATAGTATATTCCTATGTATAAATTTTCCTGTGAAAGGAGCTCTCATAGCCTTTCTAGTGTGATGAGTCGAAATAGAGGAGTTTGATATTGAAAACAAACACAGGAAGCCTACAATGCATGATTAAAGGGGCAGTTGGGGCCTTTGGCAACTAAAGTTGTACCTTCAATGGCTCCTCAAACAACATCACTTGGGTTGATTGGGCAGAATATACATCCTCTACCACATGTTATACCATATAAGAAGGGTACCACACATACAGGCATAATAAATTTTGAGCATCCAGCCCACGTTGAATGGAGAGAAGCCTCATCAACAGGAAAGGTGATCCACATTTTCTAGAGTGGGTAGCTTATGGAAATTTGACCCATGAATGAAGATTTGAAGCCCACAACAAGAACACCCCACATTCAGTAGTCAATGCTAGGGATGCACTAGAGCAAGAAGATGTCTAGCATAAAGGAAGTGGCAAACATTAAAATGGTCATCCCCATTTAGATTTTGATCTAATGTTTTGTAGATTAAAAGGAAAAATGCCAACGTGATGCAAAAGATAAAGACACCACACATGAACAAGTAGAAGATCCACATGCAAGAGTCTAAGAAAGACCTTGCACATTTAAACAGTGTAGAATTTCACATAGAGGAGGGGCTCCAGTTAGTAAAAGGGAGCATTTACACACAAAAAAATTGAGTAGGGATGAGGAGGTCCACGTTGGAGGAAAGGAAAGATCTGAAGCATTAATCCCACATTTCCCATGGGAGGTATTTTTCATGTTTTTTAAATACAATTCGACATAGTAAGCATCATGTCTTGAAGACAAGAGCCTTTTGAAAGGCTACTTATGTGTAGGTCCCTCGTGGCTCAGCTCGTACGTGGAGGATAGATGGCAGGTCTCTTGGAAAGATACTTTAAACAAACCTGTAAGAATGATGATGTGGCGCCAAAGATGCAGATGCAACTAGATGTCGCCAAGTGTCCAAATCATGCAGTGTGCACGAGCCCACAAGATGGAGATGCACAAGGTTTAAAAAATGTGGGCATGTGGAAGCATGTCATTTGGTACGTGTCCCAGTTGGTGATGAGGTGGCATAGTAGGTTTAGATCAACATGGATGCATGAGATCTTGACACATGTCATGATCTGACGAATGGCGCAATCTTGCTCAATGAAGATGCATGCTAGTTAAGAAGTGTGGGTAAGTGGGTGAGCACTACATGGCAATGATGTGCAAGGTGATTGGACAGAGATAGACCAATCATGGAATGACAAGTGGCACTTGCTAGTAGCAGTCGGCCAATCAAACACTACTACATGATAGTTGGTCAACAAAGGGTTGACCCCAAATTTGAAGGCAAAAGAAAAAATAATAAAATATTTTAAATTCCAAATTTAAAATGTCTTTCAAATTGTGTTATGTTCAAACCTTTTAAATTCAAAAGAGTAATAATCTAAAGTTTTAAATTTAGGTTATTTTAAATTTTTCAAAAATTTAAAAACAAGGAGTTGCAGATCAGACATTACTGACTTCCTGGGAATTTTTGGTAGGCTAAAAATGCAATATTATATATCGTTGGAATCGAGAGAATTTAAATTTTTTGATTATGTAGTGAGTTTTTGCACAGAATGCCATTGGTTCAAGCTACATGAGGTTTTCTTCTAGATTCATATATTGCAACTATATTCAAGTGAGGAAGTTCAAAACTAATTTTTCACATGGTAATGACATGAATATCGGTAAAAGATAATAAAAATGCAGTTTGGGTCAAATTCTGATCACATTCACTCAGTAAAAACTCAAATTTCACCAAAATTTCATAAAATTTTTAGATATTTTTGGTTGCAAAATGATTTTCATCATTGAACAGAGATATTTAAAAGTTTGTTACAATGTAATGATGAAAACAAATTAGATCAAAATGGGAGAAGGAAGAGAGAGGTTATTCAATTGCAGAAGATTGAATTCCAAGTGGACACATGTCAGGCATAGATTAGATCCAAGAATTCATATTCTTCCTATATCTTTCTTTCTTTCATCCATTGTAAAGGTTCCAGTTTTGGCAAAAAAATTGCTCATTGCTATGATACCAAGTTTTGGTTCCAATCTTGATGTATTCCCAATATTGTGACACCATTTTTTAACATAATTTTCTTATGTGAATAGCATTAGGAAGGTTAATACAGATAGTTCAGATCTATTAGATTTTTCTATGTTTTCATTTCATGCATATGAGTGTATTTTTTCAAGGAAATTAATACAAAGAACAACATGTTGAGTTTTATCTTAAATCTTGTCTCCTTTATCATTGATCTTCAATGCTTTATAATCTTTGAATAGAGAGCTTAGGTTGTAATTGTAGTCCCTTAAGGTTGTATGTCATTTCATTGTTGCCTATAACTCAAGGAGTTATGTAAATTTTTTAGGGAAATCAATAGGGTTGCAAGTTTACTGATGGGGATATCATATAAAAATGGGATTTAAATTGAACATGGATGTCTATTCATAAGGTGAATAGATAGATCAGATATCTGAAGATATGAATATGTATTAGATATCCATATGTATGTATTTGATTCATGGAATTGCCCAATGGTTAAGGCATTGACCAGTTATAGGATCATTAGGTCTTACTACTGCATCTTTGAGGTCTTGCTGATATCAACATCATTAATCAAATGTTCTTTCCCTTTCATGTTGAAGAACCTAAATAGAATGCCCTCACTCAGCTTGTGAATATCATAGGATTTGCAATTTGCTACTATAGATCTATAGATCTGTGTTATTACATGAGTTATTAGGAGATATAAGGGCTTTTATCTACTTTTTTAGATTCATGAATATGTTTTTACACTGGTACCATATCGATTGAATTTGAGGTCCACCTGCCTAGGTTTTGCAGAGCCTGAAGTGAAGAAGGGTCAAAGCCTTATAGTTGGCCTGGTGTCTGAAAAGATATGTCAAAAATGGGAGTTAGCTGCCCCTAGATATGTTTTGTTCTCATTGGGGTAATTGGAAACCTACAATGTTTTCAAACACCAATAGAACTAACATACAACCTAAGTGAATTGCATTCAAGTGGACAAGCTTTACTTGCACAATATCATAATAACCAAGTAATAACAAAGGAGACAAAATTCAGTAAGAATAGATATGGGGACAGTTAATTTTTTTATTAATCTCCTTTTGAAGATTTACATACAATTGTAATAAAACTCTGAATGACTCTAGACAATACATTAGACCCTTGTAATGTCAATATATTCCAAGTATTTGTAGAGAGAATACATCATAAGTTTTCAATACTTTTAATTGGACTGAACCCTACTCAATACAAACTAAAAAATGTATTAGAAATTAGACCCCTCTCTACCCTTGGAATCTCACTTAAATAGAGTGAGATACAACAAGCTTTAGGCATCAAGAATTTGCAAGTGTCCTTTTACAAAAGATATTTACATTTTTCTTAACAAGAAAAGACAAAATTTTGTGTAACAGAAAGGTAATACATCATATTATTCTTTTGGGTGGGTCCCACTTCTATTACATCTTCTCATGCTACTAATTTTTTGATTGGTTGTTATTCTAAATCTTTGGTATATGCAGTTGCTAGACTGTTCAATGATGAAGTTTGTTCTAGAAATTGCAAATCAATCTCAACTCGAGGGTTTTCACTAATTTCATCATGGATTGGCAAAATTGCTTTTACTCTTCTTTCTTCCTTAGCCATGTCAACATCCTAGACCTCTAGACCTACAACTAAAATTGGTTGCTTGCCTTTATTTTCTTCTTCCCTTTGGTCTTGTGCAGTTGTATCAACAATCTATACTTCATCTTCCTACACCTCATCATTATTAGTTTCAACTTCTTCAAAGTGTTCATCAGAAGCAATATCTGCCATCCACTTGTCAAAAAGTGTGTCATCTAGCCAATTGAAGTGCAATATGTCATGTTGCTTCTTAAGCACATACTTAGCTTCCTTTTCAATATTAAAAAAATCTAGTTTTAAAGAATCAAAGAATATCTGGACCTTCACTAATTCCTTTGTTATAGGTCATCCAATTCCTTGGCCCATTCATCTTTATTCTTTAGTTTATTTTTTCTATCTAAAGCACGAGGGAATAAATCAAATTTTTCACTTTTATACTTTCTCATATAAGTAGCAACTCTCAATTGTAATGCAACTCTTCTATCATCAAGATCTAAGAGATCATTGGGAACATCAAATGTTTTTTCAATATGGTCATGGGAAGACCTTATGATAAAGTAACACAAAAAAGTAATTTCTTTTCTTCTTTTACCCCACTTATTCACAATGAGTTTTAAAGTCTCTTCATTGGCCTTTATTTCTCCCCATATGTTTACAATCCTAGCTAACTGCTCATAGAACATTGGCCATTCAATTTTGTCTACTAGATACATGAGAGCCTTTCTTAATTTGTCTTCATATTGTATATTCAGCTCTATAGTTTTCTCTTTTCTTCCTCAAAATATTCTATTGTATAATATTGTGGACTTTGTGGGATCTTTGGTATTTCAATGAGAGGAGTGGATTTAAAAGGTTCCACTAGAGGGTGGAGATATATGATTTTTGGCCTAGAAGACCTCCCCATTACCTTAGTTTCAAGTTCAATTCTTTTTTGAACTTCTTTATTGTATGCCTCTAGAACTTTCTCATACTTGGCTTGCAATTCCAATATCTTATTCTCATCTTTCTCTATAGCAGCCAAATTTAATTGAGATATCTTAGCACTTAAATGTGCCACCTCTATAGAAGTTGTATCCTCTACTCTTTTTACAATCAAATTTCTAATCAACCCAGTATTATCTGATTGCAGAGACATTGTTCTAGATGCTTTTTTGATGGACCAAATAACCAAAGTAGCTTGGTCTATACTGAACTTAGCACTTGAGATCTCCTTTTTGTCTTGGTCCAATTTCTCTAATTTATTAGAAATATAATGAAAAATTAGAACATCTACTATATCCCAATTGGGAAGCAATAAAACACCTGATGCTCTTACCATTTCTCTCCCTTCCTCAAGGTTTAGGATTTGAAATTCCTTTATCATTTCCTCTTTTATTGGTATCTGAATGGCTGTATATTTAATCTTTGAATGCTCAGCCTTCAATTTATTACATCTTTCCTCATATTTTCCTATGTTTTTCCTCCATGAAAATTGATGGAAGGCTCTTGAATTAACAAAACTATCATCTGACAAGAAATGATGACTAGCCTACTCCATCACTAGGTCCAGTTCCTTTCCCTTAAAATATACCACTATCAACTCAAGGCTTGGCATAGGGTCCTCTTGGGGGGTTCCCTTATCTAATTCTACTTGGGTGATAAAAATTCCCCCTTGGGACCCCAGTTATTCAATTTGTTCTTCAAAAAATTGTTCCTCTCCAATCTACAAAGGGGATTGTGTAGGTGAATATTCCTCAGTGTAAGGACCCTATTTTTTCATTAGTTTTTGCCTCTTAGGAGAGAGCTCATTAGGTATTTCTTCTAGGGAAACACTAGTGGATTCTATTATTTATTTCCCCTTATCCATAGTGGCCTTTTTACTTTGAATTATATTATAGCCTGGCTTTTTCTAGACAATCAATTATCTTGGCCCTAGATTGGGAGTGAATCCTAGTCTCCTCATTACCTCCTTAGCCTTATCTAGATAAGTATTAATTAAAAAATATTTTTTCTCATTCATAGCTTCCATTATTTTAGGGAAATTAATCATGAGTTTATTTATCCTATCTGCCTTTGTGATGACATTACTCAAAGGACTATAATTTTCATCAAAACAATGAATAAAATCCAAAACTCTTGAGAACACTCTCCATTTTTCATTCTCGATTTCCTGTTCTTGCAAGGAGAACTCATTTCTTATTATGTCTTCAAGAAAATATGACTCATGATCAATTTTTCCAAGCTTAACTCTGTGCCTAAAGGCCAAGTTCTAGAATCCCTCAGTGTCACAAAAACAGGGATGAGAGATAGCCATCTTGTACTGATCTAGTATTTTTTACAGAGAAAGCCAACCCCCTTTTGTGATCACAAATTGGTGGGTTGTAGTGCAAGTTGGGAATATTGACCCTCTTTTCCTTTTGAACAAATAAGTTTCCTCCAACCCTCCTAGCTGCCACAAAAATTTAGCTACCCCTACCTTCAATGGCACCTAGTAAGGTAATATATGAGGAGTACCTCTGAAACCATAAATCCTAAAGATAGTTGAAACTAAGTATAGGATGATGTCTCCCCAATTATGTGACACTTTCAAACCAACAGGATTATCCATGGGCCTAATAAGACTTACTAGTGCCTTAGCCACTCTAGGATTGTCACTTAATAATAGGCATCTCAACTTTGAAGCAAAGTACCTATCAAACCTAACAAACTAGCCTTTTCTGCTTCCCATGTCATATTTGTACTCCATCACTAGACTGGCAATGCTTCCCCATCCTATTCTCTATTCAATTTCATTTCCTTACCAAAATATGTTACTCCTTTGAACAAAAACATATGCATCAACAGGTAATAGTGACCAAGAATTTTCTCTGCCTTGCCTCTTGCAATCCCAACTAGGCTAGTGTGAATTTCTTCTACTAAATAGGAGGAAAAATAAAAAATAATATCCACACGAAAAGAGGAAATCTAAGTGATCATATACATAAAACCTATGGGCATAAAATCCTCTTCATCTTCACTAAAAACTCTACATAGAGTCCTGTATGCCTCCACAACCTTGGTATTGAAATATGCCCTTTTGAAATGTTCCCTAAAGGATGCTGCAATCACTAGAAAATTTCTAATTTTGCCTATATGTGCCCTCAATGCACCCTACCTAATTGCACCCTTCTTTGACATATATTATTTCTCTAATTCTTGTAGGTCAATGGGAACATGATAGTCTATTAGAGGCCCTAAACCAAATACTTCTCAAATTTCCTCTAGGCTAAATTTGATTAGAATTTTGCCATAAATTCTTCTCAATACTCTGATTGACTGATCATATTTTTTTGCAATAGCTTCTAAAAGGTGAAAATCCATAAAAACACTTGGAACTACTAACTGTTCTAAGTCAAATTTCTAGATATTGGCATGTGGGGCAAATAAATTCCTTTATGAAAACCATTTCTTAAACAAAGAAATATTAGTTTGAGAAGTTATGGCATCCTAGATCTAATTCCCCTTATTGTATAACCCATCTGCAATTTTGACCCTAGGGTTTAATGAGGTTAACTTTTTCACTTTCACAGTTTCATTGGTAGACTCAGGGAGCAATTCAAGTAGGTCATCATGGATATTCCTAGCCAAATAATCTTCCTACCTAGATAATACCTTCTTGGGAGGCATATTGGATATAGTTTGTAGAAAACTAAAATGCTACAAAGGTTATAGTATACGGGAACTTACTTTATTTTCTTGCTTGTTTTTCTTTGTAATTCTACAATGTCTTGCAAACAATGGGAAATTGCTTCATGTTTTGATCAAGCCTAGCATAAATTCTCACTAATTTCTTCTACTTTGGAAACTTGAAATCTTGTTCACATGGGATGGAAATGGAAAGATCTTCTGCAATATACTCTCTTTTTTTCCTCTCACACAAAGCTTTCATTCCTCATAAATGAACTATAAGGGAAATAGAGTGGCACCCCCTTCTATGTTTAAATTTACACCGTTGATCTCAAAAAATCCAATGATCCAGGAGTGAAAATAGGGATGACTCATTTTCCATTTGAGATGATGGTAGTCAATCCAATGAAAATTCTCCACTTGTACTTTTCCTTCATTGTTGGCATTTCAAACTGGACCCACTAATCCTCGGGGACATGTGTCACCAAGTCGCTACATTGCTATACATAAAGAATGAGTATGTTTCCTATGTGATATAGTAATAACCATTGATTCCATCTTGATCAAGCAAGAAACATTAGATTCATTACTTAATACAAATGTGGTGGATCCCTTATTCATTAGCTTTACTCACTATCTCACTATCCTTAAAACTCAAGCAACTCTCCATAGCGACGAAGCAATAGCCGTGGATCTAAGTTTGATCTAAAGTTGAGAAAAATGCATCAGAGTTATATAAACTGTGGTGGGTCCCTTAGTCGACATGTCATGTTGGGTAAACAGTGCACAACTTCTCATAGCAACTTGGCGATGATCTTTGATCTGATTTTGATCCAATGATCATCATCTCTCCTCTGACTTATGACTTGGGTGTGGGTTTATGTTACTAGTGACACAAAAATATCTTGTCAAATTGGCAGATAATTTAATATTTTAATCCCTGTTGTGACATCATGTGATTTGGGCCCCACCATGTTTTACATTTTTAGGCTAGGCACTATTTTACTACCAGCAAGGTGCAAGGATTTTTTGATGGCAACTTAGCACCCTCCAATGTTATTCAATTTTTTGATGCATACGTGTTTTTGAGCAAGATGCCACTGTCTCTAGGAGATCACATGGCTTATTTTTTATAAGACAATTTTTGGGACCCACCTTCTAAATTTATTGCCACAAAAATCACTTTCGTCAAGTCATTGTATCACTACTGATAAGATCCATTATTTTTTGATCATGACACAATGACCTCATGAATACTGTTAAAATCTAGTGCTAGAAAAATACTCTCTTTTCAATTATGATTACCACAATTAACACCTCTAACAAAGTAATAAAGGTGCACATCCATAATATCACTTGGGAACTTTCATTGTCACCAGATTTTTCAAAAACTGCCATCTTCTATATTCTCCATTAAGGTGCTATGTCACTACCAGTAAGGTGTATTCCTTTTCTGGTTATGACATAGTGACTCGCCAAAAAAATAAGGCTCCAGTGACACCAACTACAAACTCATTCCAAGTAATTTCTTTTTGAATACTGACAACTTTGACATGAAGCATGTGACCAGCTTTTTTGAAATAATGTAGTTTTTCAGTGCTAACCTTCCACTTTACAATACTGCCAGTCCATTTCACAGTAATCACTATGTTGCTATCATTAAAAACCTTGCATTTTCACATAGTGACTATGCAACAACCATAGATCTTATAAAGATTAGACAATGGGAATAAACTGGGTGAAAGGCATTTGGTACAGTATAAAATTTAAACGGGTCAAGGAATATTTAAAATTTCAAAAAGCTTTGTGCCTGATTAAATTTAAAAGGAACACAAGACTTAGGGATTGATATGGTTTTTTTTCATAAGGTTTTGAAAAAATGCAAAGGTAGAAAACCAAAACCCTAGTAGGAAAGGCATAAAATTAAATTTGATTTTTAACTAGGACTTTACAAAATTTATCTTGTCAAAAATTAGACCAACAGTGGCTTTGTTTGGGGACATTGAAAACACTAGATTCAATTTGATAGCTCAGAATCCTTGGGAGAAGCAAACCACAAGCTTGACCTTTTACTTCTGACAACTTTGAGAGAGAAAAAACACATAATAGAAAAATATACAAGAGCTATATAGAAGACACAAAGATTTTACAAAATATACAAGGGAACCTAGACTATTGTTCATGGATAAAAGAAGTATTTTAGCATAAATACCTCGTCAAGAACTGTCCATGAACTAGTAGCTCAAGAATATTACCTTATAGATCCTTCAGTAAATAAGAATCCTCTCCCCATGTAGTTTCAATTAGATAAGGACCTAACCATATAGGATCAAACTTACCATGTTTTCTTTTATCCTCAATCCTAGCATTCCACATGAGGATTAAATCTCCATTTTCAAATTTCTTGCTCACTATCCTTTTATCATAGAGTGCTTTGACCTGTAGTTGCAACTTTTGACTTCTGCTAGTCCTACAAGCTCATCTAACCTTTCTTGCATATCATTAGTAATATCTTTATCATATAACTAGACATAATTATAAAGTCCTACCAAGTTTCTCTAAGGCATTCTTGCCTAAATTCCATAAACCATATCAAAAGGTTCTACACCAATGGCCTTCTTCACAATCACCCTGTCAGCCCAATATGGCTAATTGCAACTTAGAATCCCAGGCTTTCTTATTATCATCCAGTGTCCTTTTTATTATTTTCAACAAACTCTTATTTGTGGACGTAGCTTTTCCATTCCCTTGTGTATTATAAGGCAAAGAAGTTGATCTCGTAATTCCATAATTGTCACAAAATTTGACAAACTCCTTAGACCTAAAGCACGTTGCATTATCTCTTACAATTTTCTAAGGAAAACCAAATCTAGAAATAATGTTATTTAGCAAGAAATTATTGACAACTTTACTAGTTGCATTTCTTGTAGGGACACCCTCCACCCACTTTGTGAAATAATCAGTGGCAACCAATATCCATGAATAACCACTACTAGACTTAGGAGAAATTTCTCCTATGAAATCCATTCCCCATTGTTGAAATGGTGCTTGAACCTCTACTAACTGCAATGGAGTATTTCCTAAGAATTTCAACTTACTTGTGAATCTTTGACAGACATCACATTTTATAACCATCACTTGAGCATATTTAAAAAGAGAAGGACACTAGAAACCAACTCTCATTACCTTGTGGGCAGTAGTCTTGGCCATATAATGTCCTCCACAAACTCCAAAATTCATTTCCTTCAATATCTCTATTGACTTTTCTTGATCAACACACTCTAGTAGAACTCCTTCAAAATTTCTCCACCATAAATCATTTTTGACAATAATATACCTAATAGCTTGTAACTTGGTATTTCCTTTTTCATTCTCATTCAACTGAGGGGGGCTTCCATATGTTGCAGGTAATGGATGACATTAGTGTACCATTCACACTAGTCCATATCACATAAGCTTGACATCAAATCACCTGTTACTGTATTAATCTAATTAGCATCTAAGTTAGTCTTAGCCATAGGCTTAACTAATCCCTAGCCTCTCACTAGTTTTGTTATCTTTATTTCAATGTTAAACTCTTGGATCCTATTGATCCACCTACATCTTTTTTCTAACACTTCTTGTTGAGAAAATATGTCCTTTCCGACAACACTGGGCACAAATGCAATGACAATGGAACCTATCAAGTAGCATCTAAAATCCTTAACAACTTTAACCAAGGCATAAGCTTGTTTCTCATTAATCTCATATTTCAATTCAGTAGGCTACAATGACTTACTTAAAAATGCAATTGGTTCTTCATATCCTTCCTCATTCCTTTGCAATAGAATTATAGCTACAGTATGGAAAGATGCAAAAGAAAATATGTGCATAGATTTTGTGTATTCAGGGGTCCCAAGAATTGGAGCATTTTTTATAGCAGTCTAATGTCTTGAAATGCTTGTGAAGGTTCACCGTCCTAGTTAATAGTAGCTCCTTTCTTAAGCATTTTTGAAATATGCCTTAACCTCAGCAAAATTTGTAACAAATCTCTTGAAAAAGATAACTTTCCCAAAGAAATATTGTATTCCCTTCACATTCTTTGGCTTAGGGACCTTATCAATGGCTACCACTCTCTTAGGGTCTATCTTTACTCCATCCTTTGATACTATATGTTCCAATAGTTTGCCTTTAGTTACCCCAAATGTACATTTATTAGGGTTTAATGACACTCCATAATCCAATGCTTTAATAAAAATCTTCTCCAAATATCTACAGTGGTCTTTAGCCTTTTTGGAATAAGTTGTAAGGTCATCTTGGTATACAACCATGAACTTATTGATATACTCATGGAAAGCTACATCCATAGCTCTTTGAAAAGTGGCACCAACATTAATCAATCCAAAAGGCATTCTCACATACACATAAGTCCCCCATGGAGTTGTAAATGTTATCTTAAACTACTCTTCTTCTTTTACTAGGACCTTTTTATACCCTAAGAACCCCTCCATCATGGACATCAACTTAGAATTAGTCACTTGTTGTAACATAGCCTCCATGTTTGGTAACCCATAATTATCTTTTAAAGAAGCAATGTTCAGGTTTCTAAAATCCACGCACAGTCTAATGTCTCCATTCTTTTTCTTGATAGGTACTAGATTTCAGACCCAGGTGGAATGTCTAATTAGTTTAATTATCCCTCCATCCCTTAACTTCATTAATTCCTCTTGCATTTTAGGGGCTATAATGGGATTGATTGGTCTTTGTTTCTACCTAAAGGTTTTACATTATCCTTCAATGGTATTGTTGGTGTTTTATTTTGATGTTAACAGTACTAAAACTACTAGGCGACAAAAGGCTTAGTACCTAGATATCAGTACATACACAACCTAAAGAATAGCCAATTCTCATTATCACTTGCATATGCAAAATACTAGGGCCCAACTTCAACAAAACCTTAGACGGTTTTCTACTCTTTTGGCTCTGTAAAACCAGGGCAGGTGCACCCGGGGATGGTTCAAAGATGGAATAATTGTATGAGAATTATCCTTAGTTTCATTTTGATTCTCATCTCTAAATCCTCAAACATATAAGTAAATAACTGATAAACACATCCCTTGAACAGATATGGCCAAGAAATCTTCTATAGCTCTACAGATGTTTCCAACAACAATGGCTAAATGAAGCTAAAACAATCCAGGCAGGCAAGTGCTGGCCAACTTTGAAAATCTTACAGGAAAGATAAATGAAAATTGATTTTATGATGTATTTTGAAAAAAGCTAGTTATAATATACTTCTCTTTTGGGCTGAAAAACTTTCGATCAGTGCCTAATCCATTGGGAATTCAGAGTCGAGTAAATTCTTAGATCTAATTTGTTGCCTTGCAACGAATTTTCATCAGCAATTCTTACCAGAATTTATCATTCAAAAATCCTTATTAACACCCAAGCAACCTCATCACATTCATCAAAGCCTTTACTTAATCCATTGAATTAACAGCAATAACAAATGGATGTACAGTTCTTACTAAATTGCAATCAATTGCATAAGCTTTTACTCACACAACATCAAGGTAATTTAGTATTAAAAAGGAGACAAAATTCAGAGAAGAACAGATATGGGGACAGTTCATAATTTGTATTCATTTCCTTTGAAAATGGTATATCCTTTACAAAAGACCCAGAAAAACCTTCATAGAAGAAGCACAGTTCTTTCTACATTCATCCATATCTCAGAAATTTTGACAGAAAAAGTATACTATAAATTTCTTTTTCAAAATGTTTGGACCAAAAAAGAACTAAGCACAATACTTAGTGAAAACCAAATTCGGACCCATCTTTAGCCTTGGGATCTCACTTAAATAATGTGAGATGCAACAAGCTTCAGGCTACAGTAGGTGACAGGTGTCCTTCTTTTGAAAAACAAAAAACAAGAATAACAGAAAGGTTGATTACAACAGCACTTCTTGGCGGGTCCCTTTTTGTTATGCTTCTTGGTTGTTATGATCTGCTCTCGCAATCATTCCTCATCTTCAGAGTACATACCCATAAGGTCTGCAAGTGATGTATCATCTTCTGTTACATGCAAAATCACTTTAACCTGGAGATTTTCTATGTCATCATTGCTGACTACAAGAGTAACTATTACTCTTACATCTTCCTCGTCATCTTCTCCTGACATCTGTTCACTAAACTGATCTTTCCATCTGTTGAAAGTATCATCATCTGGCCAATCAAAACTTAGGGTTTCTCTTTGTATCTTTATTAAAGAATTGGCATTTTCTTCAAAATCATCGAATTCTTTTCTTATATCAGCATAATACAATTGTATCTTTACCAGCTCTTCATTTCTCTTTGCCCAAAACCAATAGCCAGTCTCACTGATGATGTTTGTTATTCTGTTATCAAATAATTCATCCATTTCCTTTTTCCATTTGTCCTTTTCCTTTACTGTATCAATAGATTCTAAGGCACAAGGAAATAGGGTGAATTTTTTAGCAAGATATCTTGAAAAACAGAGTGTCAATTTCCTCTATAAAGAATCTCTTTTATTTTCAAAATTATCTAATTGATTCAATAAATCAAAAATCCTCTCAACCTGATGATAAGGCATTTGAATTGTAGATATACAAATAATTGTAACATCATTATTCCTCTATCTCCACTTCTGTGCAAGAGAATCTAGTCCATTCTTTTCTTTATTTAACTCATCTATGAGGGTTACAATCCTTGTCAATTGATCATAAAAATTTGACCATTGTATTTTATCCCTCAAGTATGTCACACCCTGCCTCCATTTCTCTTCCTGCTGATTTCTAAATTCTATCTGCCACTCATGCAATTTGGTTTTTTCTGCTTCAAATTCCTCTGCAGTATAGAATTGGGGTCTTTTAGGGGTGTCAGGTATCTCAATAATAGGGGTTAATCCCACAGATGACTGTGGGGGATATGTAATTCTTAGTGTACTGGATTCTCCCACTTTTCTCTTTCCAAGTACCTTTTCTAATTGAGATACCCTATTTTCTAACTCAATTCTCCTCTTTACCTCTTGGCTATAGGCTTCCACCACTAGTTCATATTTATTATGCATATCAATAATTTCCCTCTCTTCTCTTTCCGCAGTAGCTAGGGCAAATTTAGAATAATCCACATTCATGTGGGCAGCCTGTACATTGGAAATGTCAGCAACTCTTCTTACAATGATACTCCCTGTCAATCCTGAATCATCAGGCTGTGATGAAGTAATTCTAGATCCTCTTCTCAGGGACCACATAACAAGGGTAGCTTGATCATTGCTGAATGTTGTACCCAAGAATTTCTCTTTATTTGGATCCTAGAGTCCTAAATTATTTGAAACAGAATTAAAAATTAATGCGTCAGCAATGTCCCAATTGGGCAATAATAAAACATTAGCATTTTTTACCATCTGTCTTCCCTCATCAGGGGTTATATTTTGGAACTCTTGAACCATTTGTTCCTTTATTAGATTTTGAATGGAAGTCTCATCCATTTCTGGATGTTCTGCTCTCATATTATTGCACCTTTGCTCAAAAATGTGCATGTTTACTCTCCACGCAAACTGATGGAAAGCCCTAGATCTTACAAAATTGTTATCAGACAAAAAATGCTGACTGGCTTGTTCCAAAACAGGGTCCAATTCCCTTCCTCTGAAATCTGTTGTAGTTAATTCAAAACTTGGTACAGGGGGTTCCTGAGGGTTCCCTTCATCAATCTCTGCTTGTGTAACAAAAATTTCTCCTTGTGACCCCATTTGTTCGAATTGCTCATTAGTGAGCTGTTCTTCCTCAACTCTTATTGGGGTTTGAGAAGGTGAGCCACTTTCATCAGGGGATTCTTCCTCCCTTATTATTATCCTTCTTTTGGGGGAAGGTTCAGGGGGTCTTTCTTCTAGGACAGTGCTGGTGGATCCAACAATCTATTTTTCTTTATGCACAACGGGCACCTGCTGTCGGACAATAGTATATCCTGTTTTCTTTCGTACCACCAGTGGACCTATTCCAATGTTGGGAGTGTAACCCAATTTTCTCATAATTTCTCTGGCTTTATCTGGAAAAGAATTAATAAAATGTTGTTTCTTCTCATTCATTACCTCCATTATCTCAAAGAAATTACTCATGAGCTTATGTATTTTATCTGCATTGTTTGCAGCATTACTAAGAGGACTGAAATTTTTATCAAAACAATTAATGAATTCCAAAACTTTTGAATAGACTCTCCATTTTTCTTTCTTTATTTCTTGCTCATGGAGAGAATATTCATTTCTTATTATATCTTCAGGAAAATAGAATTCATGCTGAACTGGACGAAGCTTGATTCTCAATCTAAGAGCAGAGTTAAAGAAACCTTCTGTATCACAAAAACGAGAGTGAGACACTGCCATTTTGTATTGATCCAAAAATTTATGGAGAAAGACCCACCCTTCTTTAGTTATCACAAACTGGTGGGCTATAGTACAAGTAGGAAAAATTGATCCTGTCCCCCTTTTGTGCAAAAAGGCCTCCTCCACTCCTCCCAACTGCCACAAAAATTCAGCTATCCCTACCTTCAAAGGTACCTGATAGGGTAATACATGGGGTGTTCCTTTGAAACCATAGACCCTGATGACCGTTGAGACTGAATATGGGATAATATCTCCCCAATTATGTGAAACTTTTAGATTATGGGTTTTGTCCATAGGCCTGACAAGGTGCATTAATGCCTTAGGGATTCTAGGATTATCACTCAATAAGAGGCACCTTAGTTTGGAGGCAAAATGCCTATCAAATCTAACAAAGCTAGCATTTTCTGCTTCTCAGGTCATGTCTGCACTCCATAATTGGACTGGTAGTGCTTCCCCTTCTTGTTCCCTATTTAAAACCATTTCTTTACCAAAATAAGTGGCCCCTTTAAAAAGAAACATATGCATCAGTAAGGAATACTGACCCCAAACCTTTTCCACCTTGCCCTGTGCAATCCCCACCAATCCATGATGAACCTCATTTGCCAAGTAAGATGCAAAATCAAAAATTATTTCCACACCAAAAGAAGAGATTTGGGTGATCATATACATGAAGCTCACCGGAATAAAATCTTCTTCGCCCTCTCCGAAGACTCTGCACAGGGTCCTATATATCTCTACTGCCCTGGCATTAAAACATGATTTCTTGAAGGGCTCTTTAGAAGATGATGTTATGGTTGGGAGGCCTCCAATCCGGCCTATGTGGGCTTTCAGTGCACCCTGTCTAACTACATCCCTCTTGGATATATATTCTTTTTCTAAATCTATCAGATTAATGGGCACATGATACATGGTGAGGGGTCCCAGACTGAAAACCTTCCTAATCTCCTCGGGACTGATGGTAACTAAAGACTCACCATCTATTCTCCTCACTACCTTAGTGGCTTGGTCATAGTTTTTTGCTATGGCTTCAATCAGGTCAAAATCCATAAACACGCTGGGAACAACAAGCTTCCCAAGATTAAAATTCCAAATGTTGGCATGAGGGGCATATAACTTTCTCTCTGCAAACCATTTCTTGAATAAACTCAAACCAGTCTGAGTAGTTTGAGCATCCCGGACCCAATTACCCTTATCATACAATCCATCAGCTACCCTAAGCCTAGGATTGAGTGAGGTTAACCTCTTAACTTGCACCATTTCTACAGTGGACTCAGGAAGTAACTCAAGCAAATCATCATGCACATTTCTATCCAGGTAGTTTACTGCTCCTGTAAATCCCTTCTTAGGAGGCATCTTGGGCTATCCTTTTTAAAACTTAAAAGCTCACAAAGATGATGGCAGTTTTACTTACTTGAATTCTGTCTCAATTCTCCTCTGTATTCTTGCAAAATTTCAGCGAACAGATAAATTGACAATTTTTTATCAACCTTGGCACGCTTTTCTTTCAGTAATAGCTTCTGCACAAGAATGGCTTCAAATCTTTTCTCGCGTGAAATGAAACTGATGCAATCTCTCTATATTATACTCTATTTTTTCTCACGGACGAAGCTTTCTTTTCTAATTAATACAGAGAGTGGCACTACATTTTTTATTTAAAACTGCGTCGTTTATCTTCAAAGATCTTACGATCATGCGGTACAAAGAGAACAACTAGGAGTTATACTTGCCATGTCAGTTATATTACCCAATGAGAGCTTTCCACATACATAATTCTTTCTTTTTATGGTGCTTACCTTTAGACCCACTGACGACGGAGAACACGTGTCAGCATGTCGCTACTTCGTTATGCATAAAGAAAAAGCACCTTGTCAGAACGAGGCGGTGACAACCATTGATCAGATCAAGAAATGATCGGAAGATACGCTACAGGACTTCTTAAGAAAGAAAGCGGTGGGCCCATCTTGCTATGTCGCTGTAGTTATCTTCCTTGCAACTCTTCATAACGAGATAGCGAGCTCCGTTGATTCACTTCAAGCTGATGTTCCAGATTTCTTGTACATTTAGTCAGGTAGGTATTAATGAGAATCGGATCTCTGCATAGCTGGCACATGTCAAAATTATCATAGTCATCTGTCATTACACGTCATCATAGATCTTGCCGATCTTTTGCCATTTTATGGGGCCTCGCTAACTCGCTAACGGTGAAGCACCTCAATTTTTCGATAGCGAGGTAGCGAGCTTCGACACTTTAAAGGATTTCGTGCCAAAAAATGCAAGGGGTACCCAGTAATTACTTCTGTTAATTAAAACTGATTCTGACAACGGTATTTATGACTGGTCATGCCACCTGGTGTAATTATGATACAAGCAAGATGTAATGTCATCATTTTTAGATTTTCACGTGGCCTCGCTACTTCGCTAACGGTGAAGTGCCTGAATTTTCTGATAGCGAGGTGGCGAAGCTTTCGGAAAAATCAACATTCCGGCTCTGATGTCAAATATTCTAGTGGGTCCTTCTCCCCCTTTTTATGGCGAATTGCAAAGTGTACCTGCACAATAAAGCAATTAATAAGCAAATCTCTGATCACCGCACCTTCACTTCATGGTCCCACCGCTTACAAACTCAACACTCGCTATCTCGCTATACTTAATGAGCATGCAACTTTCAATAGCGAGGTAACGCCAGCGGTAGATCTAATCGGATCTGACGGTTGGGACAAATAGGAAAAAAGGTAACCCGGGAGAAAGGAAAAGGAATACGAAAGCATATTCGCTTCTTTTAAAATTTGAAAATTTCGCGCCCGACCATTTATGAATAGAGATGAATATAGGGCTTATATGGCGAATATTTCTTATAGATGGTTTATCCAAAACCCTATGCTTCACTTAGACATAGAACATCTGACTTTTCTATGGGTTAACTGAAAAAAATTTTACTGCAGAAAAAGTCAGACCAACAGTGGCTCTGTCTGGGGATGATAGACTACTTGAGTCTATGCAAGGATTCAGAATCTATGGGAGAGCAGACCACACATCTGGGAAATGACAACTTCTTCAAAGAGCATAGAGCAACACACAAAAACAAAAACTCAGACTGTACAAGGATTTACAGAAAACAGGACGCCAGGAAAACCTAAAACTAATGTTCATGGAAGAAACTAAGTATTTTTTCAAGAAAAATACCTCTTCAAGAACTGTCCATGAACTGGAAATTCAAGAATATTATCAAATACATCTTTGATTATGTAGGAATCTTCACCCCAAGCATTCTCAATGAGATATGGGCCTAACCAAATGGGATCAAATTTGCCATGTTTTCCTTTATCTTCAATTCTGGCGTTCCACATTAAGACTAGGTCTCCATTTTCAAATTTCTTGTTTATAGTTCTTTTATCATAGAGTGTTTTGACTTGTAACTGCAATTTTTGATTTCTCAGAGATGCTTCTCTTCTGGCTTCGGTCAATCCTACCAATTCATTCATTCTTTCTTTCATTTCATCAGTAGTATCTTCATCATATGACTGGATGTAATTGTATAATCCCATCAAATTGTTCTGGGGCATTCTAGCTTGAATTCCATACACTAAATCAAATGGAGCCACCCCAATTGCCTTCTTTACAGTTACTCTGTCAGCCCATATTGCCAACTGTAACTTGGAATCCCATGCCCTTTTATTATCATCCAAGGTTCTCTTAATGATTTTCAACAGACTTTTATTTGTGGACTCAGCTTGTCCATTCCCTTGTGGATGATATGGGGCAGACGTTGTTCTTGTCATTCCATATTTATCACAAAACTTGATGAATTCCTCAGACCTAAAACACATAGCATTATCTGTGACAACTTTCTGTGGACATCCAAATTTGGAAATGATATTATTCAATAAGAAATTATTTACTACTTTACTTGTTGCATTTCTAGTAGGGATAGCCTCTACCCATTTTGTAAAGTAGTCAGTAGCAACCAGAATCCAAGAATAGCCAGTACTGGACTTGGGAAAAATTTCTCCTATGAAGTCCAGACCCCATTGTTGAAAAGGTGCTTTAGTTTCAACTGGCTTCAGTGGAGTATTTCCTGAGAATTTCAGCTTCCCAGCAAATCTCTGACAAGGATCACATTTTTTTACCATAACTTGAGCATCTTTGAACAAAGTGGGCCACCAGAAACCAGCTCTTATTATCTTATGCGCAGTAGTTTTGGCCATGTAATGTCCTCCACTTACTCCAGCATGCATTTCTTTCAAAATCTCTTTTGCCCTTTCTCTGTCAACACATTTCAGCAGAACTCCTTCAAAGTTTCTCCACCATAAGTTATTTTGAACAATTACATACCTGATGGCTTGCAATTTAATATTCCTTTTTTTATTATCAGGCAGATGGGGAGGAACTATCATGTGTTGCAAATAATGTATAACATTAATGTACCAGTCACACTGGTCCATGTCGCATAAATTAGTTCTGAAATCATCATTTACTAGGTTTATCTGATTAGCTTCCAGGTTAGTTTCGGCCATAAGTTTGGCCAAACCTTGACCTCTTACTAACTTAGTTATCTGCATATCAATGTTAAATTCTTGGATTCTATTGATCCATCTGCATCTCCTTCCTGACACTTCCTGCTGAGAGAAAATATCTTTAACTGCAGCACTAGGTACAAAGGCAATAATAGTAGCACCTACCAAATAACTTCTGAATGCTTTTACAACCTTTACCAAAGCATATGCTTGTTTTTCATTTATTTCATACTTCAGTTCAGCATGCTGCAGGGATTTGCTAAAAAAGGCAATAGGCTGTTCATACCCTTCTTGGTTTTTCTGTAATAAAACTGCAGCTACAGTATGGAATGATGCAAAAGAAAAAATATGCATGGGTTTTGTATAATCTGGGGTCCTCAACACTGGAGCATTTTTTATCACAGTTTTTATATCCTGGAACACCTGTGAAGGTTCACCATTCCAATCTATAATAGCTCCTTTCTTGAGCATTTTTGAAATGGGTCTACTGATTTCAGCGAAGTTGGTAACAAACCTCCTCAGAAAATTAACCTGGCCAAAAAAGGACTATATACCTTTCACGTTTTTAGGTTTAGGGACTTTATCAATAGCTATTACCCTTTCTGGGTCTATTTGTACCCCATCCTTGGACACTATGTGTCCTAATAACTTTCCTTCTATGACCCCAAACGAGCATTTCTTTGGGTTTAGGGATACCCCATATTCCAGGGCTTTTATAAAAAAAATTTCTAAATGTTTGCAGTGATCTTCAGCCTTGTTAGAATACGCTGTAAGATCATCCTGGTACACAACCATAAATTTGTCAATATATTCATGAAATGCTACATCCATGGCTCTTTGGAAAGTAGCTCCTGCATTAATCAAGCCAAAAGGCATCCTCACATACACATACATTCCCCAAGGGGTTGTGAAGGCTGTTTTGAACTGTTCACTTTCTTTTACCAGAACTTGATTATATCCAGAAAAGCCATCCATCATTGACATCAATTCAGAGCCGGTCACTTGTTGCAACATGGCTTCCATATTAGGTAAGCCATAATTATCTTTTAGAGATGCAATGTTTAGATTTCTAAAATCCACACAAAGCCTAATATCTCCATTCTTTTTTCTTACAGGAACAAGGTTTGAAACCCAAGTGGAATGCCTAATTAGTTTGATTATTCCACCATCTCTCAGTTTTGTCAGTTCTTCCTACATTTTTGGGGCAAGGGTAGGATTGATTGGCCTCTGTTTTTGCCTAAAAGGTTTTACATTTTCTTTCAATGGTATGACATGCTGGAAAAGGTCCTCCCTATAAGCTTTAAGGTCATCATATGACCAAGCAAAAATATGCTTGTAATTTCTAAGTAGGTCAATCAATGCTTTTCTGATTTGAACTGGCAGATCTTGGTCGATGTAAACCTTTTTAGGGAATTCATCCGTTCCCAAATTCATTTCTTCTAGCTCCTGTGGTTTGGGGTCCTTTATTCCCGATTTTACTCTGTCTTGGTTATCAAAAATATTCTCCAAGACTACCAACCCCTTAGGCATCTTATTTGTTTTTAATTGCATGATTTCTTGACCAAAAATGGTTTCCTTCCCATTTATGGTTTCAATCAGTCCATTGCAGTCCATCTCCTGCCCATGGTATTTGTCTTCATTTAGCAAAAAATTTGTGATATCTTTGTCATCTTCAAACACCTGCCAATTGTCAATGTTGTCAGGTATAGAAGGTCTGTTTTGAATCTCAATCTGGGAGATTCCTGCAAATGATATTTCTTTTGGTTTGATAGCTACATTGGCCAGAAGATCAGCCATTTTATTTTGGGTTCTATCTCTCCATGAGATCCCAAATGCATCAAAGAATTCTATTTGATCCCAGACCGCGTTTCTATATTGTTTTAATCTCCTATTTTTTGAGGAGTATGTTCCTTTAATCTGAGAGATGATCAATTCAAAATCCCCTATGACACACAATTTCTTAATTTTGTGGTGTGTGGCCACTTTGAGACCTAGCAACAATGCTTCATATTCAACAATGTTATTAGTGCAAGCAAACTTCAAGGTGAATGAATACCTGAAGGTGTTATTTTCAGGGGATACAAAGACTACACCTGCCCCTGCACCCTCTTTAGAACTAGCCCCATCAAAGAACATTGTCCACAGTTTTGGTGAATTCATGCAACATTCAACCTCATTTTCAATGATACCAGGTAAGTTTTCCACTTCCTGAATAATTAATTCAGCCCTGAAAGCATTAATCCCCGTGTCTAGGAAATAGGTGGTATCTTTGTTAATTTCTTCACCTAAGATGTGGTTAACCCTTGGTTCCCTATTTACCCTGACAGCTTTGTCCCCTATATGGAAAGTGGCATAAGTAAGGTCACATTGTAGGCTTCCCCCCATGGCGGCACTCCATTTTCTGGAAAGTAGCATCCCGTAATGTGGGGGTATATCCACTACAAGGACAGACATGGTTAATTCCACCTCAGGAAATGCAGCTAGTTTAAATGGTAAGGCATTTATAGTACCTATTACTGGAACCTCTCTAGCATCCATCCCTCGGCATCTACCTTGCTTAGTATCCACCTTCAATCCTAGGGCTTCCATTACTTTAAAAGGCATTATAGTGTTGGAAGCTCCAGAATCTATCATACAATTTTTCAAGGTTTTCCCTTTTATGATTAAACTAAGGAAAAAAGGATCAATATCTTGTATGAACGCAACTAATGAATCATCTAAGAACATCTGAGGAATCTGGGATATAATACCATTGTCCTCTATTATTAATGGGGTCTGTTGGGCTACAGCTTGATTATCAATACTATTGTTGTTTGCTATTCCACCCAACCATGACAAAGCCTTATTTTTATGCTCTTCAATTCTAAAGAGCTCAGACAAGGGTACTTTCACAGTAATTTGAGATAACATGGCAATCATATCAACAGGTTCAACCACAGTAGGTTTTACAATAGTACCTGGGATCGGAGTCTTTTGAGTAGTGGGCACCACTTTTAACTTGACAACATCCGGTTCTGATTTCTCTGGTTGCACTACGGTCTTTGTTGCTTCACCTTTCTGAAATTGAACCTTCTTTTTTGGTTCCCATTTCTGACCCTTGTTCTCCTTGATCTTAGACACATCTATACTAACTTTCTTGTGTTGATCATCTGTCTTATGAGTGGTGTCTTTGATGAACATACTAGATGGCCTTCCTGCCTCATTATTTATTGCTCTATTTCTCAAATTGTAATTACTGTGGACTTGTGAAATCATTTCGGCTGTAATTCTATCAATTTCCTCCTTGGAGGGGATTCTTAGGTTTGTGAAACCTACTTCAGAAAATGTATTGCATACCTTATCTGTATCATTCTTTTCATCATCTGAAAATATTTGCTGATGATGTAACTGGTAAGCAATTCTCTGGCTGGTAACATCATTCTCAGGTTCTTCTAAATCAGAATCTATCAAATCATCAGATGTATTCGCCATATTGCAGCTTATATCATCATGGTTTTTTTCTTTTGTTTCTTCTTCTGCTTGCACTCCTTGAGCTTGGGCGAACGACTGGGCAGCAGCACAATAATCAGTAGAATGAGGTGATTGGCATATAATGCACCAAGGCACATCATCATTCATATTTACAGTGTTCCTTTGCAGGGGGTCTGGGGTACCCTTATCTTTCATATTTTGGATCTGGTTAGGAACTGGTTTACCATCTTTCCATTGGGTGGTGTAAGGGTAATTCTGCATCCTAGGCTGTCTATTGAAATTGCTGTTATTCACAGGGGCTCTCTCAGTAACATTTGTCTTATTGAAATTAGTGGGATTCATCTTCTTGAGCATTTCTAAAACATGGCCTATAGTAGGTTCTTCAGGCCTTTTTCCTATGGGAGTTTTGTCACCTTCTCTTTTATTATTATTCTTAGGGTTGAAAAGCTTAGGATCATCCCTCCTCCCTAATTTGCCAGAGGCCTTTCTATTATTTTCTATATTCACTACAACTCTATAGGCATCTCTCAGAGTTTTAGGATCCTTATCTCTCAGTTGGTAGGCCATTTTGCTATCAAAGGCATTGAAATAGGTTGTAAGACAGACGTCTTCATTTAACCGCATAAATTGAAATAGTTTGTACATCCCTTTCTGAAATCTCACATTGAAATCAAATGTGGATTCATTTGGATTCTTCTTGATATTTTTGAACTCATTCAACATGAATCCTGCATTGGTATTGTCCCCATATTGTTCCTTGAACAATTTCTCCAAATCACTCCATGAAGTAATACTATCATCAGGCAACCTCCTGAACCAATCCCTTGCATCCTCTGTGAGTGAATGCACAAATAATTTCATCACCATGTCCTCATGTTCAACTTCATAATCATTGAGCATGTCAATGAAAATTCTCAAATGTTCTTCACCAGTAACAGCATTATTTCCAGAAAACTTGACCACTTTATCCCTTAAATCAAAAGATATGGGATGGGGGGCACCAGGAATACTGGCAAATGATATTTGTCTATATTTTTCAAGGTATATAGGCTTCTTCTAGAAACCAGGAGCGTTAGAGGTACTAGCTGCATTAGCTTGAGTTAGGAGAGCAGCTTGGGATAGCTGTGGTGGGACAAATGGGACTTGAGTGCCAATATTGGAAGATGAGGTAGGAGCAGATTGGGGTGCTTTCTGAGTCAGGATTATGGGAGCATTAACTGGTGCAGGATTTGTAGGTGGGATAGACAAACTAGGCCATGAATTCAATGCAGAATTAGACTTTATGAATTGGATTTTCCTTCTGGTTTCTACGGCCTAAGCTTCATTTTCAACCTTCTCAAGTTCTTTTGCAAGGTCTTCCCTCTCCTTTCGAGCCTTCTCTAGTTCTAGATCTAATTTTGATATGGAGGGTTGTATAGGTTTGCTCGGTATGGCTTGAGGCTCATTTATTTGGATTCCTACAGCCTTGCCTTTCCCTTTATCTGGAACTGTTCCAGTGGGCTCTATTGGATTAACTTGAATGGGTTTATAAGATTGAACTTGAGCAATAATTGGTTCTTGTCTTTGATTTAGGAGTTTTTCTTGTTGTTGAACTTTAGCTCTTAGATTATCAATATTTCCAAAGACGTCCTGATGGAGAGTGGGGGTATTCTCTTCTAATTTTTTATTTTGCTCTTTCAAAGAAGCCATCCTTCTTAGCAAATTATCTCTTTCTATTATGGAGTCCAAAGTGGCTCGCTCCCTTTCCTTTTCAAGACGGATGCGCTTAGCTTCTTCCTCAGCGATCCATTTCTTCAAAAATCCTATTTCAGATTGCACTTCTTTAGAATCAGCAGAGGTTGCCTCGGAATCAGCAGGATCATCTAGATCTATAAGGTTTGGTTCCATATATGGGGCTACTCTGGGATTAAAAAGGTTATCAGATGAACTCCTGAATCCTAGCCTACAATTTATATCTGCTACAGGCCCTGGTCTTGGTGAAGCAATTCCCATAGTAGATACGTCTTTATCTTGAAAAACTCTCTGATCTGGTAATGGGGTACTGAAAATACCTCCTAAAAGTCTTGTATTTTCGAATTCAGAACTAAGCGAAGATGATTCTCTTGCTATTATCGGTTGATAATGGGAATTTACAGAGGCATTACCTCTAAGCTTCCAAGTAGGATTTGGATCTATTCTTTTCTTATTTTGGTTCTTCCTACCACCTTGGGGTAAATCAGTATACATTGATACATCGGGATTGGCTCTCATGTAAGCCCTTGTGTTTTTTCTCTTGTCAGCCATATTCTCCTTTTGTTACAATAAGCACTAGCTTCAAAACCTTGACTGAGTCGCCACCCTTTTTCGGGAAAATATAATAACACTTCTTACTGACAGAAAGGAAACAATACACAAGTGGGAACAAAAATATGGCACAAAGAGATCAATCACTGATGTTGTAAGACTGCAACTCTTGCTTGTTAGATAAGACACTCGGATAAGCTGGATGTGTCAGTGTGTAGAAATGGTACTTGGGTTTATATCTTCTTTAGATTCTCAAGTTTTGACACTAAAGAGTCCCCAGCAGAGTCGCCATTTTGTTGGTGACTCGGATGGGAAAAATCCAACTGAGAGTAGGACTGAAATTTTCAATGAACACCAGAGATTCTTGTCCTTTCACAAAATAGATTGCCATCTTATGTCCCTAGCAGAGTCGCCATTTTGTTGGTGTTTTATTTTGATGTTAACAGTACTAAAACTACTAGGCGACAAAAGGCTTAGTACCTAGATATCAGTACATACACAACCTAAAGAATAGCCAATTCTCATTATCACTTGCATATGCAAAATACTAGGGCCCAACTTCAACAAAACCTTAGACGGTTTTCTACTCTTTTGGCTCTGTAAAACCAGGGCGGGTGCACCCAGGGATGGTTCAAAGATGGAATAATTGTATGAGAATTATCCTTAGCTTCATTTTGATTCTCATCTCTAAATCCTCAAACATATAAGTAAATAACTGATAAACACATCCCTTGAACAGATATGGCCAAGAAATCTTCTATAGCTCTGCAGATGTTTCCAACAACAATGGCTAAATGAAGCTAAAACAATCCAGGCAGGCAAGTGCTGGCCAACTTTGAAAATCTTACAGGAAGGATAAATGAAAATTGATTTTATGATGTATTTTGAAAAAAGCTAGTTATAATATACTTCTCTTTTGGGCTGAAAAACTTTCGATCAGTGCCTAATCCATTGGGAATTCAGAGTCGAGTAAATTCTTAGATCTAATTTGTTGCCTTGCAATGAATTTTCATCAGCAATTCTTACCAGAATTTATCATTCAAAAATCCTTATTAACACCCAAGCAACCTCATCACATTCATCAAAGCCTTTACTTAATCCATTGAATTAATAGCAATAACAAATGGATGTACAGTTCTTACTAAATTGCAATCAATTGCATAAGCTTTTACTCACACAACATCAAGGTAATTCAGTATTAAAAAGGAGACAAAATTCAGAGAAGAACAGATATGGGGACAGTTCATAATTTATATTCATTTCCTTTGAAAATGGTATATCCTTTACAAAAGACTCAGAAAAACCTTCATAGAAGAAGCACAGTTCTTTCTACATTCATCCATATCTCAGAAATTTTGACAGAAAAAGTATACTATAAATTTCTTTTTCAAAATGTTTGGACCAAAAAAGAACTAAGCACAATACTTAGTGAAAACCAAATTCAGACCCATCTTTAGCCTTGGGATCTCACTTAAATAATGTGAGATGCAACAAGCTTCAGGCTACAGTAGGTGACAGGTGTCCTTTTGAAAAACAAAAAACAAGAATAACAGAAAGGTTGATTACAACAGCACTTCTTGGCGGGTCCCTTTCTGTTATGCTTCTTGGTTGTTATGATCTGCTCTCGCAATCATTCCTCATCTTCAGAGTACATACCCATAAGGTCTGCAAGTGATGTATCATCTTCTGTTACATGCAAAATCACTTTAACCTGGGGATTTTCTATGTCATCATTGCTGACTACAAGAGTAACTATTACTCTTACATCTTCCTCGTCATCTTCTCCTGACATCTGTTCACTAAACTAATCTTTCCATTTGTTGAAAGTATCATCATCTGGCCAATCAAAACTTAGGGTTTCTCTTTGTATCTTTATTAAAGAATTGGCATTTTCTTCTAAATCATCGAATTCTTTTCTTATATCAGCATAATACAATTGTATCTTTACCAGTTCTTCATTTCTCTTTGCCCAAAACCAATAGCCAGTCTCACTGATGATGTTTGTTATTCTGTTATCAAATAATTCATCCATTTCCTTTTTCCATTTGTCCTTTTCCTTTACTGTATCAATAGATTCTAAGGGACAAGGAAATAGGGTGAATTTTTTAGCAAGATATCTTGAAAAACAGAGTGTCAATTTCCTCTGTAAAGAATCTCTTTTATTTTCAAAATTATCTAATTGATTCAATAAATCAAAAATCCTCTCAACCTGATGATAAGGCATTTGAATTGTAGATATACAAATAATTGTAACATCATTATTCCTCTATCTCCACTTCTGTGCAAGAGAATCTAGTCCATTCTTTTCTTTATTTAACTCATCTATGAGGGTTACAATCCTTGTCAATTGATCATAAAAATTTGACCATTGTATTTTATCCCTCAAGTATGTCACACCCTGCCTCCATTTCTCTTCCTGCTGATTTCTAAATTCTATCTGCCACTCATGCAATTTGGTTTTTTCTGCTTCAAATTCCTCTGCAGTATAGAATTGGGGTCTTTTAGGGGTGTCAGGTATCTCAATAATAGGGGTTAATCCCACAGATGACTGTGGGGGATATGCAATTCTTAGTGTACTGGATTCTCCCACTTTTCTCTTTCCAAGTACCTTTTCTAATTGAGATACCCTATTTTCTAACTCAATTCTCCTCTTTACCTCTTGGTTATAGGCTTCCACCACTAGTTCATATTTATTATGCATATCAATAATTTCCCTCTCTTCTCTTTCTGTAGTAGCCAGGGCAAATTTAGAATAATCCACATTCATGTGGGCAGCCTGTACATTGGAAGTGTCAGCAACTCTTCTTACAATGATACTCCCTGTCAATCCTGAATCATCAGGCTGTGATGAAGTAATTCTAGATCCTCTTCTCAGGGACCACATAACAAGGGTAGCTTGATCATTGCTGAATGTTGTACCCAAGAATTTCTCTTTATTTGGATCTTGGAGTCCTAAATTATTTGAAACAGAATTAAAAATTAATGCGTCAGCAATGTCCCAATTGGGCAATAATAAAACATTAGCATTTTTTACCATCTGTCTTCCCTCATCAGGGGTTATATTTTGGAACTCTTGAACCATTTGTTGCTTTATTAGATTTTGAATGGAAGTCTCATCCATTTCTGGATGTTCTGCTCTCATATTATTGCACCTTTGCTCAAAAATGTGCATGTTTACTCTCCATGCAAACTGATGGAAAGCCCTAGATCTTACAAAATTGTTATCAGACAAAAAATGCTGACTGGCTTGTTCCAAAATAGGGTCCAATTCCCTTCCTCTGAAATCTGTTGTAGTTAATTCAAAACTTGGTACAGGGGGTTCCTGAGGGTTCCCTTCATCAATCTCTGCTTGTGTAACAAAAATTTCTCCTTGTGACCCCATTTGTTCGAATTGCTCATTGGTGAGCTGTTCTTCCTCAACTCTTATTGGGGTTTGAGAAGGTGAGCCACTTTCATCAGGGGATTCTTCCTCCCTTATTATTCTCCTTCTTTTGGGGGAAGGTTCAGGGGGTCTTTCTTCTAGGACAGTGCTGGTGGATCCAACAATCTGTTTTTCTTTATGCACAACGGGCACCTGCTGTCGGACAATAGTATATCCTGTTTTCTTTCGTACCACCAGTGGACCTATTCCAATGTTGGGAGTGAAACCCAATTTTCTCATAATTTCTCTGGCTTTATCTGGAAAAGAATTAATAAAATGTTGTTTCTTCTCATTCATTACCTCCATTATCTCAGAGAAATTACTCATGAGCTTATGTATTTTATCTGCATTGTTTGCAGCATTACTAAGAGGACTGAAATTTTTATCAAAACAATTAATGAATTCCAAAACTTTTGAATAGACTCTCCATTTTTCTTTCTTTATTTCTTGCTCATGGAGAGAATATTCATTTCTTATTATATCTTTAGGAAAATAGAATTCATGCTGAACTGGACGAAGCTTGATTCTCAATCTAAGAGCAGAGTTAAAGAAACCTTCTGTATCACAAAAACGAGAGTGAGACACTGCCAATTTGTATTGATCCAAAAATTTATGGAGAAAGACCCACCCTTCTTTAGTTATCACAAACTGGTGGGCTATAGTACAAGTAGGAAAAATTGATCCTGTCCCCCTTTTGTGCAAAAAGGCCTCCTCCACTCCTCCCAACTGCCACAAAAATTCAGCTATCCCTACCTTCAAAGGTACCTGATAGGGTAATACATGGGGTGTTCCTTTGAAACCATAGACCCTGATGACCGTTGAGACTGAATATGGGATAATATCTCCCCAATTATGTGAAACTTTTAGATTATGGATTTTGTCCATAGGCCTGACAAGGTGCATTAATGCCTTAGGGATTCTGGGATTATCACTCAATAAGAGGCACCTTAGTTTTGAGGCAAAATGCCTATCAAATCTAACGAAGCTAGCATTTTCTGCTTCCTAGGTCATGTCTGCACTCCATAATTGGACTGGCAGTGCTTCTCCTTCTTGTTCCCTATTTAAAACCATTTCTTTACCAAAATAAGTGGCCCCTTTAAAAAGAAACATATGCATCAGTAAGGAATACTGACCCCAAACCTTTTCCACCTTGCCCTGTGCAATCCCCACCAATCCATGATGAATCTCATTTGCCAAGTAAGATGCAAAATCAAAAATTATTTCCACACCAAAAGAAGAGATTTGGGTGATCATATACATGAAGCTCACCAGAATAAAATCTTCTTCGCCCTCTCCGAAGACTCTGCACAGGGTCCTATATATCTCTACTGCCCTGGCATTAAAACATGATTTCTTGAAGGGCTCTTTAGAAGATGATGTTATGGTTGGGAGGCCTCCAATCCGGCCTATGTGGGCTTTCAGTGCACCCTGTCTAACTACATCCCTCTTGGATATATATTCTTTTTCTAAATCTATCAGATTAATGGGCACATGATACATGGTGAGGGGTCCCAGACTGAAAACCTTCCTAATCTCCTCGGGACTGATGGTAACTAAAGACTCACCATCTATTCTCCTCACTACCTTAGTGGCTTGGTCATAGTTTTTTGCTATGGCTTCAAGCAGGTCAAAATCCATAAACACGCTGGGAACAACAAGCTTCCCAAGATCAAAATTCCAAATGTTGGCATGAGGGGCATATAACTTTCTCTCTGCAAACCATTTCTTGAATAAACTCAAACCAGTCTAAGTAGTTTGAGCATCCCGGACCCAATTACCCTTATCATACAATCCATCATCTACCCTAAGCCTAGGATTGAGTGAGGTTAACCTCTTAACTTGCACCGTTTCTACAGTGGACTCAGGAAGTAACTCAAGCAAATCATCATACACATTTCTATCCAGGTAGTTTACTGCTCCTGTAAATCCCTTCTTAGGAGGCATCTTGGGCTATCCTTTTTAAAACTTAAAAGCTCACAAAGATGATGGCAGTTTTACTTACTTGAATTCTGTCTCAATTCTCCTCTGTATTCCTGCAAAATTTCAGCGAACAGATAACTTGACAATTTTTTATCAACCTTGGCACGCTTTTCTTTCAGTAATAGCTTCTGCATAAGAATGGCTTCAAATCTTTTCTCGTGTGAAATGAAACTGATGCAATCTCTCTGTATTATACTCTGTTTTTTCTCACGAACAAAGCTTTCTTGTCTAATTAATACAGAGAGTGGCACTACATTTTTTATTTAAAACTGCGTTGTTGATCTTCAAAGATCCTACGATCATGCGGTACAAAGAGAACAACTAGGAGTTATACTTGCCATGTCAGTTATATTACCCAATGAGAGCTTGCCACGTACATAATTCTTTCTTTTGATGGTGCTTACCTTTAGACCCACTGACGACAGAGAACACGTGTCAGCATGTCGCTACTTCGTTATGCATAAAGAAAAAGCACCTTGTCATAATGAGGCGGCGACAACCGTTGATCGGATCAAGAAATGATCGAAAGATACGCTACAGGACTTCTTAAGAAAGAAAGCGGTGGGCCCATCTCGCTATGTCACTGTAATTATCTTCCTTGCAACTCTTCATAACGAGATAGCAAGCTCCATTGATTCACTTCAAGCTGATGTTCCAGATTTCTTGTACATTTAGTCAGGTAGGTATTAATGAGAATCGGATCTCTGCATAGCTGGCACATGTCAAAATTATCATAGTCATCTGTCATTACATGTCATCATAGATCTTGCCGATCTTTTGCCATTTTACGGGGCCTCGCTAACTCGCTAACGGTGAAGCACCTCAATTTTCCGATAGCGAGGTAGCGAGCTTCGGCACTTTAAAGGATTCTGTGCCAGAAAATGCAAGGGGTACCCAGTAATTACTTCTGTTAATTAAAACTGATTCTGACAACGGTATTTATGACTGGTCATGCCACCTGGTGTAATTATGATACAAGCAAGATGCAATGTCATCATTTTTAGATTTTCACGTGGCCTCGCTACTTCGCTAACGGTGAAGTGCCTGAATTTTCAGATAGCGAGGTGGCGAAGCTTCCGAAAAAATCAACATTCTGGCTTTGATGTCAGATATTCTAGTGGGTCCTTCTCCCCCTTTTTATGGTGAATTGCAAAGTGTACCTGCACAATAAAGCAATTAATAAGCAAATCTCTGATCGCCGCACCTTCACTTCATGGTCCCACCGCTTACAAACTCAACACTCGCTATCTCGCTATACTTAATGAGCATGCAACTTTCAATAGCGAGGTAACGCCAGCGGTAGATCTAATCGGATCTGACGGTTGGGACAAATAGGAAAAAAGGTAACCCGGGAGAAAGGAAAAGGAATACGAAAGCATATTCGCTTCTTTTAAAATTTGAAAATTTCGCGCCCGACCATTTATGAATAGGGATGAATATAGGGCTTATATGGTGAATATTTCTTATAGATGGTTTATCCAAAACCCTATGCTTCACTTAGACATAGAACATCTGACTTTTCTATTGTTTAACTAAAAAAAATTTTACTGCAGAAAAAGTCAGACCAACAGGTATGACATGTTGAAAAAAATCTTGTCTATAAGCCTTTAGGTCATCATATGACCATGCAAAAACATGTCTATATTTTGTCAGTAAGTCAATCAAAGGCTTTCTAATTTTAGGTGACAAATTCTGACCAAAATAAGCTTTCTTAGGGGCCTCATTAGTACCCAAATTCATCTCTTCTAGCTCTGGAGTTTTACAATCTTTAGCCCTAGGTATTATCCTATCTTGGTTATTGAACATGTTCTCTAAAACAACTAGAACCTTAGGTACTTTATTAGTCTTTAATTTTATGTCATCTTGACCAAAGATTGTTTCCTTCCCATCTATGGTTTCAACCAAATCACTACAGTCTAACTCTTGACCATGGTATTTCTCTTCATTCAACAAGAAATTCATAATATTTTTGTCATCTTCAAATACTTTCCAATGTTCAATATTATCAGGT
The DNA here is from genome assembly GCA_028749045.1 of Cupressus sempervirens. Lineage (NCBI taxonomy): Eukaryota > Viridiplantae > Streptophyta > Pinopsida > Cupressales > Cupressaceae > Cupressus > Cupressus sempervirens. Next base: position 953,528,513 of record CM053792.1, on the reverse strand, counting down.
ATTGAGGGTCTATTGTAGACCTCAATCTGTGAAACTCCTGCAAATGATACCTCCTATGGTTTAATTGTTACATTTTCTAATAAATCAGCTATCTTATCCTTAGTTCTATCTCTCCATGAAATACCAAATGCATCAAAGAATTCTATCTAATCCTAGACAACATTCCTATACTATTTCAATCTTTTATTTTTAGATGCATATGTCCCCTTTATCTATGAGATAACCAATTATGAATCACCTATAGCATGCAACTTTTGAATTCCATGGTGGGTAACAACTTTCAACCCTAGCATAAGGGCTTCATATTCAGCTATATTATTGGTGCATGAAAAATTTAGGGTGAAGGAATACCTAAAAGTATTCTTTTCAGGAAAAACAAAAACTACCCCTACCCCTGCACCTTCTTTAGAGCTAGCCCCATCAAAGAACATCGTCCATAATATTGGTGAATCCATACAACACTCAACTTCATGCTCAATCATAGCAGACAACTTCTCAACTTCTTAGATAATTAACTTAGCTTTGAATGCATTCACACCCAAGTCTAAAAAACAAGTAGCATCTTTGTCAATTTCTTCTCCCAAAATATGACTGACCCTTGGCTCTCTATCTACTTTAATAGCCTTATCTCCTATGTGAAAATTTTCATAGGTTAGGTCACATTGAAGGCTACCTCCCATAGCAACACTTCATTTTATAGAGAGAAACATTCCATAATGTGGAGGAATATCAACTACAAGGACTAGCATGGTCAACTCTACCTTAGGGTATGCAGCTAGCTTAAATGGTAAAGCATTAATAGTACATATAACTAGGACTTCTCTAGCATCCATAACTCTACATCTGCCTTGCTTAGTATCTACTTTCAACCCTAGAGCTTCCATTACTTTCAAAGGCATGATGGTGTTAGAAGCTCTTGAATCTATCATGCAAATTTTTAGGGTTTTTTCCTTTTATATTCAGGCTGAGAAAGAATGGGTAAATATCTTCTATATATGCTACTGATGAATCATCCAAGAACATTTGGGGAATTCGAGATATAATACCACTATCTTCTACTACCCATGGGGTTTGTTGAATGGCATTTTTTCCTATGCTATTGTTATTATTTCCTATCCCTCCCAACCATGACAAGGCTTTTCTCTTATGCTCTTCAATTGTAAATAGTTTAGATAAGGGTACTTTAATAGTAATTTGTGACAACATGGATATCATGTCAATAGGATTAGATATAGTGGGTTTAACAATCATACATGGAGTAGGAACCTTTTGAATAGCAAGCACTATTATTTGCTTGATAGTATCAGATCCTTATCACCTTTTTTTGCACAATTTCTTTTTTTGTCTCATTTGTTTGGAATTTAACTTTCTTCTTGGGTTCTCACTTCTTGGTTTTGATGTCTTTAATCTTAATTGTCTCTACATTAGCCTTCTTGTCTTCATCTTTCATCTTATGTGTAACATCTTTTATAAATATACTAGAAGGCTTCCCAACATCATTGTTAACTATTTGGTTTCTCAAATTGTAATTACTATGTACTTGGGAGATCATCTCTGTAGTGATCCTATCAATTTCCTCTTTAGAAGGCATTCTCAAGTTCACATGACCAACTTCAGAAAATGTAGCACATACCTAATCTTCATCATACCCTTCATTATCTTAGAACACTTATTGATGACGTAATTAATAAGCAATTTTCTTATTTTCAAGATCACTTTTAGTTTCTTCCAAATTAGAATCCACACAATCATTACACATTCTCACCATGTTATAGCTTACATCATCATGGCTTTTTTCTTCTTCTTTCTCCTCATTTTGTGCACTATGATCTGAAACAAGTGACTTAGAAACTACACAATACTCTAAAGAGTGAGGCGACTGACAAATGATACACCATTGCACATCTTCATTCATATTAACAAAACCTTTTTGCAAAGGATTTGGTGTACCCTTGTCTTTTACATTCTGGGTTTGGTTAAGAATTGGCAATTCTACATTCTAGGTTGTCTATTGAAATTGTTGTTGTTCACTGGGGCCTTCTCACCAACATTTGGTTTATGCGTATTGAAAGTAGTTTGGTTCATCTTTTTTTAAAAATCCAACACTTGACCTATTATGGGTTCTTAGGCTTCTTTCTTGTAGGGGTTTTATCAACTTCCCTTTTGTTGTTGTTCTTGGGATTGAACAACTTTGGATCATCTCTCCTACCAAGCTTGCCAGATGCTTTCCTATTATTTTCAATATTCACTACAATCTTATAAGCATCCCTCAACTGGTAAGCCATCTTGCTGTCAAAAGCATTAAAATAGGTTTGTAAGACATACATCCTCATTCAACCTCATAACCTAGAACAATTTGTACATACCCTATTGGAATCTTACATTGAAATAAAATCTAGACTCATTAGGGTTCTTCTTGATGTTATTGAAATCATTCAATATAAACCCAACATTAGTATTATCTCCATATTGTTCTTTGAATAATTTCTCCAAATCACTCCATGAACTAATGTTGTCATTAGGTCATCTTCTGAACCAATCCCTTGCATCTTTAGTCATTGAATGAACAAATAACTTTATCACCACATCCTCATGTTCAACTTCAAAGTCATTTAGCATATCTATAAAAATTCTTAAGTGCTCTTCACTAGTAACAACATTATTTCTAGAGAACTTGACAACTTTATCTCTTAAATCAAAAGATATAGGATGTGGAACACTAGGAATACCCACAAATGACATTTGTCTATATTTTTCCATGTCGATGGGCTTCTTTTGAAAACCAACAATATTTGAGGTGCTTGCTACATTGGCTTGGATGAGAACAATACTTTGAGATTGTTGAGGTTTGACAACAAGGGCTTGAGTACTAATGGTGGATGATGAGGCAGGGGTAAATTGAGATATTCCCTGAGTTGAAATTATTGGTCCACAAGCTAGTACAAAAGTTGCAACTAGGGTAGACAAATTTGGCCATGAAGCTAATGCATAATTAGACTTTATGAACTGGATTTTTCTCCTAGTTTCTATGGCTTGGGCTTCATTCTCAACCTTCTCAAGTTCTTTTGTGAGATCTTCTTTCTCTTTCCTAGCCTTTTTTAGATCTAGATCTAATTTTGATATAGGGGGGTCTATAGATTTACTTGTTGCTACTTGAGGCTTATTTATCTAGATCACTATAGCTTTTCCTTTTCCTTTATCTATCTGCTTGATAGTAGGTTCTACCTAGTTATTCTAGACATGCTTATAGGGTTGAACTTGGGAAATAACGAGTTCTTATTTTTGTCTTTGGAGTTTTTCTTGCTCTTGAACTTTGGCTCTCAAGCTATCTACATCTCCAAAGACATTAGTGTGAATGATTGAAGTTTTTTCTTCTAACTTCTTGTTTTATTCTTTTAAGGTAGCCATCCTTCTAAGAAAATTATCTCTTTCAACAATGGCATCTAGTGTGGTTTGCTCTCTTTCCTTTTCTAGATGAGCATGTTTAGCTTCTTCCTTAGCAACCCATTTCTTCAAAACTCCTATCTCTGATCATTCTTCTTTAGGATCTGCAGAAGTGGCTTTTGAATCAGTAGGGTCATCCAGGTCTATAAGATTAGTTTCCATGTATAGGACTACTCTGGGATTAAAAGGATCTCCAAATGAACTCCTAAGTCCTAGCCTATGATTCATCTCATCTATCAAATCTGGCCTAGGAGATACATCCCTTACTAGTGACATATTCTTGTCTTGATATGTTCTTTCATTTGATAATGGGGTACTAAATATTCCTCCTAAAAGTCTTGTGGTTTCTGATTTAGAGCTGAGTGAAGAGGACTCTCTCCCTATCACTGGTTGGTATTGAGAATTAATTGATACACTACCTCTTGGTTTCCAAGTGGGGTTTATTTTTTCCTTTTTCTTATTTGGTTTCTTCCTACCACCTTGAGGTAAATTAGTATACATTGGTACATCATGATTGGCTCTTGTGTAAGCTCTTGTGTTTTTTCTCTTGTCAATCATATCTACTATTTATCAAATAAGCACAAGCTTCAAAACCTTGACTGATTTGCCACCCTATTCTAGGGAAAATACAACAATTAAAATTACTCCCAAATTTAATTAAATGACACAAGACAATATAGAAATATTTGACATATAGATGAACCAATCACTAAGATCATAAGACTGCAACTCTTTCTTAACAGATAAGACACTTGGAAGGGTTGTATAAGTCAGTGTACATCTGTGGCATTTGATTTTATTTTTCCTTTTTAAATTCTCAAAGTTTTTTGCTAAAGATGTCCACTATAACCATGAGCCATACCAAACAATCTAACAAACACATACCCAACAAGACCAAAGACATTGCAGTACTTCTTACACATGTGTTGGACAACTCCCCAGTAGACTCGCCATCTTGTTCATTTTTTTCAACTATTGAACAACAAATGATCAATACCAAAGCAATAATGCTCACAAATCTAGGGATTAGCTAATTCCCATTAACAATTGTGTGTGCATACCATTTGGGTCCAACTTTAACAAAACCAAGATTGATTTACTACTCTTTAGGCTCTGCAGAACCAAGGTGGGTATACCTAAGGGATGATTCAAAATGAATGTTGTTGTATGAGAATTTTATTAGCTTCATTATGATTCTCATCTTCTATCTCTGATATATACTTGGTGCTTATTCATGGTCTACCTATCTGTAGACTGGATTAATTAGATCAGTGCCTATTCCATTGGGATTCAGAGTCTACTCCAATTTATAGATCTGATTTGTTGTATTGCAACAAACATTATCAATGATTCTTATTGGAATTCATTTTTATAGACATCCTTTCTATTACCATAGCAATCCCATCAAATTCACTAAAGCATTTACTTAATTCATTAAATTAATAGCAATAATGAATTGACATACAACCTAAGTGAATTGCATTCAAGTGGACAAGCTTTACTCACACAATATCAAAATAACTAGGTAATAAAAAAGAAGACAAAATTCAACAAGAAAAGATATGGGGATAGTTCAATTTTATATTAATCTCCTTTTGAAGATTTGTGTACAATTGTAATAAAACTCTGAATGATTCTAGACAAGACATTAGATCCCTATAATGTCAATATATTCCAAGTATTTGCAAAGAGAATACATCATAAATTTTCAATACTTTTAATTGGACTGAACCCTACTCAATAAAAACTAAAAATGTATTAGAAATTAGACCCCTCTCTAGCCTTGGAAACTCACTTAAATAGAGTGAGATGCAACAAGCTTCAAGCATTAAGAATTGATAGTGTCCTTTTACAAAAGATATTTACATTTTTCTTAACAAGAAAAGAAAAAATTTTGTGTAACAGAAAGGTAATACATCATATTATTCTTTTGGTAGGTCCCACTTCTGTTACATTTTCTCGTGCTACTAATTTTTTGATTGGTTGCTATTCTGAATCTTTGGTATATGCACCTGCTAGACTGGCTAATAATGAAGTTTTTCTGGGAATTGTAAATCAATCAAAACTGAAGGGTTTTCACTATTTTCATCATGGATTAAAAAAATTACTTTTACTTTTCTTTCTTCCTTAGTCATGTCAACATCTTGGACCTCTGGACCTACAATTGAAATTGATTGCTTTCTTTTATTTTCTTCTTCCCTTTGGTCTTATGCAATTGTATCAATGATCTTTACTTAATCTACCTATGCCTCATCATTATCAGTTTCAACTTCTTTAAACTGTTCATCAGAAGCAATATCTACCATCCACTTGTCAAAAAGTGTATCATCTGGCCAATTGAAGTGCAATATATCATGTTGCTTCTTAAGCACATACTTAGCTTCCTTGTAAATATTAACAAAATCTTGTTTTAAAGAATCAAAGAATATCTGGACCTTCCCTAATTCCTTTGTTTTGGTGGCCCACCATGCATGCCCTTTTTAATTGATGACTTTATTCATTCACAAAAAAAATAGTTCATCCAATTCCTTGGCCCATTCATCTTTATTCTTTAGTTTATTTTTTCTATCTAAAGCACGAGGCAATAAATCAAAATTTTCACTTTTATACTTTCTCATTTAAGTAGCAACTCTCAACTATAATGCAACTCTTTTGTCATCAAGATCTAAGAGATCATTGGGAACATCAAATGTTTTTGCAATATGGTCATGGGAAGACCTTATGACAGAGTAACACAAACAAGTATTTTTTTTCTTCTTTTACCCCACTTATTAACAATGGGTTTTAAAGTCTCTTCACTGGCCTTTATTTCTCCCCATATGATTACAACCCTAGCTAATTTCTCATAGAACACTAGCCATTCAATTTTTTCTACTAGATACATGAGAGCCTTTCTTAATATTGTATATTCAACTCTACATGCAATGCTCATAGTTTGCTCTTTTCTTCCTCAAAATCTTCTACTATATAGTACTATGGCCTTTGTGGTGTCTCTGGTATTTCAATGAGAGGAGTGGATTTAAAAGGTTCCACTGGAGGGTGAGGATATGTGATTTTTGTCCTAGAAGACCTCCCCATTACCTTAGTTTCAAGTTCAATTCTTTTATGAACTTCAGTATTATATGCCTCCAGAACTTTCTCATACTTGGCTTGCAATTCTAATCTCTTATTCTCACCTTTCTCTGTAGTAGCCAAAGTTAATTAAGATGTCTTAGCACTTAAATGTGCCACCTTTACAATAGTTGTATCCTCTACTATTTTTATAATCAAATTTCCAATCAACCTAGTATTATCTAATTGCAGAGACATTGTTCTAGATATTTTTCTGATGGACTAGATAACCAAAGTAGCTTGGTCTATACTAAACTTAGTACTTGAGATCTCCTTTTTATCTTGGTCCAATATCTCTAATTTATTGGAAATAGAATTAAAAATTATAGCATATTCTATATCTCGATTGGGAAGCAATAAAACACTTGATGCTCTTACCATTTCTCTCCCTTCCTAAAGGGTCAGGCTTTGAAATTCCTTCATCATTTCCTCTCTTATTTGTGTCTAGATGGATGCATCTTCAATCTCTGAATGCTCAACCTTCAATTTATTGCATCTTTCCCCATATTTTCCTATGTTTGTCCTCCATGCAAATTGATGGAAGGCTCTAGAATTAACAAAACTGTCATCTGAGATGACTAACCTACTCCATCATAGGTTCCAGTTCCTTTCCTTTGAAATCTACCACTATCAACTCAAGGCTTGGCATACGGGGCTCTTGGTGGGTTCCCTCGTCAAATTCTACTTGGGTGATAAAAATTCCCCCTTGGGACCCCTGTTGTTCAATCTATTCTTCAAAAAATTGTTCCTCTCCAATCTGCAAAGAGGATCATGTAGGTGAATATTTCTCAATGTAAGGACCCTATTTTTTCATTAATTTTTTCCTCTTACGAGAGGACTCTTTAGGTCTTTCTTCTAGGACAACACTAGTGGATGCTATTATTTGTTTGCCCTTATCCATAGTGGCCTTTTTATTTTGAATTATATTATAGCCAGGCCTTTTTTTGACAATCAATTGTCTTGACTGTAGATTGGGAGTGAATCCCAATCTCCTCATTACCTCCTTAGCCTTGCCTAGATAAGTATTAACAAAAAAATGTTTTTTTTTTTCATTCATAACTTCCATTGTTTCAAGTAAAGTAATCATGAGTTTATTTATCCTATCTGCCTCTATGATGGCATTACCTAGAGGACTATAATTTTCATCAAAACAATGAATAAAATACAAAACCCTTGAGAATGCTCTTCATTTTCTTTCTTGGTTTACTTTTCTTGCAAGGAGAACTCATTTATTATTATGTCTTCAAGAAAATATGACTCATGATCAATTTTTCCAAGCTTGACTCTATGCTTAAAGGCCAGGTTATAGAATCCATTAGTGTCACAAAAATGGGGATGAGAGATAGCCATGTTGTACTAATCTAGTATTTTATATAGAGAAAGCCAACCCCCTTTTGTGATTACAAATTGGTGGGCTGCAATGCAAGTTGGGAATATTGACCCTCTTTGCCTTTTCAACAAATAAGTTTCCTCCAATCCTCCTAGCTACCACAAAAATTTAGCTTACCCTACCTTCAATGGCACCTGGTAAGGTAATATATGAGGAGTACCTCTGAAACCATAAATCCTAAAGACAATTGAAACTAGGTATGGGATGATGTCTCCCCAATTATGTGACACTTTAAAACGAATAGGATTATCCATGGGCCTAATAAGACTTACCAATGCCTTAGGCACTCTAGGATTGTCAAGGAATATTTAGAATTTCAAAAAGCTTTGCACCCAATTAAATTTAACAGGAACACAAGACTTAGGGATTGATAGGTTTTTTTTTCAAAAAGGTTTTTGAAAAAATGCAAAGGTAGAAAACCAAAACCGTAGTAGGAAAGGCATAAAATTAAATCTAATTTTTAGCCAGGACTATACAAAATTTATTTTGTAAAAAATAAGACCAACAAGATCTACATATTTATTTTTAACTGAGTAATAGTGCATATATTCAATATTAACCAAGTTATTGTGTTAACCGGGTGATTCAGTAGTAATCAAGTTATAGTAGTATTTCAGTTTCATTAGAGTTTGATTTTGATTGTTATTGACATCTAAGGGATCTAGGATTTATTTTTGTGGCCATTGCTTCATCCCTCCCATCTTAGTTACTCCTCTTATATTTCCAACAATTGATATTAGAACTTTTGGTGCTTGCAAAGAAGGTTTCAAGGACCTAAGCTAAAGATCAAGATGTCTTACAAAAGGGAGATCCCTAAGCTAAATAGAGATAACTTCAAGCCATGGCAAGAACCCATAAGATTGCATTTGGAAACCATTGGAGATTCAAGCCTAAAGTACCTAGACACTAAGTATGTGGCATCAACTAGAACTATGACTTGTTGAGTTGTCATTTTGCACGATGCTTAATGACAAGAATCCTTTCAAACTCCTCTCTTGAAAAGTCAATCTTGGGGATCAACTCCAAGGTTCTCGATGATCTTGCAACCTACTAGAATCTGCTTAGTTGAAGATAAATGTGAATTTTTATGAGGAGACCTTTCTTGATTCTGATAACTTCAAATAAGATGTAAAATTTGTCCATTGCTTCAAAAGAATAAAACACAAAAAGAACTATATGTTTTTGTATTTTCTATTTTATGATGAATGCAATATAATAATGCAACTATATGAATTTCTAATTTAACCAAGGGGTTAGTAAAGAAAATAATGTAAATAAGGTGACAAGAAATTTAAGCAAATAACATGTAAGTAAAATCCTAATGGACATAAGCCACAAAAACAACATGTCTTCGAGTTAAGTTTTTGAAGAAATCAGTTGGTAACCAATGAAAATAGGAGAAAAACTTCCTTAATTCTAGTAATGCAATCATCGATGGGAATTCAGTAACCATAAGATGCTTCACTTTTCATGAAATCACAAGTCCATAGAAAGTACACTCATGCAAGACAAAAAGTTATGTAGGAACAAAATGGGTGATATCTTCTCGAACTAGATATGTCAATAGAATTCATAAAACCATAGCAAACACCAGAATTAAAAGATCACACAACCAAAAATAATCACAATAAAACTATTGGTTCAATCACATTCCATGAAAATGCATTCACACAACATAACACACTTAGGCAAGAATCACTACACTCCAAATGCGAGCACCAAAAGCATATATTATTGAAAAAATAATTGTGGCCCTGATTACATATTACAATCCTTTATTTATCAAAAATCATCTCCTTAGTTTTTGCTAAGAGTGAGAGATATCTTTATGCAATCATATGCTTTTAAACTAATAAAACAAATATATTTATGTACAAACTAACTCTCTAACTAGTGCTTAATAAGACTCCATCATTTTTTATATCATTAATTGATGCATGAGCCTTTACATGTCTTAAAACAAAGAAAGCATGATAAAATAAGAAGAAGAGAGCCATCAATTGATGTAAGAGTGTCTGGAAGTGTCAAAAATAGAAGCTCCACCTTTAATAGGTGTCTGTCAAAGTTAAACTATTGTTAGAATGTGTTTTTGATGCATGGAAAGCTCTAATTTTAGAACTGGTAGTTAACTGTTGGTGCACCTCCAACTTCTTCAAAATATTCCAAAATACTTTTCAAAAAGCACACTTGCACACCTTGCGTATCAGTGTACCTCAGAGGCCAAAAAATGCAAAAATTTCACCAAGTATCAAACTTGAAATTTTAGCTTCAGGGTTTTATTCCCCTTTATCCAAAAGCTATGTCTAGATATTTTCCATTGAATTTATCTATTATCTCAGTGACCTGAGTTGCATCTAGTAAATCTAAGGCATTATATTTATCCTTTACTTTCTGCTTGTAGTTATCCACTTCTATATGGGTTTCTGCAAAATCCCCAAGTTTTGTATCAAGCTCTAAAAAATCTTCTTTTGTTTTGAAAACCTATTGGATATCCTCATCATTAGAAATTTTATCAAAAATCTTCCAAAACATCTAAACTACTACCTCTATAGGTATTAATTTTTCTCATGCATCATCCTCAAAAATATCTAGACATGCATCACTATAATGTCTCTTGGCTTCCAAAATTTTCTCTTGGGCTTGGTCCTTGAGCTTGTGAATCTCTGTGTGTAATATTTTCATTACTTTATTACTATCTACAATCTTCTCTATCCAATCATCTATCTTATCTAATTCCTTAGCCATGTATATATCCATTAGCATTCGGTACCTTTGGCCTTTAATTATTTGTAATGCCTACAAATTTTTCCCCTAGGCATGCACTTAATCCATTAAACCAAAATCTTGATTCAAAATTGCTCCTAACTTGTCCAAATTATCCTTCATGACATTTAATAACTTTGAATTCCCTTGAATGATCAAAATTTATTTCTCTCCATTGCTGATAGGTATTCAAAAATGGGTTTAACTGCACTGCACCTCTATCCCTTCTCTAAATTACTACTTTTAGAGTTTCTTTGGGGTTAGTGAGATCCAAGGGGCCAACAACTTCACTCAAATATCCCTTAAGGATTTCATTCTATCACTGAAGTGTTATCAATTCTACCACATCCTGTTCCAAGCTTCTAAACACCTCCTTCATCCCTTTTGTTACCATTAGCTTTGTAGTTTCCCATGTTGGCTTCCCAAGCATGACCTCCTAGATCTGATAATCCCCAAGAGTTAGTTCTTCAACATTTGATTATAGAGGAGGAATAACTACATGAGCAAACAATTCCTAGCTATAATCACTCATGATGAAGGCTAATGCTCTTGCATCCTTTGGAGGTGAATCATGCTTCCTTAACACTTCTATCAATTCCATCCTATCCTCCTCTTTAGTAGTGAACTCTTGCTTCTTATTTCTCATTACTTCTTTTCCAAGCCATCTTGGAATATGCTATATTAGGGATTTTCCTTTAGAGGATGAAGGATTTTTTTTTGTAATGCCTTTCCCCTTATCACTCCTTTCTAGAGTCTTCTCCTTCTGTGAGGGATCCACACTGGGAGTCTCTATTTCTGTAGTGTCCACTGTCATCACCTCTATGTCTTGAGAAGTTTTTTGTGGTTGTTCACTTTCTTGTCCTTCATTTGACACTTTCTCAGTGGAGATTTTTTGTGGCTCTTCTTGATGTTCTACCTAAAAATTTTTAATTTCTATACCTGGAGGAAGAGGGGTAGTTGATCCCTTGTCTATACAAAATGTGACTTGCAGCTGAGATTTTGAAACTATCTTAGGTCCTTATGATTCAAGGGGCATCTAAGTCCAATCCTCCTATTGAGATTGATTGGTTGGCATGTCTATGATCTTGTCTGTGACCAACTCAGTACCCATAGGCATAAAGTCAAAATCTAACATCTTAGAGACATCAGTGCCCTCCACAACCTGCTCATCTATCCATTGTTGCATTTCATCTTCTAATGTAGTGGTTTGCATGGGTTCATCAAGGATAGATGGCAGTGTGATCATGGAACTTCTCCTTCATTCCTATTCTATGGCTCTAGCTAGCTAAGTCCTCTAACTCAAAGGTAGATCATCCTCTTCATCCTCATCACCCTCTTCTTCTACCTCTTCCAGAATGGGTTCGAGGATAGATGGAAAAGGAATCACTTTCTTAATCACCTTTTGTCTCCTCTTCACCAAAGTCTTAATCTTCCTTCTTTTGGGTGTTGAGGGGGAGGCTTGCTCTATCTATTAAGGTGGTGAAACCTCTTGTATTTTTGTTTCTATTGTAGGCGGCACTTGGACAACTGGCAGAATTTGGGGATAACCTTGGGTTTGTGTAGCCTCTACATTTTTTGGCCCTTCTATTTTTTCCTCTCCTTGTTGTGGAGGTTCCAAAATTTCTCCCTCTTTAGGTTTATCTTGTTAAGGAGAATTCCTCTTCCTCTTACCCTTTCCTTTCCCCTTTTGAGCTTGATAATAACCAATTGGTCTATCAAGTTGGTGCACTATCTCTAGCCTTACTAGTGATTGAGCTATAAATGTAGGGATGATGACCCTTATTCCTCCACTTTTGGCTAGATAGGCTTTTGCATGAAAGATCACTATCTCCAAGATTGGATCAAGTTTGAAAGGTTTCTTAATCCAATCCTACATCAATTTGATGACATGCCTCACCCTATGTTTAATATCTAAGTTTTCTTCTTTGTCAACCTCTACATTCATAATAGGTCATTCACCAATTTTGTCCATGTTGAACAAAGGATCAAACAACTCCTATGTGTCCTATTGCAATGTCTTCAATGAAATATTTATTTTCAAGGCCTTCTCTACCAAATACAAAGTCATCCTACAATAATCCCTAATACAGACATCGTAGTCATTTTTTGAATTCATCCAATGATCTTCAATGGCTTCCTCATGTTGAAATGTTTTTCTTGCCAAGTACTGCTCTCTCCCAATATTGTCAAAATATGGCCAAGGAAAATTATACTCTTATAATGGATACTAATCCCATTCACATTCAAAAGAGGGAATATCTTGCCTTTGATCTACCTAAAAAGGCCCTATAGTCATAGGCTAGGTCCAACATATCTTATGTTGCTTTCTAACTATGTCATAGGTAGACAAGAGTTGTTAGGAAATCTCTAAGAGAATGAGTCTATCACTAGGATATCCAGGGAGCTTCTTAGGGTTAATAGTTGTACCTTCTACCCTTAAATATGTGAATGTATAGAACTGGATGTAATAACCTCCAACCATCAATATTTGTGTAGCTTCCTCCTCTTAAATTCTCTTCTCATAATCCCATTTTATGAATCAAATTATTGCAAAGATGAGAGCATCATTTACAATTTTGTATTCTTTTCTTTTCTCTAAAAGCCTCTTTATTACGAATTGAGGGTACATGATATATGGCCACATGTTTGCATCCTGCATGTTGCCCCTCTTACAAAGCCATGGATAGTTTGTGGCTCTCGAGGCTAACAAGTACACCAAGTATGATGTCATGTAGAATTTTCTATTGTTCTTTGCTACCACCAACTACTCACACAAATTTTGGCTGAGAGTAGAAGCCCAATCCAGTGGCATCTTCACTTTCTTTATCATTTCAATAAAATGCACCATGAAGATGTTCAAGTGTCCTATTGCCAACAAACACATTACTCTACTCAAGAGTATGGTTGAGTATCTAATATCCTCCTTCATGTATCCCCTTGTTATGTCCACTTTGCTAATTTTCTTTCCCAGAGGAGTCTTCTCTATGAGGTATGATGATTAAATGATTTCAAAAGCCTTGTCAACATGTTCTCGATACCATCTTTCTAATTGCTCATAGGTTAACCTAATAAATTGATCTACCCTCAAGAGATGGAACACTTTTTCAATGTTCTTAGGTCAAAGATTTAGAACAATCTCTCTTGTTATGCTTTTGGCAACCCTCTCCTCAGGAATAAAATCCTTAGCAAGTGTCATGATCAGCTCTAAAGACTACGTCGGCACCAGTTGTGATGTTGCATTGATGAGCCTAGACTAGATTAGTGTGGAGATCATTTGAGACTTCTTAGTTGGTTTGTTGCATATCTTCAAGAATTCTCCCAAATCTGTGTGTCCCAAATTAGTATCTCAAATTTTTGAGTTGTCATCTTGAAAGCATGATTTTTTTGGAATGCCCTAGAACTTGAACACTACTAGTTTTGGTTCCATTTTCTTACCAAGGGAGGATGAGGAAGATGCCAAAGATGTCCATTAGTCCATTAGTTTGGAATTGAAGAAAATTTTATTAATATCACCCTAATTACTGACACGAACAAGAAACCTAGAAGTTAGATGCTTCAAAAAACATTAAAAAATCCAATTAACCCTTAGAAAGCCAAATGGTGCACCTGGTGCCCCTGATAGGTGCACCTAGTGTGCCCATTTTCAAAAAAAAATCCAATTATAAGGTGTGCATCAACACACCTCATGGGGTGCTCTAATTCACACCTCATAATTACGTAGGCATTTTCTATTTAAGGGTGCAGAGTAGTGCACCTCACTAAGCATACTACTGTGCACCCTAATTCCTTTTAGGCTTTGTTTGTTTTTTTTTTTTTTCTTTGCAATGTTTTAAAAAGTGAACATGGTGTGCATTAGCACAACTAGGGAGGTATGCTAATGCACACCATTTTCCCTAGTGTTTGTCTCTTTACACAGGTGGAGTGCAAAGGAGCCACACTTGACAGGGTGCATAGTTGTGATTGGAAAGCTCAATGGATGTAAAAGTGAAATAAGGTGGTGAGGAAAAGGGGGTGGTGGATTATATAGACCCAACTAACCTTTGGAGCTATGTAGGTGCACAACTACACAACTGCATATCCACAAAGGTGGCATGCCACTCTTCACCCATTATTGGCACACTAGCACACCAGATGAGGTGTGTTGGTGTGCCTTTTAATTTTGCAAAAGACTTGTCTTCCAAGAATTTTGATTTTTTGACAACTAGGTTTCTCATTCTAGACCTAGACAATAACTAAGACACTAGATAAGGCCTCAAAAGGACTTAGACCCTAGAGTAGGGATTTTAAAAGCTCAAAAAAGTAGGGGGGTCCCCATTTTGATATGAAATGGGGTGTGCATTGTGGAACCACAACATGACTATTGAAGAAATTACAAAAAAGAAGAATCATAACATCATGATGATTAATATTGCTTTGACTCTCAACTACGTTGAATTTGATGAAGTCAAAGGCTATAGTACTACTTATGAGATGTGGATTAAGCTGAAGGCCATCTATGGAGGAGATGATAATGTAATAAGAGCTAAGGAAAAACTCTTAAAGGTCAATTAGGCCAAATGAAGATGAAAGAAGATGGAATTTTCTACATTATTTTTAAGGATGAATTAGATGATGAGAATGATAAGATGGACCTTATCTCACATATTAGTAAGAATAATACATGGATTATTGATAGTGTTTATTCTAACCATATAATTGGTGAGAAATCTAAATTTGAGAACTTGGTACACTATGTTGGTGGAAGTGTTAGATTTGGAAATGATGAACCATGTTATGTGAAAGGTAAAGGCTTTATTTCACTAACCAATGATCTTAGATGTGATAATGTTTATTGGGTTGAAGGAATGAAACATAATCTACTTAGTATGGCTCAATTGAATAACATTGGATTTGTTGGTGTTCTAAAATGTTACCCACTTCCAATTATCCTAATGAGAACAAAACGCATCTAGGGGCAGCTAACTCCCATTATCAACACATCCATTCAAACACCAGGCCAACTATAAGGCTATACTCCTTCTGCACTTCAGGCTCTGCAAAACCTAGGTGGGTGAACCTATAGATTCCTTATATGGTACCAGTTGTCAAAGCATACACTGAATCTATTATGAAGTAGATAAAACCCTTATTTCTCCTAATAACTCATGAAATAACATAAATCTACAGTAGCTAAATGTAGATCTAGGAACCTCATAAGTTGAGTGAGGGCATTCTATTATAGCTCTTCAACATGAAAGGGAAAAATGTTGATTATTGATGTTGATGTTCAACAAATCCTCAAACATGCGGCAAAACCTAATGATCCTATCTCTGATCAGTGCCTAATCCATTGGGTAATTCCATGAATTGAAAACATACATCTGTGACATGAGGACATATTCTGTATACCCAAACATCAGATCTATCTAATCACCTTGTGAGTCAGACATCAATGTTCATTCAGATCTCATTCTTACAAAAAATCCTTCTCAAGTAACCAGCAACTTTGTTAAACATATCAAGCATTTACTTGGCCCTTAGGTCCAACAACAAAATACATCAAACATACAACCTGAAAGGGATGCAAATGAGTCTCAGATCTTTGTTCCAAAACCACATAAGACTTGCAGATTGTTGAGACAGGAGACAAGACACAGAATGAAGCTAGTAAAACTATTGGTCATATGTATTCATTTTCTTTGAAAATATACATTCAGGTGCATGAAATTAAAACATGAAACAATCTAACATCTCAAAACTATCTCTATTATCTTTACACTGCTATTCACATGAGAGTTCTGCTGAAGAAAATTGGTGTCACGGTCATGGAAACATGTCAAAATACTGGAACCTATGGTCTCATAGTGAAAAAATTGGAATCCCTAATGGTATCACAACAAATGAACTTTTTCTTCCCAGAAACTGGAACCGTCTAAATGACAGGAAGAAAGAATGATATAGAAGAGAAAGAATTTTCGGATTTGATCTTTACTTGACAAGTGTCCACTTGAAATTCAATCTTCTGGCAACTAAAAACTTCATCCTTCCTTCTCCATCTTGATCTGATTTTGTTTCATCATTTTTTTTGCAATCGATTTGCAAATGTTTGTTTCTAAATGATGAAAACTTGCTGAGTCACCAAAATATTTGATTTACCCACTAAAGTGCTGGTAAAATTTTGGTTTTTACTGAATGAATCCACTCAAATTTTGACCCATAATAAATTTCAACTATTTTTTATGTATATCTAGGTCATTTACATGCTAGAAATAAATTTTGAACTCTGATACCTCAAAACGGTTACAATCTGGAAACCTAGGACAAAACCTCCTATAGCTCAAACATACTGATACCTATGCAAAAACTGACTCCAGAATATGAAAGTTCGTCTTCTCCCAATTTTGGCCTCTTGAAAACCTCCTGAAAGTCATTTTGAAAATGACTCCTCTGCTAGAAACTCATGTCTGCACATTTGATTTTTTTAATGGTGCTAAAAATTGGGAAGGCAATTTTGAGCGCCAACAGTGGCTCTGTCTGGGGATGCATGTCCCTTGTGGGCATGGCAAGGATTCAGATCTCTGGAGGAAGCATACCATTCCCAAAAACTTCAAAACTCTCTCGAACAGCTTTATTGAAAATAGGAAAACTACTCTTAACTATGTATAAGAGATGGCCCCAGGCCACTGAAAAGTTTTAGAACTTTTTACCTCTATCATATACCTTATTTTCATTCACATTCTCCTAAGGCAAACTAAAACTCTCATCCTTATTTGTTTCACCAATCAGATTAGCATTTTGAAGCAAAACACTCAGCCAAATTGAATTCACACTTTCATTCTCATAATGCATACATATATTAGAATTACCCTTTACTTCATGCTCATTATGAGAGAACAAATCAGAATGCTCATAATGATACAAACTAGTTTTAGAATCAAAATCCAACAATGATTCATGCACGCTGATCCGAAACAAAAAGACTTCATATTCTATATCATTCACCAAGTTGCATGTATTAAAGGCTTGCAACTCACTTTGTGCCTCTGTAAATGAAGAGTATGTGAAATCTGATCATTGCCTACTTGCAACCATGTTACTCATCGAATCAAATTTATCCTTTGCTGAAAGCTCTTCACATTCAAACAACTGATTAGTCACCACAATTGAAAACTCATTCTAATAGTATTGATCCAAACTATGTTGATCACTATCATCTTCTTCATCAAATTGAAAGTTATAATACACCTTGAACTTATCTTCACAAGACTTATCAGTGCATGAAGAAAATCTATAACCGGATTGACAACACTCACTATTTTCCACTTCACCATATGAAACATCAAAATAATGTTCAACAAGATCAACATGAAAAGAATTTGAAACAGCATTAAAATTTCCTTCATTAACATTCCCTATATCCAGCAAATCGTCATGTGCAAAAATATTTGAGGTTCTGTTATATACACCTCCAAAGTCCAATAAAGATTGTTCGGATTCTACCTCTTTTTCCACATCAAACTTTGGGGAATTGATTTGACTGAATGAGAAAGTATTATGAGAGAACACATGAAGATCCCTAGAGATACTTACTTGTTTTTCAAACTCATGAGCCAATAATTCTGAGATTTCATCGGAGCTCAAGAAGATTGCCTCACAAATCTTCTCTCGGCTGTGGTTATCATCTAGACAAGATGAAGAACTTACAACAAGAAGATCATTAGTGTAACAATCTAGACAATCAGAATTATTACAACATTCTTTCTTATCATGGCAATCACTAGATCTACTGTTGTTACAAATTTCTTCAACTTCGTATGTACTGTAACAAAATTTATCTTCTCTTTTATATCCATCCTTTTCATGCTGATTGCTATTTCATGATTCATTAACATTTGAATTCAACTCTTCACAATCAGAAGATAGATTATCTTTCTCTACAGACTCATTGTATTCATTACTACCTTTGCTTTCAGCACACTCATTATCATTAGGAGATATTTTATGAGATCTATAATCACTGCTTTTCGTCTCCTGAATGAATCTTTCAATTTGTAAAAACCTTTGTAACCTTATAGGTGCTGGCCAATTGACTGAATCGGGTACTAGAACATCAAGAAAAAAACCAGGTAGGGAAGATTCCTCAGGTCTACAATGAAAAGGCATCTTACTGATTACTGATTTAAGCCTTAAATAACATTGTTTGACACTTAGACCTTGAGTACTGCCTACTTTAGTTCTTATAATATTGACAATCCTTTTGTAGACCAATCTATTCAACATAACAATGTTATTATTCACAATTTTCAAACTCTCAGAATTTGGTGAACTAATCTCAGATCTGAGGTCTGACTCCATTATAAAAAAAAATTTCTACCTCTTCTTTCTAGTGCTGAAAATCACTGAATAGAGGCAACTTTTTTAAACACTTGACTTCCATGAAAAGAAGCATCAAAATCAAAATACCTCCAGTGTTGATGCTGAACTTCGATCTACTGATTTGGCATAGGTGCAAGACTGAATTTCTTTACACCACTAATCAAACTTTGTAGAGTCACCACCTCTTTGCAAGAGGAAAATAATAATCACTGCTGTGATTCATTTTTTACATTTCAATTATTTATAACAGCAGATTGCAAACAGCACTTAAAAACTTATCAAGAATTTAAAACTTCTTTTCCAAGATCTATCAACAGTCTCAGATCTGCCTATACAACTGAAAGTCCTTCAAAATTTAGTAATGAAATCAACTAAGAACAATTGGTACAGAGATTTGAGAGTTGCCACTCAACTTGGTGAGAAATAAAACATAATTTGTCACTTGACAAATCTAAACTAGATCTTCAATGTAGGAAAAACTTGCAGATCACTAACATCTTGAAAAGAAAATATACTTTATAAATGAATTCTTGACTCTCAAACTTTCTCAACAGTATTTGCAAAAATTGAATTGATTGAAGATAGACCTATGACAGTCATAGAACACAATTTTCATCCAGTTTCAACATACTGCTGATAATGAATAAAGCTTAACTGGGGAACATGAAACTTCAGCAAGGAAAAGGAACACATCTTGCTATTGATATGCTATATCCACTCTGTTTCACATCAAAGGCTCTTGTTCTTTCAACAAAATGGATTGCCATCTTATTTCCCCAGCAGAGTCACCATTTTGTTGGTGTTTGAAAATGTTACCCACTTCCAATTATCCTGATGAGAACAAAATGCATCCAAGGGTAGCTAACTCCCATTATCAACACATCCATTCAGACACCAGGCCAACTATAAGGCTATACTCCTTCTGCACTTCAGGCTCTGCAAAACCTAGGCAGGTGAACCTATAGATTCCTTATATGGTACCAATTGTCAAAGCATACACTGAATCTATTATGAAGTAGATAAAACCCTTATTTCTCCTAATAACTCATGAAATAACATAAATCTACAGTAGCTAAATGCAGATCTAGGAACCTCATAAGCTGAGTGAGGGCATTCTATTATAGCTCTTCAACATGAAAGGGAAAAACATTGATTATTGATGTTGATGTTCAACAAATCCTCAAACATGTAGCAAAACCTAATGATCCTATCTCTAATCAGTGCCTAATCCATTGGGCAATTCCATGAATTGAAAACATACATCTGTGACATCAGGACATATTCTGTATACCCAAACATCAGATCTATCTAATCACCTTGTGATTCAGACATCAATGTTCATTCAGATCTCATTCTTACAAAAAATCCTTCTCAAGTAACTAGCAACTTTGTTAAACATATCAAGCATTTACTTGGCCCTTAGGTCCAACAGCAAAATACATCAAACATACAACCTAAAAGGGATGCAAATGAGTCTCAAATCTTTGTTCCAAAACCACATAAGACTTGCAGATTGCTGAGACAGGAGACAAGACATAGAATGAAGCCAGTAAAACTATTGCTCATATGTATTCATTTTCTTTGAAAATATACATTCAGGTGCATGAAATTAAAACATGAAACAACCTAACATCTCAAAACTATTTCTATTATCTTTACACTGCTGTTCACATGAGAGTTTTGTTGAAGAAAATTGGTGTCACAGTCATGGAAACATGTCAAAATACTGGAACCTATGGTCTCACAGTGCAAAAATTGGAATCCCTAACGGTATTACAGCAAATGAACTTTTTCTTCCCAGAAATTGGAACCCTCTAAATGACAGGAAGAAAGAATGATATAGAAGAGAAAGAATTTCTAGATCTGATCTTTACTTGACAAGTGTCCACTTGAAATTCAATCTTCTGGAAACTGAAAACTTAATCCTTCCTTCTCCATCTTGATCTGATTTTGTTTCATCATTTTTTTTTGCAACCGATTTGCAAATGTCTATTTCTAAATGATGAAAACTTGCTGAGTCACCAAAATATCTGATTTACCCACTAAAATGCTGGTGAAATTTTGGTTTTTACTGAATGAATCCGCTCAAATTTTGACCCATACTACATTTCAACTATTTTTTATGTATATCCAGGTCATTTACATGCTAGAAATCAATTTTGAACTCTGATACCTGAAAACGGTTACAATCTGGAAACTTGGGACAAAACCTCCTATAGCTCAAACATACTAATACCTGTGCAAAAACTAACTTCGGAATTAGAAAGTTCGTCTTCTCTCAATTTTGGCAATATATAACATCACCTATCTGGCCTCTCGAAAACCTCCTAAAAGTCATTTTGAAAATGACTCCTCTTCTAGAAACTCATGTCTACACATTTGATTTTTTCAATGGTGCTAAAAATTGGGAAGGCAATTTTGAGCGCCAACAGGATTCAAGGTAGAATTCATGAATGGAAAGGCCAATCTACTAGATAGGAAAGGAAATATGGTTGGGACTAGCAAGAAAACAAAAATTAATCTATTCTACCTAGATCTAAATGAAAGTTCATATTTCATAGCTCAAGTAGAGGAAAGTTGGTTATGGCATAAAAGGTTATGCCATGTGAATTTTGATAACCTAGTCAACATAAGAAGAAAAAAAAGAGTGAGGAGCATTCCAAGTCTCAAGAAACCTGACATGGGAATGTGCAAGAATTGTTTAATTGGAAAGATGGGAAAGAAAAGTTTTAAAAGAGAAAACTATCATTCTGAAGAAGTGTTGGAGCTGGTTCATACATACATTTGTGGACCTGTTGGCACAAAAAGCTAGTGTGGAGATAAGTACTTCATTTTATTTTTTGATAATTATTCTAGAATGATGACGGTTATGTACCTAAAAGATAAATCAGAAGCTTTTCAAAAGTTCAAGTGGTATTTGGCTAGAGTGAAGAAAGAAACATGAAATAAACTAAACTATTTAAGATCAGATATAAAAGGAGAATTCATTTCTAATGAATTCAATAAATTATGCAATGAAAGAGGAATCAAAAGGAAAGTGTCTGCACCTGGTACACCTTAGTAGAATGCCATAGATGAAAGAAGGAATAGATCAATCATGGATTGTGCAAGGACCCTAATGATAGAGAAGAATGTTACTCTCAAATACTAGAAGGAAGCAATCGGCACTATAGTTCATACCTTGAACCAAGTATAGATGAAGAAAGATTCAGAGAAAACACCTCATGAGTTATGATATGGCTATAAACCTAATTTTTTTTATTTCAAATTATTTGTAAGTAAATGTTATATTCTCAAGGAGTCAAGAAAAGGAAAATTTGATGTGAAAAGTGATGAATGCATATTTTTGGATACTCTAAGAAGAGAAAAGCATATAAATGTCTGAATCTATATACTCATAAAGTTATAGAAAGTGCACTTGTGAAGATTAGTGAGTTTACAAAAAAGAGTGAAGAATAAAGTAGCAAGAAACCTAAAAAATATAGAAACATTGTTTACTATGAGCTTGACACTTTATCTAATGCAATTGGGAGTCAGTGATCTTCATCACCCAAGTTGTAGCCAGTACAACCTAAGTCATCAAAAGGACCCGAGTTGCAGTTAGAAGGACCCAATTTTTAGATAGTCAAAACTAAGTTATAGTTTGATGGACTTGAGTCATAGTTAGTGGAACCCAAACATGATTTTTAAGATCATGGTGAATCTAGTGGTTTTAGAAAGGAGGAGCTTAAATTTGCTAGATATGTCAGAATGCATCATGCACCTAAGCAAATAATTGTATATTAGTTAGTTGGTATAATGATAAGGAAAAAATTAAAAAGTACATGTTTTCTTACTGAATTTGAACCTAGAATTGTAAAATATGCATTAGAAAATGAAAGTTGGATTGAAGCAATGAATGAAGAGATTGATCAGATTGAAAGTAACAAAACTTAGACTCCTATTTCTAGACCCAAGGAGAAGAATGTAATTGGCTCAAACTAGATATTAATAAATAAGTTGAATGAGAAAGGAGAAGTTTTAAGAAAAAGGGCAAGGCTAGTTTGGAAGGGTTATGGTCAAGAGGAAGGTATTGACTATGGAGAAACGTTTCCACCTATTGCTAGACTAGAAGGTGTGAGAACACTCCTTGCATATGAAACACACAAAGGATTCAAAGTATATATGATGGATGCGAAATCAACATTTTTGAAGGTCAAGTTGTGGGATTGAAGAGAGAAGCATGGGATTAAGAAGATAAATCAAGGAAGTGAATTGGAAGGATATCAGAGTATCCTAAGTTGACCAAGCTATAATGTTTTATCTAATCAAGGAGGATCAAGTATTCAAGCTAGAACATAGATCTAAAATCAAAAATATAGTTGCATCAGCAATCAGTTTGTATCATTGTTACTCTCTAATAATTGTAGAAGTGTATCAAATCTCTTAATAGAGATAGCTTAACAACTATTTTCCAAATCCTCTAACAAGGTGGCATTTCTAATTGACGTGTCTAAAGACCTCTAGCAAGGCTACTCGTAACAGGATGGTTTAAATCCTTTAATAAGGTCACACCTAACAATGTGTTTTGTAACCTTTAATAGGGTTGGATCCTAGCAGGGCTCATTTCAAAAGAGTGAAAATAATAACTAGTTGCAATTGGTATCTTTTTCCAAATTGGGTTTCCACATTAACTCTTGGTATCATATGTGTTCAATTTATTTTCATTATGTTTTTACAACTAAGCTAAGTAAGGGTAATCACATTTAATATCATAAGTTCTGCATGTTCAATGTTAACTGAGTTATTGTGTTAACCGAGTGATTTAGTACTAACCAAGTTATAGCAGTATTTTAATTTTAGCAAAGCTTGATTTTGATTTTTATTGACATCTAAGGGATCTAGGATTTATTTTTATGGTAACTAATTCACCCCTCCTCTCTTAGTTACTCCTCTTATATTTCCAACACACCTAATAATCTACGATCCAAATATCACAAGTTCAGATATTCACGCAAAAATTATAGGACTCAAGTACCAACAACAATTAACAATAATACAAAGGGTAAAGGAAAAGTTGAAATTGATCAAATAAATAATGATATGAAAAAAACATGGATGAAAAATGTAGAAGATGGAAATAGTGGAGTTGAGATCACTGAATCCAATGAAGGAGGTGTACATATCATCTCAAACTAATCAAGAAAGGTATGTAAGGAACTAAATAATTAATGATATATCTTACATCAGTTCCAAACATAAAATGTGTTAAAGTTCATATTAGCATAAGTAAAGATGCATAAGAAAATATTTATGAAAGGACTAGTACAAAAGAAATCATTTATACAAACAGTTTCAAACATCAATAAAAATGATTATATTGACCAAGCATTAAAATATGAACCAAATACTGAAGATGCTAAATTGGTGTATAGGCTGAGTTAGATGGAAGAGAGTGAGTTGTATAGTGGAGACCTAGTTCAAATGCACAATATCAACTGAGACAATTGGCTTCCACCTACTTGAGTACACAACATTAATGGATACCCTAAATCAAGTAATAGAAGTATTTATTGAGATTTGAAGACATTGTTTCACACCTTGCATACATATCACGAGGGCACACAACATTTGAGTGAAAAGAGTGATTTACAAAAGAAATCCTAAGGTGATTAAGAGAAAATATGAGACAGAAGCTCGATCGAGTAAATATTTGAGTGGTGTCATATTATCCCAAAAGAAGAAGTTTTGAACCCTAAAATAGAAGACATTGAAGCTTCATCATCTATAGGAAAGAGTCAATGAGAAGAGGTTAGTAACTCTCAATTGGTGAGGAGTGATGCTTGTACTCCACCTAAATTTTGTGCTATTCTAGAAATTGTAATGAAAGTCGACTCAATGGGTGTGTTATCTTTGATACCACCTAAGGTAATCATGATACATGATGAGTGAAGTTGCTACATGTGTAAGATTAGAGAAGTTGGTGACTATGAGATTTAAGAGGTGTATGAGAAATTGTGTGATGAAGGAGTTTTGAAGGAAGAATTCAAAATTATTGAGAAGAAAGGGTTAACTCATTCCCTAGAGTTTTGAAGGAAATTTAAGATCGAATGGATCAAGGTTGCACTAAGAAATATCAATGATATGAATTTATGGCTACTTAATGGACTAGTTGATATAACCACGAAAATGATTCACAAGGTTACTAGTTATCTCACCCTAGATAAGAAGAAGACTATGTGACATTTGAGTCATGAGGAAGTTGAAGTGAACATAGTAGCCAAGTGGAATGGACAAGGATTTTCCATCTAAAATATTTAATCCATTGATTGAATTTTTTGTGAGAGTAATTTATCATAAATTCTATCAATCAAGTAGATTGAATAGTGTACCATGTATGGCAGCCAACTAGGCATAGAAGATTGTTATGAAATATCATGAATATGATCCTATCAAGTTGTAGAAACATCAATTAAAAGAGAACTTGATATTCATCAAGAAGGAAAAGAGTTCTACATGTAAGTTTCTATCACTTGTCATCTAATTTTCTTTTATGTTCAAAAGTATTTTCCTGGTATTGACAATATAGTTTGGGAACAAGGAAAACTAGTGAAAAATCAAATTAGTGAATACATAATTCAATTAGGAGAAAATTTTGAGAATTTCATGGACACATATTTTAAGGAATTCAAATAGGGAATGAAGATAAGGACAAGAATACCATAAGAGTTGGTAATGAAATATTACAATGATGTATGCTTTTTAGTGGACATAGATAACACATTTGAGCAAGCAACAAAGTTGAGGAAGGCATGGCTATAAGAATTTTATTGTGAAATAGATATTGATATGGTTAGTACAAATATTTTTTCATTATTAAAAGAAGAAATTGATACTTTTTGAGCTGTCATTTTGCATGATGTTGAATGACAGGGATCCTTTCAAACCCCTCTCTTGAAAAGAAGATCGAGGACCAACTCTAAGGTTTCGGGTGGATTTTTCAACCTATTGGATTTTCTCAATTGAAAATAAATGTGTATGTTTGTGAGGAGGCTTTTGTTGCTTCAAACCAATCTTCACAATCTATTTTTGTCTAAAATATAACCACAAAAGAGATATATTTTTGTATTTTATGTTTTATGATGAATGCAATGTATCAATGCAACTATATGAATTCCTATCTTAACCAAGTGTTTGAAAAGAAAATAGAAAAGATAGATTAATAAGAGATTAAAGAAAATAATTGAAAGGGAAATTCCTAATGGACATAAGCCAATAGTAACAACACATTTGTGACTTAAATTATCAAAAGGATCATGGTAGGAAACCAATTAAATTAGGAGCAGCACTTCCTCAACTCCACTAATGCAATCATCAATGAGAACTCAATATAAACTTAAAGATATTTCATGTTTCATCAAGTCATGAGGCCATAGAGAGTTCATTCACATGAGACAAGAAACTATGCAAGAAAAAAGATGATCCTTTCTCTAATTCATCACAATAGCAGAATTTGTTAACACAAGGCAAACACCATAGCTAAAATTTCACACAATCATAACAACACAATAAAACCATTGGCTCCATTATTATTCATGAACATGCATTTACAAAAATAAAACACTCTAGCAAGATTTACTACACTCTAAATGAGAGCACTAATAGCATCTATTATTGTGTCAAAATAATGATGTAGAGTACATATTACATCTACGTATTTAAAAGAAATCCTCTTCTCCTTTTTTGTTAGGAGTGAGAGCTCTTCTAATACAAACTCATGCTAAAAAAATAATAAAATAAAGCTAATTACATAAAAAATAGACTCTCTAAATGGTGCTAATTAGGTCTCCACTCTTGTTTATATCAATTAATGGGTGCATGAACCTTTACATGACTTAAAACAATAAAATAAGAAGGAGATAAGAATATAGAAGCCATGAGATGATCTAGGAGTGATTGAGAGCTTTAAAAATGGAAGTTCAACCTTCTCTAAATGTCTCTAGGAGTTGAACTACCATCAAAATATGTTTTTGATGCATGGAGTGCTCTAAAATAACAACTAGTAGTTAACTATCAGCACACTACTTCTTCTTCAAAACTATCAGTGCATCTTGGAGAGGTGCACCTTCAAAAAATGCACCTATACACCTTCCCACCTTGGTGACAGGGCACAAAAATACAAAAAATCTTCTAAGTGTCAAAATTTGATTTCCAGTATCTTGGTTTACTTCCCCTTTATACCAAAATGATGTGTGGATGTTTCCCCTTAAATTTTTGGATAGATAGGTGATTCCTTGAGGAGCTAATAAGTCTAAAGCTTCATACTTTTCCCTCACTTCCCTATGGAAATCATGAAATGTGACTTCTTGGGCATTCTCTAGAACTTGAAAGTCATGGTTTTGAGTGTGATCTTAGTTGTTACAGAAGGTAAGGAAGCCATGGTAATGTTTGGGACCTTGGGGGGTCTGTAGACATTTTAGATATGCACATCTATGCACCTTTAGGGAAAATCCATTCACCAAATCTTCTAGGTTTTTCTCAAATGGCAGTTTAGATCACTCTTGTGTGCTTATTTTGATCTTTTTAATGATTTAGGCCCATTTGTGCACCTCGCACACCTATGCATTTTATTCTTCAAAACTTTGTAAAATTTTGCACTTGTGCACCTTACCATCTTTGGGACTTTGGACATCTTCAAGACTCTAGAATTTCACATCTCTGCATATTTTTGAATGCACACCTTTTGAGACAATTTCTCACCTAATCATCAAATTGCACACCTTCACAAATGCACATCTTTTGGAGTCCTCCAACTTATGCATATTCAAGATTGCAATGCACACCTTGTGCACCTTCAAAAATGTACACCTTGAGAAAAGTGCACCTTCAAAAGGTTCACCTTGATAAAAGCACACCTTCATACCTGCACACTTACACACATACACACCTTCAAGGAAGTGCACAAGGTGCTCAATTCACCAAAAAACCAAAGTTCTCTATTTTGAAAATAGTTTATTGGTTTTCTTATATGGGGTTTGGGAGCACTCTAGTGTACTTATTCTTGATATTTTTGATAATGTATGCCCTCTTTATAGCCCAATATTGTCATATACTTAAACTCCTTCTGCTTCTTCTATCTAAAATCCCAAGGTGCTTGTTTTGAAAATGGACATGCAATACCATGGTATTTTTTTGTGCTATGGATGATGAGGATTCCATGATGACCTACAAAAA
The DNA here is from genome assembly GCA_028749045.1 of Cupressus sempervirens. NCBI lineage: Eukaryota > Viridiplantae > Streptophyta > Pinopsida > Cupressales > Cupressaceae > Cupressus > Cupressus sempervirens. The sequence goes on along the minus strand of CM053792.1, from coordinate 953,500,237 downwards.
ATATAAACATTAGTATACTAGTGTTAGGGGTTTAAAAAAATAATGCTAGCTGACTAGACTTTTAAAACCAAACTATGAAATTTCTACTCCCTAAGGCACCTTGGAAGATACCCTATTCTGAGGACCAAGCTTTTGTGAAAAAAAAAAAAAGGGGGTCCCTTTTTCCAAAGTCAAAAATGAGGTGTGTGTTGTCAAACCACAAAAAATAACCACAACAAAAGGAAGAAATGACAAAGTCATTTCTTTATCAGCAAGCAATTTTCAAACCCGTATCAAGTTTGCAACTTGATTTTAGATGTCACTGGTGGCTTTTGAGAACTTCAAACAAGAAACTTAAACTTTTTAATTTTCACTCTCGGTGTGTATTTAGTTTCTTAATTCCTTTGATGCTTATAAGTGCCAACCACCAAGAGTGTGCAACAACATAGAAATAATCTTTCACTGACCAATGAGAGTTTGATTAATCCCCATCAACAAATTTCCAATCACTATATGACTAGATGTGAGAAACCATTCAAAGGGCTCTTAATGAGTCATTAATTAGTTGTCTTTTTTATTTTTGGTGATCCATTTGTCAACTTCATGAAGCTCATGCATTTCCACTTGACTCTTCTTTAAAACTTTTGTTTGTTTGAAGTAAGCCATTGATTATATGGTGCAAGATCCTATTGATCACCTTATTTTGGTTCATACCAAGTTCTAAAATCCTATTTGGTGACACCATTTTATTTATTTATTTATTTATTTTCCTCTTGAAAACAATTTGACTATGTGGTTAAGATGTTGGTGTTCCTTTCTTATGGACCTTTCCTAATCTGATTAATCATGCATTCCTATTTTAATGAACTTTGGAAAACTTACATGCCAACAAGTGATTTTGATAAGCCCATGGAGAATCCTCTATTCAAACTAGAAAGTATTGGACTTGTCTTAGCCACTATCCACTAGGGTTGAAAGAAACCTTGATGACCAATTCTTTAAATTTGTAAAGTGTTGAGAGAGATCAATCTAGAATCTAATTTTAAGGTTGAAAGTCTTGTTTACTAATGAACAACATTTGTATTTAGTCTTTACAAGAAACAAAGTTATCCAAATGCTTTGACAAAGAAATATCTCTTCCAGGAATCAAGAGCATTTGGGATGGACCACATGGTGGGAATGGCCTTAAAAAAATATAGCGACTCCCTGATTTAAAGAATAAAAAAGAAAAAGAAGAAAAAAGATGCAGAAAACCCAAATAAGATAGACTTGACACAAAGAAAACTAACAACTAAATAAAGGACTAAAAAATAAATAAATAAAAAACTAGTATACAAAAAACCTTGAAGAATAAGAATGTGGGGTGGTTGTTAGTAGATTTCTCATTATGTGTAGTACTAATAAACCACCCCATATAGTTCTAAAAAATGTTGACTTGTCTTTGTACTTTGAAAAATAAAATTTAAACAATCTTGGTTCAAATTATGGGCATAAATCACACAAAATTAGAAGTTGTGGTAACTCTCCATGGCCATGATTAATCTAAAAACAAGTTTCCTTACCTATAGCATCATATTCAAATTGAAAGTCATCAAACTAAGATGGATACTAGAAAGATATCACCTAAAAATAGTGAGTCCCCCATCATAGAGGTGCACTCACACATTATAATTTCTCCTTCTAGTGGTCATATCTCATGGTACACAGCTCCACACTCACATGGAAATACTAGCATTGATGATATAATATAGCTATCAAAACAAGACCTAAAAGATAAAATGTTATTTTTATGGTCCTTATTATCACCATCATTAACCTTAAACCATGAAATATCACCTTTAAGCTCTTTGGGACTAGAAAACTCAATCATCATCCTTCATTTTGAATTATAAGGTTCATTAATATCATTAATCAAGGTATTTTCTCCCTCAATCTCAAAGAAGCATGTTCAAAGTCAGACTTGCCCTCCATTGCAATCTCCCAAGCTAACAAGAAGTTAGGACAACTTACTTTTGAATGGAACCCAAAGGGATGAGCTCAAGAAGAATTTTTTATTGCATAGTTTGATATATGTGTAGAATACCCATAAATAGACATTTCCTTAATCAAGCTTGACACCAAATTAAAAATTATATCCATCTCATCTTTTGACATATCATGTTTTGAGGGAGGTATCTTATCATTATCCAATGGGGAATCAATATCATAATAGGAAGAATAGGTGTCTTCTTCTTGATGAGTTCTTAATTCAAAAATATCACCAACCTTGGGATCTTTTGCATTTCCATCATTTTTTGCAACTTTGAGAATTTTTGCAACTCCGTGGATTTTTGGAACTTCAATATTTTTTGCATCCTTAAAATTTCTTGGGATATCCGCACTTATTCCAACATCAAAACTTGAAAAAATTTCATTACTTCCAAGAATTTCAATAGGTTAACCTATCTGTTCCAACACATTAGATACTACATCTTGGCAACTATCACATTCCAACTCTAAATGAATCCTTTGATGGAGGCAACAATAGTTAGGAAGAAAAAGGATGTTTGGAATCTAACCTTCTCCAAGATACTTCAAATTTCTTGTTATTTTATCCATAAAACCTTTCAAAACCACATGTTTATATGTAAATCCTTTTGAACTATTGGGGTAATGTTGGTTAAAGCCTTGTAATGCATTGGAATTTTATAGACCTGCATGTCTAGAGGAGTGGGATCTAATCATAGAGATACATCATCCATTAGAGATTCTTATCTACTTTTAAAACTTTGTGTGGTCATATTATTGCTGCAATAAACATGTATCTCAGAGTTTCGATGGTCTTTCTCTTAATTGAATGGGAACACAAACTCTTATTGATCATCTTCATCATTTTTCCTCCCTTAGATTTATCATATAATTCAAACACCATTGCACTAAACTGTAAAGGTTGTTCCTCCATGATTTGGGGAGACTTATTTGAACCATCATTGTACCCATATCTATTTTCACTTGGACTCATACCTGTAATACCATTATTCTCATTGTTGATGTTACCATAGGGGCCATAATTTGTGCTCTAATCTTGAGAATAATTATTTTGGGTAGAAAGTGGTGTTGGATAATTGCCTTTATTTCTTAAGGAGTTCAAATTTATTCTAATGAGTTAATTGGATAAAAGAGACATTGTCTTCTTCATGGCCTTAAACTCACTAGCCATATTCTTCTCAAGTTTAGCTAGTGGAGAAGTCTTTTGCTAAAAGAATATAGTATTTTGGGGCTCATACCCTAAATATGTAATTATTGGCATTAGAGAAGTAGTAACCTATTGCAATAAAAGTACTAGACTTAATAGGGGCATTTGATTGGGCATACTGGATGTTCCTGCTAGAAAGGGTGGTATGCCTGATGTATTATTCAAAGTGAAGGAAGACACAAGGTTCCCTCCACCATGGGTATCTACCTTCTTCATGAATGTAACAACCTCTTTGAAGACCTTTTTAATGGTATCAATGTTTCTGGGTGGGAGTCTTCTTAGAAAAATAGAATTTAATGAACCCATTGTTCCCAAATAGATCTAGATGGAAGCCTCTTCTGGTATAAAGAAACTCCATTCTTTGATACATCCTATAGAAGTGATGATTAAACTGTGAAATATTCTCATGAGGATCCCTCTTAATTGAGATGAACTGATGATGTAAGATAGCAAGATCGATATAGACCTTGAATTGTGCTAGAAACTTGCTCTCCAAAGAGTTCCAATCCCTTATTGATGTTGGTGGTAGATTGGGGTGCCAATTGAATGTCACTTCCCCCAAAGTGTGAGGGGAAAGGTGACAAACCACATCCATATGCTAAATCTAGATCCAATTATAGATTTCCTTGAAAAAATTATTATGATCTTCTTTTGTTTGTGATTCTTCATAGATGAACAATGGGAAAAAATAGCATTTTTGGGCAAATCATGTAATGGACCAATTAGGTTCAAAATTGAATTTTGGGCATTGAAGAAAGCCATGGTGGATAACGATGGGAATGGGTGAAGTAGAATGTAGAGTGGATGATGGTGTAATTTGTAATGTGAGTGGATAGAGTAGAATTCTTGGCATCCCTTTTTCAATGCGAGACTTACAAAATTGACTGAGCTCTAGGAACTCATGTCCACCTAGTGAAGACCTTAAAGATCACTAAATTTGAAATGGTGAAATGGAATCTTCCAATTTGTGTGTACTTTGAAAAAGCACATCTCTAAAAAAGACCTCTAAAAAGTGTACCTCCAAAAATAGCACCTGTGCACCTTCTAATAGTGACAGACAAAAAAATAAATTTGAATGTCCAAAAACTATAGAATTTTCAAATAACAACTTGTTTTTCTTAATCTAAATGGTTTTAATGGGCCCTCCTTCTAGTGCCATTTCTGTTGAGATGTCATTTTGCATGATACTGAATGGTAGGGATCCTTTTGAACTTGTCTCTTGAAAGTTGATCGAGGACCAACTCCAAGGTTCCAAGTGCGTTTTTCAACTTACTGGGTTCACTCAATTGAAGATAAATGTGTATTTTCATGACGAGGCCTTTGTTAGTTCAAGGGTAAAAGCACAAACTTGTGTCACCCTTTTGTAAAGGAAAAGGCTAACAAAAGTATAATTTTTCACCTTCAATGACATAGAATTGGTATTATTATTTAGAATCTAAAAATTAAGTAAACTAATGAAATGTGTAGAAATGGATGAAGTTTAGGATTATAATTTTTAATAATTATTTTCCATAAGAATTGATATATTTTCCTAATTTTTATATATAATTTTTTAGTTGCTGAAAAATGCAAAAAATAGGGGTCTAGTTCCCACCACAAAACTATATGGAAATAAACTTATTTTTCTTTGATCTCACACTGTGTACTAGATAACATGTATAGATAGAACAACAAAAATTAAAAATTGGCTTAAGAGCTATATTTTCTCTTTTATAATTATGCACATTTTCAACTTAGCTGAAATCGATAGTTTTCATCTCTGACCACATTTTTTGAAAATAAATCTATTTTAACCAGGATAAAAATTATACATTATGGAAGAGGACTCTTTCCTCTAGACCAACATATAATTTTAAATTTTTTTTTATATGATTTAACAATTTTTTCTTTAAAAAAATTGACATGTTTTCGAGTGTTAAAATGTGTGCTTCTAGAATTTTCTAATTACAATATACTATATCTATTTAAAATACCATAAACTTTATGTGAGAATATTCTTGACTTTGAGCTCTTTAAAATAGTGTTTATATGTTACTAAAAAAAATCAAAAAAAATAGTAAGTCTTATTCAAACATCAATTTTCTGAAATCATATTATTTATTTAGTAATTAGATACAAACTAGTATAAAACATGCATTTAATAGACATTTTTAGTTGGAAAAGTTTGAGACCATATATAACTTAGCTAGAATGAATTTATCTAAATCTTATGTTTGAACATAATTAATTTTTAGATATAAATACTCAAATTCAGTCATTTTGATAAGTCATTCCTAAAGGTGACACAACTTTGTACTTTTACCCTGAAAACAATCTTCACAATTTTTTGTTTTCTTAAAAATAACAACAAAAAAGATATATTTTTGTATTTTATATTTTACATGATGAATGCAATTTATTAATGAAACCATATGAATTCCTATTTTAACCAAGCATTTGAAATGAAAATGGCAAAGATAGAGTAATAAGAGATCAAAGAAAATATCTAAAAGGGAAATTTCTAATGGACATAATCCAATAGTAACAACATGTCTATGAATTAATTTATCAAAAGGATCAGGTAGGAAACCAATGAAATTAGGAGCAGTGCTTCCTCAACTCTACTAATGCAATTTTTGATGGGAACTCAATATAAACTAAAAGATGTTTCATGTTTCATCAAATCATGAGGCCACAGAGAGTGAGTTCATGTAAGACAAGATTCTATGCAAGAACAAAGAGGATCCTTTCTCTAATTTGTCACAAGAGTGGAATTCATTAACATAAGGAAAATACTAAAAGTTCACACAATCATAATAACACAATAAAAGCATTGGCTCCATTACTATTCATGAACATGCATTCACAAAAATAACATACTCTGGCAAGATTTGCTACACTCTGAGTGAGAGCACAAATAGCATATGTTATTGCATCAAAATAACAACTTGGAGTACATATTACATCCATGTATTTAAAAGAAATCATCTCCTCCTTTTTCATTAGGACTGAGAGCTCTTCTAATGTAAACTCATGCTAAAAAAACTAAAAAAATAAATCTAATTACATACAAATTGACTCTCTAAATGGTTCTAATTAGGTCTCCACACTTATTTATATCAATTAACAAGTGCATGAGCCTTTACATGACTTAAAACAATAAAAGAAGAAGGAGATAAGAAAATAGAATCCATGAGATGATCTAGGAGTCACTAAGAACTCTAAAAATGGAAGCTTGGCCTTCTCTAGGTATCTCTAGGAGCTGAACTATTGTCAAAATGTGTTTCTGATACATGGAATGCTCTAAAATAGCAATTGGTAGTTAACTATTAATGCATTACTTCTTCTTTAAAATTTTCAATGCACCTCTAAGAAAAGTGCATCTTAGAGAGGCACATCTTCAAAAAATTTACTTGCACACCTATGCACCTTCCTACCTTGGTGACATTACCCAAAAATCCAAAAAATCTTCTAAGTGTCAAAACTTGATTTCCAACATATGGGTTCTCTTCCCCTTCATATCAAAATGATGTGTGGATGTTTCCCTTTAAAATTATGGATAGCAAAGGTGATTCCTTGAGGAGTTAATAAGTCTAAAGTTTCATAATTTTCTCTCACATACCTATGGAAATCATGAAGTGTGACTTCTTGGGTATTCCCTAGAACTTGAAACTGATGCAGGCAAAAGGGATGAATGACTAGGGCCAAAGGCTCACCCAGCTATCCAAACCACCCTACAAGAATTAACATAATTAAAGCAAACACAAGGAACAATAACCAAAGGAGAAAGAAGAATGAAATACTTTTATTGATTCTTCAAATATTCAACATACATGCCCAGCTATAAGGCCTTCTAAGTTATAGCCAATTACAAATACATTTACATTCAAAGATCCAACTACCAATTCCCACTTTCATTTCTACTCTATAATCTACTCCATAAAAAAATTCACTTAACTCTAAACCAAACACTCTATATATATATATATATATATATACTTGCCAAAATGGCTTACAAATCATTCTAGAATCATTACATAAGAGGAAGGGTGACCCAACAACAATCTAGACTCATTCCAAGAAAAGATCTTAACATAAATGCCTCAACCAAAATAAATCCCACAAGTTGACTCATAGAAATCACATCCAAATATTGACACTTGGCATACACTGGATAACTTGGCACATGAAGGAATGCTGCAGTAACTCGACACATGAAGGAATTGCTATAGTAACTCGGCACATGAAGGAATGCTATAGTAACTCAGCACATGAAGGAATGCTATAATAACTCAGCACATGAAGGAATGCTACAATAACTCGGCACATGAAGGAATGCTACAATAACTTGGTACATGAAGAGTGCTACAATAACTCAGCACCAACTAAGTGCTACAATAACTTGACACATGAAGAGTGTGACAGTAACTCAGCACATGAAGAGTGCTATAGTAACTCATCACATGAACAGTGCTACAATAACTCAACACATGTAGAGTACTACAGTAACTTGGCACCAACTTGCAAAATGAACAAAATTGAGTAGGATAACAAGGCAACCTAGGATGCTCTTGCATCAAACAATTGAGGTTGAAAGAAATGATTCTCTTGAATCATCGAGATGTTCCAACTTGAGCTGAATCCAACTCAAACTGAGAAATCCATGAAGCATCTTCAATAGGTCTATTCTTCCACTTCACCAAATATTCATAGTAATATTTTCCTCTTGTGCTCTTGCCAATTCTCTAATCCAATATCTGTTCAACTTCTTCAATTTTCTTCTTAGGATAATCCTCTGATACAACAACTTCATCCTCTAACTCATGTTACTTATACAAATCAGCAATGTTGAATATAGGAGATATATCCATGTCATCAGGTAACTCAACTTCATAAGCATTACCATTGTTAAACTTCTTTAAAATCTTACAAGGTCCAAATTTCTTCATCTTCAGCTTATTATATGTTCCAACTAAGAATCTTCCTTTCTTCAGATGAACCATCACCTCATCATCAACTTGAAAATCATAGTGTCTTCTAGACTAATCAGCATTATCCTTATACTTCTGATTACTTTGTTCCAATCTCAACTTCACTTCCTTATGCAAAGACTCCATAAAATTAGCAAATTATTCTCCTACAACACTTCTCTTTTCTTCACCAACAACATCTCTCAAATCTAATATACCTCTAGGATGCATTCCAATAACAATCTCAAATGGTGTCTTCCCTATACTCCTATTTGCAGAATTATTATTTGCAAATTTAGCTTGTGCCAGTACCATCTCCCAATTATTTGGCTTATTCCCAACTAAACATCTTAGAAAATTACCCAAGCTTCTATTCAAAACCTCTATCTATCCATCTGTTTGTGGATGGAGTGTAGAACTAAACTTCAACTCAGTACCCATCTTCTTCCATAAAGTCTTCCAAAAATAATCAACAAACTTACTGTCTTTATCAAAAATAATGCTTCTTGGTAATCCATGCAATCTCACAATCTCCTTAAAGAAAATTTTGGCAACATGCTCAACATCTGATGTCTTCTTACATGGTATAAAATGAGCTAGCTTAGAAAACCTATCTGTTAGTGAACAGTTTTTCCCATGAAAGTTTATATATATATATATATATATATATAAATAGAGAAAAGAATGTAAAATAACAAATGAATTCCTATCTGAGAGGCTTAGGAATTCTCTACTTAATATTTCCTCAATGAAAATAGGTGTAGCTACCTTTATTGCAATTAGAGTTTTCAATTTAAAGGATTCAATAGAAAGATCTTTACAATGAAAAATGATCCGTTGAAAGTGCTGAAACAACTTATTTCATTTCATCAATATCAAAAAAACTTTAATGCAAAAGAACCACTCGATTTTAACTATCAAAATGATCCACATAATTGAGAATTAAAACATCGAGTAGGCAATAAAACCACTAGTTTCTCATAGCATTCCCAATACTCAAAATTCACAAATTTAGAATCGATGATAGGCACAGCTAAAAGCTTTACCTAGGATTTATAGAAATACTAAATGAAATAAGTAGATAATAGTATCTACTCACAAAACCTTCAACCAAGATTCAAACTATAGAGTTTCAATATGTTTGCATAAATTTTGAGTTGCTATCTCTAAACTAGAAATAAAACCATAACAAAAATAGTTCTGTCTATCGGTCTATTGGAGAAAATCCCCCTTAAAACAATACAAATTATTACATTTATAGGCATGGGGCTGGACCAAAGCCAAAATTACCCTGCCAAGAGTTAATCATCTTTTTTTTGCCAAGAAAACTATCATTCTTGAAAAGAAACTGAAATTGAAAACGGCAAAGGAAAGATAACGAAAACACTATCAAGCGTAACCACTTGCAGTGCTATCTCCACTGGCCGCACCTTTAGCCAGTTTCCATGTTTCATACGCAGCCAAAAAGGCTGAGATAACCGATTGATGTGGCAAGATGATGTAGGTGAATCTCTGCTTCCAAACTTCCTTTATCTTCTTTAGCTCGGTGACCTTTTCCTCGTGCATCTCTAGGTGCTTTAAGTTAATGATCAGCATTGCCTCGGTATGCGCCATGTTGGAGAAGTCCTGCTTAGCCAGTGTCTTTTTACCCTACCACTCCTAAAATTTCCTTTGCACTTCTTTAATTATTTCTTTTGATTGGGCAACGGATTCATCATCTTTTTCCATGAACTGCTTGGCGAACCATTTGAGATCATTCTGAATAATCTGTTGAATGACTCTGAGTTCTTGCAGAGCTTCCTTGATCTTAGATATTCCCTGCATCAGCACTTCATTTCTCCACTCAATACAATCTTTAATGACATATAGGGCTTTTTCATCAAGACCGGCTACAGGGCATTCAACCTAAAACTTTTGTAGACTGAGCTCCTGCACGTCTTCCAACCACATAACTATTTTGGACCAGTTATTCCTTTCCTTTTCATGCCCATCATTGCTTGTTTCCACCTTCTTGGAGATATTAAATATTTCTTTTGATGCCTGATCTAAGTGACCTATGTATTTGATAGTCTTATGCAGAACATCCAACACCCACTCACCTGCTATTTTTTCCACTGCCTTACACTTGTGCAAATTTTCTAGTGATTTCTAGTTGGTCGGGGAAGACACGTCAACGATTGTTGACATCTCACTGACTGGCTTAGCCTTAGGATGAAGGATAGTGTTGATATACTGAGCCATGCTTTTAATCATTTCCTTCATCTCTTGCTTATCTTGCCCATCTTTCCACACCTTTTCTGCAATCTTCTTGTTGGATACTTCAAAGAATTTCATATCTGTCTCACGGTTTGCCTTTTCGAGGTCAACCTTGGTTATCTGGTAATCCTGAGGAGCTACAGAATCATGAGCACTTCCATCATGTGGTGTGGCTATCTCTACTGCCCACCGCCCTGAAGTTTTGTCAAAGTTGATCCTCGACTCTGTTCTCACTTTCTTCACTTTAGGCGTCTTACCAAGGCACTTGCTAACCAGGTCATCAATTGGCATGGATATGGGAACAATGCTTCTCTTCTTTTCCATTGATGTCTCCAGCCATTTGGGAGTTGCTTGTTCTTTTTCTGTAGTGGAGGAAATATTGACTAGAGTGAGGTTACCCTATTGATTTTTGACAATCACTGACAAGCTCTCAGGCTCTGGTAAATTGTCTGCCATGGGTGGGTCTTCCGCTGCCTTGAGGTCCACAGTTATGGTGCTCTTGCTTTTAGCGATCAGTGCCTTCTTCGTACTCGAGCGAGTTATCCTTTTACTTTTTGGAGTCTCCTCTTGAACTTGAAGTTGAAGTGTTTTCGAAACTGCTTCAAGTTTGACTTTAAGTGGACCTACAAAAAATTCAGGGACACTTTCATTAGTTCGCTTCTGGGCAACCCTTTTATCTCTGCTCTTTGAAGATTTATCAAAAAAGCTTGGAGTAACTACCGCCTTTGACTTTATCCATTTGGCAGTTCTAGCTATCACATCCTTGGTATGGGCATACACATCATTCTCTTCTCTTTTCTCCCAGTCAATCTTCAGAATAGGCATGCATTCAATTTGATCCATGTAAAATTGGTCAACTATTTCCTCAGAATCATCATCGTTCAGCCCATAAGTATCCAGCTCCACATTGAACATGATGAGATGCTTAATGGTTAAGTGTGACCAAAGCCTCTTCCTCACCTCAAATTCATTGTGGCAATTTGCCTAGAAATCCTCCAGCTATGGGGAGTGAAATAGAGCAAATGCATTTTCGACATTGTTTCTGGTAAAGCCAGTGTAATCAAAATCTAGCTGAGAGGTGAAAGGTTTAAGACACAAGTGGGTCAATGACTTGGCTGATAATAGAGCTTCTTTCACACTAGGGCATCTATAATGTCCAATTTCAATCAGGAAGAATACTGAAGAGGATTTTTTAGAAATTTGAAAGGACTCAACAAGAGAGGCAAACTATCTACACATTTCTAATAACACCATAGAGTCTGAATAGTAGCATGGTAATTTCAAGGGCTCACCAGGAAAACCACCTACTCTGATATAGGTAAATCTAGGAAAGTGAATAAAATAGCAACCATAATTTTGAATAGCTTGCATGGCTTCCTCTGACATCCTATCATTCTCTCGGCCTTGCAGTTCAAAAACCAATTTCCCTAAAAAGACATCATTGATTTTCTTAAAATCTTTGCATACTGTGTCTTCTTGGAGATCTCTGTAATACTGATAGATAGGCATGTCATCTACCCAAGGTGAATGTGGGAGATAGTCCCAATCTTTGTATGCCACTAGGATGTAGATCGGGTAAGAAGACAAGAAGAACAGATCGTAGTTGGTCACATTAATCAAGCCCTTGTGCAAGTTCTCAGCTATGAGGTCTGACCAATCAATGAACTTGACTCCCTCAACTATCTTCTGTATAAAGAAATACATCCAGGATTCCCAGTGGAAAGCATGCTCATTCCCTTTAATTCTATTCAACAGGAGGACAATATCCAAAATCTCTTTGATAAAATGCTCGATAGTCAATGGTTTAGGCAGCCTAGAACACCCCTCTGTGGGCTTCAAGAGCTAGGACTGAGCAATCTTGGTGTCATAGCTGGTTTTGTTTGCTGCATACAGGTGCTCAGCCTCCTCGAATGTCCATGCCTCATAGGATTCTTTATGAGGGATCCTAAGGGTGGACTTTACACTAGTTCTGTTGATTTTGACAACTACTTCCCCTGAGGTTTTCTTAACACACCCAAAAACAAGGTCAAAATGATTTGCACACTCAAGAATACATTCAGGGTATTGGATAGTAGTGGGAAAAGTAGCAGCTTTTATCAACCCATTCTCCACTAATCTCTGGTAAATGAGACTTGATGGGGTGTTCTTGGCTCATTCTACGATTTTAGATAGGTTTCTATTTACTAGGAACGTGCCACAAATTTCAAGGAGCGAGCTGAGCAAAGGTGGTTTTTCTAACTTAGGCAACTTTTTTTAAAAAGTGTCATGATTATCAAAAGAAGCTAAGGCTAGAAATGGCCCAAAAAAAAGTAAACATAATTTGAAATGCAGAAGGGAATGAAAAATGCACTTACAGCTCGATAGAGACACATCCAGCAATTCGCCCTTCCTATCCAGTATGCTGAAATTTCTATGGAGAAAATGGAAAGAGTGGGAAAAAGGCCGAAAATGAATGCATTTAAAGGCAAGCTTGTGCAAAAGATTACAGGGTAGATTCGGTGAGTAAGGGCAATAATTGTTCATTAATGTGGCATGCACTAGGAAGGACACCACTCGTGCTCTATTTTACACATTCCATCAAATCTACACATACGCAGCTTGACTAGGTAATCATGACATGACAATATTAGTCTTTCCAATTTTTGCTATAGCTTGAGCATGTACCACCTTAGATTTTTCTATTCATGACTTAATCATGCCTCAGGAGATGTTGTACTAGGACCCACCTTGATCTGATTCAAAAAATTAAAACTTGCATACAACTTATGTTAGTGCAAAAAATTGACACTAAACCTGAAGTTGAAGTTTTGGAGGGACGAGTTTCAACTTCTACTTTGGTTTCAATAAGGCAGACACGAGGAAAGAAACTAGGCTGGTGGATGATGATTGACGCTGACCTAAAGTTGAAGTCAAAGTAAACAGAACTTCAAGTTCAACTTCAATGACGAACATGAGACCAAGACACCAGGATGCGTTAAAACTATAAGTGCTAACACTATCCACTACAACAAATATGGAATCATACCCTTTTACTATCTTAGGCAACCCATGAACAAAATCTATACTAATATTAGTCCAAGGTTTCTCAAGAATAGTAATAGGTGTATACAAACTAGTATTTTGACTCACTCCCTTTGTAACTCGAAAAACTCCACAACTCTTTACAAATTTTTGAACATCCTTATACATTTGTGGCCAATAATACTTCTCTTTCAGCAAACTCAATGTCTTATCAATTCCAAAATGTTCAGTTAATCCACCACTATGTTTTTCCTTAATTAGGTTCAACCTTATAGAACTTCTAAGAATACACAATTGAATACCTTTGAACAACATACCTTCTTAAATGAAGTACTAATCATACTTACTTATGTGATGTATCATATTTGGTGCTCTACACTCTCTCCATGCCTCAGAAAAAATAGGATCAACATCATATAACTCTTTCGTCTCATCAAAACCAAGAACTTCAATCTTCATTTTAGTCAACAAAGAATTTCTTCTACTCAATGCATCAGCAACTCTATTAGTAACTCCACTCTTATGCTTAGTGACAAATGTAAAACTTTGCAAATACTCAACCCATTTAATATGTCTTTGATTCAATTTATGTTGACTTTCCAAGTGTTGTAAAGCTTTATGATCAGTATACAATACAAACTCCTTAGGCATCAAATAATGTCTCCACTTCTTCAATTCTTGAACAATAGAATATTATTCTTGATCATACACAGAATATTTCATTTTAGCATCATTCAAATTTTCACTAAAGAAAGCAACAGGCTTACCTTCTTGACTTAATACAGCTCCTATTGCATTACCACTTGCATCACATTCAACTTGAAATACTTTGTTAAAATCAGGCAAAGCCAATACATGTGATTCAGAAATCTTTTGTTTCAAAGTCTCAAAACTCTTATCAGCTCCATGTGTCCACTTGAATTCCTTTTTATCTCTCCTCATTGTCTTAGTCACAGCATTACAAATAGCACTACAATTCTTTATAAACTTTCTGTAAAAACTAACCAAACCATGAAATGATCTTACCTCACTCACATTCTCAGGTGTAGGCCATTCCAAAATTGCTTTAACCTTCTTAGGGTCCATCTTCAATCCATCAACTAAAATCACAAATTCCAAATAGACAACCTCCTCTTGCATAAAAGAAAACTTTTTCAGATTAATCAACAACTTTTCCTCTTTCAACCTCTACAATACTTCTCTAATATGCTCAAGGTGTTCTTCCTTGGTCTTAAAAAATATTAGAATATCATCCAAATAAACAATCACAAAATTACCTAAAAATCTTTTCAGAACTTCATTCATCAACCTCATGAAAGTACTAAGTGCATAAGTCAAACCAAAAGGCATAACCAACCATTCATACAAATCATCTTTTTTCATGAAAGCAGTCTTAAATTCATCACCTTCTCTAATTCTGATCTGATGATAGCCACTCTTCAAATCAATCTTGGTAAAATATTTTTCTCCACTCAAACAATCCATTATGCCATCCATCCTCAGCATAGGAAACCTATATTTCACTGTTATCTTGTTAATGGCTCTAGAATCAGTACACATTCTCCATTCTCCATTCTTTTTAGGTGCTAATATAGCAGGTATAGCACATGGACTCAAGCTTTCTCTAATTAAACCTTTTTGCAACAACTCATGCACTTGTCTGTTAAGTTCTTCATTCTCTGCAGGTGTCAATCTATATGGTGCTTTGTTTGGAAAACTAGATCCAAGAATCAGATCCATACAATGACTTATACTTCTTATAGGAGGTAAACCATCAGGGATATCATTAGCAATAAGGTCTTTATACTCATTCAAAAACTCTACAATTTCTTCTGGCACCTGGTCAATACTACCATTTGTCACTCAATTAACACTATTTTCTTACACTCGGTCTCCATTGAAAAAACTCAGTTTTCTTGGAATTATAGCAAAATAGACTTGATTCCTTTTCATTTCCTTTTCAAATTGTTTCCCATTAACCATGCAAATTTTTATAGTAGTACAATTAACCTCATCTAGACATTCAATCAAAGGCAACAATGTTTGTTTCTTCCCATTTACACAAAGAGTATATTGATTCAATCTTCCATCATGTACAACATGTCTATCATATTGCTAATGTCTACCCAAAAAAATATAACAATCCATGGGCATAATATCACACAAAACTTCATTAAAGTAATGTCCAATTTTGAACTTCACAAGGCATTGTTCACTTACCAATATCTTATGCTCATGTTTGATCCATGAAACATGATAAGGTTTGGGATGTTTCAGCCTCTACAACTATGACTTTGTAACCAACTCTTCTAATGCTAGATTTGTAGAACTTCTACTATCAATGATCACTTTACAGCATTTTCCAACCATCTTACATCTTGTCTTGAAAAGGCTTCTCCTTGAAATAGGTTCCTCATCACTTCCCTTATTACATAAGGTTCTTCTCACCATCATATTTTCTCCAGCCCCAAGTCCACTTGGTGAACCCTCATCATCTTCTTGAATCACAACATTTATGTTACCTTGCCTACTTTTAGAGGATCTACACTCAAAAGATCTATGTCCCTCTTTACCACATCTAAAACAATTACCATGAAATCAACCTCTAGAATAGGAATTACCTCTTCCTTGATAAGAATTGGTACCTCCTTGATAAGAATTTCCACTTGTCCATTCGGTCTTTCTTTTGTCATCATTCTTCCATTCAGATTTGCCCTTATTCTGCATAGAACTTTCAAATCTTCCACCTTCACCATAAGATCTACCTCTGCCTCTTTGGAATCTACCACCTCTCCCTCTTTCTCTTTGTTAATGCTTCTTTGTCAAGATCTCTTCAGCCTTCAAGGCATACTAGTATGCTTCTTCCACACTTTCCAACTTTACAAAACTTATTTCATCTTGAATTCTAGATCTCAATCCATTAATGTACCTTTCAATTTTCTCAACATCATCATCTACATGTCTAGATCTGATGTCCAATCTATAGAATTCCTCGGTATATTCTTTTATAGTCATGTCCTTTTGTTTCAAATTTTGCATTTTTCTCAACAAGCTAACTTGGTAATCAGTAGGGAGGAATTTTTTCTTTACCTTGTTCACCATCTTTGGCCAAGCTCTAATCTTCTCCTTTCCTCTCCTTTGTCTATTAGTTTTCAAGTGCTCCCACCATAGTGATGCATGACCTTTCAACCTAGTGACTGCAATTTTTACCTTTCTATTATTAGGAGTTTTTTCATACTCAAATAAATTCTCCATATCAAAGATCCAATCTAGCAAAACATTGGTATCTAGTTTTCTATCATAGGGAACAACTTCTATGACAGGCTTTGAATTTTCCCTAAACAACACTTGTAACAATCTTTCCTCATCTTGATCTTCTTCAGGTTCTGGATTATGATTTGGTGATATGACTTCATCATCACTCACATCTTCAAGATGCACTCCTCTCCTCTAGGCTATCTCCATAGCATCTAATCTAGCTACAATTTGTCTCAACTGATCCAATATAGCATTATCAACATTATTTCCTCTACCATGAACCATCTTTACAAATTAGGTTCCTACAAGATTGTAACCCTCTGTAAGTTATGGGTCAAATCCATAGATCTACCACCCTACAACCAAATCCAAATTAGGGTTCTACATGATCCAATCTCCACAAGGATGAACTTCAAGCTTTGATACCAACTGACATAGGAAAAAGGGATGAATAACTAGGGCCAAAGGCTCACCCAACTATCCAAACCACCCTGCAAGAGTTAACACAATGGAAGTAAACACAAGGAATAGAAACCAAAGGAGAAAGAAGAATGAAATACCTTTATTTATTCTTCAAATATTCAACATACATGCCCAGCTATAAGGCCTTCTAGGTTATGGCCAATTACAAATACATTTACATTCAAAGATGCAATTGCCAATTCACACTTTTAGTTTTTCTTTATAATTTGCTCCCTCAAAAATTTCACTTAACTCTAAGCCAAATAATCTATATATATACTTGCTAAAATGGCTTACAGATCATTCTAGAATCATTACATAAGAGGAAGGCCAACCCAACAATGATCTGGACTCATCCCAAGAAAAGATCTTAACATAAATGTCTTGATCAAAATAAATCCCACAAGTTGGCTCATAGAAATCACGTCCAAATACTAACACTCAGCATACACTAGATAACTTAGCACATGAAGGAATGTTATAGTAACGTAGCACATGAAATAATTGCTATAGTAACTCGGCACATGAAGGAATGCTACAGTAACTTAGAACATGAAGGAATTGCTACAATAACTCAACACATGAAGGAATGCTACAGTAACTCAGCACATGAAGGAATGCTATAGTAACTCAACACATGAAGGAATGCTATAGTAACTTGGCACATGAATGAATGCTATAGTAACTCAGCACATGAAGAGTGCTATAGTAACTCTGCAGCAACTAAGTGCTACAGTAACTCGACACATGAAGAGTGCAATAGTAACTTAGCACATGAGGAGTGCTATAGTAACTTGGCACATGAAGAGTGCTACAATAACTTGGCACCAACTTGCAAAATGAACAAAATTGATTATGATAACAAGGTAACTTAGGATGGTCCTACATCAGAAAGTCATGGGTTTGAGTGTGATCTTAGTTGTTGCATAAGACAAGGAAGCCATGGTAATGTTTTAGAACTCACAGGCCTCTAGATGTCTTAGATATGCACACTTGCACCCCTTTAGGGAAAATTCATTCATGGTTTAGGGTTTACAAATCTTAAGGGAAGTGCACAAGTTGCTCAATTCACCAAAAAATCAAAGTTCTTAGTTTTGTAAATGGTTTTTGAGTTTTTCTCAAATGGGGTTTTAGATCACTCTTGTGTACTAATTTTAATATTTTTGATGATTTAGGCCCATTTGTGCACCTTGTGCACCTATGCATTTTACACTTCAAAAATTTGTAAAATTGTATCTTGTGCACCTTATCATCTTTGGGATTTGTTTTGGTTTCACAACACACACCCCCATTTTGATCAAAATGGGGACCCCCTACTTTGTTTTTTTGGCTCTCTAGAACCCTAGTCTATGGTCTGAGCCTTTTTTGGGGTTTTATCTAATGTTTTGGTTCACATCCAGGTCTTGGTTTGATGATCTAGATTCCAAAAATAGAGTTTTGGGAAATGAAAAGTCTTTTGTAAAATCAAAAGGTTAACCAACACACCTCAATAGGTGCACTCATGCACCTTACTACTAAAAAGAAAGAGGTTTTGTGTGTGTGTGTTGTACACATGCACAATAGCATAGCTACATAGTAGAAAAGGGGCTTGGGAGGTCTATTAAAACTTGGGCCCTCTTCTCCTTCCCACCTTCATTCTCCCATCTTTGAGATATTACACCACAGCTACGTAGTAGACAAGGTGTGGTATTTTTCTTCCATCCTCTCCTATTCTCCCTACATCTCCCCCACCTATGCACTAAAGACCACAAAAAAATGTTAAAAACTCTAAATTTAGCTATGTAGTAGTACACCTAATTAGGTGCA
Organism: Cupressus sempervirens; assembly: GCA_028749045.1. Taxonomy (NCBI): domain Eukaryota; kingdom Viridiplantae; phylum Streptophyta; class Pinopsida; order Cupressales; family Cupressaceae; genus Cupressus; species Cupressus sempervirens. The sequence goes on along the minus strand of CM053792.1, from coordinate 953,481,271 downwards.
CTAGAGCACACTTTTGTCTACTCAAAGCACAACTTAAAAGACCTTTAAAACTAACAAAACCCTAACACAACTTCAAGGTGCACTATTCTGCACCTTTAAGTTTAAACATTCTTTGACATATCAATTAATATAGGGTGCACACTAGTGTACCCCATAAGGTGGGTTAATGTGCACCTCATATTTTGGAAAGTTTGTTAAGAGAATGCACACAAAGCACACCTCTGAGGTGTGCCTACTATGCATTTTTTTATTCTAGGGTAAAACTAGGTCTTTGAGGTGGTTTCAGGTAGTCTAATTTTTGGGGTTTTAGTTTGGGTTAGTGCTAGCATGTCATTAATTAATTTTTCTTCAATTCCAAACTAACATATATGCTTTTTATGCAGATTTGATGGCATCTTCATCATCCTCCCTTGCTAAGAAGATGGTTCCAAAACCTAGTGTTTTCAAGTTTCAAGATGTCCTAACAAAATCACAATTTTAGGATGAGTACTCAAAAATTTAGGACACTAAACTAGGTCACATAGATTTGGGGACATTCTTGACACTATGTAATAAACCAATAGAAAGATCTCAGATGGTTTATGCATTAATTAGATCTGGGCTAGTTAATGTAGCATCACATCCAGTTTCAGTGTAGTAGAAATATGTTCCTAAAGAAAGGGTCATGAAAAGCATAACTAGAGAGATCATCTTGGATCTCTGACCTAAAAATATAGAGAAGGTGTTCCATTTACAAGGGTGGATCAATTTATTAGACTAACCTACCACCAAGTAGAGAGATGGTACAAGGAACATATTGATGAAGTCTCTAGTATCATCCAGTCTTTATACCTTATTGAGAAGACTCCTCTAGGATGAAAAGAAGGAAAAGTGGATATGATACGAGGGTACATGAAGGAAGATATTGGATACTCAATCATACTCTTGAGTAGAGTCATAGGTTTTCCTACTTCTAGACATTTGAACATATGGATGGTGCATTTTATCAAGACCATCAAGACAACAAAGATGCCACTTGATTGGGCCTCCATTCTTAGCAAGAACTTAGGAAAGTAGCTAGTGGTAGTGAAGAATAATAGAAGGTTTCACATGACATCATACTTGGTGTACTTGTTAGCCATAAGTGTGATAGATTACCCTAGGCTCTAAAAGAAGGGTAGCATGCAAGATGCAAATGCATGGCCTTACTTTGTATATACTCAATTGGTAAAGAAGAAGCTTTCAAAGAAAAGCAAGGAATATAGGATTGTAAATGATGCTTTCATATTCACAATAATCCATCTTATAGAGGGGGATTATGTGAAGAGGATGTCAATAGAGGTAGCTATTAAGATTTTAGTGGTTTCAGCTTATTATATTCAGTATCAAACATTTACATATTTGAGGGTAGTAGGTACAAATCTCAACCCTAAGAAGCTCCCTAGGTATCCCAATGATAGACTTATTCTCTTGGAGATCTCTTGAAAACTCTTTTCTATGTATGATAGAGTTAGAAAGAAAATATATATATGTTAGATGTGGCCTATGACTATAGGACCTTTCAAGGTGGATCAAAGGTATGCTATTCCATCTTTTGAGTATGAATGGGATCAGCATCCCTTGGATGAGTATAATTCCCCTCAACCCTATTTTGATAACATCGAGAGAGTGCAATACTTAGTGGGTAAAACATTTCAGCATGAAGATGCCCTTGAAGATCATTAGATGAATGCAATAGATGACTATGATGTCTGCATAAGGGACTATTGTAAGATGACTCTATATCTAGCAGAGAGTGCTTTGAAGATCAAGATTTCATTGAAGGTTGTGCAACAAGATACATAAGATCTTCTTGATCCATTATTCAATAGGGATAAGATTGGTGATAGACCTATAATGAATGTTGAGATTAATAAAGAAGAGAACTCAGACATTAATCACAAGGCAAGACATGTAATAAAATTGATAAATGACTAGATTAAGAGACCTTTCAAACTTGGTCTAATTCCTAAAACAATGATCTTCCATGCTCAAGCTTGCCCAACTAAAGGTTGAGGAGCAAAGGTCATAGTGGCTACATTTATAGCCCAGTCACCAGTAAGACCAGAAATGGTGCACCAACTTGATAGACCAGTTGGGTATTATTGGGCTTAGAAAGGTAAAGGTAGAGGCAAAAGGAAGAGGAATTCTCCTCAACAAGTTGAGCCAAAAGAGGGAGAAATTCAGGCACCTACATAGACTGGAGAAGAAAATGTACAAAGGTCAAAAAATGTTGAAGCTACAGAGGCCCAAGACAATCTTCAAGTGCCACCAGCTTAGCAAGTACCAAGGGGAGATGAAGTGGAAATCTAAGAAATACCTCAATAGTAGGTACAAGCCTCCCCATCTACTCTTAAGAAAATAAAGTTGAAGACTCTAGTCAAAATGAGAGAAAAGGTCAATAGGAAAGTGATTCCTTTCCCATCAATCCCCAAACCTATTCTAGAAGAAGCAGAAGAGGATGATGAGTATGAAGAGGATAATTTTCCTTTGAACCAAAGGACTCATCTCATGAGAGCTACAAAGTTAGAAAGGAGAAGAAGCTCCACCATCATACCCCCATCTATTCTTGAACAACCCATTCAAACTATAACATCAGAAGATGAGATGCAACAATGGATAGATGAGTAGGATGTGGAAGGCATTGATGTCTTTCAGATGTTAGATTTTAATTTCATGCCTATCAGTACTGAATTCATGGGAGAGAAGATAGTAAATACTCCAACTAATCAACCTTAGCAGGAGGATTGGAGTCAATTACCACCTTAGATACAAGGACCTAAAATAATTCCATCATCACCACATCATGTTACATTTTGTGTGGATAAAGGTTCAGTTACTCCTCTTCCTCCAAGCACAGAAGTAGAACAAGTCCAAATAGAGCAAGAGGAAGAGCCACAACAAACATCTATCGAGGAAGTGTCAAAAGAAGGGTAGATAAGTGAACAACCTTAGCAAACTTCCCAAGACATCAAGGTAAGGATTGTGGACTCTATAGATATAGAGACTCCTAGCACAAATCTCTTACAGAAGGAGAAGACTCTAGAAAGGAATGATAAGGGGAAGAGTATAGCTGAGAAAACTCCATCCTCAAAAGGTAAATCCCTAGTACAACATATCCCAAGGTGGCTGAGGAAAGAACTAATAAGACATAGAAGGCAGTAATTTACCATTGAAGAGGAGGATATAATGGAATTAATTAAGGTTCCAAGGAAGCCTAAATCAGCTCCAAAAGATGTACAGGCATTAGCCTTCATTATGAGTGATTAGAGCTAAGACTTGTTTGCTCATGTGGCTATCCCTCCTTTGCATTCAAATATTGAAGAATTGACTCCATAAGATTATTAGATCAGGGAGGTCATGTTTGGGAAGCCTACCTTGGATATTGCTAAGCTAATGGTTACAATAGGAATGAAGTAGGTATTCAAGAGCTTAGAACAAGATGGGGTAGAATTAATAACACTTTGGAGAAAAAATAAAATCCTAAAGGGATATTTAAGTGAAGTTGTTGGTCCCTTGGATCCAAAAAACCCCAAGGAAACCTTGAATGTAGCAATTGAGAGAAGAGATAGGGGTGTGGTATACTTGGACCCATTTTTGAGAGCTTGTTAACAATGGCGAGAAATTTTTAAGGAAAATGGTGTATAAATCATTCATGGAAATCTGAATCTATTACACATCATGCAAGAGAATGTGGATAGGCTAGCAGCCATTTTGAATCAAGATTTTGGTCTGATGGATGAGATACATACCTAGGGAAAGGACTTACAGGCATTACAAGCAATTAAAGGCCAGATGTATTAGATGTTGATGGGTGTATATATAGATGAGAAGTTAGACAAGATTGATGTTTGGATCAAAAAGATTGCAGATGGGAATAAATTATATGGAGACATTACATGCAAAGATTCACAAGCTCAAGGATCAAGCGCAAGAGCAAATTTTGGAAGCTGAGAAGCATTATAGTAAGGCTTGTCTAGATATTTTTGAGGATGATATGTGAGAGAAGTTAATACCAATAGAGGTGGTAGTAGAGAAATTCTAGAGAACTTTTGAGGAAGCTACTAATGATGATGATATCAGGCAAGTATTTAGAATAGAAGAGGCTTTAATAGAACTAGATGTAAAACTTGAAGATTTTTTTGAGACTTGTATTGAGGTGGGAAACTACAGGTAGAAAGTGAAAGACAAATATGAAGCCTTAGATTTGCCAGATGTAGTTCAATTCACTGATATCATTGATAAATTCAAGGTAAAATAACCTAACATAGCTTTGGTATAAAGGGGAACAAAACCCTAAAGCCAAAATTTTGACTTTGACCCTTAGTGAAATTTTGCATTTTTTGGAGCTTGCTTCCAAGGTGCACTACTATTTAGGTGCGCCAAGTGCACTGGTGTATAGGTGCACTTTTTCAATAGTGTTCTAGAAGATTTTGAGGAATTCAAAGGTTCACTGACACTTAACTGCCAATTCTAAATTTAGAGCTTTCCATGTATTAGAAACACATTCTAATAGTAGTTTAACTCCTACAAATGCCTAGTAAAGATGGAGATTCTATTTTTTCCACTTCCAATCACTTCTACATCATCTAAAGGCTTTTTCTTTCTTATTCTTTCATGCTTTCTTTGTTTTATGAAATGTAAAGGCTCTTGCATCCAATTAATGATATAAAAATGGATGGAGTCCTACTTAGCACCAGTTAGATAGTCAGTTTGTACATAAATTGATTTGTTTTATTAGTTTAGAAGCATATGATTCCATAAAGATATCTCTCACTCTCAACACAATTTAAGGAAATGATTTCTTATAAATACAAGATGTAATATGTATTTGAGGCTGCCATTATTTTGCAATAATATATGCTTTTGGTGCTCGCATTTGGAGTGTAGTGATTCTTTCCTAAGTGTGTTATATTTTTTGGATGTATGTTCATGGAATGTAATTGAGCCAAAAGTTTATTGTGTTATTTTTGGTTGTGCAATCTTTTAATTCTAGTGTTTTCTATGGGTCTACAAATTTTGGTGTACTTAGTTTGAGAAGAGATCATCATATTGTTCCTGTATAACTTTTTGTCTCACATGAGCACACTTTCTATGACCTTGCGATTTGATGAAAAGTGAAACATCTTATGGTTATTGAATTCCCATTGATAATTTTATCAATGGAATTAAGGAAGCACTACTCCTACTTCTATTGGTTACTTACTAATATTTTCAAAATCTTAACTCACAGACATGTTGTTTCCATAGCTTATGTCCGTTAGGATTTACTTTCATGTTATTTGCTTAAATTTCTTGTCACCTTATCTTTGTTATTTGATTTACTAACCCCCTTGGTTAAATTAGGAATTCATAGAGTTGTACTGTTAAATTTCATTCATCCTAAAATAGAAAAATATAAAAATATTTTTTTATCTTATGTAAGTAGATTCTACATTTTATCTAGATTGAAACTCAAAACCAGCAAAGGTCTCCTCGTGAAAATTCATATTTATCTTCAACTAAGTAGATTCTAGTAGGTTGCAACATCACCCGTAACCTTGGATTTGATCCTTGAATTAGCTTTTCAAGAGAGGAGTTAGAAAGGATTCATGTCATTAAGCATCATGAAAAATGACAACTCAATAGGACTTTAGGCATTTTCAAGACTTTAGAATTGTGCACCTCCGCACATTCGCACATACACACCTTTTGGAGATAATTCTTTCACCTAATCATCAAAGTGTGTACCTTCACACATGTGCACCTTCTTGAGTCCTTCAACTTATGCAAATTCAAAATTGCAATGCAAACCTTGTGCACCTTCAAAAATCACACCTTGAGAAAAGTGAACCTTCAAAAAGTGCACCTTGACAAAAGTGCACCTGCACAACTTCACACTTGTGCACATGTACACCTTTGCACTATTGAGAATAGATTGAAAAACAATACAAATAAGGAGATTTTTAAAGAGGAATATTATTGTTTCAATCATTGTTTTGTCATTGATGTCAAACCTACTATTTTTGGGTAAGACAACTGCTTATATGATTTAAGTACTATCACTTTTTTGATTGATGAAGAGGATTTCATCAAAAGATTTAATAATAGCACCTAGAGGAAAGGTTGAGTTATGATTGTGTAAAGAAGCACAAGCATCATTTAAGACTAGGATAACATGATGTATTGATAATCTACTTAAGGTTACAAAGGTTGGTTGCACTAAAAAAGTTTAGAAGAACAAATTACACAAAGTTTGTCTACAAAAATTGACCGAGTGGATAGTAGGTGCTAGGGTATTTTTTAGTGGTGAATATTCATAATTTTGTGAATTTTAGAAAAAAAAATTCTTGTAATTTGGCTAATAATTTAATATTTAATGCAACCTAAATCACCACATTTTTATTAAATTTAGTTCTAAAATATTTTAAATCAATTAATAATTTTTTATTAAAAAATTTAAAGTCAAAGATTCGCCACAATATTTGATACATGATTAGATTTGATTCACCCAAATATTATATATTATCAAAGAAATTAAAATTAATTCACCAATAATTATCATAATTATTAGTTACTTTAGGGATAGATTACCAATATTTAGTTTTCACTTTTGATTTAAAATATAATGTAATTATCCTCATAATTTCTATGAGATAAAAAATGTTTAATTTTTATTTGTAATTTTCCATGATAATTAGTGAACTTACTACTATTATTGAGATTCACCAATATTTTCTACTCAAAAATTATGATTCCAAAATAATCACCAATGTAAATAATATTTAAAATAAAAATAACTAAGAGATTCACCTATAAAAATAGTTAGGTTTTTTAAAATAATGAAATATTTGCCAACAATTTAAATCTTTTTTTGGAGGGGGGTTTCCTAAAGTTTACCTTGGTAGGTGCTGAGAAAAGGTAGTGCAAGCCAAGTAGAAAACCAATTGAAGCCAAGTAAAAGTCTATTCTAGTGTATGCCAAGTAGAACAGTGGATTCTGAGTAAACTTCAGTTGATGTGGAGCACTAGTAAACTTTAATTCATTCTGAGTGATTTTAGAGAGGATGTTGAGCAACACAATATGTGTTGAGCATCATAAGTTGGATAATGTCAAATGGCTACATTATTTAAAAGATCATGAATTTGATGGATCTGAGCTAACAAGTTTGTTTTCTTGGATTATGTGAACCAAGTAGAAGATAAGGTTGATGAGCTGGTGGCACAAAATTCAAGGTAAACCATTTTTAGGCAAATTCAAAGAGGATTCAAGGAGAAATTTTTAGAAGAGATATGGAATGTGGGATAAATTCATTGTATCCTACCTAATTTGTCCTAACCCTAAATTGGACGATGGAGAATGAGCAAAAAAAGAACTTAATTTCCTATTTATAGGAATGATTGGTCAGAGGAAAAGTTTGTCATGTGTGAGAACCTAAGGAATACAAGAAGTTAAGTTTTTTTCTTCATCAAGTGACCCAAGAGAAGAGTTTGTAATGGCATGTTAAGCAAGAAGGCTTAAGGATATGAATTCTTAAAGGTTGAACAAGCTATTAGAGCTACAATGAGTGAATGTCAAGAAGAATGGAAGACTAAAATAGAGATCTATAATCTGTACATGGAGTTGTAAGTTGTTATTAGATCAAGCCTTACTATTACTCTCTAATAATTATATCAGTCTAGGGTAAATCCTTTGGATTAAGGTTGACCTAAAAGTTATTTGTAAATCCTTTAACCAGGCGGCATTCCAAGTGAATACTCTAATGTCCTCTAACAAGGCTCACTCCTAATAGGGTGATTGAAATCCTTTAACAAGGTCACATTTAATAGTGTATTGTAACCTTTAACAAGGTTGGCCTTTCACAGGGCATCACTTCAAAAGAGTGAAAAAGAGTAGCATGTTAATGGTAGTTTTTCCCAAATTCAGTTTCCACATAAATAATTGTGTCAAGTGTGTTGATGAATCTATTATGTTTCATATTTACATTTATGCAATTTGATTTAATAGTAACCTAAAAATTTTAAGTGATTGCATAATCTTATGGATGCATGTATGAAGATAAATGTTTTTATGGGTTCACTAAGCTATGAAAAGCTTTATTTATCCATTTGGACCTTGGGTAACTGATTCACCCCCCCCCCCCCCCCCCCCCCACCAATAACCACCCCCCCTCTCAATTTTCTAAATTATTCCAACATGCACTTGTACACCTTTAGGGAAGTGCACAAGCTACTCAATTCACCAAAAATTCAAAATTCTCTATTTTGAAAATGGTTTCTAGGTTCTTCTTAGATGGGGTTTGGGAGCACTCTAGTGTACTTATTCTTGATTTTTTTAATTTATTTATGCCCTCTTTATAGACCATCATTTTCATATGCTTGAACTCATTATGCTTCTTCTATTTGAAATCCCAAGGTGCCTATTTTGAAAATGCACATGCAATAACTTGGTAATTTTTTGTGCTATGGATAATGAGGATGTTATGATGACCTACACAAAAGATAAACATCAATATACTACTATTAGTATTAGAGAATGTACACTAACCAGGGTTATGCATGATCTATCAAAGGAGGAAAAATTCAATAATTTTGGATAAGTACAGGAACCAATTTGTTCCTAAGTTCAGAATTTTTATGATTCTACAAAATAAGATTGAAGTTTTAGTTCAGTAGAATGAGTTACTATGAAAATGCATTTTAAAAGGTCTCATAACTAAAGAAGTGACACAGGAAAAATATATTGAGACAGTAATCATTCAGGATGATCAAAATGATGAAATGAGTTCAAGTGTGTCAAGTCCACAAGGTGGCATTTCACTAATTTATGTCAACACCCCTAACACTCTAGTTTTTTAGCAGGAGATGTCCTTAGATGTAGATAAGGAGGAGCAAGAGGTGGTGGAAATAAGAAAAGACACAAGTGTAGACATTACTACCAAAGGTCAAGAGGTATCAATAGTGTCAAAACCTTGAATTGAGGAAAATGAGGTAAATAAAATAGTGTTGAGTGCTACTATTTCTATTCCTAGCACTAATATAAAAGAAATACTAAGTGGTAATACCCACTCACCATCTTCTAAAGTAGTGCCAAGCAGCAACACTCCTTTACCTCACAAAGAGAAAGTAATAAAGGCTAGTTCTCTAGATATTCAAGTTAGACTGGACAAAGTTATTGAGATGCCACAATAGGATTTGGTAAATCTTACTCTTGAACAAACAATTTTTTTGCAACAAATTTCGGTGACGAAGAAGAAACAAGAAGAGTTGAGAAGAGAACATCAATAGAGGAAAGTACTACATGATGTTAAGAATATTTTTGTCGAAGCATTTGATGTACATAATATTGATGAGAAATCCTCAATCATTTCCTAGATTGTAGATATTTTTGAACAAATAAATACTAGAGATATTGAAACAAATGAGAATTTGATGGCTTGGTCATCCAAGAAATTGAGAATAAGGTTGTGGAAAAAGTCTCAACAACCATTTTAGAGAAAAATATTCAATTTCAAGAATGTGTACAAAATATAGAGGAACTTATATAGAAAGTACAACATTTGTACAATATTTTGTGTGATTTACCAAGATTCATTTGTGATCTTTAGGCAAACATCCAACAGATTCAAGCTAATATGTAGAGAACAAGTAGAATTATTTCATAGTCAATTGAATCCATCTCAAAACATTATAATAAGTTATTATTTTCTCAAGGAAAATTGGTCAAACTTTAGACAACCAATAGTATCATGAGGTCAAAATTGATCTCTATCTAATCCATGTTAATACCTCAATGGGGGTTATGCAGTGAGAGTTGAAATCAAGATAAGTTCTTATTCCACAACAAGTCAAATTGTGATATTGCTATCAAGATTTAACTGTGTGATTTTGAGTCAAACTCGTTGACCCATGTTTCATGAGTAGTGATTCAACATGAACCCATCTCTCATGAGAATAAATGGAACACTTAGCACTCATTGGATCTAGGTGATGCTCATAGGGGTGAAGCACTAAGACTTCCCGGGAGGTCACCCATCCTAGTACTACTCCAACCTAAGCATGCTTAACTATGGATTTCCCTCCATGGTTAGACCCAAATCTTGCAACCCCATTTTAAAAACCTTCACCAAGTGTTGTGCCTTATGAACCATTCATTAGAAATCCTCTTAAGCTCATCAATTGTGATATTGTTTATTAGTTTCAAACACTTAGTCATATACTAGGTAGAGCTAGAAGGTCATCATTATGACCAAGATACTTTGTATAGGGTGAGTCATATATAGACTTATAAATAAACATGTACAAACTGAGCTCTATAGGATCCGAGCAAGTCTTTGATCACTGAGTATTTTAAGTATAAGTTGAGTCTAATGTTTACCAATAAATTTGAGCATATTGATGCTAAGTTACATACAAGGTGTCAATCATAGTAGAGAAAAAGTGTTAACTACATGTATAGTGAATACCAAGCATTAGAGACAGTTAGTGCTGATGAACTCAAAATTGACATTCAAGTTAGGAATGATACAAACTTTAAGGTAAATTATTCTAGGTCAACATTGAAAAGATATTTAACTCTTGAAGAGGTTGTTACAGAGTTTATTATGCATTTTATAACATGGATCATAGATCCCTATGTATTGTGAATTAACCAATCAAATGAAGAGGTGAAATAAGGAAGCATCTAGAAAAGTTTTTATGAAATCTTTAAAATAGAGAAGATCTAGACCTATTTTGATATAGATATAGACATAGGATGGTGAATGTGATAGTGATGAGGAGTGAACAAGATATTTATGTGATTCAAGTATGAATGTGTGAACATTTGCAAAGGAGGAAAAAGAGTTATGTTATTGTAGAATAGAGAAAGCAGCCTTGTCAAAGTAGTGAAGGATACTAAAGTTATATCAAATTAAAGAGAGGAGATCCAAAACTAGCTTATCAGAGTAGACCAAGGATTAGGTATTGAATCAATTTTAATAGATTGAGTCAGGGATAATCTCTTAAGAGAGTGCTCTTAATAGATATTTTTAAATCTCCTAATAGAGTTTTGAAAATAATTATTGAATTGTATATTGTCATTGATGTTACACAAATGTTAGATTCTAACAAAGCACTACTAGTAGGAATCGAGCTCAGAATACTTTAGTATCAACCAAGAAAAAGTTCAGAATAAGCTAAGTTTAGTGATCAAGTGTAAACCAAGCTAAGTCAATTATTGAAGGATTCATGTGTAAACTATGTAAACTGAGTCAAGTCAGTTACCAAAGGAACTCAGTGTTAACCGAGTGACTCAGGTTCGGTATCAGCCAACCTACAACAAAATAGATTTCTTTATTATTTGGTTTATGCAAGCCAACTTAATGGATGTTCATTTTTTATTTGTAAGGGTATTCAAGCTGACTTAACATTGGTTTTCATATATATGAAAGGTCAAGTTGTGGATTGAAATAAGAAGATGTGGAAGAGAATAAAATGTGAATAAAGAAGGATCTCTAATAAAGGTCAGAACATCCAAGGAGATGCAAAGAATATTTTGATTAGGAAGGATCCAGAGGATAAGCCAGAATAGTGATCTGAATCTACAAATCAATTGATTCAATAATCAAGTCAATCATTGTTACTCTCTAACAATTGTAGCAATGAAGAAATATCTTAATAGAGTTGACTTAATGTAAATCCTCTAACAAGGTGGCATTTCTAGATTGAAGTGTCTTAAGACCTCTAACAAGGCCACTCCTAATAGAGTGATTCAAATCCTTTAACACGTTCACACCTAATAGTGTGTTTTGTAACCTTTAACAGGGTTGGCTCCTAATAAGGCTCACTTCATAAGATTGAAAGTTGCAACTAATTGCATTGGTGGTTTTCCCAAATTGGGTTTCCATGTTAAATCTTGGTGTCTCATGTGTTCATTTTATTTTCTAATTGCTTTATCTTTCTACAAATAAGGTACTAAAGGTTAATACACATTAATATCTTAAGATTTCTTTGTTAACTGAGTTATAGTGAATATCTAGTTCTAACCAAGTTGTGCAAGGATTTAAGTTAGTAAGAAGTTTGTATTGACATCTAAGTGATTTGGAATTACTTTAGTGATAACTGATTCACCCCTCCCCTTTTAGTTACTCCTCTTATATTTTCAAAAATTGGTATTAGAGTCTTTGGTTCTTCTAGAAAAGGTTTCAAGGAACTAAGCTAAAGATCAAGATGTCTTATACAAGAGAGATTCCTAAGTTGAGTAGAGAAAACTTCAAAGCGTGGCAAGAACTCATGAAGCTTCACTTGGGAACCATTGGAGCTACAAGCCTACACTTCTTAGAGAACCAAATGTGGCACCTCCTAATCCTTTAATTTTGGATCAGATGGTAGATAAAAAGAATCAAAACACAATGATGATTGGCATTTATACCTCTCTCAACTATTCTGAATTTGATAAGTCAAAGATTTCCCTACTACCTTTGATATGTGGAATAAACTGGAAAATATCTATGGAGGAGATGACAATATGAAAAGAGACAAAGAAAAAATTCTAAGAGGTCATTTTGATCAAATAAGAATGAAATAAGATGAAAGCATTGCTAAATATAATGAAAGAATCAAAGCAAGCATGAGTGTACTCAGATTTGCAATAGGAACTATAGATGATGTGATAGTGGTTATCAAGGTATAAAGAACTCTTCTTCCTATTTATGCAATTATAGTTTCAAATATTCAAGAGATGAGATGTGATCCCAAAAATGATATAACTTTGGATGTACTAATGGGAAGGTTAACAACTTTTGAGTTGGATAACTTTGATAACTATTGTCATGGATCTCGCAACATAGAATCAGCATTCAAAGAAAAACTAACACTTGGTAAAAAGGGAGGAAACTCAAAAGGAAAACAATTTGATAGTAAAAAAATAAGAAGAATTGGATGATGACCTTGAGGCTATTGAAGCCCTACTTGCAAGAGGATACCAAAAGGAAAAGGTAAATATAAAGGCAAAATTCCATTAATTTTTTTCTCTTGTGAAGAAGTTGGTCACATATTTGTAAAGTGTCCAAACAAAGGAAAGAAAGATGATAGAAAATTTAGCAAGTTCAAAGGAAAGAAAGATTTCAAGAGCTACAAAGAATACAAAGATAAAGGTAAGAAATCTTGTTATATTGATAAAGATTCTAACAATGATGGTGAAGATGAAATGGTATACATTACTATTAAAGATGAGTTAGATGATGAGGATAATGAAAAGATGCCACTTATTTCTCATATTAGCAAAAATTACACATGGATAATAGATAGTGTTTTTTCTCATCACATGACTAGTGATAAAACTAAGTTTGAACACTTGGATCACTATGATGGTAGAAGTGTTAAATTTGGAAACAATGAACCATGTTATGTGAAGGGAAAAGGATGCATATCATTGACTGATGAACTCAATTATGAAAATGCTTGCTAGCTTGAAGGACTCAGACAATCTTCTAAGTGTGGCATAGTTGAACAACATTTGATACAATGTGGAATTCATAAATGGGAAGGCCGGGCTACTGGATGGTAAAGGAAACCTAGTTAGAACTAGAAATTAAAAAAAATGTAATCTATTCTATCTAGATCTCACTGAAAGTTCATGCTTTTTGACACAAGTAGAGGAAAGTTGGATATGGAATAAAAGAATGTGTCATGTAAACCTTGATAATGTAGTTACTTCAATTAAGAACAAAAGAGTAAGAGGTATTCCAAATCTGAAGAAACCTAAAATTGCCAAATCTAAAGAAGGTCAAATTGGGAAGATGGGTAAAACTAGCTTCAAAAGTAAGAATTACAATATTGAAGAAGTCTTGGAACTAGTTCATATAGATACTTGTGGACCAATAGGCATTGAAAGCTATAGTGAAGATAAATATTTCATTTTGTTTGTTGATGATTATTCTAGGATGATGACAATAATGTACTTCAAAGACAAATTTGAAGCTTTTCAAAAGTTCAAGTGGTATTTGGCTAGAGTTGAAAAAGAAAATGGAAAGAATTTAAAATGCCTAAGGTCAAATAGAGGAGGAGAATTCATCTCTAATGAATTGAATGAATTCTACAATGAAAGAGGAATCAAAAGATAGGTATATGTACCTAGTACACAGAATGGAATAGAAGAAAGGAGTAGATCCATCATGGATTGTGCAAGAACACTAATGATAGTGAAAAATGTTGCATCCAAATACTAAAAATAAGCAATCATCACAGTAGTTCATACCTTGAACTGAGTTCAATTGAAGAAAGGTACATATCAAACACCTTATGATTTATGGTATGGCTAAAAACCTAATGTTTGTTATTTCAAAGTATTTGAAAGTAAATGTTATATCTTAAAAGAGACAAGGAAAGAAAATTTTGATGTAAAAAGTGATGAAGGCATATTCCTAGGGTACTCCAACAAGAGAAAACCATATAAATGTTTAAATCTTGCTACTCACAAGGTTATAGAAAGTGTACATGTAAAAATTGATGAGTTTATAGAAAAGAATGAAGAGAAAAGCAGCAAGGAACCTAAAGACTACAAAAAATTTGTTTACTTTGAACCTGATACTTTACCAAAAGTACAAGAAAATGTGATTGGGCAATAGCCAATAGCATCACTTCAGTAGTCAACACCACCCAAGTCACCTAAGTCTACAGTGCAACCCAAGTTGCAACCAACCTGAGTTTCAGTTAGCAAAAAAGGAATCTGAGTCATAATTAGAGGAAACTGAGTCTCAAACAATGGGATCCAAGCAGATTTTAGAGTTTCACAGAACCTTTGATCATGGTGAACCAAGTGAAACAAGTCCATAATCTAGAAGAAAGGAACCTATACTTTCTAGATATGTCAGAAGGCATCATGCATCCAAATAAATAATTGAAGATTGGACAAAAGGCATAATGACAAGTAATAAACTAAAAGGTACATGTTTTCTTACTAAATTTGAACCTAGAACTATAAAAGATGCTATGAATAATAAAATTTGGATACAGTAAATGAATGAAGAGATTGAGAAAATTGAAAGGAACAATACCTAGACTCTTGTTCCTAGACCCAAGGACAAAAATGTAATTGTTACAAAGTGGGTATTTAAAAAAAAATTCAATGAAAATGGCTAACTATAAAGGAATAAGGCAAGGATAGTCTATAAAGGATATGCTTAAGAAGGAGGTATAGACTATGGAGAAACATTTTCTCCTATTGCTAGACTTGAAGGTGTCAAAACACTTCTTGCATATGTTGTATTTAAACAATTCAAAGTATATCAAATGGATGTAAAATAAAAAATCTTGAATGGAATTCTAGAGGAAGAATTTTATGTTGATCAACCTAAAGTTTTCATTGATCTAAATAAAAGAGACATGATATGTAAGTTACACAATGCTTTGTATGGTTTGAAACAAGCTCCTAAAGCATGGTATGAAAGGCTACATGGATACCTAGTAAAGATTAGTTTTCATAGAACTAATGATAATAGTAGTCTATATATCAAAGAAGGACCATAAAAGAAAATATTATCAGTAGAAATATTTGTGGATGGTATACTATTCACAAGTCATTATGACTTATGCAAATCATTCTCTGAAGAAATCAGGAAAGAATTTGAAATGTCAATGTTTGGAGAGATAAAATTCTTTGTTGATTTACAAGTTCATCAAGCGAAGGATGGCATTTACCTTCCTCAATCAAAATATATCAAGGAGATATTGAAGAGCTTTTGAAATGAAGACTCCAAACTAGTTGGAACACCTATGTTTGTTGGACATAAACTATCCAAGGATGATGATTCAAAAGAGATAAATTAGACTACCTACAAATCTATGATTACGAAACTTTAGTATGTGGTTTACACAAGGCCTATTATTGCATTAGTAGTTGCTATAGTTGCAAGGTTTTCTACAAATCCTAGAGAAAATCATATGATGGTAGTCAAAAGAATTATGAGATATCTAAAAGGCACTCAAGACTATGTTCTATGGTACAAGAAAGGAGGAAACCTTGAGTTGAAAGTCTGTACTGATGCAGATTGGGATAGAAGCATTAATGACATAAAAAGCACTAGTGGAGGAGCATTCTTTCTTGGAAAGAGGCTAGTATAATGGACTAGTAAGTAGTATAATTGTATCTCTCAATCTACAGTAGAGGCAGAATGTGTTATTGCAGTAGTTAATTGTTCCAACGTAGTCTAGATCAAGCAACTATTGTTAGGAATAAAGGAAGAAATCAAAGACCCAATGGTTATCTATTGTGATAACACAAGTGCAATCAACATATCCAAAAATCCAATGATGCACTCTAATACAAAACACATTGTAATCAAGTATCATTTTCTGAGAGAATTAGTTCAAGATAAAGAGGTTAGATTGGAATATACGAACACAAAGGAGAAGGTTGCTAACATATTTACCAAACCATTACCTAAGGATGCATTTTTGTATCTCAAAGGAAAGCTAGTAGTGATTCCCCTATATGATGCTCACTAGAGTACAACTTAGTGATGCATCAACCTAACTACACTAAAGATCTATTAAGTTGATGAAAAGAAGATAGAGTTCATTGCATATGAATCAGTACATGAAGTACATTATAAATTCATTTTTAAAAAGTATTTGGAATTTTTGTCAAAGAGGGATATATTGAATATGTCATGTTCATATCAAAAGAATTGAGGGAGAGTTTGATTGATTTCATGAATCAGAGGAAGAAATTTGTATATCAGCAAGAGGGAGAACTTGATTAGATGGAGTTTGAAGATAAGATGTCAGGGGGAGAATCTTAGAGGGAATTCTCATGGATGAAGAATTAGAATGACACTAAGGATATTATAGAATCTTATTAATCATTATAATTGCTCTAAGTTTACCTTTTCTTATGACATGTTGTGTTGCCATCAATGCCAAAGAGGGAGATTGTTGAAAATAATTATTCAATTATATATTATCAATGATTATACACACATGCTACATTCTAACAGAACACTACTAGTAGTAACCAAGCTTAGAAGACTCCAATATCAGCTAAAAAGAAGTTCAAAATAAGCCAAGTTGAGTGATCAAATGTAAACTAAGCTAGGTAGATTATTGATTTATTCCTGTGTAAACTGAGTTAGGTCAGTTACCAATGGAGTTCAGTATTAACTAAGTTAGTTCAATTACCAATGGAACTTAGTGTTAACCGAGTGACTCAGTTTTAGTACCATCCAACCAACAACATAATAGTTTTGTTTATTATTTGGTTTATGCAATTCAACTTAATGGATGTTAATTATTTATTTATAAGGGTATTCAAGATGACTTGACATTGGATTTCAAATATATAAGAGGTCAAGTTGTGGATTGAAATAAGAAGATGTGGAAGAGAATAATATGCAAATAAAGAAGGATATCTAATTAAGATTAGAACATCTAAGGATCTAAAAAGGATATTTTGATCAAGAAGGATCCAGAGGATAAGCCAAAATAGTGATTTAAATTTCCAAATCAATTGCTTCAATAATCATGTCAGTCATTGTCACTCTCTAACAATTGTAGTTGTGAAGAAATCTCTTAACAAAGTTGACTTAATAGTCATTCTTGTAAATCATCTAGTAAGGTGGCATTTCTAGATTGTAGTGTCTTAAGACCTCTAACGAGGCCACTCCTAACAGGGTGATTCAAGTCCTTTAACAAGGTTACACCTAACAGTGTGTTTTGCAAGGTAAACTTTAAGAAACCCCCCTCGAAAAAGAGAAATAAAAATATTGGCAAATCTTACATTATTTTGAAAAATAAAAATAATTTATATTATTAATTGGCAAATCTTTAACTAATTTATATTTTTATAACTAAATTTAATAAAAATGTGGCGATTTTAATATTTTTAAGAACTAAATTATTAGCCAAAATTTCCTAAAATTGACAAATTAGTGAATATTAGCCAATAAAAAACCCTGGTGTTTTGTAACCTTTAACAAGGTTGGCTCTTAACAGCACTCACTTCAAAAGAGTGAAAAGTTGTAACTAGTTGCATTGGTGGTTTTCCCAAATTGGGTTTCCATGTTAAATATTGGTGTCTCATGTGTTCATGTTATTTGCTTACTACTTTATCTTTATGTAACTAAGTTACTAAATGTTAATACACATTAATATCTTAAGATTTCTTTGTTAACCAAGTTATAGTGAATATCTAGTTCTAACTGAGTTGTGCAAGGGTTTGAGTTAATAAGAAGTTTGTATTGACATCTAAGGGATTAGTAATTATTTTAGTGGTAACTAATTCACCCCTCCCCTCTTAATTACTTCCCTTATATTTCCAACACAGAGTCCTTATATTTTTGTAAGTGTAAGATCCTCTAATAGGTTAAGACATAACAATTTTAACAGCTTTTAATAGGGTAGACCCCTCACAAGATAGATCATTGGATATGGTCAAACATTGTAACCTAATAGGTTAACTCTATTACTATATTAGTAAAGATTTGTGGGTGTCATCGCCACCAAAATTTTATCTTCACCTTAGAGGGTTTCTAGGTAACCAAATCTTTGGGTTATGTGTTACATTTCATGCATGTGATTGATAGATTAGATATGCATGTTATTATAGTTTTAATTTACAAGTTATGTTATGCATGCATATGGTGAATGCATTAAAGTTGTGTTAAAAGAGAAAAAGGTGTAAAGCATTATAGATCCCAATTCATAGCCCCCCCTCTCAACATCTTGGTTTCCCAATTAAGACTTCCAACAAAGATTGGAAGTTGTAAAATCAAGTTTGAGGCAATTTGGAGAATTGACAAGAGTGGAGAAAGCCTTTAGTGTTAGGATATATAGTCCACTAATAAAATTGAGATGGGGAATGAATCAGTTATCCAATTATTATCAAAATTATTAACCTTATTAAATCTTAACCATATAAGGAATATAATTAGTAACCACAACAAGATACTCATGCACAATAACATTAGATATGTTAACTAGGGAAACCCTTGATAAGAGGGAAAACCCCGATGGGGATGATACCCACAAGATGATGTACTAATAAAAATATTCCTTGTTAGTGGATGGACCTTGTTAGGAGTCTATGAAATACATTCAATATATATCAGTCCATGTTAGGATACTTTGAATCCTTTTTAGGAGATTCCAACCCTATTAGGATTTGTGGAAGGCAGATGGACTCACTATCCAAATAGCTTCAAGGGAAATACCAATGAACCCATCATCTAAATGATCTCTATATTATTCCTTGTAGAATAATAAAATTGAATTGTAACGAACCTTCCTCTTTCTCTTTCTTGTCAACTGGACTTCTTCTCCTGATAATCTTGATACCAGAACATGAACTTTGCATCCAATAATCCCTTGGATCACTAACTTGCATTACCCAAATACTCTACTCTTATTCACACTTCCTTGATCACTTTGAATGCTCCATAAATTTTACAAACAAGGAAAACACTTTTCTTTACACCATATCTTCAAAATAATTCTTTGAGTTTTCCTTGAGGCTTTCTTAATTAATTATAATAGTACCACAATAAAATAATTAATTATTTTATTGTGGTACATTAATTGAGGCTTTCTTCTCCTGATAATCTTGATACCAGAACATGAACTTTGCATCCAATAATCCCTTGGATCAATAACTTGCATTACCCAAATACTCTACTCTTATTCACACTTCCTTGATCACTTTGAATGCTCCATAAATTTTACAAACAAGGAAAACACTTTTCTTTACACCATATCTTCAAAATAATTCCTTGAATTTTCCTTGAGGCTTTCTTAATTAATTATAATAGTACCACAATAAAATAATTAATTATTTTGCAATCATATAGCACTATCAACTCACAATCTAAAAAAATTCTCACATCTACAACTCTAAGACTTGTGCACTTGTTGATGTCATCATTAGAGTATCCTCTATCACTTTCTTACTATGCATCTTCATATTATATCTCTGTCAGATGATATAATGAAATCATCAAAAATTGTGTCTTGGGTACTCTATTTTTGCACTACTCTCTGTGAATCACTTACAACTTCCGCATGTCTTCAACTTATGTTACACACACTTAACCTTATCATTAGGACACACTATAGATCATTTCCTTAACCCTACATCATCTAAAAATCAAAACTTTTTCTCTACGGTCATGATCTCTATCTGCTACTTTGCCAATCTTCATAGAATTACTGCTATGTTGACATCAATGAAAAACACATTTATGAATGAAAAATTTCAATGCTACTAAATTCTCTCCAATGCTAAGGATACTTCCCCAAAGGAATACCATCAGAATTCATGCTAATATTTAGTGCATTAAGTGTTTTCCCTTACTTTACAAGAAGTGCAAGCACCAATGAAGACTGTGCTAGCAATAGTAGATCCAGATCTAAAGTTTTGAAAATATAAGAGGAGTAACTAAGAGGGTAGGAGTGAATTAGTTACCACAAAAATAAATCCTAGATCCCTTAGATGTCAGTACAAAACAATTCTAAGGAAACTTGACATTGCAGATGCTCAAAAAACACATAGAAAATTTTTATAACTTGGTAACCACTGAAATAGCTTAGTAAATGCATAACATAAAAATATTTAAGATATTATGTATGATTAATATTACTTTAACTTAGTTTCAAACACATAAAATAAATAGCATGAACACATTTTACACCAAGATTTAACGTGGAAACCCAATTTGGAAAAAACCACCAATTACAACTAGTTATTGATTTTCACTTTTCTGAAGTGAGCCCTATTATGAGCCAACACTATTAAAGGTTACAAAATAAATTGTTAGGTGTGACCCTATTAGAGGATTCAATCATCCTATTATGAGTGGCCTTGTTAGAGGTCTTTAGACAATTCAATAGAAATGTCACCTTGTTAGAGGATTTACAAATAATTGTTAAGCCAACTTTGTTAAGAGATTTAGATCACTGCTACAAT
This sequence comes from Cupressus sempervirens, assembly GCA_028749045.1. Classification (NCBI taxonomy): domain Eukaryota; kingdom Viridiplantae; phylum Streptophyta; class Pinopsida; order Cupressales; family Cupressaceae; genus Cupressus; species Cupressus sempervirens. The sequence continues at coordinate 953,460,337 of CM053792.1, read as the reverse complement.
GCTTAAAGAGTCACAATGAGATGACTTGATTTTGAATGAAATTGAATTGATAATTACAGATCTCAATTCTAGCTTCTATACTTGATCCTTCCTAATCTAATATATCTTTTTTAATTCAAAAGGATATTATGCTTATCATTTTGATTCTCTTCCTCTTTGCATCATTAAATCTTCAATTATCTTCCATGCATTCATCATTCTAATTCTCAACTTGACTTTATATTTATATCTTTCATATTCTCAAGTCAACTAGAATATAACTTAGAATAATTAATATTCATCTCCTCAGTCAGCTAGAACCAATAGACAATTCAATTGAACCCAATATGCCAAAACAAGAAAATCCATTTTTAGTTGACCCTACTTGGTAGACACTAACTCAGAAACAATTTTCCTATGTTAACCAAGTGAAATTAGTTAACACTACATGTTCACAAAGTTCCATTGATAACTGAGTGAGCTTGGTTAACACTGGTTCCATCCAACATTTCCTTCATTAATTGAGTGAGCTCAATCAACACTCAACTTTCACAAACTTTCCTTTGATGCCCGATTGAACTCAGGAGATACTATCTTCTAAATTAGGCAAACATTGGAATGCTCAGTAAACACAAAAAACTATCTTCAATGCCCAAGTGAGCTCGGCATATATTGATTGGAAATGATATAAAATTTTGTGTAACATCAAAGGCAATGCACAATTAATCAATTATATTCAACAATCTCCCTCTTTGGCATTGATGGCAATACAACATGTCATAATGCAATAAAATTTTTAGAGAGTAAGGAACATATTCTTAGTTTCATTCTAATTCTCATCCATGAGAACTCCCTTTATCAGTGTGAACTCTGTGTGCCTTCAGTTTCTCCCTCTGTCAAAATTTTTTTGTCTACTACAACTTCTTCTAATAGCAAACTCTACCTTTAATATCAGACCAAGTTCAGTCTCCCTTTTTGACATCTCTTTCTCTTTCTATTTAAAAAATTTCTATAGATATGACAAAAAATTTCTCCCTCTTTGACATCTCATGCTAAAGAAAATAATTAGTGAATATCAATGTACCTCAAGTACTGATTCATTTACAACATGCCCTTATCAATATTCCACCAACTAATTTGATCTTCAAGATGCGCTGGTTGATGCATCACTAAACTTCATTTAGTGAGCTTCAAATAGGGGAATGACCCCTAGCTTACCTCTTAGATACAGAAATGCATCCTTAGGTAATGGCTTGGTAAATATGTCTACAATTTGTTCTTTAGTATTTACATATTCCAATTTGACTTTTTATATTGTACCAATTCTATCAAAAAGTAATATTTTATAGCAATATGTTTTGTTTTGGTATGCATCACTGGATTCTTTGATATATTAATTACACTAGTGTTATCATAGTATATAACTACTAGATCCTTGATCTCTATCTTCATACCTACCAATAGTTTTTTGAACCAAACAATATTAGAACAATTGACTATTGCTACCACATATTTTGCCTTTGTTGTGGACTGAGAGATACAATTATGTTTCTTGCTTGTCCAAGACACTAGTCTTTTATCAAGAAAGAATGCTCCACCACTGGTGCTTTTTCTGTCATCAATACTTCCTGCCCAATCAGCATCTGTGAATAGTTTTAAATCCAAATTACCTCCTATTTGGTACCATCAACCATATTCTTTAGTACCTTTCAAATATCTCATGATTCTTTTAATTGCCATCATGTGATTTTCTTTGGGATTTTCTGAGAATCTTGCCACCATACTGAATGCCAATGCAATATCAGGCCTTGTATGTACTTCATACTACAATTTTCCAATCATTGATCTCTATGTGATCTGATCTACCTCTTTGGGATCATCATTTTTGGAGAACTTATGTCCAATAGACATAGGGGTTCCAATTGCTCTTGAATCTTCCATTCCAATTTTCTTTAGTATCTTCTTGATATATTTAGATTGAGTAATGTAGATACCATTTTTTTCTGTTGGATCTACAATCCAACAAAAAAAAATATCTCTCTAAATATAGACTTTTCAAATTCTTTACTCAGTTCTCTTGAAAATGCCTTGCATAAGTCATCATTTCCTATGAATAAAGTGCCATCCACAAATATTTGTGCTAACACAATCTTCTTTTCTAGTCCTTCTTTGATATATAGACTATTGTTATCATTTGTTCTTTGAAAACCAATATGTACCAAGTAGTTATGAAGTCTTTCATACCAAGCTTTGGGAGCTTGCTTGAGATCATATAATGCATTGTGTAATTTGCAAACCATATCTCTTTTGCTAGGATCTACAAAACCTTAAAGCTATTCTATGTAGACTTCCTCATCAAGAATGCAAATTTTACATCCATTTGATAAACTTTAAATCCTCTATGAGTTGCATATGCTAGTAAAGTTCTAACACCTTCTAATCTTGCAATAGGAACAAAAGTTTCACCATAATCAATACCTTCATCTTGAGAATAACCTTTACATACTAACCTTGCTTTTTTTCTAGAAACTTCTCCATCTTCATTTAGCTTATTTATAAATACCTACTTTGTTCCAATTACATTTCTATCTTTGGTTCTAGGAACAAGAGTCCAAGTTTTGTTCTTCTCTATCTGCTCTATTTCTTCATTCATTGCCTCAATCCAACTTTCATTATCCAAAGCATCTTTAACATTTTTAGGTTCAAATTTAGCAAGTAAACATGTACTTTTCAATTTGTTTCTTGTCATTGTTTCATCTTATTTGTCTCCAATGATCTAGTCAGGTGCATGATGCCTTTTGATATATCTTACTAGCACAGGTACCTTGGATTTGGAGTTTGTTTCACTAATTTCATCATGAAATTTAGCATTAAGCTCAAGTCCCACTATTTGTGAGATGAGTCCATCAGACTTGATGTGCTCTTATAGTAGCTCAGTAGCTTTTGACTACAACTTGGGTCCTTTAGTCTGTGACTCAGGTTACATTTTCTGCCAACTCGGTAGCCATTGGAGATTTTGGGGACTCATGAGGTGAAGCCTCTTGTATACTAGATAGATTTGGAAAGGTATCAGGTTTTAGTAAACAAATTTTCTTTAACCCTCAGGCTCTTTGTTGCTTTCTTCTTTACTCTTTTTTGCAAACTCATCAATTCTCACATATGCACTTTCTATGATTTTATGAGTAGACAAATTCAAACATTTGTATGCTTTACTTATGTAGGAGTATCCTAGGAATATGCCTTCATAACCTTTCATGTCAAATTTACCTTTCCTAGATTCTTTCAAGATATAACATTTGCTACCAAATACTTTCAAGTAACTTACAATAGGTTTGTAGCCATACAATAGTTCATAAGTAGATTTATTTGAATCTTTCTTCAATTGTACTTTGTTCAAGGTATGTACTATAGTGTTGATTGCTTCCTTCCAATATTTGATTGCAACATTATTTTTTATCATCAATGTTCTTGCACAATCCATGATGGATATGTTCCTTCTTTCAACTATACCATTCTACTAAGGTGTATTAGGGGCTGATAATTGTCTTTTAATTCCTTTTTCAATGTAGAATTCATTGAATTCATTGGAGATCAGTTCACCACCTTTGTCTAATCTCAAAAATTTTAGCTTCTTTCCATTTTCCTTTTTAACTCTTGCCAAATACCACTCAAATTTTTGAAAAGCTTCAAATTTTTCTTTTAGATACATTATAGTCATCATTCTAGAATAGTCATCAACAAAAAGAATGAAAAATTTATCTCCACTATAACTCTCTATTCCAATAGGTCCACATAAGTTTGTATGCACAAGGTCTAAGATTTCTTTAGAATGGTAGTTCTTACTTTTGAAGCTAGTCTTTCCCATCTTACTGATTTGACAATTTTTTCATAGACCAGTATGAGGTTTCCTCAAGCTAGGAATGCCTCTTACTCTTCTATTTTTGCTTATTTTAACCAAATTATCAAAGTTTGCATGACATAATCTTTTGCTCCATAACCAACTTTCTTCTACTTGAGCAATAAAACATGAACTTTCACTAAGATCTAGATAGAATAGGTTACCTTTTGTTTGTTTTCTAGATCTACCAAATTTCCTTTTTTATCCAACAGTTTGGCTTTCCCATTCATAAATTCTACCTTGAATCCAATGTTATTCAACTATGCCACACTCAATAGATTATGCTTTAATCCTTCAACCCAATAAGCATTGTCACATCTAAGTTCATTAGTTAATGAGATACATCATTTTCCTTTTATGCAACAAGGTCCATTGTTTCCAAATCTCACACTACCACCATTATAATATTCCATGTGCTCAAACTTTCTTTTGTCTCCAATCATATGATGTGAGCAACCACTATCAATAATCCATGTGTCATTTTTTCTAGCATGAGAGATAAGTGTCATTTTATCTCCTTCATCATTAGATTCATCTTTTACAACAATATATACCATTTCATCTTCACTATTATCAAAATCTTTAGCCATAAAACAAAATTTCTTACATTTTTCTTTGTAGTCCTTGTAGTTTTTGAATTCCTTCCTTCCTTTGTACTTATTACTTTAATTTTCATCCTTGTTTTATTTGTTTGGGCACCTTGCAGAAATGTGACCAAATTCTTCACAAAAAAATCATATTAGAGGAATCTTACCTTTGTACTTTCCTCTACTTTTGGAATATTTTCTTGCAAGTAGGACTTCAACAACTTCAAGATCACTATCTAAGCTTTCTTTTTCTTCTTCTTCACTTCCTAATTCATTGGCCTTTTATTTCTTACCTCTTTTCTTGAGTGAAAGTTTGGCTTCAAATGAAAACTCGATACTTTTGGAACTAGGAACATAGTTGTCATAGTTATCCAACTCAAAAGCTGTCAATATTCCAACTAGAGCATCTAAAGATATTTTTCTATTTGGATCACATCTCATTTCTTGAATAGTAGACACTCTAATTTCATAGATAGGAAGAAGGGTTCTAAGTACCTTTCTCATAACTATTTTTTCCTCAATGTCTCCTCTAGATGCTTTGATTGCACTCACACTAGCTTTAATTCTCTCAACATTTTTTGCAATTTTCATCTTCTCTCATCTTCATCTAATCAAATTATCCTCTAAGACTTTCAGATTTAGCTCTTCTTACATTGTCATCTCCTCCATAGATGTCTTTTAATTTAATCCACATATCATAAGCTGTAGTAAAACATTTGACTTCATTAAATTCAGCATAATTAAGAGCATAAGCAATGTTAATCATCATGATGTTATAATTTTTCATTTCACCAATATCTTTAACAAATAATGTTCTATTAGGTTTCTTGTATTTAGTATCAAGATACTTACATCCTAAATGACTAATAGTTTCTAGATGTAACCTCATAAGTCCTTTCCATGGTGCAAAGTTGTCTCTGTTCAACTTGGGAATCTCTCTTCTATAAGACATCCTGATCTTTAGCTTAGGTCCTTGAAACCTTCTCTACAAGCACCAAAGGCTCTAATACCAATTGTTGGAAATACAAGAGTAACTAAGAAGGGAGGGGTGAATCAATTACCACAAAAATAAATCCCAGATCCCTTAGATGTTAGTACAAAACAACTCTATGGAACTTTACCTCTGTAGATGCTCGACAAACACCCAAAAAAATATTATAACTCGAAAAACACTAAAATATCTCAATAAATGCATAACATGAAAATCTTTAAGATATTATTTGTGATTAATATTACTTTAACTTAGTTTCAAACACATAAAAGAAATAGCATGAACACATTTGACACCGAGATTTAACATGGAAACCTAATTTGGAAAAAACCACCAATTGCACCTAGTTACTTATTTTCACTCTTCTAAAGTGAGCCTTGTTATGAGCCAACCCTGTTAAAGGTTACAAAATATACTATTAGGTGCAACCCTATTAGAGGATTTAATCACCCTGTTAGGAGCAACCTTGTTAGAAGTCTTTGAAAAATTCAATAGAAATGTCACCTTGTTAGAGGATTTACAAATCATTGTTAAGCCAACTCTATTAAGAGATTTAGATCATTGCTATAATGGTTAGAGAGTATACTTGATCTTTCTTGATCTAATGTATCTTTTTAGCTTCACAAGGATATTTTGGTTATCCTTTTGATTCTCTTCCTCTTAGCATCATTAAATCTTCAATTATCTTCCATGCATTAATCATTCTAATTCTCAACTTGACCTTATATTTATATCTTTCATATTGTCAAGTCAACTAGAATATAACTTAGAATAATTAATATTTGTCTCCTCAGTCAGCTAGAACCAACAGACAATTCAATTGAACTCAATATGCCAAAACAAGAAAATCCTTTGTTAGCCAACCTTGCTCGATAGACACTAACTCATAAACAATTTTTCTGTGTTAACCAAGTGAACTCAACTAACATTGCATATTCACAAAGTTTTTTTGGGAACCAAGTGAACTCGATTAACACTAGTTCCATCTAACATTTCCTTCATTAACTGAGTGAGCTTAGTTAACACTCAACTTTCACAAATTTTCCTTTGACGCCGAGGTGAACTTGATAGATACTATCTTCTAAATTAGGCAAACACTAGAATGCTTGGTAAACATAGAAAACCATCTTCAATGCCTAAGTGAGCTCAACATACATTGATTAGAAATGATATGATATTTTGTGTAACATCAAAGACAATACATAATTAATCAATTATATTGAACACTGAAGAAGATAGGAAGATTTAAGAAGGAATAGCCCTACTTGTGAGAAGAGAACTAGATGGTAAGAAAAAATTTTAATGTTAGAATTGTAATGAATCTGGTCATTTTTCTTCTAAGTGTCCTAAAAAAGAGAAAAGATATAAGATAAAATTCTAGCCTAGAAGACCTAGAGATTATTTGTATGCAAATGAAGATGATGAATCTATGGAAAGAATTCAAAGTGAAAGTGGTGATGATTTAGGATTTGTGGCTAAAAGAAGAGAGTTTTGAAATTTAAATTAGAGAAGAAAAATCTCTAGTTTCTCAAGTTAAAAAGAAATCTAATAGGATTATAAATAGTGGATGTTCACATCATATGTCTGGTGATATGAACAAGTTTATTAAGTTCAAAAATCATGATGGAGGAATTGTAAGAGTGGAAAATAATGCAATCTTTCCCATCATAGGGATAGGATCTATTTCTCTTGATGAAAAGACTAACACTAGTGATGTTTATTTTGTTGATGGTTTGAAGCATAACTTGTTAAGTGTTGGACAGTTGGTTGATAAAGGTTATCAGTTGTAATTTATAGAGAAGACTTACATTATCAAAGATAAGGATGGTAAGCTAATTGGAATAGGTACAATATATAGAGGTAATGTGTTTCAATTAGATCCTACTAAGATGACTTGTTTAGTTGCAAAAGTAGATAACAATTGGTTGTGGAATAGAAGGTTTTGTCATATAAAATTTGATAATATTATGAAGGCTAGTAATACATTTGTAGTTAGAGATTTACCTAATATCATGAAGCCTACTAATGTTGTTTGCTAGGAATGTATCATAGCTAAGTAGAAGGTGTCATTTCCCAGCAAGAAGTTCACTAGTTTTGAAAAGTTGGATATTTTACATGCAAACTTGAGTGGTCCTACTAGAACAAGAGGATTCTATGGAGAAAGGTATTTTATGATTTTGTTGATGATTTGACTAGAATGGTGTGGGTAGAATCTCTTAAAGAAAAGTATGAAGCATTTGAAAAGATAAAGATATTTCATAATAGAGTTGAGAATAAATCTAGTGCAAAGATTAAATGTTTGAGATTAGACAGAGGCAGAGAATTTACTTCTAGAGAGTTTAACATGTCTTGTGAAGAGAATAGAACTAAGAGACAGTTATCTTCACCCAAGACCCCTAAGAAAAATGGGATAATGAAAAGGAGGAATAGTTATCTATCAAAGGTAGTAAGAGAAATGATGTCTGAGAATGATGTGTCTAAGACATTTTGGAGGGAAGTAGTCAATACAATCATATACACCATGAACAAGTGTAGATCATAAAAGGTACAAACAAGACTCCTTATATATTATGGTTTGGTCATACACCCTTAGTGAAGTATTTTAGAATTTTTGGAAGTATGTGTTACATAAAAAGAGATGATGATATTCATAAGTTTTATCCAAGAAGAGACGAAGGTATGTTCCTTGGTTATTCATTGAAAAGAAAAGCTTACAGATATTTTAATCATAAAACTAAGACAATTGTTGAGTGTGTAAATATGAAAGTGGATGAAAAGTTTGGAGTTAAAGAAAGGATGATGGATTATAAATTTGATGAGGAAGATAATCTAGGTATGTTAGAGAGAATGTAAAAGTTTTCTTTGAGACTAAAACTAATTTTCAAAATGATGTACAAATTTTTGAACAAAGAGGTGAATAGAAAACTAAACCAAGAGAAGAAACAAGAGTTGAAATAGTAACTTCTACACCAATAAGGAACCTGGAAAAGAATCACCCTACAAAGTAGATTATTGGAAACAAAGACAAAGGAGAAATTAAAATAAATAGAATAAATGAGGTATTATATATGATTTCTCAACTTGAACCTAAAAGTGCAAATGAGACATGCAAGGATGATCATTAGATTCAATCAATGAAAGAAGAACTAGAGCAAATTGTGAAGAATGAGACATGGGAATTGGTTCCTAGACCTAAAGACAAGAATGTTCTAGGAATTAAATGGGTATTCAAAAACAAGATGAATGAACAAGGTGAATTTGTGAGGAATAAATTTAGATTGGTATGCAAAGGATATTCACAACAAGAAAGCATAAATTATGAAGAAACATATGCCCATGTAGCTAGAATGAAAGTAGTAAGAATTTTCTTAGCTTATATAGAAAATAAAAAGTTTAAAGTGTATTAGGTGGATGTTAAGTCATCCTTTCTGAATGGAGAACTTGAAGAAGAAGTTTATATTGAGTATCCTAAAGGATTTCTTTTGATAGAAGAAAAGGACATGGTATGCAGATTGAAGAAAGTACTATATAGTTTGAAGTAAGCACCTAGAACCTGATATGCAAGGTTGAATAAGTATTTAAAAATTTTTGAATTTGCTAAAGGTATGGAAAATATTAATTTGTATTTGAAAGAAATTTTAAATGGTTTTTTAATCATTGTAATATATGTTCATGACATAATCTTTGGAAGTAATGATGAAGCAAGTGATAAGTTTACTAAAGAGACGAAGAATGAATTTGAGACAAGTATGATTAGTGAGATGAATTTTTTCTTAGGTTTATAGATTAAACAAAATAGTGATGGTATTTTCATATTAGAAGCTAAGTATTTGAAAGACTTTTTGAAAAAAATTGTCTTGAAAAGTTGTAAACCTATTGGTACACCTATGGTAACTTGTCACAAGTTATCTAGTAAAGATGAGACACCTAGAGTTGAGCAAAAGAAGTATAGATCAATGATTAGAGGTTTGAAATATTTGACTTACACCATACCAAATATAGCAAATGTAGTTGGGATAGTAGAAATATTTCAAGATGATCCTAAGGAATCTCATTATGTAGTAGTAAAGAGGATATTCATATATTTGAAGGGTACACCTAATTATGGATTGTGGTATGATAGATCAAGTGATTCCACTTTATGTGTTTATATTGATGTGGATTAGGAAGATGGTATGGATGACAAAAAAAGAACCCATGGTGGAGCATCTCTTCTTGGAAGAAGATTGGTTTCTTGGCTAAAAAAGCAACAAGATTGTAGTTCATAGAGTAAAACTAAAACAAAGCATGTAGCAGCAGCAAACATTTTAAATTAGATCATGTGGATGAAGTAGATGTTGAAGAATATTGAGATTTAGAACCTATTATCATATATTGTGATAACACTAGTGTGGTGAGTATGTCTAAGAATCTTGTATTGCATTCTAAGACTAAGCATATATCTATTAAATATCATGTTTTCAGAGAGAAAGTTGTAGAAAAAGAAATCAGATTAGAGCATGTAAGTACAAAAGAATAGATTGTAAATATCTTTATGAAGCCTTTTCCTAAAGATACATTCAAGTTTTTGTGAGGTATGCTTGGGGTTATGCCCCTACCTAGTTCTAAGTAAATGATGCAAATATTGCATCAATTCAATGCTAGAGAGCACTATTTTTTGACTAGACTAAATTCTTATGCTTCATATATGGGAGAGTATTTGAGATGAGCAGAGTCATCTAGGACTCTTGCTAGTTGGTCTAGAATAGTGTATTTGGATACTTAAGTTGGTTGAATACTTGGAGTAGATGATTGACATAATGAATCCTTTTTCATTGATGTCAATGGGGGAGAGTATGTATGAAAAACATCTCCTTAGTACTATGGGGGGAATATTTCATACAGAAGTACCATGTATGGGGGAGAAGCGTTAGAAATAGGGATTACTAAGAGGGGGGTGAATCAGTTATCTACAACCTTTAGTCACCAACTAAATATTATTTCTTACTTTAAACCATGCATAAAAAAGAAATAAAATAATGATGAATAGTAACAGTAATCATGCACAAAGATAACTCATAACACCATATTGTGTTAACTAGGAAAACCCTGGCCAAGGGAAAACCCTGGTGGGGATGATACCCACTAGATAATATATTGATATATAAGTTCCTTGTCAGAGGATGGGACCTATTAGGAGTCAATGAGAAAATTCAATATAAGGAGTCCCTATTAGGAGACTTTGAATCACTATTAGGAGATTCCAACCCTATTAGGAGTTGTCATATAATAAATGCAAGATGAGCCCACTGCCCAAACATGTCCATCTAATTACAAGAAGATCTCACTTCCCAAATAAGTAATTAGACATCTAGAATATAAGTAGTATATCTTCTTCCGTTATTGATCATTGATCTTCTACTCAATCTTGAATCACGAAATAGCTCATATAAAACTTTTCATATATCGCTTTCAAAAAAGTTAACATATAATCACAATTTCAATATAGCACTTGCACTAACAATCACTCTCTTTCTCATCACAAGATGTCCTTTGCATAAATACCATGCCTTTACACAAATTTATGTTGGTTTGGCTAAAACCACAATCCACTTTTCCAAATTAGAGTAAACATCTGGGATGTCGGGCCTAATTGGACAAGTAATCATCTTGTAAACAAAATAATCCTTTCCTTTAATTCTGCTATCTTGTTTCACTTTAAACATGATTATTTATGTTTCATATAGTCTATACTAATTTTTAAGGATATAGACATCATCACCAACATGTATACTATCTCTATCAAAATTTACTAGTCATAATATGACATCAGCAACAAGTTATAAATAAAACAATACACTATTGTAAACAAAATTCTATACTTAGACAATTTTTAGATTACCAAACACTAATTATCTTTATTTCTAAGGTTTCTTGTGAACATGTACATCATGTGTTGCCATAAATGACAAAAATTACATATCACTATTAGCCAATTGTCAACAATCTCCCCCTTTGGCATTGATGGCAATAAAATAGGGAAAATTGGCTAAGTGACAAAAACTTAACACAACAAAAACAAATAACACTTTACATTACATCTATTACAATTGTTCAACTTTACATAAGCTCCCCCTTACAATATACTTCACAATATTTTGCAACTACTCCCAAATTTTTGCAACTACTCCCCCTTTAACATCAATGACAAAGGTCAAAAATGTCAAAAGTATATTCAAAGTCCTTCCTTATGTTAATATGATCTGTATGCAATCATCAAAGTTTACCTTTAAATTATCCATACCCCTTGGCCATGTTTCCTTGGTGGATTCAGTTGAAGTAAGAATTGCACATAAAGCATATGATGCAATCTCAACTACATTAAGATTTGAATACAAAAAGTTAGAATATGTGTCATTGGCCTTGACACATTCCTCAAACTATTTCTCAACAAAAGATAATTTTAGAGCAATAAATTCTCTAAAATCTAATATGCTTTTCAAAATTTTTACTCTTTGAAGTTCTAGTGTGGATACTGGTCACTTGTCCTTCAAAATTATCTACTTTACAAGATGGATGCTGGATCTAGCTGGATAGAGCCTCTAGCTCACTCACCTTTCATTCTATCTGATTATTGATTTTCTTAGCTAGCTTGTGTGATAAAGTAAACTTGACATACAAAAATTTTCCCATCATGTTGACATTTCCAAAGTTCCTTGATACAAGTATCAAGATTAACCAAATCATTCTTAATGTTTTGATAGACAATGCTAAACAAGTTAGCATCATGGGAAATCCGTGCCTTAGCTTCTGCAACATTTAACAAATTGGTAAACTCTTCATCAAAGGATTTTAGCATTGTCTGTGCCCTCTATTTAGGATTTCATTGAATGTGTTGTACTGCTAAAGTATTATGCAGTCTGTTAATAACTTCCATTAATGTTTCCTATAAGCTTTTTACTATTTTATTCTTCTGTATAATCTTGGATAGGGATGAGATCAAATCTATTTGATCATTATCATTAGTAGCCAATCTGGTAAGAGAGAGTGAAATAGATGAACCAAATGGTTTAGCATCATCCTCCCTTTGTTTCTTAGCTACCTCTCTTTCTTTTCACTTTCCTCTCTTTCCTTTTCTCTCTTCTCTTCCAATCTCTTCTTCTCATCTTCTTCTATTTTCTTTCTCAATTCTTCTTCTGCTATTCTCCTCTTTTCCTCATCTTCCTTTCTTTTCTTTTCTTCCTCAAGTAATTTCTGCTTGGCCTCCTCTATTTTCTTCTTCTCTTCCTCAAGTAGCCTTTTCTCTTCAATCTAACTCAACTTGTCCTCAATATCCTTAGTATCTGGTTAATTAGGTTTGAAACCACCAAATGTATTGGTATTATTAATGTTAATGGTAACATTGGTCTGATCATTTTTCATAGTGTCACTACTTACTACCACTTTCAAGGTTCTAGTTGTAGGAGGATATGGTTCCTTTGACTTTGTCAACATCTGACTAATAGCTGCCATTGTCTCATTTCCTAGTTTATCTTTCTCACCAACCATAAATAAAAATGGTATCACTTTATTCCTTAAATATGGTGTGAGGTTATTCAAAAATCTTTTAATCTCTTCTTCATAATTAGTCTTGCAAATAGTTCTAAGTATAGACTTCCAAAGTTCTAGATCTTCTTCCCTTGCAGGAGCCTTCTTCTGAATGAGTCTTTCATAGACTTTCTAGTTAATTATGCTCTCAAGATCCTTCAATTTTAGATTGTTTTCTATAATATATCTCATAGTAGATATATCAATCTGATCCTTCTCAAAAAAATTATAAAAATCATAAAACTTGTTCATCTAAACAAAGTTACCTTCATTAGCAATAGTTGTGTTGATCTTCGCTGTCTTCAGCTTCCAAGGTTTTTGAGCTTTGCCTGCTAATTGCTTTGATGGAGTCACTTTCTCTACTTTCTTGATCTCTTGTTTTTCTTCTTCTTCATCACTAGACTCAACAATTATCAACAATGTTTTCTATCTTTTTCCTGGTCTAGTGCCTTGTTGTTTGACTCTCTTTGTTTTAGTAGTTACTACTTCCACCAATCTTTCATATTTTCTCTTAGGTATTAGGCTAAACATCTGACACTACTACATATGGAATGCTCTATTCTAAAGATGTCTCTAAAATAGATACTTAAAAAGGTTGAATATTCAATATTCCTTACTTTATTGTTTGTCTTATAGCCTCAAACTCACTCTCTATCATTCCAGCCTCTAATAATGCCTTCTTCATAATAGATTATACTTTCTTGTGTGATGCCTTCTCTAAGGTTTCTTGATGAGCTAATTGTGTGATCTCATCATATGTACCAAATCTATATTTTTCTTTGTCTTTATATGAATTCAACAATAATTCAATATAACCAATTCTATATCATCATTTAATTCATAACCCAAGGGATCAAGAAATGTTTTTCGAGGTTCCACTGCTTGAATATAGGTATAATCTGTATCAACCAAAATACAGATGTCTTCCTTAAATCTATCAACAATTGTAGGTGCAATTTTGAATCTCTATTTTATTTCATTATGAAATGTTCTCATTATAAGGTTGTCATTGTCCAATATATTATCTATAGGATACCTTCTACATACTTTTGTGATCTTCTGCATTGTACATTTGACATTACTCATTATGTCTATTACTAATAAGTAAGGAAATATTTTAAGTACATGAAAGAATATGTGATTGATTAATGACTGGAATCTAAACACACCATTCTTTGTCCTCTTGATCTTTTCTAGGTTTTCTAAGAGTTGCATTCTCAGAATTTCAGTAAGATTCATTTGTTCCTTCTCTACACATATTTTTATGCTTCATAGATGAATCCTACTGAAAGTTCATCAATCTTTGAACTTGCACAAATATAATTAGCAATAATCCTACTCAAAAATCTCACATCATCTTGCTTGATGGTGTTGATCACCATAGCCTTTCCATTATATACTACTTTAGTATAACTTTCAACTTTCTTCTTAACCAATTTCTCACCTTAGGTACATTGCCTTGTTTACTAAGACCAATTACCTCATGAATAAGGTAGGAAGAAATATCAATTACATTATCTTGCATCAATAATTTTCCATCATGTATCCTACTCAATATAATCTATGTCAACTCATCTATGTCCAATTCATGGTATAAGTGATATTTAAACAAGTCTAGTGCCCTTAAGTGTTCAAATTCAAGCTTCATAGTCATGTCGTAATTGAAAACTATTTTCATATCTTTGATCATGAATTCACTACCAATCAACTCAAACTTGCTATTCAAAAAACTTCCTAATATTCAAGATATACTACGTTGTTCAAATTGATAGATAATGTTGAGTCAGGGTTTCCTTCAATACATTTTATGGAAACAACCTTCACCTTAGGTCTATCCTCTTTCTTAACATTGTGCACTATTGACATATCCATGTTTCTATCAATTATCAACTTTTACCAAAAAAATTTGTAGAAAATAATAAAATGTCTCTTTTTAAAAATAGGTTTTTCTTTGAAATCACCTTGCCAAGTTGTTCTGAGTGCTCTTTGCTTTGATTGAATTCACAATGAAGTGAAAATCAATTTTGTACTTCATTTGTTCCATCAACTTGAACTTGCATTAATTTCATACTTTGTAAACATGAAAAAGTTTTCAATTATGTTATGTAATAAAATAACTACTCAAGATCATCTATCTGATCTTCAAGTGCCACTCGAGGTTTTTCATAGCTAGTTTTCATCATGACAAAACTCTACAAGACTTCGCATCACAAAATTCTCTGCAAAAACATACTTTTCATAAACTTTTATGGAATTAGCCTTTTGTATAATACTAGTAACTTTGAATTCCTTTATAACTTGTTTAGATAAGCTCCAAATTATAAGTGAGCTTAGGTACGATCAAAACATATTGATGGGGACACAACCCAAGCATAGAATAGATACAATAGGAAAGGGAAAATTTTATTAACTTTGAGAAAATGCTAATACATTCAGTACAGAGAAAATAGACTTCAAATCATTCCCTATGGGCTTACAATAGCATAAATCTAGAGATAATTTCTCCTTTCTATACCTCCTCTCAAACTCCACTCTGAACTTCCTTTTACAATGCCAGAAATGTTCTTAAATAGACCCCAGAGGGTTAAGGATTAGGAATACATTCTAAAAAGTGCTAGTAGGCATCCACCGACCAAATAGAAGGCTCTAGAAGTCACATTAGAAGTCGGCACAAAATTAGAAGAATCCAAAAATGGTAACCAAACTTTCGAGAGGCATAACTTTTGAACCGTAGCTCCGATTGACGAACTATTTACATTTTTGGAAAGCTCTCGAACCGCTCTATAGCCCTATGGATGAGATTCGCTCATCCCCCATTTTTTAGCCCTTTTTGAGGTCATTTAATGCCCCTAACCTAACTTTGAAGCATTCTTAGGATGTCTCTAGAAACTGAAAAACTGCGATAACTTTCAAACCGTGGGGCCTTTTGACCTGATTCTTTTTCTAGAATGCTCTAAATTACAATGACAATCTTCCAACCAATTTAAACCTTCTAGTTCACCAAAATGATGGATCAATTACATACTCCTATTTTTTTGGAATTTACACGTATCCCAAGGTGATTAAAAACTCTATCTTAAAAAACTAATAGTGGAACTGTGAGAGTTGGAACCTTTATTTCACCCAAATGGGTATCTAGAAATAAAAACACTTAAAATAGAAACTAAGTCTAAGTACATTATTTTTTGGGTGACACAAGATTGCCCTTATACCTCTGGATGCTCTTGCATCAGACACCTAGGGTAAATTGAAAAGTGACCCTATCACTTTATGAATGGTAGAGGAAATCCCAAATGGGAAACCTCAGCTGCTGATATCCAAGTTGAGTCCTCAATTGGCCATCCTTTCCACTTGACCAAATACTCTTCATATTGCCTATTTCTGGTACTCCTACCCACATGATGATCTAGAATTTCATCTATCTCCTCCTTCTTAGAAGCAAGAATTGGACATGGCTCTAACATCGGCTCCTCATCTGCACCATCATCATGATACTCTGTTAAGTCTACAATGTTGAAAATAGGAGAAATGTGAATACCATCTGGCAAATTCACCTCATATGCATTTCTTGAGTCATGTTTCTTCATAATTTTGTAGGGGCCAAATTTATTCATTTTCAACTTGTTGTAAGTACCAGCTGGAAATCTTTCTTTTTGTAAGTATACCATGACTAGATCCCTACTTGGAATTCCTTATGTCTTCTCCTTTGATCAGTCCTAGCTTTATACTCTTGATTCATCTTGGTAATGTGTGCCTGAACCTCCTCATGTAGATGCTTGATATGTTCAACAAATTCTCCAGCTTTAGCACTTGTCCTCTCCACTTGCTCTATCTTCCTCAATTCTGGTGCAGTCCTTGGGCTACTTTCATATACAATTTGGAATGGTGATCTACCAGTGTTCCTATTTATAGAGTTATTGTAAAAAAACTCCACTTGTGGTAGAATCAGATCTCATCCCTTGGGTTTATCCCCAACTAAACATCTTAGCAAATTGCCCAAACTTTTGTTTACCACTTCTATTTGGTCGTTAGTCTACGAGTGATGTGTGGAACTAAATTTCAAGTTTGTTCTCAACTTTTTCCACAATGTTCTCCAGAAATACCCCACAAATTTAGTATCTCTATCAAAAACTATACTCCTTGGGAGACCATGTAGTCTTACCACCTCTCTCAAAAATGAGTCTACAATATGAACAACATCATGAGTTTTGTGGCATGGAATGAAATGTGCCATTTTGGAGAACCTATCAACCGCCACAAATACTAAGTCATTACCCCTTTGTGTCCATAGAAATCCAAGAACAAAATCCATACTTATATCCTCCCATGGCTTTGGTAGAATAGGCAATGGCTGATATAGTCCAGTATTGTGACTAAACCCCTTGGAAACTTGACAAATCTGACAACTCTGTATAAACTTCTTCACATCCTATGAAATATGATGCCAAAAATAATGTTCTCTAAGAAGGGTAATGGTCTTATCTCGACCAAAATGTCCTGCCATCCCTCCACTATGTTTCTCCTTAATCAAATTTTCTCTCATGGAACTCCTTGGAATGCATAATTGACTACCCTTGAATAACATACCATCCTGAATCAGATAGTCTAACCACTTGGTTCTATCTACAGCAATAGGCTCTTTAAAAGCTTTCCACACTTCAAAAAAAATAGGATCCTTAGGGTACAGATTCTTGAGTTCATCAAACCCAACTACTTCAAACTGCATTACTATAAGGAACAACTGTCTTCTACGTAGTGCATCTACAACCCTGTTAGATTTTCCACTTCTATGCTTCAACACAAATGTATAGCTCTGCAAGAACTCTACCCACTTCATATGCCTCTGATTCAATTTACCTTGGCTATTTAGGTACTGTAATGCCTGATGATCAGTATACAAAAAAAATTCCTTTGGCAATAAATAATGCCTCCATTTCTTTAAGGCTTGAACTATTGCATAGAACTCTTGATCATAAATAGAATACTTCTTTTTTGCATCATTCAATTTTTCACTAAAATATGCAATAGGCTTACCTTCTTGGATTAATACAGCCCCAATAGCACTGCCACCAGCATCACAATCCACTTGGAACACCTTTCTAAAATTTGGAAGTTCCAACATAGGTTGTTCTGTCACCTTCTTCTTCAGCATTTCAAAACTTCTCACAGCTGTCGCAGTCCATTTGAACTCTTTTCTATCCCCTCTTATTGTGTTAGTCAGGGGTGCACATATGCCACTTAAATTCTTAATAAACTTTTTGTAAAAACTAACCATACCATGGAATGATCTTACCTCAGTAGTAGACCTTGGAGTAGGCCATTCCAAGATGGCTTTTACCTTCTCTGGATCCATTTTGAGACCTTCAGGTGATATAACAAACCCCAAGTAGACTAACTCCCTTTTTGCAAAAATACACTTCTTCAGATTAATTAACAGTTTCTCTTCCCTTAACCTTTCAAGGACACTACAAATATGCAAAAAAATTTCTTCCAAAGTCTTTCTGAAAATTAAAATATCATCCAAATAGACAATAACAAATTTTCCCAAGAACTTCTTAAGTACCTCATTCATAAGCCGCATGAAGGTTCTTGGGGCATTCGTCAATCCAAAGGGCATGACTAACCACTCATAAAGACCCTCCTTGGTCTTGAAGGCTGATTTCTATATATATGAAAATGTGGCCTATGCTAACACACACACTTCAACATGGTCATTGTATGCGGATTCATCTCGGAATGAACATTGGATTGTTCATTCGAAAATCAACCTACAAAGCGACCTATTGCCTTCTATCTAAAGGGATTTTTCCTATTAATATCCTCAGAATCAAGGTGCAGGCAACCAGACCCTCTAAGAATGAAGGATTTGACAATGAAATTAAGCTAAGAATGAGTATGCAGATTAATCTAGAATGAAAGATGCAATGTAATCTAAGAACAAATAAAGCAAACTAGATTAAGTATATGCATGATTAAACTAAAATGAGATTAAACTAAGAATGAGAATGTATGCAAGAAATGTAAGTAAATGTGCGCATGAATTTCAACAGCAATTCGATGCAAATTCTCCAAATTCATCCTCTAAAATGAAGAGATGAGGGTCTCTTAAATAGACTTTCCTGGAATCCATCAACGGTTGAGAGCAATTCGGATCAACAGTCGGGATTGAAGATGATGTTCAGTCATAAAGGGAGATTCCCAAATTAAAGGGAGTTAACAGATTTGATTTGAGTGAAATAAGGAGTTAACTATTTTAATTTGAGTAGAAAAAGGAGTTAACTGATTTAACTCATTTTTGATCAATAGTGAACTGGAAATTTCCCTTTTTGAACTGAAGAGAGATTTTGTTGAGATATTTAATTTAATAAAATGAGATATGCTCTCATAATTACTTTTTCTATTTAATTAAATAATCTTTAATTAATTAGAGACACTTTTGTTTAATTAAATAACTTCATTTAATTAATTAGGAATGGCTTCCCATTTAATTAAATAACTTTGTTTAATTAGAAGTAAGTACTCCATTTAATTAAATAATTTCTTTTAATTAATTAGAAATACCTTTCCCATTTAATTAAATAATTGCAATTAATTAATTAAGATAGGCATATTTATTAAATTAAATAAATTGAATTCCATAGTACATTAGCCTTAGGATATAATTTAATTTAATTAAAGTATAAATACTTAATAATTAAATTATAATTAAATCAAGTAGGTTTAATGCGACTAATATGAGTACGTACTATAGGAATTAAATAAGAAATATGATGAATGCAGATTAGGGTTTTCTGTATCTGACAATTAATTCAAGTAGCGAATAGCAAAATGAGAATTGCCTATTAGAATAGGACTTTGAAATTATTAGAAATAGACCAGAATTGGTGTAATGGCAATGAGCCAATTTTGGGGTATTACATTTTGCCCCTCTTTGAATGAATGTGCGAGCAGCACGTTCAATTTAAAGATAATCAGAAAGCATGATGCGAACATGAGATTGGTTCCGAAGGTGATGATACAAAGACCAATTTATAAGATTTTTAAGGACCATCTCTAGAATAGAGCTTAATCCTAAGGAATCCAAGCAGAGCACTTAGATACCTAAGATCGATAGCATTTAAAAGACTACCTCCAGAACGAAGCGTAATCTTTAAGGATCCAGACAGAATGTCTAGATACCTAAAATTGATAAGCATTTAAAAGGCTTCTTCAGAACGAAGCTTAACCTTTAAGGATCTAGATAGAACACCTAGATACCCAAGAGTGATAAAGCATTTAGAAGACTATCTCCAGAACAGAGCTTAATCTTCAAGGATCCAGATAGAACACCTAGATACCTAGAATTGAAAGCATTTAGAAGATTATCTCCAGCACAAAGCTTAACCTTCAAGGATCTAGATAGAACACCTAGATACCTGAGATTGATTAAAAGATAACAAGGCCCAATAATAAGCCATAGAATCATCCCCAGAACAAGGCTTGATCCTCAAGAGTCAGGGTTTAGACTGTCCCAATACCTATCCATCAAACTTTGAGAAGAGTTGTTATAAGATTGATTAGTTGATGAAAAGATAAGATGGATAGCAAAGATGCCAAATAGAAAGGAACAAGATGCCTCGAGTGATTAGATGCCCCAAGTGATATATGGAAAAGATGCCAGATAAAAGGGAACAAGATGCCCCGAGCATTAAGTATTCAATGATGTAATCATCCTGCCCCCTCGGGAGTGAAATCGAAAGATGACACACCAAAAATATGATTTGAAGTAGTATATTATGTCAGCAGAATCTAGAAGAGATCAGAACAATCTAAAGATTGGTTTGATTTGAAATGATTGCGAAGTCGCAAAAAATTGAGTTTGACCAAAAGTTGACCAAATTCAGCCACAGTTGACTTAAGTTGACTATTTTCAAAATGAATTTTGAAAATATGGAGAATGTAAAATTGAAAGGATTCCAAGAATCATAAAGTATCAGAAAGATTTAGGCTGCATAAGCATTCGATCACGTCAGTCCCCAAAATTTTAAAATGCATTTTAAGGCTCTTAGGTGTGTGAGATTTTGAATTTGATCCCAAAAATGGATCTAGAATGGTCCAATTAGCCAAGGGTGCAATTTTTGTGCAAATCCGAGCACTTTGAAAAATTTGGTCAACATCTATATAAGGGCTCGAAGGGTCATTTTCAATTCATTTGTGCTTTTGTCTTGTAGTGATTTTGAGCTCTGATAGAGACATGGCAGTGAACATGAGATATCATCATTTTGAGTGCTCCAGACGACACAACCAGCCAACAGAGTACGGACCACCGGTGAGTCATCGATTTTCCATCTTCGTACTTTCATTTTTACGCATTTCGAGTTCATTTATGCACATTTTTAGCATGTTTTAGGTTTGTGAAATCTTTCTTCTCGTGTGAAGATCTTCTTTCTTCGCATGAAGAAACAGGATGCACTATTTCTTTGCGCGAGGTCAGAGGATCTTCGCGTGGGGCAATTTTGGTTTCGCGCAAAATTAGACATTCTTCGCACGAGGAAATTCGTGTTTCATGCGAGAGCCTCTTTTCTCGCGCGAGAAGATCTATCTTCACGCGAGGAGATATTTTTTCGTGCGAAGGCTAGATTCTTTGTGTGAAGAAAGAACTATTTCGCGTGAAACTGTATGTTTTCGCGCGAGATTTCATCAATCTCGCGTGAAATTCCATGACAGTTTTGTGATTTTTGCATTTAGAAATTGCATTTTATTTTGTTTTGATGTGTTATTTTGACTTGATACTGATCATTTGTTTGTCATTTTTTTGTTTTTTGTGTAGGAGGTTTTTGGAGACGTGTCATTTAGATCCCATTATCCGTCGTATAGAGAGTTATTGCAAAGTTTGGATGACGCAGATCAGGCCCACATTGCCCGATTGGGTTTGTCTTCACTATGCCAAATTCCAACCGTGATGGTGAATCACGGCCTTCTCACTGCATTGGTAGAGCGTTTCCATTCAGAGATTAACACATTTCATTTGTCGATGGGTGAGATGATGATTACTTCAGAGGATATATGGAGGATACTGAGGATCCCATTTCACGGTGCTTGAGTCATCTATGATATAGTGCCTCGATTAGGGACAGAGGCACTTTCCATTCTATTTGGCAGAGAGCTACCGAGAGGCAAAGCCATCAGCTGGGATGAGCTGATGCATACTTATGGACCCACACATAGGTTGGCATCTATGCTGGGTATTTTCTTGAGTTGCTTCCTATGTCCTGACAGGGGACAGCATGGATTGGAGTGTGGATGGGGTGTCATGCTCCATAGGATGGTTGAGGCACCCGAGATCTTTGGGTGGGGTCAGTGCATGTTGGCCCATCTTTTTCACGAGATGCATGAGGTTGTCTTCCACAAGAAGAAGACCATGGGAATGGGTGTATATGTTCTACAGATTTGGGCCTGGGAGCATCTCCCTGTATGTAGGCCAATTTTTGAGGATTCTCGGGAGCCCATGGAGTTGTACATCTGCAGATATCGAGGGCATATTACCCAGGCCCACTTGGGTAAGATTGAGCACTGGCGGACATATCTTGATGACTTGGTGTCTGTTATATGGCGACCCTGGAGAGAGATAGAGGACTGGGATGATGCCCCAAGAGAGCTACCCTGGATGTTTAGTTCTCGATCGCTGGCAGGCATGATGACATCAATCATAGAGAGATTTGTGATCTCATGAGTGTGACGGCAGTATGGCTGACCATAGGACATTTCAGCTGAGTATTGTACCTATGCGAAGGTGCAGAGGGATATTGAGCAGGGATGGCCTCCACAGATAGATCCAGGATGATCCATGATAGATATCTACAGTTTGGCTACTATTCAGTGGGACTACCTGCCAGAGGTAGTAGATGTAGGGATGACACCTGCATATCAGGAATTTTTGATGAGCCATCCATTCCCACACTTCAGAGATCTACTAGGGATGGCAGGGTAGGTATAGGGGTAGGGACAGGTGCCCCAGCAGTAGTAGGCATAGCCACAGGTGCCACCACAGGTCCAGCACTAGGTACAGTAGATACCTATTCCTCCACGTCAGATGGGATCAGACCCAAGTGCTGGGGGTAGTGGGGTAGGACATAGTTGGTGGAGGAGGCAGAGGATAGAGGAGCAAACCCCTCAATAGGAGGTGCCCCAGCAGCAGGTTCCTCCACAACCATAGGTACTTCCACCACAGCAGGTACCAGAGATGGTTGATGAGGATACATCAGATTAACTGGCAGGTGGGGTACAAGATATGGTATGGCAGTACCAAGAGCGGGTTCATGCGACCTCTTGACAGTTGGGAGAGTTGTAGATTGTATTGGTAGTTAGGGATGCATAGCTGGTAGAGCGACAGTGAGAGACAGACTGTTAGAGAGAGTGCGCAGAGACTGCAGAGTGGAGGCTAGAGCTCGCACAAGATGAGATCCACTTCCAGTCTACTCAGGCTACATATTATTATGCTGCATACACCAGTGCTATACCTAATGAGACATTGTAGGTGCAGCAATTCCCTCAGTATGCGTGAGAGTCTAGAGGTGCATGACCTCCTGTTAGGCCGAATATGCCACCACCGCCTCTGCCACCTGCTGCCCCTGCTCCTCCTGCTCCTCCTAGAGGCGAGGGTGTAGGATAGAGTTAGATGCTCTGTGCTTGATTTTTTTTTTTTTTTTGGCTATGTATCAATTGGTGTGCTAGCACCACATGTATCATTTTTGATCGATTGCGCTCGAGTAGCGCCCATTTTTGTACTAACCCATTCTTTGATATATATATATATGAGATTTTGAGCCGAGTATTCCTATGTACATGTCATTGTCTATTTTGTTTTGCTCTAATGTCTATGAGATGTATGTTGTACTTAGATAGAATGCATATGTATGAACTGACATCTTACATAGTGTTGCATGTTTTTGTTTGACAGTCACAGGTATTCTATTGAGGAGCATGAATCGACGAATCAAATGCTTGTGCAATCGTGGAAGAATCTGATGCATGTAGAGTACGAATAGAATTACCATCGAATTGCATGCTAATGCAAATGGAGTATGTAATGCAAGACTATGTTAAATGCAACCCTAGGTCTGGTTACCAAGCTTCAATGATTTATCATCATTGGATATAAAATAAGGCTCGTATGTTATACAATTCCCACTGACATTGCAATCATGAAAATATGAATATAACATACGTTATTGGGATGTCAGGATTAAATGTAAGCATTCAAGGCACAAGAAGCCAGAATGACCAGAACATTTGTCCCTTTTAATGTAGCAAGTTAACATAAGCATCAAAGTATAAATGTTAGGATGACCTGAATGTTGCTTGCATGACAGGCACACCAAACACACTGGAGATTCTTCTTATGCTAAGTATTCAGTATTCATTCTATCCACAACGACCCTTGCATTCATAACCTAAGACAGAAATGTGCTAGATATACTCGTAGTGACCCATACGTTCACTTAATAGGACGATTATCAGTATGTACTATAGCATGAAAAGTTCACTCCAGCAAACAAGGAGAAGAACCAATGTCATTGATGTATTTGTATAAAAGGATTCGAGATACACATGGCCATCCAATACAAGATGGAGGCTCTTATAGTGGACACCCCTCTTATAGGAATAGATCAACTTTTTAGAACTAAATCGCAAACAGAAAGCAAAGAAAAAGATCATGCCCCCAGTCATTACTTCTCTAGTCGAAGATGACATCATCGATTTGCTCAAGGAGATATGATAAATCAAAATAAAGGAAACAAAGAAAATGCTCAGCATATCCAAACAAGTATATCATTTTTTTTTAGTTCAATGTTTTTGAGATTGATGTCAAGTGTCAATGTCCAAAACATGTTTGAAAGAAATCTCTTCAGTAGGGTGACAATAGTAGGCAGATGTAGTCAGAATGACTGGTGACTAAGGTCAAAGAGGAATCTTCATGATAAAGAACCTAAGAAGGACTAAGTGATAGTAGACAGACACAGCTAGGATGACTGGTGACTAACGCAAAAGAGATCTTCCATAAAGGAATCTTAAGAAATGACCCGATCAACGGTAGGCAGACACAGCTGAAATAACTGGTGACCATTGCGAAAGAGATTCTATGAGGAAAATCTCAAAAAGAGTGACACTGGCAACAGTAGGCAGACGTAGTCAGAACGACTGGTGACTGTCACGAAGGAGATTCTATGAGGAGAATCTCAAAAAGAGTGACACTGGCAACAGTAGGCAGATGTAGTTAGAATGACTGGTGACTATCACGTAGGAGATTTTATGAGGAGAATCTCAAAAATAGTGACACTGGTGACAGCACGCAGACGTAGTCAAAATGACTGGTGACTATCGCTTAGGAGATTCTATGAGAAGAATCTCAAAAATAGTAATACTAGCGACAGTAGGCAGACGCAGTCAGAATGACTAGTGACTGTCATGAAGGAGATTCTATGAGGAGAATCTCGAAAAGAGTCACACTAGTGACAGTAGGCAGACGTAGTCAGAATGACTAGTGACTGTGATGAAGGAGATTCTATGAGGAGAATCTCAAAAAGAGTGACACTAAAGGGGGAACGCCCCCGAGCTGTGACAAGACTCAATCCATGGACACATGAGCAGGAAGCATGAAAGTGATTGTACAGAATAGCCAAAAGATGCGCTGCAAGTTGGAGCATTGGGAACAAGCGGTGCATGTTTACCAAGTTTTCACCTTCTTGGCAGGATTTCCTTTTTTTGCTACCATGATGCCTATTTCCAGGTTTTCACCAATGGCACTTTTCTTTTTTTCTTTTTTCTTTTTTTTTTTTTCTTTTTTTGGTGTTACCAAGGGACCTATTGCTAGATTTTCACTAGGGTAACAATTTTTTCAGGATTTTTTCTGATTTTTAGGATTTTTTTTTCATGACATTTAGATATGTACAGAGAGCTTGCCGAGATTGAATCAACTATAAAACCGCTTTAGGTGGAGAGTGTTCATAGGCTCTTTAAGCACTTCTCCTTCGATTGTGGAAAGATGATAGGCACCAGATCCATATACTGTAGTAATGATGTAAGGACCTAGGTGGTTTGGTTCAAACTTTCCCTTTTGCATTCGTTGTTGTTGATTCTTAGGATTCTCTCTCAAGACGAGATCACCCAGCTGGAAGTCACGTGGCCTAATTCTCTTATTGTAGCTTCATGCCATTCTTTGTTGATATGCTCATAGATGATCACAGGCCACTTGTCGTCGTTCATCCAGCAACACAAGCTCTTGAAGCTGGGCTATCCTATAGTCATCATCAGTGATAAGACCTTTCATAGAGATTCTCAATGTAGGAATCTCGACCTCTATCGAAAGCACAGCATCTGCCCCATATACCAACGCAAAAGGAGTCATGCCCATTGGAGTTCTAATACTTGTTCTATATACCCACAGGGCTGGATTGATCTGGAGATGCCAGTCTCTCCCTGACTTACTGACTGTGCGATGAAGAATTTTGAGGATCACCTTATTGGATGCCTTAGCTTGGCCATTACCTTGGGGGTAATAAATGGAAGACCAATGTTGTGTGATCTTGAATTTCTTGCACAGTTCATTAAGATCTTTATTTTTAAACTATCCTCCATTGTCAGTAATGATTGAGGACAGTATACCATATCTATAGATGATGTAGTTTATGATAAAAAGCGCTATAGTTTTGCCATCAGCAATTGTGAGAGGGACTGCCTCTACCCATTTCGTGAAATAATCTGTAGCGGTGATAATGAACTTATGTCCATTAGAAGAGGTTGGGTGAATTTGCCCCACCAAGTCAAAGGCCCATTGTTGAAATGGCCATGTTGTAGTAGAGGGAATCAGCTCTCTGGATGGAATGTGAATGAGGTTCCCGTGTAGCTAACACTACTTGCAGGACCTAGCATATTTAATAGCTTCTTGCTCCATTTTACGCCAGTAGTAACCAACACGAAGGAGTTTGCGAGCTAGTGTTAGGCCATTGGAATGAGATCCGCAAATGCCTTCGTGAACGTCAATTAGTGCGCATTTGGACTCGTGAGGTTCTAAACACCTAAGGAGTGTTCCGTCGAGACCTCTCCTATACAGATCGTCGGCAATAATGACATAATGTGAAGCATTACGGATTAGGTAACGTTTCTCATTCCGGGTCAGACCTTCCAAAATGGTTTGATTACGAAGGTAGGAATAGATGTGATGGTAGCAAGATGATTCTTGTCCTATAATAGAATAGATCATCTTGGAATTAGGTGTGTCATAGGCTGGGTAGTGTAACGCTTCCACCAAGAACTCTTGTCGTAGATCATTTTTTGGCATTTGTAGAAGGGAGGCCAGAGTGGCCATGGCATCAACCACTTTATTATCTGCACATGGAACTTGTTGGAAGGTGATGTGTGCAAAATATTTTGTCAAGTCATCAACCATGTGTTTGTAAGGAATTAGTTTTTCATCCTTTGTTTGATACACATCATTTACTTGGTTGATGACAAGCTTAGAGTCACTGAAGATATCCAACTAATCTACTCTCCATTCAACTGCAATTTTCATACCATTGATCAAAGCTTCATATTCAGCAATGTTATTTGTACAAGGAAATAGAATCTTGTACGCTTTGGGCAATGAGTATCTCTGTGGTGTGATGAAAAGTAATCCAGCACTTGATCCTTGTTGTGTGAAGGATCCATCGAAGAACATAACCCATGTATGATGAGTGAGTGTTAGAATTGACTCATCTAGAAAATCAATGTTTATTGGTAGAAGACTCTATATGGGTGCCTTGGCCAGCTGGTCTTCAATTGCCTATCCCTTTATAGCTTTGCGTTCAACATATTGGATGTCAAACTCACTTAGTATCACGACCCATTTAGCCAATCTTCCTGTGAGAGCTGCCTTACTGAGAAAATACTTTAATGGATCTATTTTAGCCACAAGCCATGTAGTGTGGGCAAGCATGTAGTGTCTCAAATTTTTGGAAGCAAAGACAACTACCAAGCAAGCTTTCTCAATAATGTTGTAATTTTTCTCATAAGAGACCAATGTTGAGCTCAAGTAATAAATAGCTCTTTCTTTGTTATCATTGTCTTCTTGAGCCAACAAGATTCCCAAAGATGTTTCAGTGGCTAAAATGTATAAAAGAAAAGGCTTCCCATGCATAGGAGGCATCAGGATTGGTGGATTGACAAGATATTATTTAATTTGTGTTAAGCTTTGCTCACAATCCTGGCTCCAATTGAATTTCACACCCTTATGTAAGGTCTTTGTGAAGGGTTGTGATTTATCTGCCAATTGTGAAATGAACTTGTGAATAGATTGAAGCCTTCCTTGTAGTCCTCTCATCTGACTGATGTTTTGAGGTGGTGGCATGTCCATTATTGCTTGTACTTTTTTTGGATCTACTTCAATTCCCTTTGCAAAAAAAATTTATCCTAACAATTTTCCTGATGTAACACCAAATGCGCATTTCTTAGGATTGAGCTGAAGACTAAACTTTTCCATACGATCTAGGATTGGTCCCAAATCGTGCAAATGAGTATTGTGTGTAGCGCTTTTGACCAAAGTATCATCAACATAGTCCTCCACAGTTCTATGCATCATGTCATGGAAAATTGTAGTAACAGCCCGCTGATATGTAGCTCCAGCATTCTTTAAACCAAATGGCATCACATTCCAACAAAAGGTTCCCCATGCACATGTGAAAGCTATTTTCTCTTGATCTTTAGGCGTAATTTTTATCTGATTGTATCCAAAAAAACCATCCATAAGTGATTACATCTCATAGCCAGTCATCATGTCCACAATCATATCAATATTAGGGAGCGAAAAGTCATCTTTAGGACATGCCAAGTTAAGATCATAGAAATCTGTACAAACTCTAATAGACTTATCGTGCTTGGACATAGGGACAATATTGGATATCCATTCAGCATAATCAATTGCACGAATGAAACCAGCCTTTAGAAGTTTCTCCAATTCGGCTTTGACTAGTAATGCAACATGAGGATGCATTTTCCAAAGCTTCTATTTAACTGGTTTTATGCCTGGTGTTATGGACAAGTGATGCATAATAAGATCAGGATCCAATCCTGGCATGTCAGAATATGTCCAGGCAAATTTTTTTTTCTTTCCCTTGAAAAAGGCAATGAATTGTTCCTTCTCTTCAAGTGACAATGATTGCACCAGATGTATCACATGAGGATGTTCTTTTGTGCCCAGGTTAATTGGCTGTGTTGGCTCTATTAACACTAATGATCTCTCTTGAAAGTGACTGGGAAGGACAACAAATATCTCATCCACAGGCACCTCAAAGAGGTTTTCACCCTTGGATACATCTTTTGTTTTTACTTTTTTTGGATCCGATACTGCCACAATGTGCTTTTCACCATTGGACCTCTTGCATTTTTTCTTTTTAATTATGTGACTGAGATATTTGATGTCAGCCTCAGTCATGTTGATGCTC
Organism: Cupressus sempervirens; assembly: GCA_028749045.1. Classification (NCBI taxonomy): domain Eukaryota; kingdom Viridiplantae; phylum Streptophyta; class Pinopsida; order Cupressales; family Cupressaceae; genus Cupressus; species Cupressus sempervirens. The sequence continues at coordinate 953,430,856 of CM053792.1, read as the reverse complement.
TTCTCATTGGTGGAAGATGTTACAGGTTCGATAGTGTTTAAGTGACAGGAAAGAGCATAGTCATTCTTGAACGTGGGGACTTCGTTAGATGCATTGGGGTTCTAGTCTATAAGCTCGAGATGTGCGAGTGAGAGAGTAATGGATGGTTCAATTGCATTCATAGTATAGTCATTAAATGCATGGACCAGCAATTCGAGACCTACGGCGACCTCACCCATAGGTTTATTCAAACGCCTTAGAGTATGAACGTTAGTAACTGATGACTCTAGGACACTAGTTAGATCAGACCCCTGTGACCTATCCCTAGACGCTTCACTCACTTTGATTTGATTTTCATAGACATGCACTTGATCAATGTCTTTATCAGTAGTCACTTTTAAAAGATTGTAAAATTCATATTCATGAGAATCAGTGCTACATGGTGAGAGACTAAAGAACTCCCCAACAGTGATAGGGACATACTCTCCTTTAGCCTCTGGATTCTTACACAAATACTCAATATGGCATGACTGACTAGATTCTCCCTTTTCTGAATGATATTTGAGTTGCTCAACATTGTCCTCAGAAGAATCACTAGTATCATCCATAGTGCTAACATGTGGCACAAAGTTATCTGGCTTAGCAAAGAATTTAGCAAGATCATAAGGAATAGGATGAGGGTAAGAATCCTCATCATTAGATTCTTCCTCTTGAGTACCTAACTCAGATTGTGACTCATTTTCAGATGAACTCTCAGGTACAGGTATGAATTTATTGGATCCCAAATGGAAAGGGACCTTCTTGAACCCTAGGCCAATTGTGTCACTATTGCTTCGAGTTGTTGCTTTGATAGGATCTATTAAACCATTGTTATTGCACCCAATAAGGCCAGTTCCCTTGTAGCCAAAATGCTTTATAAGCTTAAGACTAGGTCCATACTTCTTAGGAGTGATTTCTCGAGCTTGTTCTATTAGGTCTATTGGAGACTCTTCTTTGTAAATCCATGCAGCAATGGCTCTATTTTTTCTTTCATCTTCTAAGGGAACTGTAGCTTTGACAAAAGAGCCATTATACTTGGTCTGATGTGTCAACACGAATGGCTTCTTTGCTACTGAGGGTCTCCCAAAATGTCGAGGGGACTCTGGAATAGATGTTAATGACAGCATTGGTTCCATGTGGTACTCTCCCATACCAGTTTCTTTCAATTTAAATGACTGCTCAATTTTTTTTAGCTTATTGTTGTGACAATCAGTAGACTCACAGTTAGCAGGGACGAAAGAATCAGCAAATTTGAGCATATTGCAAGTGTAGCTAGTAGTAGCAGGAATAGTAACTTCGGAGCCATGAAATGGAAATTTAATGCATTGGTGGTATGTGGATGGCACAATGCGCACCTCATGTATCCATGGCCATCCCAACATAATGTTGTAGGCTAAGGGAATGTCAAGTACCTGACAGGTGACATCCCTTTCGACACGATCGACGCGAATTGGTAAAGTCACCAAACCTAGTGACCTTTGTTCTACTTCATCATACGCTTTAATAGTGATCTTTCATTGAGGATCAATAGAGTCCTTAGAATAATCCAATTGTCTAAGCAAAGTAGCAGAAACAATATTTAGGCCAGCGCCATTGTCAATGAGTACCCGACGAACACGTGTCTGGTGGATCATAACCTCAATGTGTAGAGGCTGATTGTGTGGGTGATTCAGTGAGTTGTCATCCTCCTCGAAGAAGGTTATAAGATGAGGTGAGGTTAGGTGACCTACCATGGATTGAAATCACTCAAGATCAAGATCTTGAGGACCGTTTGCCTTAGTGAGGGCTTTGTCTAGAATTTGCCTGTGAGCAGGCGAGATTTTAAGCAGCTCAAATATGGAAATGTGAGCATTGGTTCATTTCAACTGATCTAGAACACTATAACTGGTTGCAGTCAAGTTCGTCATGTGTTTTGCACCTTTATCGGATGGACCAGCAAGGGCTTTGTCCTTTTGTTGTTGGGTATTTGAAATAGGAGATGTAGGGCCTTTGAGCACCAACTTCGCATGAGAGCGAGTAATAGCATTAGCACAATGCTGTGAAGATGCATTATCCATGTTATTGGAAGTAGTGACTCTCAAGACAAATGGTGTCTTGGGTTTATCATTATCTTGCTTGCCCTTTATGGTAATAATGTCATAGTATTCAAAATCTACAGGTTCAACCATGTGAATGACATTGTCATCATTGGAATACGTATAGTTGACCTTATTGTAGGGTTCTGGTTTCGAAGTCTCTCCTTTTTCATAGGCTGGGAAAGGTTCTTTGAATGCCTTATGGTCTGAGTTTTTGTTATGTCCATCTACCACAAGTTCACCAGCATCAGTCATGTCCTAGACTTTATGATGTAAGTTTATACAGTTGCTGGTTTTATGTCCCTTGTTTTGGTGATACTCACAAAATGAGGTCTCATTCCACCATGGTGGACATGGTTTTGGATCATAGGGACGAGGGTTATCCATTGGTGAGATAAGCTTGTGTTGTAGAAATGTTTTGTAAACCACATCCAAAGGTTCTCCTAAAGGCATATACTCTCACTTGGGTCATTCTACCCATGAGTTTCTCGGTTTGTTCCTAGACCTCTTATTGTCAGGAGGAGGCTTCTCTGCACTTTTGGCTGCTTTGAAGCAGTCTGTGAGATTAAATGCTGCTTTAGCAAGTTTTGGTGTGACATTATCAACAACCCCATCATGTACAATTTCTCGGTTCTTGTTGACATGTTTGGTTTTATCCCTGTTGGAAGTGGAACCTTGTTTTGAGTCTCTCTGAAGAGTGAGCTCACCTTTCTTGACCATAAGTTCTTCGATATGAATAGCCTATGTAATCATGTCTTCAAAGGTACGTGGACCTTGTAGTTGGACTCTATACCCGAAATTAGGTAAGAGGTTATCAGTGAAAATGTTGAGCTTCTCTATTTCTGGGATTTTATGGGAGTACTTAGTGTAAAGTTGTCTCCACCGTTGGAGGAAAGTGAGAAAAGGCTCACCAACCTTCTATTTAAGGTTGCATAGATCTTGAATATTTATAGGATGTTGAATGTTATGAGAATATTGGTGAACAAATGAATTATCAATTTCATCAAACATCTTGATACCAGGAGGTAAATGTGAGAACCACTCCAAAGCCTGACCACCTAGGCTTCTAGGGAATAAATGCATGAGGTATGTTTGATTGTGTATAAACTTCATAGACAAAGCACCAAATTCCTGCAAATGATCTTGGGGATCAATAGTACCAAAGTTCTTGTCATATCTGGGTAGTTTTACACCTCGTGGGAAAGGCGGCATGTTTATACTTTTGTCAAATGGGAATGAACAAAGAGCATCCAATTTGTATGTCTTTTTGGGTTTCTCTTTCTCATGCATCATCTGAGCCAATTGGTCTTGCATAATTTTTAGTCATTTTTAGAGTTTAGCGGTCTTAGTTTCTTCTTCGCGTGTGATAATGGTCTCCACATCGAAATGTGTGGGTAGTTTAGCTCCCTCTTGGGAAAGTTTGAGAAACTACTTTTCTTTCTCTTTGTTGAGTAGGATTCCCATGACCTTCTGAAAGTTTTTGTCTTTTTGACATTTTGCTATGTGTTTGGGAAGGATTTCCACCTCTTCTTGTTCTTCATCAGTGTCATCTTCTTTCTCTTTCTCCTTCTCATCCCTAGATTGTTCTTGATAACGACTATGACTACCCTGTTCAGGTTCACGACTAGTCATTATAGGAACTTGTTCAGTTTTCATATGTTGTGTTTCAAAAGGGTTCGTGGAGAAAGGATCATACATTGTGTTTGAGAATGCAGGACTCCTACCTGTCTCAGTATCCTTTTGGTAAAAAGGATTCCTAATTTTTTGCAAATTGGAAAATGTTTGTTGAACTTGAGATGACCTTGCAAGTGAGGAGGACTATGAAGACACCTCACTAGCCAAACTAGATATAGATTGTGTAGTGAAAGGTAAGCTACCTCTACCGTGATTACGACCCCTAGCACAACCACGACTAATGTTATCAGGATAAAACAAGTTACCGCTTTTGGTTGTGATAGTCATAGGCAAGGACAAGAAGCTAGAACCTGGACAAGGACTATACTAAGACTGAGTCTCAAAAAGGACAAGATAGTAGCAAGAATGTTGTTCACTAAGGCACAAATGGTCTAATTTAAAGGCTAGAATAGCTAGAGATTATGACCACTGCGGCACAAAGTATGACAAGCATTAAGACGAGGACCAAAACTACTTATGAGATGAGACTAGTCAAGGTATAAGACACAAGTCTTCAGTTAAGAAAAGTGTCACTGTTCTAGGACTGTTTGCAAATAAAGAGAGATAAATAGATGCAGAAAAGGATAGCGTGCAGGTCGCAGATAGCTAGAACAAACCCAAATTGTTAATTTTGATACAAAGTCTCACGCAAAAAACTTTTACGAGCCATGCAAAGAAGTTTTACGGGCCACACGAAGATGTTTATGTCTCACGCAAAGGTTAGCAACAGTTTTTAATTTCGCATGAGAATGTTTACCGGTTCACTCGAAGATGAACAAAAAAACTTTAATTTCGCATGAGGACAAAATGGCTTCGTGCGAGAGCCAAATGATTTTGCGCAAGACCAAAATGATTTTGCATGAAAGGAAAAAAAAATTTCACAACAATGACTGATTTTGACAAAAAATTTGATCGTTCCAATAACCAGGCAGATAGACAGGCACGTAGAATAGCAAGTAAGTGATTTCAAGCACATCTAAAAACAATGAGCAAGGGCAAAAGTAACCTTGTGCATAAACAATCAAGTGACTTAGTTTGTGCTAATCCCTAAGAGAGCTATTTGTGTATATTTTCAAAGAGTTTTGCAATCATTGCACACATTCCTAGTAAATAAAAGTTGGCTTCTCTAAGGTATTTAGTAATGGTTTGACTCTGCAACTTTTATGACTCACAGGGGTGACCTCCAATCCCGGCGCACTGAGGTTTTGACATAGTCTGAGAACTTAATCTTCAAGAGCTGCTAGGGAGATCTGACAACCCATAATGAACCACACCCATGGAGATTTCTTCCACAAGGAAATTTATATAGTAGTCGTCACTACCATGGCGAAAATGGCTATTACCGCTTGAGGTTTCATCAATGCAGTTTTCCCTGTAGAGGGATTATCTGCTACGATTAACCCTCTTTAAAGGTGACCGACTCACAATAGTATACCACAAGGGGACTTAGCTTCCAAATTCAAGGTTTTGACACCTTTTCACCTTTAGCCCAATCAAAACAAACAGACTAATCTGACACGCTAAACTAAGATTATCTCTTAAAGATCTATGATATCATCTTCCTGTGATCTATCAACCTCTCCAAAGAAAGGATGCCTTAATCAACAACTCAAAGATTCATCTATCTACAAGATGCTCAAAGTATCCTCCCCACCCATAAGGAATCCATCTTAGAGAGGAGTTTCACTAGGAACCCACTCCCTCAAGATCCACGAATAGTGTTCATGGGGGCTTAATTACTATGTGTGTACAGATGTTAATTCTTGAAAACAAATCTATCTAAAAGTAATCAAAAAGCACAAGGCGGTACACTTAATGCTTTAACTAATGTGAGGTGAGTCCAAAGATGTGGAACATTTAACCCCTCACACAAGCTAAAATGAGTCCACAACTCAGAAATTAGTGAGTTCTAGAAAGCACAAAAGGGTTGCCTTGTGGAGCCTTTAATGCTTATGTCCTGTAGACCCCTCCCCTATTTAACGTGGTGCTGAGCTTGCAACCACAGGGTGGAACGAGGGGCCGGTGGATTAGCGAGTCCAATAACCCAAGATAGCTAATTAGATCTATCACTAAAGACTAAGCCTGCTAAATGAAACTAATAGAGATCACAACCTAGTATCAAATTATGCATGTGTTATAAAATGAGAACATGAAAGAAAATACACACACAAGCTTGACATAAGAGATGTTCGTTTTAGCTCCAAATGAATTGTCATCAGTCAAAAAGAATTACCTAGTAATCCTTGCAATGCGCTTAGTAGATTTTTACCTATTTCTGGAAACTTTAGCACACTTTTCCCATTGTCCCAAAAACTGCTGCTATGCTGTTCAAAAAAATTAGAAAACACTAGAAACCACAAACAATCAGCAGGAAAACCCAAAAACATGAAAATCAATGCAAAAATTTGCCTCTGTCAGTAGAGTTTCGTGCAAAATTCCTGACAGTTCATGCAAAGAATTTTTACGGCCTGCGCAAAATCAAATTTGGCTCGTGCAAAATTAAATTTGGCTCGTGCGAAGAAACAGGTCTCGCACGAAGTTTCGCGTGCCAAAGAACTTTCTCGCGCGATGCGGAAAGAATCTTCGTGTGAAGATTCTAGATCCTCATGCAAAAATGAACAGTTTCACGTGAAGATTCCTGAATCTGTACGGAACAGTACGGACAAAGAACAAAAAAAATGATTAAAAAAATATAGAAAGAGGCCAGAAAAATTGATTTTCATGCCCCACAGTGGGTGCCAGAAATGTATATGTGAAAATGCGGCCTATGCTAACACACACACACTTCAACACGGTCATTTTATGCGGATCATCTCGGAATGAACATTGGATTGTTCATCCGAAAATCAACCTGCAAAGCAACCTATTGCCTTCTATCTAAAGGGATTTTTCCTGTTAATATCCTCAGAATCAAGGTGCAGGCAACTAGACCCTCTAAGAACAAAGGATTTGACAATGAAATTAAGCTAAGAATGAGTATGCAGATTAATCTAGAATGAAAGATGCAATGTAATCTAAGAACAAATAAAGAAAACTAGATTAAGCATATGCATGATTAAACTAAAATGAGATTAAACTAAGAGTGAGAATGTATGCAAGAAATGTAAGTAAATTTGCACATGAATTTCAACAGCGATTCGATGCAAATTCTCCAAATTCATCCTCTAAAATGAAGAGATGAGGGTCTCTTAAATAGACTTTCCTGGAATCCATCAACGGTTGAGATCGATTCGGATCAACGGTCAAGATTGAAGATGAGGTTCAGTCATAAAGGGAGATTCCCAAATGAAAGGGAGTTAACAGATTTGATTTGAGTAAAATAAGGAGTTAACTGTTTTAATTTGAGTAGAAAAAGGAGTTAATTGATTTAACTCATTTTTGATCAATAGTGAACTGGAAATTTCCCTTTTTGAATTGAAGAGAGATTTTGTTGAGATATTTAATTTAATAAAATGAGATATGCTCTCATAATTACTTTTTCTATTTAATTAAATAATCTTTAATTAATTAGAGACACTTTTGTTTAATTAAATAACTTCATTTAATTAATTAGGAATGGCTTTCCATTTAATTAAATAACTTTGTTTAATTAGAAGTAAGTACTCCATTTAATTAAATAATTTCTTTTAATTAATTAGAAATACCTTTCCCATTTAATTAAATAATTACATTTAATTAATTAAGATAGGCGTATTTATTAAATTAAATAAATTTAATTCCATAGTACATTAGCCTTAGGATATAATTTAATTTAATTAAAGTATAAATACTTAATAATTAAATTATAATTAAATCAAGTACGTTTAATGCAACTAATATGAGTACGTACTATAGGAATTAAATAAGAAATATGATGAATGTAGATTAGGGTTTTCTGCATCTGACAATTAAGTCAAGTAGCGAATAGCAGAATGAGAATTTCCTATTAGAATAGGACTTTGAAATTATCAGAAATAGACCAGAATTGGTATAATGGCAATGAGCCAATTTTGGGGTATTACAATTTCAACTCATCTCCTTCTCGAATTTGTATCTAGTGATAACCACTCTTGAGATCTATCTTTGTGAAGTACTAAGCTCCACTCAAGCAGTCCATAAGATCATCCATTCTTGGCAAAGGAAACCGATACTTGATGGTTATCCTATTTATAGCTCAAGAGTTTGTATACATCCTCCACTCTCCATCCTTCTTTGGTGCAAGTACTGTAGGTACTGCACATGGATTGAGGCTCTCCCGAATCAAGCCCTTCCTCAATAGCTCCTGAACCTGTCTATTTAGCTCCTCAGTTTCAATAGGAGTCATCCTATGAGTAGCCTTGTTAGGCAAACTAGATCTTGGAATTAAATCTATCTGATGACTGATTTGCCTTACCGGTGGCAATCCTTCTAGAACATTATCAGAGATGATATCTCCAAACTCACCTAGTAAATCTAAAACTTCAAGTGGTATTTCACTACTACCTTTTTTATCTTTCCTAGGAATCAAAGCATAGCACATACATTGATGTTTCATGCCATCTAAAAACTTCCTTCCATCAACAAAACAAATCCTAGCACTACTACATACCTTTTTGCCTTCCTTTTTCATGGGTTTCAGTTTGTGGTGAACTCCATCCTTTGTTAGAGAGTATGTGTTTGCATGACCATCATGTGTTGCATGCCTATCAAACTACCACGGTCTACCCAACAATAGATGGAAAACATCCATTGGAATAATATCGCAGAGAACTTCATCATGGTAACTCCTAATTTTGAATTTCACTAAACATTGTTCACTTACTAGGACCTTATGATCATCTTTCACCCAAGCAATCCGATAGGGATGGGGGTGTTTCTCCCTCTTGAGCTTTAGCTTAGAGACCATCTCCTCTGATACCAAGTTATCAGTGCTACCACCATCAATGATCACATCACAACATTTATCCTCACACTTGCACCTGGTATAGAATAAACTCCTCCTTTGTCCAGGTTCAATCTCACCACTTAGTAGGACCCTTTCATTTACCAAAGTCTCTCCTCTTTTTACATCTTCTAAATGTGATGATTGTGCATCCTCATCCACATGAACAATTCTAGCTTGACCCTTAGCTCTCCTATCTATCCTTCCTTGTCATTGAAGGAATTCAAAGGCATGATGACCTTCTTCATTGCAATGGAAATAGGTACCATAGAACCCTCCTCTTCCTTTTCCATGTCCTCTACCTCTTCCTCTCTAATTTCCAAAGTCTTGATCACGGGAGCAGTTGAAACCCTCATTCCTCTAGTTCCTTCTAGTACCCACATCTTCATTTTTCTTTTGGGTTTCATTTCAGCCTCCAGATGACCTACCACTACCCCTTGCTCCTTCACCATGCCCTCTTTGTCTCCCTTCAAACCTCTTATTGAGCTTCTCTTCAACTCATGGGGAAAACTGATATGCCTCTTCAACGCTGGTCATTCTTACCAAACTTAATTCCTCCTGGATGCTAGGTCGCAACCCATTGATATAACAAGCAACCTTCTCCTTATTTGCTTCAGCATGCCCTGCTCTAATCAGAAGTCGATAAAAATCCTCTATATATTCTTGGACTAATTTGTTTGCTTTCTTTAACCCATGCATCTTCTTAAACAAATCAAGCTCATAATCAACAAGAATGAATTTCTTCTTCAATTTGTCCATCATATGATCCCAGCTTGTGATCTTCTCCTTTCCTCTTTTGTTTCTTTCCAATTGAACCTCTTGCCACCTAATTTTGGTATGGCCTTTCAATTTGTCCTTTGCAAACTTAACCCTATCTGGATCCCTGATATCCTCATACTCAAAGTACTCTTCCAGTTCATTGATCTAATCGATCAACTCATCTGGTTTCAGATTTCCTAAAAATACACCCACATCAATTGTAGGTCTTTTCTCAAACTTAGTAATGGACCTAAAAAGCTTTTCCTCTACATGATTCAGAACTTCCCCATCAAATTCTCCTTCTGGTCCAATTTCTTCTTCTTCATTGTTGTCCTCACTTTCATCACCTGCAGTAATGTTTGTTCCTCTACGAAACTCCTCCCGTAATGCTTGTACCTGCCTTTGGAGGGCTCTAACCTCCTCAATATTAATAGCTCCAGCCCTTCCACCACACTCTCTTTCTGGAGGCATCTTCTTAACTCAAACCTACAACCACATAGTCCTGGTGCAAACTGCCTTATAGTCAGCACTCTGTCTACACACTCAGGAAAACTAGGCTCTGATACCACTTGATGGGGACACAACCCAAGCATAGAATGGACACAACAAGAAAGGGAAATTTTTATTAACTCTAAGAAAATGCTAATACATTCAGTACAGAGAAAATAGACTTCAAATCATGCCCTATGGGCTTACAATAGCATAAATCTAGAGATAATTTCTCCTTTCTGTACCTCCTCTCAAACTCCACTCTGAACTGCCTTTTACAATGCCAAAAATGTTCTTAAATAGACCTCGAAGGGTTAAGGATTAGGAATACATTCTAGAAAGTGCTAGTAGGCATCCATCAACCAAATAGAAGGCTCTAGAAGTCACATTAGATGTCGGCACAAAATTAGAAGAATCCAAAACAGTAACCAAACTTTTAGGAGGCATAACTTTTGAACCATAGCTCTGATTGACAAACCGTTTACATTTTCGAAAAGCTTTCAAAGCACTCTATAGCCCTATGGACCAAATTTTCTTGTCCCCCATTTTTTATCCCTTTTTAAGGTCATTTAATGTCCCTAACCTGACTTTGAAGCATTCTTAGGATGTCTCCAAAAATTGAAAAATTGCGATAACTTTCAAATCATTGGGCCTTTTGACCTGATTCTTTTTTTGGAATGCTCTAAATTATAATGAAAATATTCTAACCAATTTAAACCTTCTATTTCACCAAAATGATGGCTCAATTACATACTCCTATTTTTTTGACATTTACACATACCCCAAGGTGATTAAAAACTCTATCTTAGAACATTGATAGTGGAACTATGAGAGTTGGAACCTTTATTTGACCCAAATGGATATCCAGAAATGAAAACACTTAAAATAGAAACTAAGTCTAAGTAAAAAAAATTTTTGGGTGAAACAGGATTTCCCTTATACCTTTGGATGCTCCTACATCACATATCTTGATACAACTTGTCCCAACTTTGCCACCTATAATTTGATCTCTGGATGAAGTTCTCAAATTCTAATGTTGTGAACAAGCTTAATTCAATTGAGTTGAATCAAACTCAACAACTGCATTTGATCTTCTTGTTTCATCATCATCTAGCTTTTCCTTTGAGATATCTTCTCCTTTTACAAATGCCTCACTAAGTTGTTCTCGAAGTTCACTAACAATGTTTCTATGTTTCTTATTGTCTATGTTGGTTATGGAGTTCCTTTCATGGTTCCTTTTGTCTTTTTTGATGTTATTTCCATCATTCCTTCTATTCCCAAAGTTTCTTCCATTGTTCCTTCTATCTCCAAAGTTTGTGTCCATTCTACAATATTTTTCTATGTGTCCAAAATTATTGCATAACTGACACATAGGTGCTCTACTTCTAGGATTCTACTAATCATCAGGTTCATGACAATTTTAAGCAATGTGTCCTAAATTATTACACTAATAATAGATGATCTATCTTCCTTCTTAATAAGATCTTCCTTCTCTCTATGTCCTGTCATTAGATCTTCTTCTATCTATAGGGTTAGTATTTCTAAACAATTCTATTATTTCTTCTATCATTATCATACTTAGGTTACCTTTAATCAACTTCATTATGACCCATACCATGAGAATTATGAAAATAAAAGTCCTTAACATGATTAAATGACTTATTAGTACAATCTATTTTCATATGACCTATTTTATTACATAAAAAGCACTTACCTCTAAATTCATACCTAGTTTCCTTAGGAGATTCCACTTGCTTTGGTTCATCCAAAACATCAACTTCCTTGTCTTGTCTAACTTCTTTGGATTTATCAGAAGATTGACTAGATTCAATCTTATCATCATATTTTTCTTTTTCTTTTAGATCTGATCTAATCTCAAGTTTCTTCGCAAACATGTTAATTAGATAACCAAGACTAGTCTTATCATAAGTAGGTCTCTGTATTGATATTGAATCATCAAGTTTTTCTCTGCTAGAATAAATTTTCTACTTACATTGAGTTAATTCACCTTTCACAATGGTATTGTACTTATGGAGTTCTTCATGGTCTTCTTTCAATGTTTCAAACTCAGATGTTTTCTTTGTCAGACTTGCTCTCAAATTTTCATTTTTAGTCTTCAAATTAGATTCAATTTTTCTAGGATAATTTCTCAAATTTAACTTTAGATTTGTAATCTTCAATTCATGCTTCAAGATCTTGTACTCTGTCTTCAACTTTGAATAATCATCATTACTTCTGGAATTAGTAGATTTGGGCTTGGATTTCAAATGTTCAATCTTCTCTTTCAATTGACCAATGTATACTTTAGAGTCTTCATATCTGTCCTTCACGTTATCTCTTTCTTTAGTAAGGAGAAAAAAATTTCAAGGGCTTCTTCAAGGTTCTTCATCAACTATTCTATATCCATAGTGATCTTACTCAAGTTTTTAAGCCTCTTTAAAGTAACTATGCTCTGATACCAATTGTGAGAAATAGAGATTACTGAGAGGGGGGTGAATTAGTTGCCAACTAGATATTATTTCTTTCTTTAAACCATGCATAAAAAATAAATAAAGTAATGCTAAACAATAATAGTAATAATACACAAAGATAACTCATAACACCATATTTTATTAACTAGGAAAACCATGGCCAAGGGAAAACCTTGGTGGGGATGATAGCCACTAGATAATATACTGATATATAAGTTTCTTGTTAGAGGATGGACCCTATTAGGAGTCAATGATCAAGTCCAATATAAGGAGTCCCTATTAGAAGGCTTTGAATCACTATTAGGAGATTCCAACCCTATTAGGAGTTGTCATATAGTAAATGCAAGATGAGTCCACTGCCTAAATGTGCACTTCCAATTACAAGAAGAGCTCACTGCCCAAAAAAGTAATTAGACTTCTAGAATATAAGTACTATATCTTATTCCTTGACTAATCACTAATCTTTTGTTCAATCTTAGATTAGAAAATAGCTCATATAAAACTTTGCATATATCACTTTCACAAAACTTCACATATAATCACAATTTCAAGATAGCACTTTCAATCACAATCGCTCTCTTTCTCATTACAAGATGTCCTTTGCATGAATAACATGCCTTTACATAAGTTGTTGTTGGGTCAACTAAAACCACAATCCACTTTTCCAACTTAGAGGAAACATCTACGATGTTGGCCCTAATTGGACAAGTAATCATCTTGTAAACAAAATAATCCTTTCCTTTAATTCTGTTGTCTTGTTTCACTTCAAATATGATTATCTCTATTTTGTATAGTCTATACTAACTTCCAAGGTTATACGCATCATCACCAACATATATAATATCTCCATAAAACTTTTCTAGTCATAATATGATGTTAGCAACAAGTTATAGGAAAAATAATACACTGCTATAAACTAAATTCTATATTTAGAAAAATTTTGATCACCAAACACTAAGTATCTTTATTTCTGAGGTTTCTTGTGAACATGTACATCATGTGTTACCATAAATGATAACAATTACATATCACTATTATCCAATTGTCAACAAGAAGATCCTCTAATGAGAGTGATGTTTACTAATATGGGGAGATATTATTGATGTCAATTGGGAGATACAATGTATGGTGGAGAAGAGTAGAGTTGTTTAGTGAACAACTCATGATGTCAATCTAAGGAAGAGATGCAAAACAAAGCAGTATTATAGAGGATTTTAGATTTGATTAATGAAGAGGATTTGAAAAGAAGAGAATAACAATAGTTGTAGTAGAGTATTTATTTGGTATTCTTGGAACTTAGATGTTTTTCATCTATGTTTCCATCAATTCCAAAGGGGGAGATTGTTAGCATGAATGTTGATGGTATTTCTTTTGGGGAGTATCCTAAGCACTTCTAGAGCATGTGGGAGATTTTTATCATTATTGACATGTTGCATTCATGACTAAATTTTTCATTGATGTCAGCATAGCAGTATTTTTGTGAATATTGGAAAAGTAGGAGACAGAGGATCTAGGTTGTATGGACATAGAATTGATGATCAGGTTGAGTGTAGTTAAGGATGTATTTGACACTATGTCTTGATTAGAAGGTTAATTTTTCATGAAGTCAATGATATGCATAAGATATGTTTGATTTATAGAGAATAGTAAGCAGACAAAGTTCCTAAGAAGTAGTTTTTAATGATTGATTTGTATCTTTTTACTAGGACAAGATTGTGATATGCAAGGTTAGACAGTAATAGAAGACAATCTAATGATGACGTCAATGAGTGTGCAAGATTTGGAATCACACATGCAAAAAGTTGTAAAGATTGTGAGCTAACATTGTTGTGTAATTACAATATAATTAATTATCTTAATATGGTCCTATTATAATTAATTGGGAAAGCCTCCAGGCTTACTCAAGGAATTATTTTGAAGACATTTTATAAAGGAAGGTTATCTTCCTTTTAGTAAAGTATGGATTGGATGTGGATGAAGTAAAAATTGTGCAAACAAGAGTAGAGTATTTGGTAAATGCAAGTAGGCAATCCAAGGGATTATTGGATGTGAAGTTGGTGATCTAGTATCAAGATTAGAAGAAGAAGCAGTCTGGTTGACAAGACAGAGGAAGAGGAAGTACAAGTACAATTCATTTCTTTTATTCTTCAAGGAATGATATGGAGATTAGTTAGATAGTTAGTTTGGTGATCTTTCCCCTGAAGTTGTTTGGGCAGTGGGTCCATCTACCTTCTACAACTCCTAATAGGGTTGGCAAAACTCCTAATAGGGTTAGAATCTCCTAATAGGTATTCAAAATCTTCTAATAGGACTTGATATGTACTAAATGTATATCATTGACTCCTAATAGGGTCCATCCTCTAACAAGAAATATTTATATTAGTACACCATTTTGTGGGTATCATCCCCATCGAGGTTCTCCTTCTAATCAAGGGTTTCCCTAGTTAACATATATGGTGTTATTGTGTATGAGTATCTTGTTATGGTTGTTGGTTATATTTTTCACATGCATAAGGATTAATAAGATTGATAATTTTTATAATAGTTATATAATTCATTCACACCCCCCCCCCCCCCCTCTCCATTCTATTGGTGGACTTTATTTTCTAACAATCTCTACATCAACTACTTTGAAGTAGGTTGGAGCTTAACCCCAATTACACCTCTCAAGTACTCAAATGTATCCTTAGCCAAAGGTTTTATAAATATGTTTATTATTTTCTCCTTTTTGCTAATATATTCTAATGTAATCTCTTTCTTTGCAACCTTCTCTCTCAAAAAGTGATACTTAATAGATATTTGGTTTGTATTTGAATGTAAAATTGGATTATTTGACATACTCATTGTACTTGTGTTATCACAATGTATGATAATGGTCTCAATAAACTTAACTACAATATATTTCAACATCTAATTCATCTAAATAAATTCATTTAAATAATTTCATTACAATTATTTGTTGCTACTACATATTGGAAAAATGTTTACCACTCACCTTTGGATATGTGACAATGGCTTAATTGCATCTTATGCACTATAAGTTAAGTGGTTGTATTAAACAATAATAGATCAGCCTTTTGGTGTAACAGTAACCCCACTAAAAAAAGTGGTATCAGAGCCTAGTTACAAGTTTGAATCTCTAGATTCTCAAATAACACTAGGGTGGAGGTTGTTGGAAAAATGATCAATGCTCCCCTCAGAATTTGTGGCAAGGGATTAACCACCTCGTATGCACTATAAGTTTAGTGGTTGTATCAAACACTAACATATCAGTCTTGTGGTGCAACAACAACCCCACTCTAACACTACATACTCTACTTCTATTGTTCGTACTCTATGAAATAAAATTATGTTTCTTGCCCATCCAAGAAAGCAATATTCCTCCCAAGAATAACGCTCCACAACTTGTGTTCTTTCTATCATCCACACTTATTTCCCAATTATCATTAGTTCATGCACACAATTTTAAAAAATTTGATCTTTCATACCATAAACTATAATTAGGTGTTCCTTTAAAATATCTAAAAAATTATTTTCATTGTTTTAAGGTGTATCTTTTTATGATCTTCTTCAAATCTTACCACAAATTGAACTACATTTGCTATATCACATCTTCTATATGTCAAATACTACAATCCACCAATCATAGACTTGCACTTCGTTAATTATGTACTAGGGGATATATCTTTGCTAGATAACTTACATCTACCCAATCTACCCAGAAAACACAGCTAAGAATTCTAATGGATTGTGGAAAACTACTATCTACAACTTACATCTAGTTACCATAGGTGTTCCAAAAAATTATAATTCTTCAATCCAAATCTCTTCAACAAATATCTAAGATAATTAGCTTGTGATATAAAAATTCAATCTTTATTTTGTATAATCTATAATCCCAAGAATTATTTCATCTCTCCCATCATAGTCATCTCAAATTATTTCTTTACTTTTAAAAATATCCTACTACATTCATCATAACCTCCAAAACTAATGTCATCCAAAAAAACTACAACAATAAACAAACCATATTCATTCTTTCTTAGGTACCAATTACTACCACCATTCCCTATCACAAATCCAAAACTTGTCAAGTGTTTATCCAATCTTGCATATCAAGCTCTAGGTGCTTTTTTTAGTCCATACAACATGTTCTTCAATTTGCAAACCAATTTTTTTTAAAGGGAAAACCATCAATTTGTTCAATGTTTATCTCCTCTTCAAGTTCTTCATTCATAAAAGATTACTTAACATCCATTTGATAAAATTTAAAGTTCTTGTTAGTTACATATTTCAAAAACATTCTCATTACCTCTAATCTAGCAACAGGTGTAAAAGTTTCTTCAAAGTCAATTCCTTTTTACTATGAATATCCTTTACAAACTATTCTTGTTTCTTTTATCACAACTTCACCTTGTTCATTCATCATGTTTCTAAATACCTGTTTAGTTCCAATAACATTCTTATCTTTAGAACTAGGAACCAATTCCCAAGTCATGTTCTATTCAATCTTCTCTAACTCCTCTTTTATAGTTTTAATTTAATAGTCATATTTACAAGCTTCATCAACATTCTTGGGCTCAACTTGAGAAATTAAACACATTTCTTCAGTAACCTTGTTTCTCGACATAAATCCTTTTTCACACTTCCAATGATTAATTCAACAGGGTGATTCTTTGCAATATTCTTGTTAGGTGTCACTTGCTCAATTATGATTTCTATTCTATGTTCATATCTAGGTTCTTCTTGTTGGAAACTACTATTGGAACAATTATTATATTTTCATTAATTTCAAACCTACTAGAGAGACCTTTATCAATAGTGTAGATGCCATATCTATTGATTGATGAAGAGGATTTGAAAAGAGGGATAACTAGATGAACTGGTGAAGTTGTTGAGTAAATAAGAGAAAGTATGTTGGAATTACAATGGGAACTTGAATAATTAGTCTATAAAAAGAGGATGTATTGTTTAATTAGTCTATGAAGTGTAGAAGTGTTGAGTTAAACACAAGCAAAGCCTAGTAAATTATGGCCAGTCAATGAAAGCTATTGATATAGAAGACTAAGGAACTTAAGAAATATTTGAGTAAACAATATTAGTTGAGTGATAGTTATGGTCAAGAAAGATGAAGAAGAAAATGTAGTAATGACCAAGTGTAGTAAATACTAAGAAAGCTAGTGAAAGTTGAGCAAGACATGACACTAGAGATAAAGATACCTAGTGTTGACTGAGCAGAAGAACATAGCCATAATTGAGTGTCAGCAATTAATTGAGTTTAAGGCTAACATAGTTGAATTTTGAGAATATTCAAAATGTTTGGATGATAAGGATTGATGATCTCGCATATTTAATGCACAAATTGAGTTTTTTATACAATCAAAGGAAAGGATTTAAAGTGAATTTCCTAGATGTATCAAGAAAGGAGTATAAGGACTAAAATATGGATAGATTCATTGAATCTAACCAAAACCTAAGATCTACAATGATGTTTAAGTGGGAAAAGATCAAATCTACCAATTTAAGGAGGCATAAGAGATTTTCTTTGAGTTTTTTTTTGTTGATTGGACATTTTATGGAGAAATTGTGAAGAGAAAAGTAGGAGAAGAAAAGTGAAAAGATTCATAAAGTGTGATTGCTTGAAGGTGTTGGAATACTTTAGAATAACTAAGAGGAGGGGTGAATCAATTATCCAAAGTCCAATTGTATAGATAAAACATTTTAATACTTAACAAATACATGTGCATGCATTGATCATCCAATATCTCAAACCATTGTATATTATTGTCCTAGGTCAAATGAACTTTGCAAAAATGTAAACATGAAATACCACAAAATCATTCACACAATTTGACACAATTATTTTACATGGAAACCCAATTTCAGAAAAACCACTAGTAACATGCTACCAATTTTCATTCTTCTAAAGTGAGCTCTGTGAGGAGCCAACCTTGTTAAAGGTTAAAATGCACATGGTTAAGTGTGACCTTGATTAAAGGATTTTAATCACCCTATTAGGAGTGAGCCTTGTTAGAGTACTTTAGAACATTCCATTAGAATGCCACCCTGTTAAAGGATTTACTCATAACTGCTAGGTCAACCTTAATCCAAAGAATTTATCTAGACTGATACAATTGCTAGAAAGTAATAGCAGGACTTGATCTAATAACAAAACAACTCACTTGCAAATTATAGATCTCTTATTCAATCCTCCATACTACTTGGCATTCAATCTCCTTCATCTCTGATAGCTTGTTCACCCTTCAATCCTTCACCTCCATTAGCATTCATGCCTTTAAACATAATTGTCATCATTCTAGCATAATCATCAACAAGCATCATAATATATTTATATCCTTTGTAGCTTTGCATTTCAATTGGTTCACACAAGTCAGTATGAACAATCTCTATTATTTCTTTAGAGGTATGAGTTTTACTCTTAAAATTTGACTTTGTCATTTTGCCTAACTAGCATTGTTTGTACATTATATTGTCAGGCTTCTTTAACTTAGGAAATCCTCTAACTTTTCTCATGTTACTGATACTAACCAAGTTATTAAAATTAACATGACATAACCTCTTATGCCATAGCCACACATCATCAAATTCTACAACTAGACAAGAAGCATCCTTTATATCAAGGTAGAATAGATTACTCCTAGTTTGATCACCCTTTCCAATTAGTTTTCCATCAGTATCATATATCTTAGTAATCTTGTTTTCAAACTCAACCTTACATCCTGAATTATTTATTTGTGACACACTCAATAGATTATAGTTATGTCCTTCAACATAGTAAGCATTTTCACATAAAATATTTTTTTTGAGTTTGATAAAACCTTTTCCTTTTATCAAACATGGTGCATCATTACCAAATCTTACACTATTTCCATCATAACAATTCAAGGTAATGAACTTACTTTTATCTCTAGTCATGTGATGTGAACACTCGCTGTCAATGATCCATCTATCATTTTTGTTCACACAAGACACAAGTGTAGTTGTCTCATCTTCATTAGATTCATCCTTCATTAAAACATACACCACTTCATCATCAAATTCATCTTTTGTTTCCTCTTCAGCAATGTAGCAAGACTTCTTGCCTTTGTCTTTGTAATCTTTTCTATCTTCATCTCTTCTACTTTTGTACTTGTCAAAACCTCTATAGTTCTTCTTCTTGAGATATCTAGCAGCAATATGACCAACCTCATTGCAATTGAAACAAATGATAGGTAGTTTACCTTTAAACTTGTCTTTACCTCTGTATAATCTCCTTGCCAATAGTGCTTCAAGTTGATCTACATCCTCCTCATCAATATCACTATCACTAGACACATAATTTGTCCTTTTATTCTTCATATTAAGTTCTTTCAATTGTAGCTTATCTTTGAAATCTGATTCAATATTTTCATGCTTTTAGTTATCAAAGTTAGATAGCTCAAAATTAGTTAGTCTACCTACCAGACCTTCCAAAAGTTAGAACATTCCCTGGTATACATCTTAGTTCTTGAATTGTAGAAAATCTAATAGCATATATAGGCAGTAGTATTCTAAAAACTTTTCTTAGGATAGTATCATCATCTATTGTACTAGTATATCCTCTTATTTCATTTACAACATCTTTTATCCTTGAGCAATATTGAGAAATATTTTCAACTTCTTGCGTTCTCATATCATCAAACTTACCTCTAAGACTCTCAGATTTAGCTCTTAGAACATTCTTTTCTTGTCCATAGATGGTATACAAAGAATCCCACATTTTCTTTTCATTATCAAGACATTTTATATCATCAAACTTAGGATAGGTTAGGTCAAAGGCAATCTTCAACATTGCTCGATTGTGTTCTTTCTTCTTTTTTAGATCCTCATCAGTTAGGGCTCCAGAAGGATCAACATGCTCAGTAGTAATGGTAAATTGTGCATGATCTCCAAGTCCTCCAAGGTGTAGCTTCATCAGACTATTACATGTAGGAAATTTATCTCTAATAATCTTGGGTACTTCTCTTTTTGACATTTTGATATTTGTGCTTCTAGTACCTTCAAACTAGTCCTCTTAAGCAAATGGCTATGATACCAATTATTGAAATTCTTTAGAATAACTAAGAGGGAAGGTAAATTAGTTATCCAAGGTCCAGATGTACAAATAAAACTTTTCACAACTTAGTGAACCCACAAAATATTTATCATCATGCATGCATCTATAAGATTATGCAATCACTTAAAACTTCTAGGTTACCGCCAAATCAATTTTCAAAAATGTAAACATGAAACATAACAGATTCAATAACACATTTGACACAACAATTTATGTGGAAACTCAATTTGGGAAAAACCACTAGTAACATGCTACTCTTTCTTACTCTTTTGAAGTGATGCCCTATAAAGGCTGACCCTGTTAAAGGTTACAATGCACACTGTTAAATGTGACCCGATTAAAGGATTTCAATCACCTTGTTAGTAGTGAGCCTTGTTAGAAGACTTTAGACCATTCACTTGAAATGTCACTCTATTAAAGGATTTACAAATAACTATTAAGTCAACCTTAATCCAAAGAATTTACCCTAGATTGATACAATTATTAGAGAGTAATAGTAAGGCTTGATCTAATAACAACTTACAATTCTATTTGCAGAATATAGATCTTTATTGCAGTCCTCCATTCTACTTGGATTTAACACATTTTAGCTCTGATAGCTTGTTTACCCTTCAAGCATCCATACCCTTAAGCCTTCTTTCTTAACTTGTCAATGTAAACTCTTCACTCAGATCACTTGATGAAGCAATACCCTAGGCTCCTTGTCTTCCTTAGGTTCTCACACATGAAAACCTTTGCTTCTGACCAGCCATCCCTATAAATAGAGAATTAAGATATTTTTCCATATTCTCCATCATCCAATTTAGGATTTGGATAGATTATGTAGGATTCAGTGAATCTACCCCTCATTCTATTTCATTTCTAGAAACTTCTCCTTAAATCATCTTTGAATTCAACTCAAAATGGTTTACCATTAATTATGTGCCACTAGCTCATCAATCTTATCTTCCACCTAGTTCACACAATTCAAGAAAATAAACTTGTTGGCTCAAATCCATCAAATTCATAATCTTTTTAATAATGTTGGCACTCAACATTAACTTTCTTCTAATGCTTGGCACATATTGTGTTGCTTGACATCCTCTAAAAAATCACTCGGCATGAACTAAAGTTTGTTAGTGCTCAGCATCAACTAAACTTTACTCGAAATCAATTATTTTTCTCAGCACACACTAAAATAGACTTTTACTCAGCTCCAACTAATTTTCTGTTCAACTTACACTAACTTTTCTCGGTAGCTACTATACATTCAATCAAGCTTGGTAGACAAATATTGTTTAACTTGTTCTTCTAAACTTGCTTAGTGTAAGCAACCTTTTCAACCTTAAGTAGATTATCAATGTACTATGATATCACTATCTTAGTTGATTCTTGTACTTCTCTTTCATATCATAACTCAACCTTTCCTCTAGGTGCTATTGTTACATCATTTGATCAAATCCTCTTCATCAATCAAATAGGTGATAGTACTTAAATAATATAAGTAGTTGTCTTACTAGAAAAATAGTAGGTTTGATATTATTGACAAAACAATGATTGAAACACATTTATCATACTTGTATCAATCTATTTTTAAAAATCTCCCTCTTTGGCATTGGTGGAAAACCAAACTAACTCGGTTAAAACAATAAGACCAAAACAATACCAAAAAAGAAAATAGTTTATTGTATTGAAATCTCTTCCTCTATTAACAACTTATTAGAAACTTTCATCTTTTGAATAGGTTACAAAAAAATTTTGTGTCATCCTTATGAATCCCTCTGAAATACTTCTAATATCTCCCTCGACATTATCTTCCTCTTACTTCCTCTTACTAGGTAGATGTAATCAGCAGATACACTTACTTTCTCAACAGTCATAATTTCTCCCTCATACTATGTGTTAGGATTTCTCCCTCTTTATGTTTAGTTCCTTTATGTGCTATCTGTCTTCATCATCTCTTCTGATTAGTTCCAATCTCCCTTATCCTGTATATATATATCTTTTGATCAGTTTCAATTCTCTCTCTTTGACAACTATGCCAAAGACTTGTCACCATAATATGCAGATATGAACTTCTTCAGTTTCTCCCTTTGTCACCTTGCTTGTGACTAATTTGTAGTTTCAATACTTTGATTACTTTAGGCAGCTCCTACAGTAACATCCATTGTATCAATGTATAGCATATGGCAATCAACTTATTTAATGCAAGGCTCTCCTTTTTTTTCTTAATTAGATAGCCTTTGATTGGGGTATCAACCCTATTTTACTTCTTAAATAATCATGAGCATCCTTAGGTAATTCTTTTTTGAAGATATCAGCAATTTTCTCTTTTGCATTAACATATTCCATCTTCACCTCTTTATCTTGAACTAATTCTCTCAAGTAATGATACATGATATCAATGTGTTTAGCCTTTGTGTGCATCATAGGATTATTTGATATATTTATAGCACTTGTATTATCATAATAAAGTATCATTGGTTTAGTGATCTCTTCCTTCATACCTTTGAGTAGTTATTTTATCCATACAAGGTTTGTACAATTTATAGTAGTAGCAACATATTCAACTTCAGTAGTAGATTGTGAAGTGCAATTTTTTTTCTTGCTAGTCCATGTAACTAGCCTCTTGCCTAAGAAAAATTCTTCTCCACTAGTGCTATTTTTGTCATGAATGTTTCCAACCCAATCAGCATTAGTATAGGCTCTTAATTCAAATTTCTCATGTTTCTTGTAGTATAGACCATATTCCTCTATTCCTTTCAAATATCTCATTATTCTCTTTATAGCCATCAAATGATTCTCCATAGGATTAGCAGAAAATCTTACAACTATACCTATAGATAATACAATATCAGGTCTGCTATGTACTACATATTATAATTTTTCAATCATAGACATCTATAATTTTTTATTCACCTCACTGAATCATCATTGTTTGACAATTTATGTCCTGTCACCATAGGTGTAATTACTAGTTTGGAATCCTCCAATCCAAAAGTTTTCAATACTCCTTAACATACTTTGACTGAGTGATGTATATACCATATTTCATCTAGTGTACTTGCAAACCCACAAAGAACTCGATCTCTCCAAACATAGACATCTCAAATTATTGCTTCATTTCATTTGCAAAAGCCTTACATAAAGCATCTTAACCTCCAAACATGATATCATCAACAAAAATTTCATATAAAAAAATACCTTTTCCTTTCTCTGTCTTCAAATATAGATTGTTGTTATCATCAATCATTTCAAATCCAATCTTCACAAGATAATTATGAAGTCTCTCGTACCATGCTCTTGGTGCTTGCTTCAAACCATATAAAGCTTTGTGTAATCTACATACCATGTTCTTATTGTTAACATAAACAAATCCTTATGGTTGTTCTAAATAAACTTCTTCCTCTAATATACCATTCAAAAATGCAAATTCAACATCCATTTCATAAACTTTGAAACTTTTGTATGTAGAATAAGCAAGAAAATTTCTTACTCCTTCCAATCTAGCAACAAGAGCAAATGTTTCTCCATAGTCAATTCCTTCTTCTTATGCATATTCTATGCAGACTAATCTTGCCTTATTACTTTTGACTTCATAATTTTCATTTCACTTATTTTTGTATACCCGCTTGGTGCCAAACACATTTTTGTCTTTTGGTTTAGGAACTAGAGTCCATGTTTTATTTTTCTTAGTTTTTCCAATCTCTTCTTCTATGGCATTACTCCAATCTAAATCTTCTAAGGCATATTTCACTATTTTGGGTTCTTTCATGCTCAACAAATATGTATCATTTCTCAATTTGTTCCTTATCATTAGTCTAGCATCTTTATCTCCAATAATTTGTGCAGCAGGATATTGTCTCTTGACATATTTGGACAATCTTGGTTCAGCTCTAGTTTCTTCATTTGGTCTTTCAACTTTAGAGTCACTATGTACATCTTTGTCAGGTAGTTCAGCATCTCTCTCATGTATACTAACCTCAGAATCAGAATGTTCCTCAACTTCATTTTGTAATTTGACACCTAAATGCAGATTAGTTCCTGAATGCAATTCAACATTCATAGTATGTGACTCAACAATTACTGAAACTTGTTGTTGGTTTGTAACTCGATTTGCAACTTTTTTTTCAGTAGAAATGCCTTCATAAATGTATACAAATGATTTGTATTCTTCTATTTTCTTCATACATTTAGCCTCATATACTTTTTTCTATTCATGAAATTTTACATTTGTACTTTTCACAACTTTGTTAGTATTAGTATTTAAACACTTATAAGCTTTGCTTCTTGTGGAATAACCTAGGAATATACCTTCTTCACTTTTTGCATCTAGTTTACCATCCTAAAATCTTTGAGAATAAAGCATTTGCTTCCAAATAACTTAAAATATTTTATTGGGTGAGTATCCATACCATAGTTCAAAAGGTGTTGAATGAGTACCTTACTTGACTTATGCATGGTTCAAGGTATAGATCATTGTACTTATAGGTTCTCTCCAGTATTTTAAAGAAACACTTTTCTCCATCATGAGTGTCCTAGGATAGTCCATTACAAACATGTTCCTCCTTTTAGCTATTCCATTTTGTGGAGGGGTTCTAGGAGAAGATGTATGTCTTTGATTCCTCTATTATTATAGAACATCTCAAACCCATTTGATATAAATTCTCCTCCTTTGTGAAATCTCAAACATTTCAGACTTTTACAAGTTTCCTTTTCAACTCTTGCTAAGTACCACTTAAACATTTGGAAAGAATCAGATTTCTAATTCAGAAACATAACTATCATAATTCTAGAATAATCATCAACAAGTAGCATAATGTACTTATCTCCTTTGTAGCTTTGCACTTCAATTGGTCCACATAAGTCAATATGAAAAAACTCTAATATTCCTTTAGAGGTATAAGTTTTACTTTTAAAACTTGACTTTATCATTTTACCTAACTGACATTGTTTGTACATTATATTATCAAGCTTCTTCAACTTAGGAAAACCTTTAACTTTTCTTATGTTACTGACACTAATCAAGTTATCAAAATTAACATGACATAACCTCTTGTGACATAGCCACACATCATCAAATTTTACAACTAGACAAGTAGCATCCTCTGTATCAAGGTAGAATAGATTACTCCTAGTTTGATCACCCTTTCGAATTGGTTTTCCTTCAGTATCATATACCTTATTAATCTTATTTTCAAACTCAATCTTACATCATAAATTATTCAGTTATGACACACTCAATAGATTATAGTTAAGTCATTCAACAAAGTAAGCATTATCACATAAAATCTTTTCTGTGAGTTTGATAGAACCTTTTCCTTTTATCAAGCATGGTGCATCATTACACAATCTTACACTATTTCCATCATAACAATTTAAGGTAATGAACTTACTTTTATCTCCAGTCATGTGATGTGAACATCCATTGTTAATGATTCATCTTTCATTCTTGTTCACACAATACACAAGTGCAATTGCCTCATCTTCATCATATTCATCCTTCATTGCAACATACACCACTTCATCATTATGTTCATCAAATTTATCTCTTGTTTCTTCTTCAGCAATGTAGCAAGACTTATTGCCTTTGTCCTTGTAATCTTTGTTTTCTTCATCTTTTCTACTATTATACTTGTCACCACCTATGTAGTTCTTCTTCTCTAGACATCTAGCAGCAATATGACCAACTGATGCAGAGTGGCAAGCGGAATAACCCAATTTGGCCTAAGTTGTCCTTAGGACTTACACAACCCACAATTACACTCTCCAAGTCTAGGATCACTTCAAGGATCCACCAAACTCTGCAACAACCCTTTCTCCAAGGTTTAGACAATCTCCCAATACTTGGAAGGCTCAATCCAACTTTGTCTCCAATTTGCCTTTAGGGGCTAAATCCCTGATTTAGACCTTTTAGTGCTTCAGCAACTTCTAGCACTCCACAACACAAACCAATGATTGGAACACCTCCAAATGTTCCCCCACACTGCAAATAACCCAAAATTTGGGCTCTCCAACTTCTGCAGCACCAAAATCCACAACTCCCCTAGTTATCCTACTAGATCTTCATACCCTATTTTCCTACAATAAATCCAAAATTCCCCAAATAACTTGACAAAAAAATTAGGGTTTTAGATACCCTTTATCCCACTCTATCAATCCCCCAAAAATCAAATTCCCAATCCACTCCTGCACTACAGAACCTCTCCTATGCACACAGACCTAATGGGCCCTATTAGGCTTGGTTTACAAAGGAACAGTACGGAAATGGGTTCATGGATGGAAAGAAATGATTGGGTGACTTCAAGGAATGTCTATCTCAACAACTTATGCCCTTAGTTGCAATTTATTCAACCAAATTCCTTCTGATTTTCATAAAATTGCTTAATCCTAGTTCAAACCAACACCTAGACTTGAACTAGGGCTTGCATGCAAAGTGTACTCTCACCATAGAAACTGATCCTAATTCTAGAGAATGAAAGAACAACATGTAGGCTTGCAGATTCATTGGGTTTTGTGCCCCTGAGGTCAAATAGGTGCACTCTATTTGCCCATTTGCACAAAACCCTTGCTAAAGGGAGGGTTTGGTGGCTGTTTGAGAACAAAATACAATAACTATCGACTCCCTTCACCAAAAACCTTCAAACCACTTGCAAAAGTTTGCTAAGACACCAAGGTTTCGAATCCACGCATTGGTTTGCAGATACTCTTTCGTACAGCACGTGCAGAATTCAAAAACCAGAGATTTTACCACAAAAACTGAGAGTTTTTTGTATTAATGCAATCAAAATCCTTACAATCTCCACCTGTTCTTTTGGGAAGGTGGAATATGACTTAAATAACCATCCTAAACCGATCAACCACCTTGGGATCGGTTGCAAACTGATTTACCAACTTTTTTGAAAAGTTGCTAAAAAGTTGCTGAGCAACTTTTGCTGCATTCTTGCGGAGTAGCAATTTTTGCTTTCAAACTCATTCAAGACACCCCCTAACCTAACTTGAAACATGTTTGGAGCCATTTAAGGCTATATAAACCTATTCTAGACTCCTAGTGCTACTAGCCCTATAGGTCACATGGGTCCTTGGTTTATAGAATACCAAATAGGACCATGTACCTTTACAAGTGAACATATATTTATTCAAATCCTATTCTAAACTCAACTAAACATCAAAACTCCTTGAAGAAGGTACTCCCATTACATTGTCAATATGATTAACATAGAACATGGCCAAATGAGAATAGCAAAGAGTTTACATGTGATGTAGAGTTAATACCACCTATCTCATCAGCCCTGTTTTGTCTTCCACATGCCAAGATGAAGAAGATGGAATACTCCCAAGGAGTGCTCTGCACCATACTACCCCTCTCTAAAAGAACTCAAGTCCCTTGAGTTGGGGATAGTGTCAAAAACAAAACCTGCCTTCTCTATTTCAGCCTTTGTCATCCATGTGGCATCTTCAACAGGTAACCCAGTCCACTTGACCAGGTATGCATAGTATGTTGCCCTCCTAGTTTGTTTAGTCACTTTCTTATCAAGGATACATTCAATATGAGGTTTATGTGCTTTGGGCAATTGAGAATCATCACCTTTATTGTCTAAATCTGTACCTGCATCACAAATGTCAGTAGATTCTTTATATGCATATAAATCTGATACATTAAATATTGGGGAAAGACCAACATCTGGAGGTAGTTCAATTTTGTATGCATTGTTGCCACATCTTTGCAAATTTCTGAATGGCCCTGCCTTCTTCATCATCAATTTGGTATATTTCCCTTTAGGCAATCTTTCCTTTTTAAGGTGCACCATCACTAAGTCACCTACCTTGAATTGGAGGTCTCTTCTTTTCTTATTGGCCTGATTTTTGTATTTGTCTGCAGTCCTTTCCAACCTGTCCTTCACTTGCTGCTGAATGTCCCTCATTACTTGGGCAAAGTCTTGTGCTTGGGCACTCTTTCTATCAAGGTGACTGATGTCTCTTAGTTCTAATACACCTCTTGGATGCTCCCCATAGACAATCTGAAATGGTGTCAATCCAGTGCTTCTATTGACTGAATCATTATAGGCATATTCAGCTTGTGGTAGGATAGAATCCCATGATCCTCCATGCTGTTGTGAGAGACATCTTAGCAAGTTCCCCAATGATCTATTTGTGACCTCTGTTTGCCCATCAGACTGTGGGTGATAAGCAGATGAGAAGTTCAAATTAGTTCCAAGCCTTTTCCATAGTGTCCTCCAAAAATGGCCAAGGAACTTGGAGTCTCTGTCTGAAACAATAGATCTAGGAAGACCATGTAGTCTTACAAACTCCTTAAAGAAAAGCCCTGCAATATGAGAGGCATCATGTGTTGTTCTACAAGGAATGAAGTGAGCCATTTTAGAAAATCTGTCAACAACAACAAATACACTGTCATTTCCTGCCCTTGTTTTTGGCAAACCCAGGACAAAGTCCATACTTATTGAATCCCATGGCTTGCAAGGAATGGGTAATGGAGTGTATAAACCTGCATTTGAAGTATGACCTTTTGCTTTTTGACAGATTATGCAACTATCTACAAACTTCCTAACATCAGATTGCAATTTGGGCCAATGGTAAAATCTTTTTACCTGTTCCAAGGTCTTGTCTAAACCAAAGTGACCTGACATACCTCCACAATGCTTCTCCTTAATTATATTTTCTCTATATGAACCCCTTGGTACACATAGTTGCCCTCCTTTGAACAATAAGCCCTCTTGAATCAAATAGTCTGCAAAATCAGAATGGTATCTATCTCCCATGTCTTGGCAAACCTTGTAGATCTCTTTAAAATCTTCATCTTGAGGGTACATGTCCTTCATGGCATCAATACCCACACTTTCAAGGTCAATTTGTTGGATCATAAGGTTCCTCCTACTCAAGGCATCAGCAACCTTGTTGATGACCCCCTTCTTGTGCTTAATGGAGAAGGTATATGACTGCATAAACTCCATCCATTTGATATGCCTTTGGTTCAATTTATCCTGCCTGTTTAAGAAACTTAAAGCCTGGTTATTAGTGAAAACAATGAATTCTTTAGGAAGTAAGTAATGCCTCCATCTCTTCAAAGATTGCACCATTGCATATAACTCTAAATCATAGACAGAATACTTTTGTTTAGCCTCATTTAATTTCTCACTGAAAAAAGCAATTGGTCTGCCCTCTTGACTTAGTACCCCTCCAATAGCTTTGGTGCTGGCATCACATTCAACTGTAAACACTTTGTTAAAATCAGGAAATGTTAAGATAGGTCCTTGGGCAATTCTTTGTTTTAGGAGTTCAAATGCCTCTTGGGCTGCTTGTGTCCACACAAAATTACATTTCTTTCCACCTTTTATTGTGTCAATCATTGGAGCAGAGATTCCACTAAAATTCTTAATAAATTTCCTATAAAAGTTGCATAGACCATGGAAACTCTTCACTTCACTTGGGCTTGTGGGTGTAGGCCAATGCATGATAGCCTCAATTTTAGTGGGGTCCATCTTCAAACAATCCTTAGAAATGACAAATCCAAGAAAAATCAATTCTTGTTTGACAAAGGTGCACTTTTCAAGGTTTATTTTCAATTCTTCCTCATGAAGTCTTTGCAATACAAGATCTATGTGTTTTAGGTGTTCTTCTTTATCCTTGCTGAAAATTAGGATATCATCTAAGTATACAACCACAAACTTGTTGAGAAAGGGTTTGAGGACCTCATTCATGAGCCTCATAAAGGTGCTTGGTGCATTTGACAATCCAAATGGCATGACAAGCCATTCATAGAGTCCCTCATTGGTTTTAAAGGCTGTTTTCCACTCATCCCCTTCTCTTACCCTGATTTGATGGTATCCACTTTTCAAGTCTATCTTAGAATAAAACTTTGCCCCTCCTAGGCAATCAAGAAGGTCTTCCATCCTAGGCATGGAAAACCTATACCTTATTGTTATCTTGTTTATAGCCCTTGAATCAACACACAGCCTCCAAGTTCCCTCTTTCTTTGGGGCTAACACAGCAGGGACTGCACATGGGCTAACACTTTTCCTAATCAAGCCCTTAGACAACAAATCCTCAATTTGTCTAGCTATCTCTTCATTTTGTTCCAGGGTTAACTTATAGGCAGCCTTATTGGGTAGTGTAGCCCCTGGTATTAGGTCTATACAATGACTTATTTCCCTTTTTGGTGGCAAAGTAGAAGGTGAACTGCCTGCCACAATCCCATGGTATTTGTTTAACAATTCCCTAACCTCTCTAGGTTCTACTTCACTTAAACCATGATCCAATATTACTTTGTTTGACACATCATTCTTAGGCTTAGTTACAATTGCAAAACAAGGAGTATCTTTCACTTTTAAGGACTTCAAAAATTCCTTTTCACCAACCAATGCAATACTACTTACCATGTGGTCCATCTTGCCATCATCCGGTAGTGGATTCATTGTGTACTTGACTCCATCTTTCACAATAGTGTACACATTTGCATGCCCATCATGTTTTGCATTGACATCATATTGCCATGGCCTCCCAAGCAAGAGGTGGCATGCATCCATATTAGTCACATCACACAAAATTTTGTCAGCATATTCACCCAATGTGAATTCAACCCAAAACTGCTCATTCACTAAGGTATGATTGTCCTTTGTCAACCATGAAGCCTTATATAAATAAGGGTGAGGAATTGTTTGCAATTTTAACTTGTTGACCATTTCTCTAGAGGCTATATTATCTGTTGAACCTGAATCAACTATCAACTTGCATACCTTTCCTTTTACCTTGCAATTTGTCCTGAATAATGATCTTCTCTGTGGTGGATCTGCAGGTTGTGGTACCTTCAAAAGTGTCCTTTGCATCATGAGGCACTCTCCATGTTCAGCATCAGCAGGTCTAGAGGTTGTGGTGTGATAGGATGAGATGCTTTGCCCATCCTCTTCTTCTTGCAACAGATTGATTCTCCTATCCGCAGGTTTACTGGATTCTCCACCTTTTTGAGGACACCTGAATGACTGATGCCCAGTTTGGTTACATGTAAAACATCTGCCTGTGAACACTTGACCTCCTCTTCCTCTCCCATTGCCTCCTCCTTGGTTCCTATTGGGTCTCCTACCCCTAAAGGAGCCTCTTTGACTGGTGTCTGGTTCAAAGTTCCTGGTTTCAGCATTATTTCTACCTTGAAATCTGCCCCCTCTACCTCTAAATGAATTACTTCCTCTTCCCCTATTATTTTCACTTATCCTCTTCAATTTTTCTTCTATTTTTAATGCAAGATTGAAACATTGGTGGACAGATTCTAAATTGATCAATGTAAGTTCATCTTGTATGCTAAACTTTAAGCCATTAACATACCTTGCCAACTTTTGTTTGCTTGTTTCATTTACCTTTGCTCTTAGGGTCAAGTTATGGAATTCTTGAGTGTAGCCACTCACATCCATGTCCCTTTTCTTTAGGTTTTGTAGCCTTTGATTTATGAGGACTTCATAATCCTCAGGTACAAATTGCTTCTTCACTTCAGCCTTCATCCTTCTCCATGTTGAAATGGGTTCCTTGCCCTCATCCAACCTTTCATTTTGAACAAAGTTCCACCAAGTAAGGGCTGGCCCCTTCAACTTGGCTTTGGAAATCTTCACTCTTTGACTAGCAGGGATATAATCACATTCAAAGTGATTGTCTAGTGCCTCTATCCAATCTAGGCACTCATCTGGATTCAACCGGCCATGGAACATAGGGATGTCACCCCCTTTTGCACCCACTCTCTCCAAAGCTTGAAGAAGTGGCCTTTGATCCAATGGAATCTCACTTCCATAAGTGTCTCCCTCAACTTCTTCTCCTTCTGACTCATAATCATTACCCTTTTTCAATTTGCCTTGGAGCTTTTCAAGCTCTCTCCTCATGTTTCTATTCTCTTCCCTGACTGCCCTACTTTCAGCCATTTGTTCTTTCACCAACTTGGCTAGTTCAATATTGGTGATCCTCAATGGGATCTCCCTCTCTCCATCTTCTCCATCCAACATTTTTGATGAACAAATCGCTCACCAAGGTCTTCCTGTTGCTCTGATACCACCTGATGCAGAGTGGCAAGCGGAATAACCCAATTTGGCCTAAGTTGTCCTTAGGACTTACACAACCCACAATTACACTCTCCAAGTCTAGGATCACTTCAAGGATCCACCAAACTCTGCAACAACCCTTTCTCCAAGGTTTAGACAATCTCCCAATACTTGGAAGGCTCAATCCAACTTTGTCTCCAATTTTCCTTTAGGGGCTAAATCCCTGATTTAGACCTTTTAGTGCTTCAGCAACTTCTAGCACTCCACAACACAAACCAATGATTGGAACACCTCCAAATGTTCCCCCACACTGCAAATAACCCAAAATTTGGGCTCTCCAACTTCTACAGCACCAAAATCCACAACTCCCCTAGTTATCCTACTAGATCTTCATACCCTGTTTTCCTACAATAAATCCAAAATTCCCCAAACAACTTGACAAAAAAATTAGGGTTTTAGATACCCTTTATCCCACTCTATCAATCCCCCAAAAATCAAATTCCCAATCCACTCCTGCACTACAGAACCTCTCCTATGCACACAGACCTAATGGGCCCTATTAGGCTTGGTTTACAAAGGAACAGTACGGAAATGGGTTCATGGATGGAAAGAAATGATTGGGTGACTTCAAGGAATGTCTATCTCAACAACTTATGCCCTTAGTTGCAATTTATTCAACCAAATTCCTTCTGATTTTCATAAAATTGCTTAATCCTAGTTCAAACCAACACCTAGACTTGAACTAGGGCTTGCATGCAAAGTGTACTCTCACCATAGAAACTGATCCTAATTCTAGAGAATGAAAGAACAACATATAGGCTTGCAGATTCATTGGGTTTTGTGCCCCTGAGGTCAAATAGGTGCACTCTATTTGCCCATTTGCACAAAACCCTTGCTAAAGGGAGGGTTTGGTGGCTGTTTGAGAACAAAATACAATAACTATCGACTCCCTTCACCAAAAACCTTCAAACCACTTGCAAAAGTTTGCTAAGACACCAAGGTTTCAAATCCACACATTGGTTTGCAGATACTCTTCCGTACAGCACGTGCAGAATTCAAAAACCAGAGATTTTACCACAAAAACTGAGAGTTTTTTGTATTAATGCAATCAAAATCCTTACAATCTCCACCTGTTCTTTTGGGAAGGTGGAATATGACTTAAATAACCATCCTAAACTGATCAACCACCTTGGGATCGGTTGCAAACTAATTTACCAACTTTTTTGAAAAGTTGCTAAAAAGTTGCTGAGCAACTTTTGCTGCATTCTTGCCGAGTAGCAATTTTTGCTTTCAAACTCATTCAAGACACCCCCTAACCTAATTTGAAACATTTTTGGAGCCATTTAAGGCTATATAAACCTATTCTAGACTCCTAGTGCTACTAGCCCTATAGGTCACATGGGTCCTTGGTTTATAGAATACCAAATAGGACCATGTACCTTTACAAGTGGGCATATATTTATTCAAATCCTATTCTAAACTCAACTAAACATCAAAACTCCTTGAAGAAGGTACTCCCATTACATTGTCAATATAATTAACATAGAACATGGCCAAATGAGAATAGCAAAGAGTTTACATGTGATGTAGAGTTAATACCACCTATCTCATCAGCCCTGTTTTGTCTTCCACATGCCAAGATGAAGAAGATGGAATACTCCCAAGGAGTGCTCTGCACCACCAACCTCATTGTAATTAAAATAAATGATAGTTAGTTTACCTTTAAACTTGCCTTTACCTTTGTGAGATCTCCTTGCTAGTAGTGCTTCAAGTTGATCTACATCTTCCTTATTTGTAGCACTATCACTTGACACATATTTTGTCTTTTTCTTCTTCACACTAGGTTCTTTCAATGACAGCTTAGCTTTGAAAGTAGATTCAATATTTTTAGGTTTGTAATTATCAAAGTTAGATAGCTCAAAAGCAGTAAGTCTACCTACTAGACCTTCAAGAGTTAGAACATTCCTTGGTATACATCTCAGTTCTTGAATTGTAGAAACTCTAATAGCATATATAGGCAGTAGTGTTCTTAAAACTTTTCTTAGGATAGTATCATCATCTATTGTACCAGTATGTCCTCTTATTTCATTTACAACATCTTTTATCCTTGAGAAATATTGAGCAATATTTTCAACTTCTTGCATTCTCATATCATCAAACTTACCTCTAAGACTCTCATATTTGGCTCTTAGAACATTCTTGTCTTGTCCATAGATGGTATGTAAAGAATCCCACATTTTATTTGCATTATCAATACATTTGATATCATCAAACTCAGGATAGGTTAGGTTAGAGGCAATCTCCAACATTGCCCAGTTGTGCTCTTTCTTCTTTTTTAGATCCTCAGCAGTTAGGGCTCCAGTAGGATCAACATGCTTAGTAGTAATGGTAGATTGTGCATGATCTCCAAGTCCTCGAAGGTGTATCTTAATCAGACTTTTCCATGCATGAAATTTATCTCTATTTGTAGACACCTAAATTTGTCCAAAACCCGTTCCTAGCCAATTAAATAAATATTCATTATTTATTTAATTCCCCTACCTTAATTAAATAAGTTTTATATTTCTTTAATTATGTTTTCCTTACCTTGATTTAAATAAACTAAGGTTTATTTAAATCCTAACTAATTTCCACTTGCATCTAACCCATTCACTTTAATTAAATATCTCATTTACTTAATTAATTCCCTCCTAATCCCACTAGAAATTAAATATTGCATTTAATCCTATTTGAGCACATGCCTCCTACATTTAACCCTCACCTAACCTCACTAGCCTACCTAACCCACCTTGCTAAACCTACACACTTCCTTAATCATGCTTTCTTTTCCTAATCATCCTAGCTAATCACCTCTTAATCCTAAGTGTGTTCTCACACATGTGTGAGGAATCCTCACACGTGTAAGAGATGTTCACACTTTCCTCATCCCTCATATCTTGCATGCCTCTTGCACACTTGTCCTCTTGCATGAGAATCAAGTTGTCTCACACATGTATGAGAAGCCATGCTTCTCACACCTCATTGATCATGTCACTTTCAAAGGTGTCTCACACATGTGTGAGGAAACATGATTTTACACATCTCTTACACCTGTCATTGACATGTCACCATCAAAGGTTGCTTACACATGTGTGAGCATATTGCCCTCTTTGAATGGTCAAAAACCTAATCCATGTGGAGTCTACTTGTCCTCCACCTCATTGACACCTCATTGATCTTTAGAGATCCTAGACTTCCATCTTGCATTCAATCTTAGCCATCCATTTTGCTATAAAAGGATAGCCCTCTCCTCATTTTCAACAATCTACTATCTATCTCATTATTATGCTGCTGGATTTGTGAGAAACCACATCCCACGACATTAAAATCGTCTACACTTGATGATTTCATGAGGTTTGCATTAGTAGTTTGAGTCATTGTAATTTGATGTTGTCTTTGTGTTACATGTCTTCTTTCATATTTTGAGGTTTTGCATGATAATGTAGGAATGTGCATTAGTTTCTTAATGTTATTTCTTTGGTTACATTTTTATGCAACACATTTTGGCACGCCCGGTGGGACCCACTTCACGGGTTCGAACTAACCATCTAATGTGTTTTTGAGTGTTTTGTGAGTTTTCAAGATCATAGGTTGAAGGCTTGCATTTGGAAATCAAGTTTCATGAAAAGCCTCTAATCGAGCCATCAAGCCCATCATCACATTTGGAGGACATAAGGGAAGTTTTTTGACATATAAGACCCCAAATTTTATTTCTTGTTGCTCTATTTTTGAGTTCTAGAAGTGTATATACGTTAAATATATCTTTTTGCTAATGGGAAAAATTTTAGTCCTTTGTTCATAGATAAATAGGTTAAAAACAAAAAAAAACAAAAAAAAAGATGTGGTTGCTTTATTTTTGCCTTATTTTATTTATGTTTTGAAAAAAAAAGTGGGGTTGCCTTATTTTTGCTTTATTTTTTGCGCTTCATTTATACTTTGTTTCATATATGTATTTTTTTATTTTTTTTTTTATATAACTTTCATATATATATATTGATAATATAAACATACATTTCTATATATATTTGTACTTTGTATATATAAAAAGTGGTTTAAAACAAAAAAAATTTAACAAGCGATTTTGTTTTTTTTCTCCCCATAGGCTTGGCACCCGTAGGCGCCACCAGTGGCGGCGCCTGCGAGCTCCGCCTTCGCTCCCCACTGCAACCACAACCATCCCCTGTTCCCCCCGCAAAACCCTGACACCGTCGTTACTCCACTCATCCCGTCGCTCCGCCTCTGCTCTCCCCGCGCATCTCCACCTCCCATCTGCCACACCGCCCCTGCAATCGTCCGTCGTCCATCTCCCGGTGGCCCCAACACCCACCTCGGCACAGCACCTACTGAGCCCGCTCATCCCACTACCGAAAACCTTTCAAACTGTTATCCATCGCTCGGTCGCGCCATGCCTGCAACAGATCCTGCTCCGCCGCGACTTCTGCTTCCACTCCACTGCTGCTCCCCCTACTACATTGCTGACGCCACCCGCTCAGTTCTCACAGCCGCAGCACCTCTACTTGGCCCCGCCGCTCAACTCCCCCGCAGCCCATCCTGCAACTCTGCCCGCCACCAGCTCTGCAAACGCACCGCTCCGACCTCCTCTACCGATGCTCTAGCCTCGGCCACCTCCCCACTCTGCAGCTCTGCAACCGCAACTCTCACTCCTCCTGCGCCTCGCCACTCCTCTCACCCTCCGCCCACAGCTTAACCCTCCACCATGCCACTGTTAACCCAATACCCCACCACCCAACTACCACCTGCAGCCGAGCTTCCCCCACTGCGAGCTTGCAAACATTTTTAAAAACAAATGTCATTTTTTTTAAAACATTTTAATGTTGTTTTTTGTTTTTAAAATATTTCAAAGCAAAAATCAAAATGCAAAAAAAATAATAATAATAATAAATTGTGTTTTCTTTTTCAAAACAACATTTATCTCCTTAAAGTAAGCTAGATTTCATTTTTGCAAAAATGTTCAAAAAACAAAAAAAAAATTGCTTCACTTTATCCTAACTATCAATTTTTTTCTCGCAGGTCGCTGATGTCAGCACTGCATCAGTATTCCATGCTCTTCTAGACCATAAGGAGTAACCTTCACATTTTTACTCATAACTTGAGCATACGAGCTTCATTTTTTAAAAATGAAATATCGCTGAAAAGCTGATTTTGAGCCCATCGTGTTGATGTTGGTTTCATGAGATTTTGATGTTGTTTAGATCTCTATTTTTTTTTCAAAGTCCAAACTTTGTGCTAACCTTTTCATTGCAGGGTTGTTTCACGTTCGCTCTACATTTTTGATGCACTAACTTATGTTTTTGTAGGGATATCTTGTCACTAATCATATTTCTTGTAGATTTTGCCTTAATTTTATTTTGGAATGAACTTTTATGCCTAAACACTCATCTTTGAATGTATGGTTACACACTCAAACAATCAAATTCAATCTTGAATGCCTTAAGGGAATGGACATGTATGCTTAGGTTAGCAAACATTTCGAATTGGTGCTTAAAAATGAACTCACACAATCTTCAATGCCTTAAGGAAAATTGATTTCATTTTCAGAAATTTTGCTTATGCACATGCTCTATTTACTTTCTTGTTAACGAATCCATGCTTTTCATTTACGTTGGCACTATTTCAAATTAGAAAGAACATTGTATGCTTTAAACACGTGTGTCTTCAAGTAGATTACATAACCTAAAGTTTCATTGGGAACAAACGCGTGTCTTTTTGAACCCCAAGGCCACTTACGTATTCTCTCCCCTCGCGCCTTCATGTGATCTTGGGTGCACAAGAAATAAGTGGTCTTGTTTTTCTTTTTTAGGAGGCTTTCTTAGGGATTTCATCACCCCTTGGGATGACCTCAACTCCAATGTTCTGGCGGAGTATAAAAATTGGGAGGTGAATCAAAAGACACCTCTCTTGGAAGTAAAATATTGTCACTCTTGGCTAAGCCCCAAAGAACTTTATACCTTTGGGAAGTGAAGGAGGAGATTTGGGTTACCGTCTCCCCCTGACTGTGTGGCAGTATTTTCTTTCATCTATAGATTTTGGCCTCACCTACCTTGTGTATATCGAGGATGCCCTCTAGTTGAACTTTATATATCCTAGTTGTGACCTTATAGGATTGTTGGTGTGTTTGACATTCTTGAGTGTTTGAAACACACTTGCCTTGTACATATTTCATTGTATATATTTTGCATCTTAAACCTAAAAACCCAAAAACATCGTAAAACATCAAAACTCATAAAATCATAAAACATAAAAATTCAAAAAAATAATAAAAGTTCAAAAATCTAAAACAATTTCAAAAACAACAAAAACAAGTCTTGGTTTAGGTCCTCTTAGTCAAGCTATCCACATCACTTCCATGTCACATCTTCTTTCCATCCAAGTCATCACCCTCACATATCTCTTCTCTTCATCATTCAAACCACTTTCTTGAAGTCTTAATCATCTCTATTTGTCCACACCATTTTCTTATCTTCTTCATCATTCAATCTAATTCCATAATCTTCATCCTAGTCATGCTTCATCATCATCCAGATCCAATTTCCTCCACCAATCTCATAATGCATTCTTAATTCAATCCTCCACATCATCATCCTTCTAATCCAATCCCTTGTCAAATTCATTCTTTTCTAATCAATTTCTAATTCAATCCATTTACATCTTCAATTCAAAATCAATCAATCTTTCTCCATCTATTCAAACATTCTTCTAACTTAATCTTCATAAAATCATTCTACTTTGGTCATAGGAGCATTTTCATAAACATTGGACTTCAATTAAAATTTCACATGCACTTGTTTGCAATATCATAGGGTTTTGATCAAATCAAATCAAACCTTAATTCAATAACATCATATCTAATCAAAATCAAATCATATCAAATTCAATCAAATCAATTTCAAATTCAAATCAAATCAACACAAAGTCCAACATTTGCTCCTAGTCCTAAGTTTGTATTCCATCCTTCATCAAAAATTTCATCACTCTTCTTCTAGCATCTATGGATTTGAATTTGCTTAATCAAATGGTTGACAATCTTCAAAGACAATATGGAGTTCTACCTCCTGTTCAACTTGCATATCAAATCCATCCTCAACACTTCATATCCAACTTTAATCCATCTCATGTTCATTATTCTTCTACCTTTGACAAGGGAAATCCACCTCCTTACCCTTCCACTACATCCGATTCCATTCCTAGCTCAAACACTTCCTCCAACACAAATGACCTTGCCATGGAAATGGAACAATTAAAGAATTATCTATTGGCAAGCCAACAGCAAGAGGCCGCCTTCCATGCCATGTGTCCTCTTCCCCCATGTTGCAAAGATCCTAGTCCTCATGTCCCATCCATCCCCAACCCTCCATGCAATCCCTTAACCATAGTTCCACCTTCACACAATCCTAGTCCTCCAAAATCCACATCATCCCCACCTTGTAAGGGGTTTTTCACATCACTCTTGGCTAAGTGTAAAGAACAAGATAAAGCAATCCCATCACCCAAAGTGATACCCCTAGTGCCATCTCAAGACCTTCCTCCAAAGCATGATGCTATAGATTCCTCTTCTCCTCTAGATCCGAGCATTTTGCCATCCCATCCTTCCCCTATCCCTAAAGATCTATTACCCCCCCTAGTCCATCTCATGATTCCCTTTCTAACCAAGATCAAGACATTCCATGTACCATGCACATTCCTCCCTCCATTCCATCTCATGAGTTAGCCTCCATAGATCCTCCACTTCATGAAGAAGTTCCTTCCACTCCATCCACTAATATTCCTCAATGTCAAGATCAAATCACTCCATCTTTTGGTTCCATTCCCTCCACTCCATCTCATGATCCATGCATTCCGCCACATGATCCTCTTTCAAGTCAAGATCAAAGCACCTCTCTATTTTCGTTTCAT
This sequence comes from Cupressus sempervirens, assembly GCA_028749045.1. NCBI lineage: Eukaryota > Viridiplantae > Streptophyta > Pinopsida > Cupressales > Cupressaceae > Cupressus > Cupressus sempervirens. The sequence goes on along the minus strand of CM053792.1, from coordinate 953,390,405 downwards.
GATCCCACTCCATCTCACAATCCTATTAGCCCTCATAATCCTACTCCTCCACCTGATCCTATCACACCAATCCAATCCCCTCCTAAATCCCATCTACCTAGACTCGCATCTTGTGTTGAGACTAATAAGTATCCCATTGAACAAATAATGTCTCTAGATGTTGGTACACCTTCCACAATTCCTCCTTCCAAACCTAAACACTTCCATCATTCATCTTCCAAGTCCATTCTAGGTCCTTATCTTCCATCCATTCTAGGTCCTTATGTTCCATTGTCAAATCCTTCATCCCTTCCTTCCATTTTGGTCCCTTACATACATTCATCGACCATATCCATGTCTGCCACATCATCCCCTCATAGTCCTACTAAATATCAACAACGGCACACATCCTTGAATCCTTTCCAACGTTCACCATCCATGTGCTCTCCTTCATGCACCCCTACCATAGCCAATGGAAGCAAATTGGATGCTAAAGAAAAAACAAATAATGCCAAAAATCCACCAAAATCTAAGGATCAACATGTCCCCTCTAAATGACATGTTCAAGAAAAGAGAAATCTGATTCAAAGCGAAATCAAAAGCTCACAAAGGCTGAAAATCAAAAATGCAAAATTTTTGTGGATACCAAAGCTACTTAATGTAGCAATGAATCTCAAAGAAAGATTCAAAATGACATCCAATTTGGCTAATCCAAAGGCTTCCACATCCATTTTGGGTCCTTATATAACCAAATCCACCATCCTAAATCCATCACCTCCTTCATCCATTTTGGGTTCCTATATCCCAAAATTCAAACTTTCTCCTACATATCCTCCACAATTTCCTCCTTTCCATCACCTTTCAAGGTGTGTGCCAATGAAGATCTTTCCACTTCCTTCACAAGTCTTCCAATCTAGCATCCATCAACCATGTCTTTCTCCCACCCACACCACCCCCTTAATGCAGACCTTTTCATAAGTCATTGTCCTCCATTCCCCAGTCCAATTCATCCTTCTTTTCACTATCCTACCAACATCTCAGAGAAAATTGTAAAAATTCCTTGTAAATAAAAAGACAAGAAATACATATCAAGGGATAGATCCATATATCTAGATGCTTGAGTCCTCCCTTCATTTTCCTATCATGTATCCATTTCCTTCCACTTCCACTTATCCATCCATTCACTTTTCCTCTTCCCCTTTCACTCTACACTAGGGGAAAGCTCCATCCATATGCAGCTTCCATACATATCTTCCATCCTTCCATCTACCGTTCATATTTTGCTTCCATCTTTGATCTTGACTTTCCCTTTCCTTTCATCCATCTATATGCTCACTTGACATATCCATTGCGCATCATCCATCCATTATCCTATATACATCCATAATTCACCCATATAGTTGAACTTGACATATGCTCCATATCTCGCATTCCATAGTCCTTGTCATGTTCATTCATCCATTTTCCATCCATACTCCTACATACTTCCATCCTTCATATGTCCTTGATCTTCATTATCCCATACCTTTCATCCACTTCATATCGCACATTTCATCCATACCCTTCATATCATTATCCCTTTTTCATCCCTCCCTCCCATATCCCATATTCATTCTAATTGCATCCCCATGCTCGTGATCACTATTAGAGGCACAACAACAAAAGGTTTATACATGCTTTGGTAGAGAACATGCCTTCTCTTCCTCCATACGCTAAGCCTTCACGCCATTTTTCCATTTTCATGCATCCTTTCCTGCCATATTTTCCTTCCATTTTTATATCCTTGGTATGGGGCATTTGGACTCCTTCGAAACATGATCCTTGGCCCCGCATTTTTTTTTGCCACCATATCATTTGGCCCCTCATAGCCTTTCACTATGCCTATCATCCACCACATCATGTTTCTTTTCCTCCATTTACCATACCTTGACTCTCCCTTGTCATTGGTTCCATTCTATCCATTCTCTCACAAATTCGTCTAAACATTTCATTTCTATCCATTCTATTGGTTCATATCACATTACATCTAATTCTTCCAATCACTTCAGTCAACTTCATTCATTCTTCAATCAATTTTCAATTCTTCTAATTCTTTCACATCAAATCTATTCTACTATCATTATTCTTCATCCTATCAACATCATTCTTCCAATCTCATCCATGTTCATTCTTCTATCTATCATAAAATCAAAAAATCAAAAAACATATCAACTATGCAATCAATACTAATTCAATCAATCTAATCTTGCAATCTTGTACCATCAATCCTTAATCAATTCATCAATTTGACCCAATCAGCTGATAATCCATTTATCATATTCAAACATCATTATCATGGGATGAATCCTTCCCAATCCTTGGATGTGCATTACACTTAGCATTAGCTTTGCCATCCTTAATCAATCATCATCAATCAATCCATTCATGGGTTTTTAGCTTGACTAGGGGCAAAATGGTGGTTTGCTTTTGGTCTTTTGTGCATGGTTTCTTGATTACTTGTATGCATTAGCATTTTTTCATGTATCATGATCTTTGCATCCTATTGTCCCAGGAATCATGGTCTTCCATATCATGGTTTCATAAGGCATATGGTTGTATTAGACCCTTTTTATCACTTACTACACACATTGTCATCTTGGTTCCTCATACCTTGGTGCATAGTGTTGAGTACAATATCAAACTTAGGTTGTTCACACCATTGTAGTATAACTCCCTTCCATTTCGAGAGAACATCCGTGTTCTTCTAACCCACATGTCTTCTCGAGGGGGCATACCCTTCCATCCTCATCATCCTTTCATGACTGGGGCATCACGCTACTAGGATTATCCTCCTAGCCACTATATTTTATTCTTCTTTGATATAACATTACTAATGCTATATCAAAGAGGAGAAAAATGTGGACATCTAAATTTGTCCAAAACCCATTCCTAGCCAATTAAATAAATATTCATTATTTATTTAATTCCCCTACCTTAATTAAATAATTTTTATATTTCTTTAATTATGTTTGCCTTACCTTGATTTAAATAAACTAAGGTTTATTTAAATCCTAACTAATTTCCACTTGCATCTAACCCATTCACTTTAATTAAGTATCTCATTTACTTAATTAATTCCCTCCTAATCCCACTAGGAATTAAATATTACATTTAATCCTATTTGAGCACATGCCTCCTACATTTAACCCTCACCTAACCTCACTAGCCTACCTAACCCACCTTGCTAAACCTACCCACTTCCTTAATCATGCTTTCTTTTCCTAATCATCCTAGCTAATCACCTCTTAATCCTAAGTGTGTTCTCACACATGTGTGAGAGATGTTCACACTTTCCTCATCCCTCATATCTTGCATGCCTCTTGCACACTTGTCCTCTCGCATGAGAATCAAGTTGTCTCACACATGTGTGAGAAGCCATGCTTCTCACACCTCATTGATCATGTCACTTTCAAAGGTGTCTCACACATGTGTGAGGAAACATGATTTTACACACCTCTTACACCTGTCATTGACATGTCACCATCAAAGGTTGCTCACAAATGTGTGAGCATATTGCCCCCTTTGAATGGTCAAAACCCTAATCCATGTGGAGTCTACTTGTCCTCCACCTCATTGACACCTCATTGATCCTGAGAGATCCTAGCCTTCCATCTTGCATTCAATCTTAGCCATCCATTTTGCTATAAAAGGATAGCCCTCTCCTCATTTTCAACAATCTACTATCTATCTCATTATTATGCTACTGGATTTGTGAGCAACCACATCCCATGACATTGAAATCATCTACACTTGATGATTTCATGAGGTTTGCATTAGTAGTTTGAGTCATTATAATTTCATGTTGTCTTTGTGTTACATGTCTTCTTTCATATTTTGAGGTTTTGCATGATAATGTAGGAATGTGCATTAGTTGCTTAATGTTATTTCCTTGGTTATATTTTTATGCAACACACTATTAAGCTTAGGTATTTCTCTTTTTGACTTCTTGATCTCTGTGCTTCTAGTGCCTTCAAACTAGTCCTCCTAAGAAGATGGCTCTAATAACAATTGTTGGTATTCTTTAGAATAACTTAGAGGGGGGGTGAATCAATTATCCAAGGTCTAGATGTATAAATAAAAAATTTCACAGCTTAGTGAACCCATAAAACATTTATCATCATGCATGTATCAATAAGATTATGCAATCACTTAAAACTTGTAAGTTGCTCTCAAATCTATTTGCAAAAATGTAAACATGAAACACAACAGATTCAGCAACACACTTGACACAATGATTTACATTGACAACCAATTATGGAAAAACCACCAGTAACATGCTACTCTTTCTCACTCTTCTAAAGTGATGCCCTATGAGAGGCCAACCCTATTAAAGGTTACAATGCAAAGTATTAAATATGACCCTTTTAAAAGATTTTCGTCACCCTATTAGGAGTGAGTCTTGTTAGAGGACTTTTTCTATTCACTTGGAATGTCACTCGGTTAAAAGATTTACAAATCAATGTTAGTTCAACCTTCATCCAAAGGATTTACCCTAGACTGATACAACTATTAGAGAGTAACAGTAAGGTTTGATCTAATAACAACTTAAAACTCCATTTATAGAGTATATATCTCTATTTTAGTCCTCCATTCTTCTTAGCTTTCATACATTTCAGCTCTAATAGCTCATTTATCCTTCAAGCATCCATACCCTTAAGCCTTCTTTCTTAACTTGCCAATGCAAACTCTTCACTTAGGTCACCTAATGAAGCAATTCCCTAGACTCCTTGTCTTCTTGAGGTTCTTGTACATGACAACCTTTCCTTCTAACCAGCCATCCCTATAAATAGAGAATTAAGATATTTTTCCATTCATTATCCATCATCCAATTTAGGGTTAGGACAAATTAAGTAGGGTTCAATAAATTTACCCCTCATTCCATTTTATTTCTAGAAACTTCTCCTTAAATCCTCTTTGAATTCACCTCAAAATGGTTTACCATGAATTCTCTACCACCAGCTCATCAATCTTATCTTCCACTTGGTTCACACAATCCAATAAAATAAACTTATTGGCTCAAATCCATTGAATTCATGATCTTTTTAATAATGCTAACACTCAGCATTAACTTGCTTCTAATGCTTGGCACATACTGTGTTGCTCGACATCCTCTAAAAAATCACTTAGAAAAAACTAAAGTTTGTTGGTGCTAATTAACTAAAATTTACTCGGCATACACTAAAATAGACCTTTACTCAGCTCTAACTAATTTTATATTTAGCTTGCACTAACTTTTCTCGGCACCTACTGTCCATTCAATCAAGCTTGGTAGAAAAATATTGTTTAACTTTTTCTTCTAAACTTGCTTAGTGTAATAGACGTTTACAACCTTAAGTAGATTATCAATGCACTATGATATCACTGTCTTAACTAGTTCTTGTAATTCTTTTTCATATCATAATTCAACCTTTCCTCTAGGTGTTATTGTTACATCATTTGATAAAGTCCTCTTCATCAATCAAATAAGTGATAGTACTTAAATCATTTAAGAACGTGTCTTACTAGTGTATATGCAAAATGTGGGCCTCAAATCTTGACATACACTTCAACGTGATCATTACCTAAGATATCATCTTGGAATGAACATTGAATTGTTCATCCAAGTCATACAACAATGTGACCTATTGCCTTCTATCTACAAGGATTTTACCTTTGCTCTCAAACTGAGAAGCGGGTAACCAGACCTTTTAGTATGAAGGATTTACATAATTGTATAATAGTTCATTTAATTTAAATGATATTCATTCTAATCTAATAATAAGAAAAGAAAATTATGCTATATGAGTACATTTTAATCTATATGAAATGCAAACTAAGCAATTATGAAAGCTATGAAAGTATTACGCAATTGAGTATCTATTCTGACAATAATTTGATGCAATTCAATTCACCTTTTTTAATGAGGAATTGGAAGCCTCTTAAATAGAATTCTCAAAATCAATCAATGATCAAGATCAACTAGAATGAATAGTTGAGATTGAAGATGAGATTCAGTTAAGATGGAAGATTCCCTATGTAGGTGAAGTTAACTAACTCAGATCCTAAGTGTGATGGAGAGTTAGCTGAAATTCACCTGAGTATGAGAATAAGTTGATTAGGTTAATTCCAATTTGAGAGATAAATTACTCAGAATTTTCATTCTTGAACTAAAGAGAAGATTTGAAGAGATTATTTAATTTAATAAAATAAGATATGACCTCATAAATGAATATTTTTAATTAATTGAGTAATTAAACCCAATAATTAAGATGAGGACATTATTAAATTAAATACATTTAATTCCTTTTTACATTAGCTAAAAAACTAATTCAATTTAATTAAAGTATGAACACTTACAATTAAATTAAATTAAATCAATAGGTCTAATTTAGATAATTTGAGTTTATACTTAGGAATTAAATAAAGAGTGTGATTAATGCAGATTAGGGTTTTCTACATCTGACACTTAGGTCAAGTAGTGAGTATTAGAATTAGAATTTCCTAGTAAAATAGAACTTTAGGGTTGATCAAAATAGACTAGAATTGGTTAACATGGCAATGTGCCAATTTTGGTTAATTACATTTTCCCCTCATTGAATGAATGTGCAAGCAACATGTTTGATTCAAAGAAATCAGAAGTATGATGCATAGATCAAGAAATGAGATTGGTTCCAAAATTGATGACATGGAGACCAATTGATAAGCCTCTTAAGGTTATCTCCAAAACAATGTTGAACCATAGGGAATCTAGATAGAAACCTAGATACCAAGATTGATAAGCTTTTAAAGCTTATCTAAAGAATGGAGGTTAACCTTAGGGGATTGAGATAGAACACCTAGATACAGAGATGATAAGCTTTTAAAGATTATCTCCAAAATGGAGTTTAACCCTAAGGGATCCAAATAGAACACCTAGAGTGATGATAAGCTTTTAAAGATTATCTCTAGAATGGAGCTTTACCTTAAGGGATCTAGATGGAACACCTAGATACTAAAATGATGACACAAATATTGTGAAATTTCACAAATTTGTTCCCAAAACAAGACTCAATTCTCAGGAGTTAGGGTTTAGACTGTCCTGATACCTATCCATTGCATAGTGATCGATAGTAAGAGCGTAGAATTATCCCTAGAATGAGGCTTAATCCTTAGTAAAAGTTAGGATCATCTCCAAAATGAAGTTTAATCCTTAGCAAGAATTTGGAATTATCTCTAGAACAAAGCTTAATTCCCTAAAGTCCAGATAGAACACCTGAATACTAGTCCAAAAAAGATAACAAGATCTAATCATGAGTCATAGAATCATCCCCATAATGAGGCTTGATCTTGAGGAGTCAGGGTTTAGACTATCTCAATGCCTACCCATCCAACTCTGATAAGAGTTGCTATATGATGTGATTAGTTGATCAAAAGATGAAATAGATCAGTCACCTCAAACACATTAACATCCTAGATGGTTGTCTACAAGGCTGACAGTTGGTTTAGCTAAGGATTCCTTGATATACCCAAGGTACGTGAGGCCCAAATCCGTAGATGAGACCAAAAAGATGTCACACAGCCGAGAGGAGCGGTAACCCACTTCTCCTCTTTCACTTCTCAAGGGTATAAAGTTCCTTGAGGCTTAGCCTGAGTGACAAAATCTTGATCCCAAGAGAGGTATCTTTCGATTCACCTTCCGATTCTTATACTCTGCCAGAACGCTGGAGTTGAGGTCATCCAAGGGGTGATGAAATCCCCAAGCAGGCCTCCTAAAAAGAAACAAGGTTTTGGATCCTAATCTTATGCACCCAAGATGGCCTCGAAAGACAACAAGGGGAGAGAAGACTTGGATGACCTTGGGCTAAAAAACACGCTTGTTCTTTTACCAACTGACGCTTAAGTTTTCTGATCTAGACTTTGCAAGCACTCATGTTTAAGATACAATGTTTATTCCAACTTGAAGCACCAACAAAAGTAAATCGATCGAAGAATGCAAACAATAAGAAGAGTTAGGGTCAACAAAAGCAAACTCGCGCCCTCAGAGGCCCTCCACGTCAAGTATCAATTAATTTTCTTTAAGGCATTCAAGATTGAGTGTGAGTTTGTTTTAAGCCCAAAACAAAAGTGTGTGAGATTCGATTTCAAGCGCGCGCCCAGTCCACGTCAGTTGTTGTTCAATTTTAGTGCCCAAAATTGAAGTGTGATCGATTTAATCTAGAGTTTTGATCATTTAAGAATTTTGATAAAGTTAAAGCAAAAATTCAAAGACCAAGTGAGTGAGTTAGATTGTGGAACATTTAACACCTTTTTCAAGTAGACCCATCCCCATAAATGGCGCTGAGATTGCAACCAATGGTTAATATTTGATGGGTGATTAGAAAAGAGGTGAGTCCAAGGAACTACTCAAATTGATTTTTGCAAATTTGTATTTTAACTTAACAAGGTTTCTTAAATGTCCAAAAATCAAACTTTACCTAGATTGCATGTGGAAAAGAGATTTGTTTTGTTCAATTTTTAGAAGCTCCAAGTGAAGTGTTTGATATTGCAATAGTTAATTGATTCTTAGAATTCAAGATTGGATTTGTTGTTTTAACCATGCATTCAAGGAAAATTTGATTTTAATCCATGGCATTCAAGAGTGATTTTAGCAACATGCATTCAAAGAAAAGTGGTTAAACATTCAAGTGTTTTCTTTTGAGCATTCAAGATTGAGATTTTGTGTGTTGTTTTAAGAACTTTGAATTGCTTTGTTTTAACCTTAGATCATTCAAGATTGTTTTGGACTCAAAAGTGAAAATGACTCTTTGGACTTTGGTTTTCATTCAAAATTTTGTGTTCTAGTTTGCATATTTTAAGCCCAAAAATGATATTCCTAGATTGTTTTGATGCATGAAAATCCTAAGAAACATTCAAGATTTTGCAATAAGACATTTGTTTGGAACAAATAACAAGGCTTTTAGGACAATTTTTGGCAACCATTTAGGACTCTTAGTTTTCATGAGATTTTTTAAAAGAACTTTAGTGTGCACTTAGTGTTGATTTTGAACCTTTTGAAATGGAAACTTGAAGTTCTTTTTAAATTCCCAAAAATGAAGTGTTCCTAATTTTGCATGAATGTATCTAAAACCTTGATGTTGCAAGGATGCAAATGATTAGATTGGTTTAGTTTCACTTGTTAAAAGATTTTTTCTTTTTTGCAAATTTTTAATTTTTCAATGGATTTAAGTATGATTTGGGGGTTCATTTTAAGCACTAAAAAGAAGTGTGTATGATTTTGCTTCCTTAAAAAAAAATGGCCAAGATCTCCCACAAGAAGAAGAAGAAGAAGTAGATGGAATAAGAATAATATAGACAAGAAGAAGAAGAAGAATTTTAAGTTCTTTGTCCACCTATAAGCTTGAAAAATCTGCAAACACTATGAGATAGATTATGAGTTCCTTTGTCTTCTTCATGCTCATGTGGACCTACAAAACCAATTTATACAATCCTACCAATCACAAAAACAAGAAAAATTAGCCAAAATCAGCAAATGACATACAAAACTTGACTAAAAAAGCTAATGAAGATGACCCATGCAGGGTCCCACCGGGCGTGCCAAAATGTATATGAGCAATGTTAGTATGCTAATAGAAACCAAATTTAAATAAAGCTTCTACAAACTAAACAAAATTCATAAACTTCAAGATAGACTAAGATGAGCTCTCAATTGAGAATATGAGCCATTAATGGACTCTCTCAATAAGAAGCTCTCTTGTTGAGTAGCTTTATCTAAATGGATAGGATGTATGCTCAATATGCTTCCAAAGGCTTCAATGGATGATTGTGGATTTTTGGTGTGGATAGATGGCTTTAGTATGGATTTGGCTCTCAAAATAGCATTATAACTTTACTTCATGGATTGTGTTATTTTGCAAAGGGGAAGGATCCAATTTATAGGCAAGAGGCTTGAGGGATTGAGGGCTAAGATGCAAGGATGGGAAAAAGCTCATGGAGGGCTTAGATTGCATGAGAGGAGAGCACATGGATTGTGCTTCCTTATAGCCAATCAAGGAGTGACACATGTCACATGGTGAGAGGATGGAGGAAAGGGGAAGGATGAGTCAACAAAGGAGGCTCAAGGGATAAAATCTTCATAAAGACCCTCATAATGACTTGTAAGAGCAATAAAAGGGCTTGTAAGAGTCATTTATGACCTAGTGGACTTCATAAAGTTTTATGGTTGAGATATTTTGAGGGTGATGAGAGCAATTTCGACTTGGACTTGATTAGGAAAGTTTTAAGCTTGTTTAGGTTTGTGCAAATGATTAGAGGATGGATTAGGATGGTTTAGGATTAGCTTAGGGATAGGCAAGTGGATGGCATTTAATGAGGGTGGGTGAAGGAGGAGATATTTGTTAACTTTGGCTTGGGTTAGTAAGTTTTAACCCATGTTTAGGGAATGTGACAAGGTTAGGAGGGGATTTGGATTAGGTTTAAAGACATCTTCTAGAAAAGTCTAGATTTTGGATGAGGATAAAGACTTTCTAGAATAGTCTAGAATTTCCTAGGATGAGGATGAAGACTTTCTAGAAGAGTCTAGAACTTCTTAGGATGAGGATAAATTAGATTTTTAGGAAATAAATAAAGTTTTATTTATTTCAAGGGTTTGGGTTGAGGAGATATTTATTAAAACTTTTTTAATAAACATGAGGATTAATATTTAACTTTAATTAAATATTTTGAGTTGGGATTAGGGGTAGGAAATGATGGGATTAGCCTTTAATCAAAATTAAAGAAGGATTAGAAGATTTTGGAAGAGGTTATTGGTCATAAGGAAATTGGCCAACTTTTGGAAAAAAAATAAATTTTTTATTTATTTTAGGATTTTTGGTCAATTTATTAATTAAATAATTAATAAATAAGGAAATAATGTTTAAATAAGATTTAAACATTTTTGGGAGGGATTCCTTAATTAAATATTTTTAATTAAGATAAAGGGATTTAATGGCATAAAAATAAATTAATTAATTAAATAATTAATTAATTAATAAATGATGATGTCATCAGGACTTTTTCAGAAAATAAAAATATTTTATTTTCTAAAGGATTTTTAGGTGTCTACAATTAGATGCCCTAGTGATGAGATGACCCAAGCGATGAGGACATAAGATTCAGATTAAGTTGAAATTTAGATTCAATGATGTAATCATCCTGCCCCCTCAGGAGTGAAATTGAAAGATGACACACCAAAAATATGATGTAGAGTAGTGTGTTGAGAGATAATGAAGAAATCAAAGGTTCAAAAGAATGTAGAAGAGATCAAAATGATCAGAGGAAAATTTGGAGTCAATTCGGAGTGATTTCAAGGTCTAGAAGACCAAGTTTCACCAAAGTTTAACTAGAGTTGATGTGAGTTGACTTTTTCTAGAAATGTTGAAAATTTTGAAGAAAAATATGATTTGAAAAGATTCCAAGATTTACAAAGTATCAAAAAAATTGAACTGCATAAGTGTTCAATCATGTCAGTCCCAAAATTTTAAAATGTGATTTTGAGCTATCTAAGTGTGTCAGCTTTCAAATTCGATCCTAAAAATGGATTCAGACTAGTCAAATTAGCCAGGGGTGATTTTCATACCAATCGAAGCACTTTGAAAAATTAGGTCAAAACCTATATAAGGGCCCAATGGGTCATTTTCAATTCATTTGCACTTTTTTCTTTTGTGAAGAGAGCTCTAAGGTGAAAATGGTGCTCCCCATGCATTCAAACCGATTTGAATGCTCTCAACAATATAGCCACCTGACAAACTATGGACATCCAGTGAGTAATCAATAACCTTGCTTCGCATTTAATTTTTCATGATTTTCAAGATGTTTTAGGTTATTTTTTAGGTATTTTTAATATGTTGTGTTGGTTCTCACATGAGGACATCTCTCCTCACACGAAGCCAATCGAAGTTCGCATGAAGAAGCACCAAGCCAGTACTTCATTGCATGGCTTTGTGGGTTTCATTGCATAGAGGATACCCATATTTCACATGAAAATCCATAATTTTTTTATCATTTTTCACTCATATTTTGGTTGCTTCTCACATGAAAATTTGTGTTCTTGTGCAAAGATGTGCAATTTTGCATGTGAACATGAGATTTCATGTGAAATTCTAGTGCTAAATGCAAGTTTTAAAATTTAAAATTTGATTTTTTGTTGTAATTTTGTGCTTTCTTTCATCATGTTTTTTTAGCAAAGACTGATTTTTTGCTTGTTGTGTTTGTTCGTGTGTGTAGGCTACATTTCCCAATGTTGGATTTTGATCCCATTACCTGCCATATAGAGCTCTATTGTGGCAACTTGATTATGTAAATATGGCTCATATTGATAGACTTGGATTAGCTTATCTTTGTTGAATTCTCTCAATGTTGGTGAATCTTGACCTTCTAACTGCACTGGTGGAGCATTTCCATTTGGAGACAAACACTTTCCACCTACCCTAGGGAGAGATGATAGTGACTTTGAAGGACATCTATAGGATTCTAAAGATCTCATTCCACAAGTCGAGAGTAGTTTATGACATAGTGCCATGAATGAGCACAGAGGAACTGAGGGTCATCTTTCAAAATGATTTGATCATGGATAGAACCATTACATGGGAGGAGCTGGTACACACCTATGAACACACCCACAGATTGCTAATGGTGTTGGGGATATTTATCAGCTATTTATTGATGCCAAATAGAGGCCAGCATGGATTAGAGTGCAGATGGGGCTAGATGCTCCAGATGATGTTAGAGACCCCAAAGAGATATGGATGGGGTTAGTGCATGCTCACACACATGTTCTATGAGATGTATGAGATTGTATATCATGAGAGGAAGAGAATGGTAGTTGGAGTCTATGTTCTTCAGAAATGGGCATGGGAGCACTTGCCAGTGATGAGGCCCATTTTTACTAACGAGCAATAGCCTATGGAGTTGTACATTTTCAAATAGTGAGGCCAGCTTACCCAGACAGCTCTAGGAAGACCGAGTAGTGGAGGGGCCATCTAGATTACTTTTTTGGTGTAAATAAGTATTTACTATTTACACTTTAGTTTTGTTAGAAATAGATGATACTGAGAGGGGGGGTGAATCAGTATTTTCAATCTTTTTACCCATAACTAAATATTATTAATTACTTTTCCATGTGCATAAGAAAGAAAACCAATATTGTTAAACAATATAAACAACCATACAACAAGAGAACTCATAACACCATATTTTGTTAACTAGGGAAACCCTAGACAAGGGAAAACCTTGGTGGGGATGGAACCCACAAGATGATTCATTATATAAAGGATGTGATTAAGGATATTGACCCTATCAGGAGTCTATGAAGAATGTATAGTGTCTCGAGTCCCTTTTAGGAGACTAGACCTTGTTAGAAGCATCAACCCTATTAGGAGTTGCTTCAACCCTATTAGGATTTGGTAGATCATATACAAATGTGTACAAGAAGAGCCCACTACCCTCACATGCAACTATACAATTGAATTTTTCAAGATAATAGATATACATACAAAACTGGATCACTTGTTGTACTTTGCAATTCTTTTGATTATCGATTTTTTGTACAAAGAGTGACTGCACACATATCAATTTACATCATATCTCACATAACATTGCTTCACATCACAAATCATAACATTGCATTCACTTGTCACTTATATTTCACAACATTTGCATTACTTCACTATCACTTATTACTCACACATCTTAACTTCACAAATGAAGTTATTTATTTATACCAACCATAACAATAATTCTTCCTTAGTAACTCACATATCATCCTTAGAGTTGGCTAGTTAAGAATTAATAATTAAAAAAATTATTCAAGTCATTTAACTTATTTTGCTGAAATGCTCTATTCTGCATTGTAACATCCCTAATTCCTTCATAACTTGAACTCAGTTGATCATACGGACATGCACACTAGAATGCATCATCAAGATGACATCATGCATCTCTAGTTAACTGCGTAAGAGAATATTCCAAGGGAATATTTTGCTATCATCAAATCTTGTCATGCTATTGTAACATTGTCTAATACTTAGACAATTTTCTTTCACAAGTAAACATAAGTAAACTATAAAAAAAATGTTGCCATAAATGACAACCACATAACTCACCTTATCTAATTGATTGGTCATATTTCCAACGATCTCCCCCTTTGGCATTGATGATAACATTTTGGGAAAATTGGCTAAGTCCCAAACATGCTATTATACCAATCAAAGTAAATAACCATAACATAGTAAAACATTTTATTCATGTTTTGAAAGGATTACATCCCTTATAACTCTGATTACAAAGTTTTCTTGAAGAAAAACTTACTACTATACTTCAAAATATAACTATTAATTACACATTTCCTTATTTATCCCCCTTACAATTACATTTTTCCATATTTCTCCCCCTTTGACATCAATGACAAAGGTGCCAAAAAAAGGAAAAATCTATCAAAATCTAGTAACTACATCAAAACTTGGAAAAACAATCACTAAAGTTGAAACATCTTTAACTACAAAAAGTGTTTCTTCCAACTATCTTTCAGTGCATCAAATACACTGATTAGCACACATAAAGCATATGCAGCTAACTCCATTGCGTTCAAATCTGCAACCACAAATTTGTCATATGAGGACTTTTCTACTAAGCATTTCTCCAATTGATTTTCTAGCAATGTAATCTGTGGGAATAAGTGATCTCTCAAAAGAGTGAATCTTTTCAAAACTTTCTCTTTTTTTGCTTGAGTATCCCTGATGTTGTTATCAAGTGCTTGCATTATATGCTCAATGGTATCTAACTACTGATTCTATTTCAAAAAGTTGTCAATGAGTGTTTGAAGCTCAATTTCCCTTTCTTTGATTTGTTCATCAAAATTTTGAAGATGGATGTATGCAAAATTGCACTTAGCATAAGTATGTTTCCCTTCTTCTATACTCTGTCTCAATGCCTTAATGCATATACATTCAAATTTTCTATATCATTCCTCATATTTGTACACATGGTATTAAGAATTTTACCATCATGCTCTATTTTCACTTGAACTGTAGCCACATTAGTGAGTATTGTAAACTCATTATCAAAAGCTTTACAAAAAATTGCTGCGCTCTGTTGGATATCTACATGTGTGTCAATAGGCCTTACTATCATTTCTCGTCTATCCAAAACTAAAGTTAAAGTCTTTTCAATGGACTTGACTGATTTCTTCTTTTCAAGAAATTTTCTCAAAGAAGATATGAGATTTTGAGCTTCATCTTCTTCATCTAACTATATTGTTTCTATTGTGACTACTGCTACTTGAGTAAGTGGTGTACAGAGTGTTGTTGTTTCTAAGGGCATACTTGAAGTAGTGGCTTCAATGCTAGATTCAATTTTCTTTGCAAAAGGTGCATCTTCTTCCTTTGGCAACTGATCTTTTTCTTCATCAGATGAGCTATTGTAATCCACAATATTTCCAACAATTTTGGCACTAAAATCTTTGAATGGATCCTTAGTTCTATCAACTATCACATTGGTGTTATCCACTTGCATAGATTCATTGCCAATGGTAATATGGGGTGAATCATTTGAAATTGGTTTCTCAAAACTATGAGGTGGACTGACTATAATAGGACTTGTTTCTTTTGTATGTGCACACTCCTTAGACTCCTTAAGCATAGGGCTTGCCTTCTCTGGATGTGCACTCTTTTCTGACACAAGGCTTGCCTTTTCTGGTTGCACACTCTTTTCTGACATAGTAGACATGTATGAGACTATGGCCTTTTGAGTTTCTGCATTTACATCTTTATAATTTCCTTCCATGAGGAGAATGGATATCTTTTTATTTCTTAATAGTGGTGCTATTCCTTTCAAAATTTATGTTAACTCTTCCTCATTATTTACAGTGAATAACTTTTTCACCATATTAATTCTTATTTGCTTGTCTTCCTCTATCACTTTGCTTTTTCTATTTCTTAGTCTATTGTACAAATATTTAGGTTATCTGACCTCTAATGCTATCAAATTTTTTATCCTTTAAGATCATATTTCTAACTACAACATTCTCTAGATATCTCCTATCCATATTATTATACAAATCATAGTATTTATTTAATTGTACAAAATTATTATCATTAATAATTTTCATGTTAAGATTCTCTACCTTGGGTTTGCACGCCTTTCTTCCTGCTAAGGTCTTTACTTCCTAATTAGCTAGCTCTATTGGTCTGTCACTAGTTTCTTCTTCAGATTTAGAAGAACTAATCTACAAGGTTCTTCTTTTCTTACTTGGACCACTTGTAGTTTTCTTGACTCTCTTCTTAGGAGGGGTTTTGGTCTTTTCAAGCCTTGTAGACTTCCTAGGTGCTAATGTTTCCTCAGTCTTCATTGGATGCCTCTAATGTTGTTGTTGCACAACTATTACATAAGGTATGGTAGGTGCTTGTACACTTGTCTGGGCAATTGTGACCTCTTCAGTAGGTTATGCCATTGCAATAGGTGTAGGGGTCAATAGTTTAGATTGACCACTGGCCTTCATTTCCATGGCTATCCCTTTTACCTCATCAAATTCCTTTCTAGACATTCCTGATTCCTTCAAAATAGAATCAATCACTTTTTCCACTTTCTTCTTGGAGTCCTTGATTATCTAACTTGTCTTAACTTCTCTCATCTTCTCAATATATGTCTCCCATCTAGGACATTGTGAATCAATTTTTGAGTGAAGGATTATCTACACATATCCTTCAATTAATTCCTCACTCATTTCATAACCCATAGGTTCAATGAATTTAACTCAAGGAGCTATTGCCTCCATACATGTGAAATCTATTTCTACCATGAAGCACAGTTCATCCTTATATTTTTCCAGTAGCGCAGGAGGTATCCTATACCTTTGCTTCATTTTAGCTTGGAAAGATTTCATTATTCTTTCAATATCACTATCTCTGACTATTTTAGTTTTGGCTCTATATGTGCAAGTGATAATTTGCATTGTGCACTCACTTCCATCCCAATTTATGATACTAGGAAACTTATTAGTTGTGTAGAAGAATATATGAGTCAGTAGGGATTCAAACCTAAAGACTGTGCTCCTAGACTTCTTGATTCTTGATATATTATCCAACAACTATGTCTAGATGATGTTGCATAGATTAACATCTTCACCTTTTACTACTAGGTAAGCTACATAGATTAACATCTTTTCCTTTTACTACTAGGTAAGCTACATGAATAAATCCTATAAGGATTGAATCTATCCTAGATCCATGGTTGAACTTGTATCACAAAGCTTTGTAAATCAATCTCACTCCATCATCTTGAATGTTATTAACTTTCATGTTTCTTCCATCAAAACATGTGTTGAGATTTGTTTCAACTATCTTGCACACATTCTTTATGTTCACTCGATTACATCATTTATTGTTTAAACTTGTGACCTTGTGAATTAGGTTATTAAAAATATATATGATAGAATCCCCCAATCATAGAAGATCATCATGTACTCTACTTAGAATTATCCTTGTCCATTCATGATTATCGAAGTCCGTATAGAATATATTCTTAACTAGGTTATGTTGCTCTAGTATCCATGTTATGGTTTTAATGACAAATCATTTTTGTACATTTTCTCTAATTCCTTATGAATTTCTATATATCCTATGCTTTCAATTTTTCAATGAATATAACCTCTTATATCTTCGACATGAAGAACTTTTTTTTAATCTTACAAAAATGCTCCAATAGGGTCATCAAGCAAAGAGACAAATGGATGTTTCTTGAAATTGTATCTAAGCCTATTGCTGATATTAAAAATTTCTTGTCTTTCCCTTTTTGAAAAATATGCTCAACAAATTTGTAAAATACCTTAACTTCACGTATTAGGGTATTTGGAAAATTCACATGTCTACAGACCTCTTTAACACTTCAAATCTTGCTTTGATCTTGCATTCAAGATTTCATACAAACAAATGATGTTTGTAAATCAATTCATGTCCTTTAAATCCTTCACAATCTATAATTTGCATTAAATGCATATTTTTCACTAGTTTTGTATACTATCTTTCTATAAAAAAGAAATTATTCTTCTTAGATATCCTTATCCTAATCATATTAAGAAATGTGCACTTCACTACAAACTCCTCTCAATGTTTAGTATATACTATTAACTGCACAACCTATGATATTCTTTCTAACATTAGTTATTAATAACTAATACATTGTCTCACTAAGAATGCTTAATTCTAGTAGGATGAGTCACAAACAATAAGTGACTTTACTGTCTTGTTAGTTACATTAGGATGAGCTTCTTCCTAAACTGTGTGAGAGCTTCCAGCTTCTCTTGCTTTTATAAATGTTTCCATAAATTCTTATGTCAGCTCCTTCATTTCTTCCTTCAAACTATCATCATTTCTTCTATTGTTCCTTTTTTAATTCTAATTCATATTTAGGTCTCTTCTATCTATTCTGCAGAACTTTGTTGTGTGTCCAAAGTTATTACATAATTGGCATATAGGTACATTCCTTCTTTTTTCATTATTCTGGTTGTTAGGTACTCTGCAACTCTTTGCAATGTGTCCAAGATTATTGAATCTATAACAAACAATTTGTCTTCTTTCTCCACTTTCATTGCTATGAGATCTTCTTCTGTTTCCTACATGGTTAGTGTTTCTAAACATTCTACTATTTGCATTATTACTATCAATTTTAGGTTTCTTACAATCTACTACATAATATCCATATCCATGATAATTATGACAATAAAGATTTGAAATAGGTTTGAAAGACTTACCTTTGCAATCATATTTAGTGTGTTCAGGTTCATCACACCAAGCATGAGATTCATTTCTTCTATTATCCTTATCTTGATCAGATTCTATAGATTTCTTAGAGTGAGTAATATTATCTTTGTCTTTAGATGTATCATTGGTTTTGCTTAGATCCTTCTTGATTTAAGGAGTATCAAATTCTTTACTCTTAATATATTTCTTGGTGGATTGTTCAAGGAAAAATCCAAGTCCAATCTTGTCATAACTAGGTCTTTGTACATATATCCATTCTTCAATCTTTTAACTACTAGTATATAATTTCTCAAGTTGTTGTTTGGTTTGTACCAACTCACTTTTCACAATAGTTTTGTATTTTTCTAATTCTACATGCTCTAATTTGATAGATTCCAATTTAGATGTTACCTTGCTTAACTAGGACCTTAGATCTGCATTTTCAGCTTTTATTTTAGAGACATTCTTTACTCCATTTTTCTTAAGACTTAGCTTGACTTCATCTATCTTTAACTCATGCTTTAGGATCTAAATTTCTTTCTTTGGATCTTCAATATCATCATCACTAGTTTTCTCACTAGGTTAATTTTTCTTTAGATCATCTATCTTGTCCTTTAGTTACCAATGTAAGCTTTTGCATCTTCGTATCTATCTTTAAGGTCATCTCTTTCATCAATAAGGAGATCAATCTATTCAAGAGCTTCTTCAAGATTCTTCTTCAAGTGTTCCATATCCATAGGGATCTTATTCAAGTTGTTAAGCCTCTTCTGAATAAGTATGCTTTGATACCAATTGTTAGAAATAGATAATACCAGGGGGGGTGAATCAGTATTTTCAATCTTTTTACCCACAACTAAATATTATTAATTAATTTTCCACATGGATAAGAAAGAAAACCAATAGTGTTAAACAATATAAACAACCATAAAAGAAAAGAATTCATAACACCATATTTTGTTAACTAGGGAAACCCTAGCCAAGAAAAAACCATGGTGGGGATGGAACCCACAAGATGATCCACTATATAAAGGATGTGGTTAAGGATATTGACCCTTTTAGGAGTCTATAAAGAATGTATAGTATCTGGAGTCCCTATTAGGAAGCTAGAACTTGTTAGAAGCCTCAGCCCTATTAGGAGTTGCTTCAACCCTATTAGGAGTTAGTAGATCATATGCAAATGTGTGCAAGAAGAGCCCACTACTATAACATGCAATTTTACAATTGAGTTATTCAAGAGAATAGATATACATACAAAATTGGATCACTTGCTATACTTCAAAATTCTTCTAATTGTCAATTATTTCTACAAAGAGTGACTACACATATATTAATCTACATCATATCTCACATAACATTGTTTTGCATCACAAATCACAACATCGCATTCACTTGTCACTTATATTTCACAATATTTACATTACTTTGTAATCACTTGTTACTCACACATCTTAACTTTGTGAATGAAGTTCTTTATTTATAGCAAGCATATCAATAATTCTTTCTTAGTTGGCTCACATATCATCCTTAGAGTTGGCTCATCAAGAAATAATAATTAAAACAATTATTCAAGTTGTTTAACTCATTCTGCTAACATGCTCTATTCTTTAACATCACTGCATCACTGATTCCTTCATAACTTGAACTCAGTTGATTGTACAAACATGCACACTGGTATGCATCATCAAGATGATGTCATGCATCTTTACTTAACTATGCAAGAGAATATTCCAAGGGAATATTTTTCTATCATCAAATCTCGTCATGTTGTTGTAACACTGTCTAATACTTAGACAATTTTCTTTCACAATTAAACATAACTAAACTGTAAAACAAATGTTGTCATAAATGAAAACCACATAACTCACCTTATCTAATTGATTGTTCATATTGTCAAAAATTTTACTTAGGATAACACATATTCATATTTTTTGTCATGTAGGCACCTAGGAGTTTGCATATTCATATGAGTTGTCATGTAGACAACATAGTAGTTTGCACTCCAATTGAGCACATGTTGTCTACTACATCTTTTTATGAGATACACCTTTTCATTCTTATCCTCTCATTGTTGCATGTACATTCATGCACAATGGAGGATAATCCATTCTTGGTGGACATGTGCTTAGTTGTTATGTTTATCTCTTTGCTGACTCCTAGTCATATCAGTTGCCTTTATATAGAAGGCACTTCTATAATGTATTAATCCAATTATCTGATATCTAATTATCTAATATCCAATCATCTAATATCCAATCATCTGATATCCATTCTCATTTCATCATAATGTGTCTCTCTTGTGCTATCTACTAAGCTTCTTAATCTTGGCATTGAATTATTTCCTTAGGAAAATTCTTACATGGCATCAGAGCCATAGGAGTTTCATTACATAGCCATGTGTCTCTCTTGTGCTATCTACTAAGCTTCTTGATCTTGGCATTGAATTATTTCCTTAGGAAAATTCTTACATGGTATCAGAGCCATAGGAGTTACATTGCATAGCCATTGGAGAGTTTTTTTTTTTTGTAGGTCAAGATTGGAGCTTACTGGTGCAAATCAAATATTGGTATCTCATTCAAAAGGTCAAAAAACCTCAAATTGGCTTTTGTTTCATCAAAATTGGACATCTAATGTGAAATCTAGAGTCATTTTATTTTTGGAGGTGCGACGGCAGTGAGTCAAGAAAAATAATTATAGAGGTGATTTTCAAACAATGATATCTTTCTCATACGGACTCCTTTTTTCGAGAATTTTTTTTTGTTTTGGGGTAGAATTTCATGATCTACACATTGGTGCAATTTTTTTGTGATCTCTATTCCTAAATTTTTCTAAAAATTGCCAATCCCAATTTTTACAACCTCAGAGGCTTTGTTTGGGCTCATATGGA
This sequence comes from Cupressus sempervirens, assembly GCA_028749045.1. Taxonomy (NCBI): domain Eukaryota; kingdom Viridiplantae; phylum Streptophyta; class Pinopsida; order Cupressales; family Cupressaceae; genus Cupressus; species Cupressus sempervirens. The sequence continues at coordinate 953,368,775 of CM053792.1, read as the reverse complement.
CACATATTCAAATGCTATTTAATTTGAAAGTGCATAATGTTTTGTCTACTTTCCAAATATGGTATTAGTTTGGAGTAATTTTGAGTAGACATAGTACTTTTTGAATTTGGTCATTTTTTGGCCTATTTTGGCACTTGTAATTAATTAGATCCTTGATAGATCATCTCTTATCTCTATGAGTCATATATAGCTTCATATTTGCTACTATAACCATCAAATCAAAAGTCCACTTTGGTTTATTTTGACAAGTGTTAATTGTACATGTTAAAGTGCCAAGAATCTTCTTCTTCTTCTTTTTTGTGGGGGGGGGAGTTGCATTGATTAGTACATCATTGATGAGGAAGATTTAATTACCTTGACAACACAAAACTATAAGAAATAGAGTAAATTAGTTCTCACTTATCTTAGTGAGCATAATGCATTGCCATATGTGAAAGGACTTGCATATAATGGTGACACAGTTACAATAATTTTTTGTGCACTCTTTCTACATATGGATATGGAGGTTATGGATTCACTTGATGACATAAAGTCAACTAATTTTTATGATATTTAGATCTATCTTTGGGAGATGTATGGAGATCCACATGTTCCTCCATTCCCAAAAGATCTTTTACCTCCTATTGCAGCTACTAATTCTCCTATTGATATTGCATCTATTGTTGCTCTTGATGATGCTTATATTCACATAGTTGTTTATTCATATGATTCATTGCAACAAGATATTCATTTTCTTCCAAACTCAATTCCTTGGAATGACTTCTTGATAGACATTGCAAGTTTGTTTGTGGAGTCCTACATTGAGGATATGGGAGCCACTATTGATGATATACATCTTCTCTTTATTGAGGATGATCCTTCTTCAATTGTTGCGAGGAAACACTCTAACTCTCATGATTCTCCACTTGATATTTCTTTCAAGTTGAAATGATTGTGGATACTTTCTTACAACATTTGTAGGAAGTCCCTTTCACTTCAGAGAATACATTTGAGTCTTTGGACATTTCTTTACATAAATCTCAAACTTCAGTTGAGATGTCATATTGCATGCTTGATCATACTCATGTGTTGAAGATTCCTATATAGTTTCCTAAGATAGATTATATTTTGAGAGTTCTTGCTATTGATTGGGGAAGATTATTTTGTACACCCATGACACCATTTCTTCCGCAAGGGAGAAGTATCATTCAATTTTTAGGTGCAGCTTCTACATTGATCTAGGAGCATATTTCATGGGTATAGATTCTACATTGACAGGGGACTTCTTTGTTTCTCTTCCTACTTCTTCTTTTGAGGAGGCATCTTGGTCTTTGGAGTTTGATCTACATTCATATATGAAGTAGTTGTCATTGGTTCCTTATCTGTCACCATCTTCTATTGGACTTGATCTTGATTGGTTTGTGACATCTTAATTATTCAAGAACATGGTGACACATCTTCAAACTTCAGAGATAGCATACTTCATATGGATTCCCCTTCCATCTTCTTATCCAAAATGTGAAGCCTTCTTGCATTTATATTTGGTGTATCTTCTTCCTAAAGGGATAAATGTTGTTTGTAGGCATTGGATTCTCTTTTTCCTTCAATCACTCATCATTAGGAGATCATTCACTATAAGGGGGATTTCATTTCTCCTTATTTCCTTCTTATGGAGGAATTCTCTATTGTATATGCATGATGTACGTCATAAAGGGGGGGTCTTGATTACTCCATCCATACATGCATCTTACTTTAATTTTCTTCTCTCTTTTGGGGGGAGGTTTTTCCCATGTGGTTTTCCCTCTTTCTCTACTCTATGAGGTTGCATTGCATATCATTTTCACTTGCATATTGTGCATGGGTACCTAACATGGCCTAGTAGCTGAGACCCATCTTGCATTATAATCTAGCTTTTGTGAGCTTAAGTACATTTCCCTAAGTTGCACTTAAGGGGGGGTGTTGGTGTAAATAAGTATTTTCTATTTACACTTTACTCAATTTTACTTAGGATAATTCATGTTCATATTCATTGTCATGTAGACACCTAGGATTTTGCATTTTCATATGAGTCATCATGTAGACAACACAATAGTTTACACTCTAATTGAGCACATGTTGTCTACTACATCTCTTTATGAGATACATCTTTGCATTCTTATCCTCTCATTGTTGCATGTACATTCATGCACAATATAGGATAATCCACTCTTGGTGGACATGTGCTTATTTGTTATTCTTATCTTTTTGTTGACTCCTAGTCATATCAATTGCCTTTATATAGAAGGCACTTCTATAATGTATTCATCCAATTATCTAATATTCAATTATCTAATAGCCAATCATCTAATATCCATTCTTATTTGATCATCCTTTGTCTCTCTTGTGCTATCTACAAAGCTTCTTGATCTTGGCATTGAATTATTGCCTTAGGAAAATTCTTACAGACTTGGTAGTAGTGGTAAAGTAGCCTTGGAGAGAAAATTGAGGATTGGGATGATGCACCCCAGAGGTAGGACATATGCTTGCATCTCAACCACTAATTGGTCATTTAGTATAGATTTTGGAGAGATTCCCACTAACTTGCATATGGAAAAAGTATGGGTAGCCATAGGACATATAATAGGAGTACTATTCCTACGTGCAACTAGCGACAGATTTGGACCCTAGGTGGTCCCCAAGGTTAGACCCCAAGAGATTGATGATAGATATGTGCAACTTGTTTGTGACATAGTGGGACTACCTACCAATAGTAATAAATGGGGTGATGACTCATGTATATCAGGTTTACTTTGCAAGTCATCCTTTCCCTAGGTTTACAGATCTAGTGGTGATGGCCACACCCAAACAGCCAGTGCAAGCACCCTAGGGACCGCCACAACAGCCCCAATAGGAGGAAGTGAGACAAAGGAAATGGTAGGTACCTATTCATCTATTATAGATGAGATTAGACCTAGGTTTTGGTGGGTGTGGGATAGGGTAGAGGAGACCACGAGGGGAGATGGGATCTTTAGGACCCATTGAAGGAGACACACAGAGAGCATGCACAGAGGAGTAGTGGCCAGTTGAGCAGCCAACTGAGTAGGGTGACAAGGAGATGTAGGACCAGTCTAATGTAGGGACCCAAGTTAGAGATTCCCTACCAAAGACCTAGGATTCCCTAAGGATATCAAGAGAGTAGATACGAATCGTGCAGTGACAGCTAGGCAAGGTGTAGATACAAGTGACTCTTAGTGACTCTCGGATAGCGGACTGAGAGCATGAGATCCATAGGTTGTAAGAGAATTTATAGCAAGAGTCTGATGCAGGAGCATCCAGAGGTATAAGGGCAATCCTGTGTCACCCAAAAAAATGTACTTAGACTTAGTTTCTATTTTATGTCTTTGCATTTTTGGATACCCATTTGGCTCAAATAAAGGTTCCAACTCTCATAGTTCAACTATCAGTGCATTTAAAAATCCCGAAAAAATAGGAGCATGCAATTTGACCATCATTTTGGTGACCTAGAAGGTGTGACTTGGCCAGATGAATGTAATCGAGATTTAGAGCATTCCAGAAAAAGAATCAGGTCAAAAGGCCCCACGGTTTGAAAGTTATTGCAGTTTTTCGGGTTTTGGAGACCCCCTAAGAATGCTTCAGAGTCAGATTTGGGGCATTAAATGACCTCGAAAAGGGTTGAAAAATGGGGGACGAGCGAAGCTTGTCCATAAGGCTATAGAGCGCTTCGAGAGCTTTCCGAAAATGTAAACGGTTCGTCAATCGGAGTTACGGTTCAAAAGTTATGCCTCCCGGAAGTTCGGCTACCGTTTCTGGATTCTTCTAGAATTGCACCGACTTCTAACGCAGCTTCCGAAACCTTCTATTTTGTCGGTGGATGCCCACTAGAACTTTCTAGAATGTACTCCTAGTCCTTAACCCTCCGGAGTCTATTTAAGGAGATTTCTGGCATTGTAAAAGGCAGTTCGGATTGGAGCTTGAGAGGAGGTGCTAAAAGGAGAAATATTCTCCAGATTTATGCTACTGTAAGCCCGCAGGGCATGTTTTGAGTGTATTTTCTCTGCACTGTTTGTACCAGCTTATTTTCTCAGTTAATATAATTTCCTTTTTCTATTGTGTCTATTCTGGTTGTTGGGTTGAGTCCCCATCAGAGTCACAAATATTAGAGTAGTAGTAGGATGAGATTCAGATGTAGTCAACCAAGGAAACTTATTACTTTGCATCTCATGTTGTGGTTGTGCCAAATGAGACTAAGTAGGTGCCTCGATTTGCATAGTATGCACGAGAGTCTGAGGGAGCATAGGCTATAGCTAGACTTGATATGCCTCCTCCTCCACTAGGATGTGAGGGGGAAGGAGAGATTTAGATTCTTATTTTCTTTGATTTTGATTTGGCTCTATAGTGATTGGTGTGCCAGCATCATTTTGTACCATTTTTGAGATCAACATTGCTCGAGTAGCATCTAGTTTTGCACAAAAGTACAATTTATATATATATATATATACACATATACATATACATATATATATATATACATATATATACATATATACATATATATATATATATGTATATGCATATGTATATATGGATATATGTATATATATATATATATATATATATGTATATGTGTTTATATATATATATATATATATATATATATATATAAACACATATACATATATATATATATATACAATATTTTGATTTGAGTACCATTTCATGTATCACTTTCTCTCTTTTTAGTTTTATGTACATGAGATGTTTATGCTTATGATTATGAATGAAAATATGATGTGATGTATGAAGCAAATTTGATATGATGTATGAATGCAAATTTGATATGATGTATGAATGTAGTGTAGATGAGATAAATGTTGTTCAATTTTGTATGAAATGAAAAATGTGAGTGAACTAACATCTCATGTAATGTTCTATTTTTTTTTATAATGATAGGTATCCCATGAAGATCGATAGGATGAACCAAGGAACTAAACACTTGTGCAGCCATGAAGGAACATGATATTTTGAAGAATCCAACAATTTCTCATTACAAAGGATGCAAGTAGATCTACAATCAAACCATGTGCTTATGTAATGCAAGCCTATGTTAGATGCAACCTTAAACTAGATGCAACCCTAGGTCTAGTTACCAAACTTTGACAAATATCATCATTGAGCGTATAGTGAAACCCCAAATGTCATACAATCCCCACTAACATTGCAATCATAGGAATATGAATAGGATATATATTCTAGTTTTGTCAAGATTAATGTAAGCATTCGAGGCACAAGAAGCCAGAATGACTAGAACATTTATCCCTTTTAATGTATCGAGTGAACATAAGCATCAAAGTACAAATGCTAAGATGACCAGAATGTTTCTTGCATGCAAACACACCAGACACATGAGAGATCCTTCTTATGCTACGTAATCAATAAGTATTATGTCTATAATGACCCTTGCATTCATAACCTAAGACAGAAGTGTGCTAGGTATACTCATAATGACCCATACATTTGCTTAGCGGGACAAGTATCAGTATTTATTGTAGGATAGAAAATTCACTCCAACAAGCAAGAAGAAGAACTAACCTCACTAATTTATCCATATAAAAGGAGTTGAGGTATACACAAAGATCCAATATGAGATGGAGGCACTTATAGTGGATACCCCTTTTATATGGATGCTTTAGATTATTTGGAACTAAACCACATACAGAAAACAAAGAAAATATCATGCCCTCATTCCTCACTTCTCTAGTCAAAAGTGACATCATTGAGTTGCTCAAAGAGATTGATAAAGAAATAAAGAAAAGAAAACAAAGAAAAGCTCAGTACGTCCCAAATAAATTCATCATTTTGAGTTCAATTTTTATGTTATATGATTGATGTCAAGTTCAATGTTTAGAACATGTATGAAAGAAATCTCTTCAGTAGGATGAAAATAGTAGATAGATGCAGTTAGAACAACTAGTGACTGACATCAAAGAGGAATCTTCAATAAGAACCTTAGTATGAAACTGAGCGACAATAAACAGACATAGTTAGGACAACTAGCGACTGGCATAAGAGAGATCTTCCATGAGAGGAATCTTGAAATTGACATGAGCAATAGTAGGTAGATGTAGTTAGAAAAACTAGTGATTGTCATGAAAGAGAGCTTCCAGGAGAGGAATCTCAAAAGTGACACTAGCGAGAGTAGGAAAATATAGTTAGAACAACTGGTGACTGACATGAAGGAGATCTTCCATTAGAGAAATCTCAAAAGTGACATGATTGATGGTAGGTAGATGTAGTTAGAACAACTGGTGAATGTCACAAAGGATAATCCTATGATATTGTAGGGCATTGCCCCCAAGTTATGACAAGATTCAATTCATGAATACATGAGCAAAAGAAGCAAACTAAAGCAAGAAAGAAACTATACAAGAGCCAAAAGATGTGTTGTGAGATATAACATTTGAAACAAGAGGCATCTATTTACCAGGTTTTCACCTTCTTGGTAGAGATTCTTTTTTTGCTACCATGACGCCTATTTGCCAAGGTTTCATCAATGACAATTTTTTTTATTTTCAATTTTTTTTGTATTTTTCTCTTTTTTCTCTTTTTTTTGTATTTTTTGATTTTTTTCATTTTTTGGTATTACTAATGCACCTATTGCTAGGTTTTCACTAGGGTAATGACTTTTTCAAGACTTTTTACAATTTTTAGATTTTTTTTAGGATATTTAGATATATATATATATATATATATATATATATATATATATATATATATATATATATATATATATATATATATATAAAGAGCTTTTGGAACCAGATCAGCTATAGATCCGCTTTAGGTGGAGAGTGTTGATAAGTTCCTTGAGCACGTCTCCCTCAGCTATAGAAAGTTGGTAAGCACCATATCCAAACACTGTAGTGACCATGTATGGACCAAGCCAGTTGGGTTCAAACTTTCATTTTTGTACCTATTGTTGTTGATTCTTAGGGTTTTCTCTCAAAATGAGATCACCTAGTTGGAATTCATGTGGCTTAACTTTCTTATTGTAGCCTCTAGACATACACTATTGGTAAGCTCAAAGATGATTGTATGCCACTTGGTTACATTCATCTAACAATACTAGCTCTTGAAGTTGAGATATTATGTAGTCATTATCAATAATGAGGCCTATCATGGAGATTCTCAAAGTAGGAATCTCAACCTCAATTGGAAGCATAGCATCCACTCAATACACTAAGGCAAAGGGCATTGTACCCATTGGAGTTTTGATACTTGTTTTATATGCCCATAAAGTTGGATTAATCTGAAGGTTCTAGTCCCTTCAAGATTTTCTAACTGTGTAATGAAGGATCTTAAGGATCACCTTGTTGGATGCCTCTGCTTGACCATTACCCTAGGAGTAATAAATAGAAGACAAATGTTGCATGATTCTAAACTTTTTGCACAACTCCTTAAGATCCTTGTTTTTAAACTATCCTTCATTATCAATAATTATGGGGGAAGGTACACCATACCTACATATGATGTAGCTCATGATGAAAAAAGCTACAATTTTACCATTTTCTATAGAGAGAGGGACTGTCTCTACCACTTAGTGAAGTAATTTGTAGCTTTAATAATGAACTTGTGTCCATGTGAAAAAGATGGGTGAATCTAACCCACAAGATCAAAGGCCAATTGTTGGAATGGCCACAGTGTGATAGATGGAATGAGCTCCTTGTTTGGAGTGTGAATCAGATTCCCATGGAGTTGGAATTGTTTGTAGAACTTAGAGTATTTGATTGCCTCTTGCTCCATATTTGGTCAATAGTAACTAGCTCTAATAATTTTACAAGCTAGTGTCAAGCCATTAGAGTGAGATCTACAAATGCCCTCATGGACATCAATTAATGCATGTTTGGACTCATCAAGTTCTAAACATCTGAGTGTTTTTTTGAGACCTCTCCTAAACAAGTCATCAATAATAATGACATATTATGAAGCATTATAGATAAGGTGACATTTTTCATTCTGGATTAGACCATCTGGAATGGTTTAATCATGTAGATAGGAGTATATAATGTGGTAGTGGGATGATCCATATCCTATTATAGAATAAATCATCTAAGATTTAGTGGAGTTATAAGTAGGGTAGAGTAACATTTCCACTAGTAACTCATATCAAAGATCATTCGCTAGCATCTGTAACATGGAAGCAAGAGTATCCATGGCATCAACTGCTTTGTTGTCTGCCTGAAGAATTTGTTGCAAAGTGATATGAGAAAAGTATTTCTTCATGTCATCCACCATGCATTTATAAGTGATCAATTTATCATCCTTTGTCTGATATACATCATTGGCCTATTGATTATGAGTTGTGAATCACCAAAGATGTTTAATTGATGTACTCTCCATTAAAGTACCATCTTCATGCTATCAATGAGAGCTTCATATTTTGCAATGTTGTTTGTACAAGGAAACAAAATCTTGTATGCCTTAGGTAGTGAATTAGTTTTATAAATAATAGTCCAACATCAGATCCCTATTATGTTAAGGAACTATGAAAGAACATAAACCAAGTTTGGTGTGTGAGCATTAGAATTGATTCATCAAGATAATCAATGTTCAATGGAAGAAGACTATACATTGGTGCTTCTACTAGCTTATCAGAAATCACTTTTCCTTTGAAAGCATTTCATTCAATATATTGAATGTCAAACTCACTTAGTATCATGACCCACTTAACCAACCTTCTTGTTAGAGGTACCTTGCTAAGTAAGTACTTTAATGGATCAATTTTAGCAACCAATCACGTAGTATGGACGAGCATGTAGTGTGTCAACTTTTGGGAAGCAAAGGAAACTGCCAAGAAAGCCTTCTCAATAATACTATAATTCATTTCATAGGAGATTAGCATGCAACTTAGATAGTAAATAGCTCTTTCCTTGGTATCATTGTCTTCTTGAGCTAGCAAGATACCTAGAGATGTCTCTATTGCTGAGATGTATAAAATCAATGGCTTCCTATAGATAGGAGGCATCAAGATTGGTGGATTAGCAAGGTATTGTTTTATTTGTATTAAGCTCTAATTGCAATCTTGGCTCTAGTTATATTTCACACCTTTATGTAGAGTTTTGGTAAAAGATTGTGACCTATCTGCCAGTTGTGAGATGAATCCACCAATGGATTGAAGTCTTCCTTGCAAGCCCCTCATCTAACTAATATTATGGGGTGGAATCATATCCATAATTACTTGAACTTTCTTTGGATCAAACTCAATTCCTTTTGTAGACATGATGTAGCCAAGTAGTTTTTCGAATTTACCCCAAATGCACATTTATTGGGGTTGAGTCTCAGATTAAATTTCTCCATGCGACTCAGGATATGTCCCAAATCTTGAAGGTGAGTGTTGTATTTTGTGCTCTTAACCAGAGTATCATCCACATAGTCTTTCATTGTCCTATGCATCATGTCATGAAAAATTATAGTAACTACTCTCTGATATGTAGCACCAGCATTTTTTAAGCCAAATAGCATCACATTCCAACAAAAAGTTCCCAATGCACAAGTTAAAGCAATCTTTTCCTAATCTTTTGGTGTAATTTTGATCTGATTATAACCAAAAAATCTTTCCATGAGTGAGTACATATCATATCCTATCATCATGTCCACTATCATATCAATATTAGGGAGTGGAAAATAATCCTTCAAACATGCTAAGTTTAGATCTCAAAAATCTGTACAGATTTTGATAGATTTGTCATGCTTGGAGATAGAAACAATGTTTGATATCCATTCAACATAATCAATAGTGTGGATGAAACTAGCTTTTAGAAGCTTTTCCAATTCAGCTTTGACCAATAATGCAACATGAGGATGCATTTTCCTAAGTTTTTGTTTGACTAGTTTAACTCCTAGTGTAATAGACAAGTGATGCATTATGAGATCAAGGTCTAATCCTTGCATATCTTAATATGTCCACACAAATTTTATCTTTTTCTCTTGGAAGAAAGAAATGAATTCCTCCTTTTATTCTGGAGATAGCAACTATGCAAGATGTATCATGTGAGTTTGTTCCTCCATTCCCAAGTTGATCGGTTGTGTTGGGTCTATCAACATTGATGATCTCTCCTAAAAATAACGAGGAAGTGCATCAAATATCTCATTTGCAGGTGCCTTAGAGAGGTTTTCACCATTGGATGCATCTTTTTTTTTACTATTTTAAGTTCTGACACTACCACAATGTGGTTTTCACCATTGGACCTTCTATTTCTTTTCTTTTTTATTGTATGACTAAGATATTTGATGTCATCTTTAGTCATGTTGACACTTTTTTCACTAGTGGAAGGTGTTATAGGTTTGACAGTGTTTAAGTAGCAAGTAAGAGCATAGTCATTCTAAAATTTAGGGACTTCACTAGATGCATTGGGATTCCAATCTATGATCTTGGGATAGGTGAGTGAAAGAGATGTGATGGGTTTGATTGCATTCATGATATAATCATTAAATGCTTGGACAAACAATTCAAGAACTAGAGTGGCTTTGTCCACAAGTGTGTTCGAATGCCTTTAAGCACTAACATCATTAATTGAAGACTCAAGAACACTATTTGGATAGTACCCATCTGACCTAACCCTAGATGATTCACCTACTTTGAGGAGGTTTTTATAGACATGAACTTGATCTATATCTTTGTCTATAGTTTCTTTTTTGAGAGAGTCAACTTCATACTCTTGAGAATATGTATTGCATGGTGATAGACTGCAAAATTCCCCAACAATGATAAGAACAAACTTTCCTTCATCATCTAGATTTTTACAAAGGTATTCAATATGTAAAGCATGACTAGACTCTCCTTGTTCTTGTTGGGTATGATGTGAATTAGTAGTATCATCAAAAGAATCACTATCACCATCCATGGCACTGACACATGGTACAAAGTCATCTAGTTCTACAAAGAATTTAGCCAAATCATCATGAACTAGATAAGGATAAGGATCCTCATCATCAGTATTGTCTTTATGGTCATTAGACTCAACTTGTGACTCATGTTTAGATGAACTCTCAAGTTCTGGTATGAATTTGTTAACCCCTAGATGGAAGGGAATCTTCTTGAATCCTAGACTAGATGTGTCTCAATTCCTCCTAGATATCACTTTGATAGGATCAATTAGACCATTTTTGTTGCATCTAATAGAGTTAGTCCCCTTGTAGCCAAAACATTTCATGAGTCTAAGACCGGGACCATACTTCACATGAGTTATTCCACGAGAATATTCTGTAATGTCAAATGGAGTTTCCTCTTTGTAGATTCATGCCGAAATGGCTTTTTTTTCACTTTCATCCTCTGGAGCGATAGTAGCTTTGACAAAAGTACCATTGTACTTAGTTTGAGGAGTCAACACAAATGGTCACTTTACTTAAGATGGTCTCTCATAATGATAGGGAGACTCAGGAAGAGATGTCAAAGACAGAATTGGTTCTATGTGATATTCACCCATTCCAGTTTCTTTCATCTTTATAACTGCTCAATGTACTTCAGCTTATTATCATGATGCTCTATAGATTCCCTATTAGTTGGTACAAATTTTTCAACAATTTCAGCGTGTTACAGGTATAGCTATTACTTGTAGGTAGGGTGACTTTAGAGCTGTGAAAAGGAAACTTTACACATTGATGGTAAGTGGAAGGCACAACTCACATCTCATGTATCCATAGTCTTCCTAGCAGTATATTGTAAGCCAAGGGAATGTTGAGGACTTGACAAGTGGCATCCCTTTCTACAGGACCAACATAAAGAGGCAACACCACGAGACCTAAATATTTGTGCTTAACTTTGCCATACACTTTGATAGTTATCTTGCAACAAGGGTCAGTGGACTCCTCAGAATAGTCCAATTGTCTAAGCAAAGTAGTAGAAACAATGTTTACACTGACCCCATTATCAATGAGTACATGATGGACATGTTTCTAGTGTATCATGACCTCAATGTATAAAGGTTGATTATGTGGATGACTCAGTAAATTATCCTCCTCCTTAGAGAAAGACATATAGTAAGGTAAGGTCAGATGACCTACCATAGATTGGAACCTCTCAAGATCAAGATCTTGAGGGGTGTTCTCCTTAGTGAGGGCTTTGTTGAGAATCTACCTATGAGTAGCCAAGATTTTGAGCAATTTAGATATCATGATTTGAGCATTAGTTCATTGTAACTAATTGAGGATACTATAGCTAGCGGCCATAGAAGTTGTTGTAAGTTTTGTTCCTTTGCTAGATGGACCAGCAAGAGGTTTGTCTTTGTGTTGTTCAAGATTAGGAGCAGAAGGTGCAAGGCCTTTATGTACCAAATTAGCATGGGAATGCATAATAGTGTTAGCACAAGACTATGATGGTTTGTTGTTAGATGTATTGGAAGTAGGGCCCCTTAAGACAAATGGTGTCTTAGGTTTAGTTTTGTCTTATTTTCCCTTGACGATGATAACATCATAATACTTAGCATTCATAGGTTCAACCATATGGACTGTCTCATCATCATCATTAGAGTACATATAGTTGATCTTGTTATGAGATTTTTGTTTTAAATTTTTTCCTTTTCATATGATGGGAATGGCTCCTTGAAAGCCTTGTGATCCAATTTCTTGTTATGTCCTTCCACAAGAATGTCATCATTGTCAATTATGTCTTGGACTTTGTGATGCAAGTTAATGCAGTTGATAGTTTTGTGACCTTTGTTTTTCTGATATTTGCAAAATGTGGTTTGTTCCACCATGGTGGTCATGGTTGTGGATTGTAAGGATGAGAGTTATCCAATGGAGAAATGATCTTTTTTTGTAGCAAGGTCTTGTAGACCACATCCAAAGGTTCACAAAGAGGTGCATATTCTCATTTTTGGAATGTGACCCAAGATAAGTTTTTTGGTTTGTTTCCAAATGTCTCATTGTCAAAAGGAGGTTTCTCAACATTATTGGATGCTTTGAGATTGTTTTTAAGATTGAAGACTGCCTTAGCAAGTTTAGGAGTAATGTTGTCAACAACTCCATCATGCACAACCTCTTAGTTTTTGTTCACATTCTTGGATTTGTCCTTATTAAAGGTGGATCCTTGTTTAGTGTCCTTTTGAAGGATTAGTTCACCCTTTTTTACTAGGAATTCCTCTATATGGATAGCTTGTGTGACCATGTCCTCAAAGGTGTGTGGACCTTGAAGTTGAACTCTATACCCAAAATTAGGTAGGAGATTATCAGTGAAAAATCAAGCTTTTCCATTTCAGGAATCTTTCATGAATATTTGGTGTAAATTTTTCTCCACCTATGAAAAGATGTGAGGAAAGCTTCCCCAACTTTCTATTTAAAGTTACACAAGTCTTGAATGCTAATTGGGTGTTGTATGTTGTGAGAGTACTGTTGGAAAAATAGGTTAGCAATCTCATCAAACATTTTGATACCAGTAGGCAAGTATGAAAACCACTCTATTTCCTAACCACCTAGACTTCTTGGGAATAGACACATGAGATATTTCTAATTATGCATAAATTCCATAGACAAGGCACTGAATTCCCACAAATGATCTTGGGGATCAGTAGTTCCAAAGATTTATCATACTTATCTAACTCAACCCCTCTTGGAAAAGGAGGCATGTTTACACTCTTGTTAAATGGGAATGGACAAAGAACGTCTAAGGTGTATGTTTTTGCAGGTTTATCTTTATCATGCATCATTTGGGCTAGTTTTTCTTGCATGATCTTCAACTATTTTTGCAATTTGGATGTTTTATTTTCCTCTTTAGGTGTAATGATAGTTTCAATGTTAAAGTGATGAGGTAGCTTGGCTCCCTCTTGAGAAAGTTTGAGAAATTATATCTCTTTCTCTTTGTTAAGCAGGATTTCCATGACTTTCTAGAAGTTTTTGTCCTTACAACATTTTTTGATGTGTTTAGGAAGTATTTCTACTTCCTCCATAGTCTCATTAGTGAAAGGTTCCTTATGTTTTTCATTCCTATGTTGATCTTGGTCTCTACTATGTTCTCTATGTCCAAGTTTTTGATCAGCCATTATAGGAATGTGAGAAGTTTTAATGTGTTTTGGTTGGAAAGGTCCCCTAAATAAGAATTCAATTGTGTTTTTTGGAGATGTATGACCTTTTCTAGTTTCAGGATCCTCTTGGTATAAGATGTTCTTGGTTTGTTGTAAGTTTATGGAGAATATTCTTTAAACATGAGGTGATCTAATAGGTGAAGGAGATCATGAAGACTCCTCACTAGATGAATTGGACATAGACCATGTATAAACTAGAAAGAGATATCTATCATGATTACAACCCCTAGCTCTACCTTGTCTAAGTCTAAGGGGATAAAACACATTTCCACTTCTTGTTGCCACAGTCATAGACAAGGACAAAAGGAAAAAACCTAGACAAGGACCACACTAGAATGTAGGGTATTGTATACTAAGGTACGAGTCATCTAAGTAATGGCTAGAATAGCCAAAGATTATGACTATTTTGACATAGAGTATGACAAACACAAGAGGACAAGGATAAGATAACTGAGAGATGAGACTAGTTTGAGTGTAGGTCAAAAGTTTTTAACTAAGAAAGATGTCATTGTTTGACAATGTTTGTAGATAGAAAAGAGGAAAAAAGTGACAAGTACAAACCAAACTTAGAGCATAGATAGCTCTGACAAACAGTTTTGACAATTTCAAGGATAAGACTTTGTGCAAAGATTCCCAAGAAACTATGTGAAAAAGAACAAAGAACCAGGTGAAGAATTGGAAGAGCGAATTTTGGATAGTTTTCTCATGTGAGGACTTGTTCAAAAACCACATAAGGATGTGCTAGTTGATAAAAGGACAAGAATCTGACATAAAAGGACAAGACTTGTAAGATCTCACATAGAGATTTACATAGGACTGCGTAAGGACTTGGACAGGGCCATGCAAACAATTGCTGACTAAAAAGGTACTGGCATGAAACTATGCAAAATTGGGTGCGAGAATAGAGACTAGACTGATAATAGAAACTGAATTTTGAAGAGATTTTGTAGGTTTCAGATAGGTCTAGATAGATTGTTGGTTGTTTTGATAGATTTTAGATAGCAAGATGGTTTTCAAGTTGTCAAATAACATTTTGGTTTTGAACAAGACAGTTTATTTTTATATAACATAGGAAGCAAGTAGTAGTCACAAATAATCCAACTTAGGACAAAGTAACTTACAGGGATGGGGGAGTCTTGACCTTTAGTTTGTTTGATAGGTTTGGAAAATTTTAAAGACTCAATAAAAAATATGCTTTATCCCTAAAATCAAAAATGGTAGAGGAAGCAAAACCTTTTTCCCACAAATTATGTGCATGTGTTCACCTCACACAATCATGTCACCCCACTAGAGGGCACTCGTGTTTTTTGGTGTATTCTAAGGGCTCAATAACATATGCACTAAATGAACACCCTTGTGGAAGGGGTCAAGTGTGTACACAACCTTCCAACACCAAAGTACATGCCTATGGTGAGTTCTGTAGGAGAGATTCTTCCCCCTCCTTGCAGAAAGATTATGCCCCCTTTCAAAGGTGAACTGGGTAGCAACTAACTAAGAGGTTTTTACTTGGCTTCCATTCATATTAACCCTTGTGGCTTTGTAAGAAAATTTAAGGCTAGCATCCCACACTAGCATCTAAAAGTGCACACACTTGAGTATCAAGATTGGGGCTGGTGTCATCCAGTACAATAGATAGAGCCTCTTCTTGATATGTAATATTAGAATGAAGAAGGGAAAATTAATATGGTTTTGGAGTCTTTCACTCTACAAAGCTTCTTTATTAAAGTGGGTTGGAATCTTTGGCAAAAGGGGTCATTCTCAGAGGTTGGATTTCTTCGGTAGGCCCTCTAAGGGTTGACTTAGACTGGTGGTTTGAATTTAAGGGTCTAAGTTTCTGATTTCCCTCAAGGGGAAAGAGCATACTCCTCAACCTCATCACCTCACCCAAACACACAAGACATGTTAACCACCAAGTTAGCTTAATTGATCCAAACTTCTCCTTTCTTAAGATTTTGATTTCCTAAAAGGAAATCATCATCCCTTCATAAAAAAGACCCGTACTAGAGAACCACTAACTTGCTTGCCTCCCTTAGGTGTTTCCTTTCAGAGGCTTCTAGGTTTCTGATTTACTCTTGGGCATCACTTCCAAGTGGTAAAGAGCATACTCCACTATTCCCTATTCCCATATCTTGCACCCTACAAAGTTCACAAGCCCTAATTATAAGTATGTGTGGAAAGCAAAAAGAAGACATGACATTTAAAGTGGGTTTGAATAAGTCTCCAACATGCTTATCTTTGACAAGTGTCCTGCAATCATACAGTTAGTATGTGTTTCAAGTTGTTTTGATAAAGGTGTCTTTGTTAAGCATCGTGCAAACCACTATTATGCTATAGTAAACTAGAAATTCAAAATGAAATGCTTTAGAGAAAAACTGTTAGTCAAACATAATTATAAACTGAATATTGTATGTGTTGTTGCAAAATTTTATACAAAATCTTGCATAGGCCCATGCAAGAAAATGATGTGCACTACATGAGAAACTACACACCTATGCACTTTTTCACATTAGGAAGTGCAATGAAAGAGGCAAAATCTTTAGTTCTTTCTGCAAAAATGAGATTTATTGCACATAAATCTAGACATTTGTATGGATGAACATGACATAGTAATTTAAAAATGGAAAAAATAGAGTAGATGAGGCTAGAAAAAATTTATTTCTCGGCCCCATGGTGGGTGCCAGAAATGTATATGTAAAATTTTGGCCTCAGATCCTCACATACACTTCAACATGGTCATTACCTGAGAGATCATCCTAGAATGAACATTGAATTGTTCATCCAAGTAATCCAATAGTGCGACCTACTATCTTCTAACTAGAAGGATTTTTCCTTTGCTCTCAGATCGAGAAGTGGGAAACTAGACCTTTTAGTACAAAGGATTTATGGAGCTATATGAAGTGCATTTAATCTAAATGATATGCAATAACAAGAAAAGAAAATTACGCTATATGAGTGCATTTTAATCTATATGATATGTAGACTAAGAAATTATGAAAGCTATGAAAGTATTAAGCAATTGATTATCTATTTCAGTAGTAATTCGATGCAATTCAATTCAACTTTTTTAATGAAGAATTGGAAGCCTCTTAAATAGAATTCTTGAAATCAATCAATAGTCAAGATCAACAAGAATTAATAGTCGAGATTGAAGATGAAATTTGGTTGGGATGGAAGATTCCCTATGTAGGTGAAGTTAACTAACTCGGATCCTAAGTGTGAGAATAAGTTGATTAGGAGTTCCAATTCGAGAGGTAGATCACTCAGAATTATCATTCTTGAACTAAAGAGAAGATTTGAAGAGATTATTTAATTTAATAAAATAAGATATGACCTCATAAATGAATTTTTTTTAATTAATTGAATAATTAAACCCAATAATTAAGATGAGGACATTATTAAAATTAATACATTTAATTCCTTTGTACATTAGCTAAAGAAGTAATTTAATTTAATTAAAGTATGAACCCTTACAATTCAATTAAATTTAATCAATAGGTTTAATGTAGTTAATTTGAGTCAATACTCAGGAATTAAATAAAAAGTGTTATTAATGTAGATTAGGGTTTTCTACATCTAACACTTACGTCAAGTAGCAAGTATCAAAATTAGAATTTCCTAGTAAATTAGGACTTTAGGCTTGATCAAAATAGACCAAAATAGGTTAACATGGCAATGTGCTAATTTTGGGGTATTACAACTAGCAAAATAGCAGGTTTGACATCAGTGACAAAATAATGATTAAAACACATTTATCATACTTGTATCAATTTTTTTTCAAAAATCTCCCTCTTTCAACAACACTTGCTTCCAAATACCTTAAAATATTTGACATTGGGTGAGTATCCATACCATAATTCATAAGGTGTGAAATTTGTACCTTTCTTGACTTGTACTCGATTCAAGATATAGACAAATGTACTAATAGCTTCTCTCCAATATTTTAAAGAAGCATTCTTCTTCTTCATCAATGTTCTAGCACAATCCATCATAGATATGTTCCTCCTTTCAGCTATCCCATTTTGTGGATGGGTCCTAGGGGTAGAAGTTTTTCTTTTGATTCCTCTATCATTGCAGAAGTTATTGAATTCATTTGAGGTAAATTGTCCACCTCTGTCAAATCTTAGACATTTCAAGCTTTTACCAATTTCCTTTTCAAATTTAGCTAGATACCACTTAAATATTTGAAGCATCACATTTTTCTCTCAAAAACATAACTATCAGCATTCTTGAGTAATCATCAACAAATAGAATAAAATACTTGTCACCTTTGTAGCTTTGCACATCAATTGGTCCAAATAGATTAGTATGAACTAATCCAAAATTTTATTTTGAAGTATTACTCTTAAAACTAGACTTTGTCATTTTTCCTAACTAACATTGTTTTCAACTCACATTATCAAGTTTCTTTAGTTTTGGAGAACCTTTGACTATTTTCATCTTACTAATACTAACCAAGTTGTCAAAATTTACATGACATAATGTTTTGTACCATAGCCACACATCATCAAATTGTACAGCAAGACAAGTAGCTTCATTAATGTTAAGATAAAATAGATTACCTCTAGTCTTATCTCCACTACTAAAGAGTTCTCTATCAACATCATAGATCTTAGATTTCTTGTGTTCAAATTCAAATTTGTATCCTAAAATATTCAATTGTGACACGTTCAATAGATTATAGCTAAGTCCTACATAGAAAGCATTGTCACACATGATCTTGTTTGTCAATCTTATTGATCCTTTACCTTTCACTAGACAAGGTGCATCATTACCAAATCTAACACTATTTCCATTGTAATGCTCAAGGGTAGTGAACTTACTTTTGTCACTAGTCATGTGATGAGAACATCCACTATAAATGATCCACCTGTCACCTTTAGTTATAGAAGATACTAATATAGTTTCCTCATCTTCATATGAATCATCTTTCATAACAACATACACAACTTCATAATCATGATCATCTAATTCATCATTAGATTCTTCTCTAGCATAAAGAAAAATATGTTAGAATATATAGTCCACCAAGATAACTAAGAGGGGGGTGAATCAATTATCCAACTAATATCACAATTATCAACCTTATTAGACTTTAACCATGTCAGCAATATAATTAGAAGCTACAACAAGATACTCATGTACAATAACACCAAATATGTTAACTAGGGAAAACCTTGATCAGAGGGAAAACCCTAGTGGGGATGGTACCCACAAGATGATGTACTAATATAAATATTCCTTGTTAGAGGATGGACCCTGCTAGGATTCTATAACAATATTCAGTACATATCAATCCCTTTTAGGAGACTTTGAATCCCTATTAGAAGATTCCAACCCTATTAGGAGTTGTTCCAACTATGTTAGGAGTTGTTGAAGATAGCTAGACCCACTACCCAAATAGCTTCAACGGAAAGATCAATAAACCCACTATCCAAATGATCTATGTATTATTCCTTGTAGAATAATAGAATTGAATAGTACTTCCTTCTTTTTTTTGTCATATCAATCAGATGTCTGCTCCTTCTGATCTTGTAACTAGATCACAAAACTCACATCCAATGATCCCTTGGATTTCTTACTCACATTCAGTAAATAGTCTTCTCCTTTTCGCACTTCGTACTCAATACAATACTTGATACTCATTACAAACAAGGAAAAATTCTTTCCTTTATACCATATCTTGAAAATAATTCCTTGAGTTGGCCTTGAGGCTTTCCCAATTAATTATAATAAGATAGTTAATTAATTTGCAATTACAATAGCACTTGTCAACGCATAGTATATACAAAAATTGACACATGCTACTCACTTGCTAACATCACCATTAGACTCTCCTCTATCACTAGTTGATTGTGCATCACCAAATTATATCACTATCAAAGGATATAATGAGAACATCATAAAAATTTTCTTAGGTACTCTATCTTTGTAGTGTAATTTGTAAATTAGGTACAACTATCGTATGTCTGTGACTTACATGCTATGCATTGAACCTTCACATTAGGAAATTGTACTGAATATGTCCATGAACGTGCATCACTAGATAATCAAAACCTTGTATATATAACTAAGATCTATGCCTACTACTCTGCCAGCCTTCACAAACTTACAGTTATGTTAACATCAATGAAAATAATAGTCATGAATGCAACATGTTAATACTCTCCAATTCTTAGGATACTCCCCCAATATATTATCATCAGCATTCATGCTAACAGAGTCAATATTCTCATATTTGAAATTATAAAAAAAATTAATTTCAATAGTAGTGAGTCTACCAACTAGTCCTTCAAGAGTTAGATCACTATTAGGAGTATACCTCAATTCTTGTATAGCAGAGACTCTAATAGCATAGATAGGTAGTAGGGTTCTTAACACTTTTTTGATCATAGTCTCATCTTCAATAATTCTATTTTCTCCTCTGATTACATTTACAACATCTTTAGTTATTGCATAATACTAGACTATAGTCTCACCTTCTTGAATTCTTATTTCATCAATTTTTCCTCTTAGACTTTCTGCTTTGGCTCTTAGCAAATTCTTGTCTCCTCCATATATCTTTTGTAGGGCATCCCACATTCTTTTAGAAGTGGTACATGTTTTGATGTCTTCAAAGTGTAAATAGCTTAGGGAAGATGCAATCTCCAACATTGTGTGATTGTCTTCTTTCTTCTATTTCAATTCTTTAGTAGTTGGGGCTCCAATTACTACAACATATTTAGTGGTGATAGTTTCTTGTGCATAATCTCCAATTCCTCCTAGATTCACCTTCATCAAAATTTTCCATGAAGGAAATTTTTCCTTTTTTAACTTGGGCACCTCCTTTTTGTATATCTTGATCTTTAGCTTCAAGAACCTTCAAATTGTTTCCTTCACAAGCACCAAATGCTCTAATACCAATTGTTGGAATAGTTTATAATAACTAAGAGTGGGGGTAAATTATTTATCCAAGCTCCAAATGTATAGATAAGACTTTTCAGTACTTAACAAATACATGTGCATACATTGATTATCAAATATCTCAAACCATGGTATATTACTGTCCTAGGTCAAATGAGCTTTGCAAAAATTTAAACATGAAATACCACAAAATCATTCATACAATTTGACACAAGGATTTTATGTGGAAACCTAATTTGGGGAAAACCACCAGTAACAGGCTACCAATTCTCACTCTTCTAAAGTGAGCTCTATGAGGAATCAACCTTGTTAAAGGTTACAATGCACACTGTTAAATGTTACCTTGATTAAAGGATTTCAATCACCCTATTAGAAGTGAGCCTTTTTAGAGGACTTTAGAAAATTCCACTAGAATTTCACCCTATTAAAGAATTTACTCATGATTATT
This sequence comes from Cupressus sempervirens, assembly GCA_028749045.1. Lineage (NCBI taxonomy): Eukaryota > Viridiplantae > Streptophyta > Pinopsida > Cupressales > Cupressaceae > Cupressus > Cupressus sempervirens. The sequence continues at coordinate 953,347,373 of CM053792.1, read as the reverse complement.
AGGTCAACCTTAATCCAAAGGATTTATCTAGAGTAATACAGTTGTTAGAAAGTAAGAGTAGGACTTGATCTAATAAAAAAACAACTCACTTGCAGATTATAGATGTCTTATTTAGTCCTTCATATCACTTTTATTCAATCTCCTTCATCTCTAACATCTTGTTCACCCTTCAAGACTTCACCTCCTTAAGCCTTCATTCTTATGTCAATTGTAGGTTCATTCTTTCAGCCACCAAATGAAACAACACCTCAAGACTCCTTATCTCTCTCTAGTTTGCACGATGACACTTTGCTTTTGGCTTGTTATCTTCTTATATAGATAGTTTAGGTCTTTTTATTATTCACCAAAATCGTCCATCTTAGGGTAAGGTTAGATTCATCAAATCTACCCTCTTTTCCATTTTGTTCCCTTTAGAAGCTTCCCTTACAATCCTCTTCAAATTTATCTTCAAATGATTTATCTTGAATTTTGTGCCACCAACTCATCACACTTGTCTTCCACACACTTTAGACAATTCAAGAAATCAACTTTGTGAGCTCAAATTTGTCAATTTATCGATCAAACTCATTTTACTAGCACTTAGCAATAATATGTTGTTTTCTCAGCAATAACTATCTTCTAATGCTTGGTCAACACTAGGTTTCTAGGCATAAACTAAGTCTTGATAGTGCTCAACACATATTAAAATTTCTTTTCTCAACACCTGCTAGATTTATCTTTACTTGGCACATACTAAATTTGCTCAGTCACAACTAACTTTTTGCTCAGCCTACACTGACTTGCTTGGCTTCCACTATTTTCTCAATCAAGCTTGATAGACATATTTATTTTCTTTGCTCAAGTATCCTTTCATTATAGCCTTAAGTATTCAAATAAGACATTATACACCATATAACTCAACCTTTCTCTAGGTACTCTTGTTATCCTTTCTTTTCAAATCCTCTTCATCAATCAATCAAATGATAGCATTCAAACCAAATTAGAAATTATCTCACTAGAAAGTAGCAGGTTTGACATCAATGATAAAATTTAATGATTATTCCATGATAGCTTTCATCAATCTCCTCATTTCTATACTTCAACAATCTGCTTCATTTCGACATAGAGTTTGCCAAGAATATTAATGATGGAGATGTTAATGAAGTCTGGTCAATGAACTAGCAAATGAGTGAATGGAGATCTAAATTTCCAAAGTGATTTATATCTTTATAGATAAAACCTACAATTACTTTCTAACCATTATGGTAGTAAAAATCTTTTAATCAAGGTTGACCTAATAGTCATTTTGAAAATCTTTTATTCAAGATGACATTCTTATGGAATGATCCGAAATCCTCTAACTAGACCAATCTGAACAAGGTGATTAAATCCTTTATTAGGGTCACACCTAACAGTGTGTTTTATAACCTTTAATAGGGTTGACTCTTAACAAAGCTCACTTCATAAGAGTAAAAAGTGGTAGCATGTTATTCGGCAACTTTTCCCAAATTGGTTCTCCACATTAAATCCTAGTGTCAAACATGTTTGAAGTTAGTGGAAGTTAACTTGGTACATTAGACCTAAGGATAACTTATTCACCCCCCCCCCCCCCCCAGTTATTCTAAATATTCTAACAATTAGTATCAGAGCATAGGTTCTTCTAAGGAAAGTTTGAATGAACTTAAGCTAAAGATCAAGATGTAAAAGAGAGAGGTACCTATGATAAAAAAAGAGAACTTCCTAGCATGGAAATGACTAATGAAATTTCATCTATCTAGAGTTGAAGATTTTGTATTGTATTATCTATAAATTAAAAAAATTGAAGTTCCTAGACCCATGACCATTGAACAATGAAGGAGAAGTGAGAGAATAATCAAATGATGATAGATTTGGCATATTCTATGAGTTATATTGATTTTGATGATGTAAAAGGATGCACTACTGCAAAGAAAATCTGGGACAACTTGGCACAAATCCATGGAGGAGACCAAAATGTTTTAAGGGCTAAAGAAGAAAGCCTTAGAGGAAAATTTGATGACATGAGAATAAAAGAAGGTGAAACTATTGTATAGTATTGTGACCGAATAAAGGAGGTTTTGAATGCTATCATAAGTTTTGGAGGAATCATATCTAATGAGACTATAATAATTAAGGTATTGAGGACTTTACCTCATATTTATGCAATTAGAGTATTTACAATTCATGAACTAACATGTACACCTAGTAATGATCTGACCTTGGATGGTCTGATTGGTAGACTCATTACATTTGAATTGTCAAATTATGATAATTATACACCATCTAGTATTGAATGCTCTTTCAAGTCTCAACTAACCCTTGATGGATCTAAAAGAAAGAAGAATAGTAAACATGTGGACAGTGATAGTGAATTATATGATGAGATTGATGAGTTAGAAGCATTATTGGCAAGAAGGCTACCAAAAGGAAAAGGAAAATACAAAGGTAAAATCCCTATTATATGTTTTACATGTAACAAATTTGGTTATATTGCTGCAAGATGTCCTAAAAAAGATGAGAAGGAACAAAGGAAGGACATTATTTACCAAGGAATGGGAGACAAGAGAGACAATCAAGGTAATAAAGACTATAAAGGAAAAGGTATGAAATATTGTTATATTACTAAAGAAGATGGTTCTGATAGTGACATTGATGAAAATGATGAAGTTATTTATGCTGCAATGAAAGATGAATCTAATAAGGATGATAAAATTACATTGATTTCACATATGAATAAGAATGAAAGATGGATAATTGATAATGGTTGTCTGCATCATATGATTGGTGATGCAAGTAAGTTTGAAAACTTAGAACAATATAATGAAAGTAGTGTCAAGTTCAGAAATGATGCACCATATTATGTGAAAGTTAAAGGATAAATTATACTCAATAATAGGACTAGATGTGAAAATGCATATTAGGTTGATGGTCTGAAATATAACTTGTAGAGTGTGGCATAGTTGACCTATTTAATAGAAAGGCACAAATCTATGATGTTGTTGTTGGAAACACAAATGTGGAATAATTTTTATGTTGATATTAATGTCAAACCTTACTGGTAAGACATTTACTAATAGTGTAGAGTGCCATATCATTTGATTGATGAAGAGGATTTGAAAAGAAGTGATCATAAGATTACCTAGTGAAAGGTTGAGTTGAGATAAGTGTGATGGAATTAAAATGAGCACTTGATCAGTTAGTACTTGAAAAGATAATGTGTTGTTTATTCATTACACCAAGAAAGGAAGAAAGATCAATTGAGAAGAAAATGAGTTGATTGAATCAACCAAGTATCTAAAGTGGGAGAATAAGGAACTTAAGAATTGTTGAGTAGAACAATGTTGGTTAAATAATAGTATTGGTCGAGTGACAAAGAATGTCGAGTGATAGTAATGACTGACTTGCATAGTGTAAATTGAGCAAGATAGTGTAGTGATGACCGAGTGACCTAGTGATGACCAAGAAACAAAATGTAGTTATGACTAAGTGTAGGTAAACTAACAATTTGAGAAAGAATCAAGATTTGTAGTTGATATAGTTGAATTATTAAAATAATCAAAATATGTTGACAATAAGGATTGATGAACTAGATTATTTAATGCGTGGAAAAGATTAGTTGAGTGATCAAAGGCTAAAATTTGAGGGAAATTTGTATAACTTTCAAGAAAGAAGAAGAATAATAGAAGATGGCTATATTCATTAAATCTATTGAATCTCATTGTAACCCTAGGAACTATGGTTATGTTTAAGTAGAAAAATATCTAAGCTACCTATTTAAGGAGGCATGTGAGATTTTTTTAGGGTTGTTGGATTGAAATTTATATAGACAAGAGGAGAAAAAACTTGCAAAGGAGAAGTGAAAAGTTTTTTGTGGGAGATTGCTTGAAGAGTTGCCAAAAAGATCTGAATTGTTGAGGGAGATGGAGTTCAGTCAATGAACCAGTATTGAGTTGAATGGAGATCTAAATTTGTAAAGTGATTTATATGTTGTCAAATCAAAACTAGTTGTTACTTTTTAATCATTGTGGAAGTAGTAAATCCTTTTGATTCTAATTGACCTAACAGTCATTTGCAAATACTTTAACAAGGTGAGATTCTAAGGGAATGTTCTAAAGACCTCTGACAAGGCCACTCCTAACAGGTTGATTGAAATCCTTTAACAGGATCACACCTAACTGTGCATTTTGTAACCTTTAACAAGGTTGGCTCCTAATAGAGTTCGCTTCAAAAGAGTGAAAAGTGGTAGCATGTTACTTGGTGGTTTTTTCCAAATTGGGTTTCCACATTAAATAATGTTGTAAAAAAAAAAATTGTGGGTGTTTATTATGTGTTAATGCTACTTATTGTTTTAAGTTTGAAGTTTATTGATAATTGTGATATTATTCTTCTAGTTAACACTTACTGATTAGAGAGCTAAAATGGAATGAATAAGTTGAATGGTGATGAATAGTTTTATTTGATATATTGTTAATGAGTTTGATTGAGTTTATTGGAGTTGTAAAATTTTATTTTTATACATATGGACCTGAGGATAACTAGATCACCCCCCTCCCCTTCCCCCTCTTAGTTATTTTAAATATTCTAACAATTGTTATGAGAGTATTGATGCTTGTGTGAAATTTTGAAGGACTTAAAGCTAAATATCAAGATGTAGAAGAGAGAGGTACCAAAGTTGAGAAAGGAGAATTTCTCTACATTGAAAAGGTTTATGAAGTTGCATCTATTTGGTATTGGATATTCTACACTTTACTATTAGGATAATGAGTAAATTGAAGTTATTAGAATAAACAAATGATGATTGAGCTCACATCCTCCTTGAGCTATTCTAAATTTGAAGAAGTAAAGACTATGAAAATACAAATCAAGTGTGGGAAAAGCTGGCATTGATCCATGAGGAAACACAAATGTGCTAAGAGCTAAGGTAGAAAGCTTAAGAGGAAAGTTTGATGACATGAAGATGAAGGAAGGTGAGAATGTAGTACACTATATTGGAAGAGTCAAAGAAGTAGTAATGCAATCAAGAGTATTGGTGGTATCATATTGAGAAAACAATGATCAACAAGGTTTTGATAACTTTACTTCCTATCTATGCTATTAGATTTTCACCAATACAAGAACTTAGATGTACACCTGGTAATGATTTGACATTGGATAGTTGGTATACTTACATCTTTCAAGTTGGAAAATTTTGATAATGACACACCTATTGAAACTTAAAATTGAAGCATTGATTTTGAGTACCATTCTAAAAAAATCGAGTATAATTAAGCCTCTATAAGAGCTTTTCATGCACATGTACCCAACCATTGTTTTGAGTTATGTAATGTGTCTCATATGTTTAACACCTTTCATTCAGTAAAATCATGCATTCTATGCTGCTAATTTTTCATTCTTAACCATTTTTTGAAGCATCATTTTGAACATTTTTTTAATTTACATTTTTGTCGAAGTGTCAAACAATGACAAGAAGCCTAGTTTGCAATTGAATATTTTGCACCCAGTAAATTTTAATAACTTGCCACCTTGGGAGTGTTTAGTATGCATATCAAAGAGCCAATGTTTCAAATATCAAGTCATTTTGATATTTTTTTACCAGTTTTTAAATCCCTCAAAGTTGGTTCTTTACTATTGTCATGCTAATGGATATTGCTTAGAATTCCAAGCAGCCCTATTTGACCATTCATACCTTTGAACCGGTTGACCAAAATCTGAAAATTCTTATTCGATTACTTCAAGTGTGCTATTTTTCAAGTCTTGACAAATCTATCTACATACTTTCCAGGTCCATTCTATTTTTTTTTTAATCATTGTTCTACTAATATTCTTTATTCTACAAGTTCAAGTAGTCCACTTTGAGCACTTGCCAAATTTTCCCAAATATTTGTCATGATCTCAAATTGCATATTTATACTCTCCATGTGATAATGAATAAATACCCATATCTCATTTCCCCAAGTGTCCGCTTGACCTATTTTCAAAGGAAATTCCAAATGCAATTTATTATTTCTAACTTGGTTGTTTATAGCATAGTTTGAATTAGGAAATTTTGTCAGTAAATATCTTTTGACTGAATGACCAACATGAGAAAATATTTTTCATATTGAAAGAGAATATACCAGAGAATATAAATGCAAGGTTTTAGGGCCTGGTTGTTTGATTATGATAGTTTTTAAGGCTGGCTCAGAGGTCTTGTGGCACAAAAGTTACAATTTGCAAGAGGTTAAAAAATGAGTTTTAAGGTGATCAAACAGTGACTGGTCTTGAATCTAATAAGTGTTTTGAGTTAGATGGATCAAATGGGAGGCTCAGTTGTTTGAAATGCAAAAACATTTTAGCTAGACCCACTTTCAAGCTTGACTGTTTCCATAGATTTACATCCAAGTGCTTATAAAAATGAAAGTGCAACTTGAGATGGATGTTTTTATGTGTTTGAAAATATTCAAGATGTTTATTTCAAAAGAATTATTTTCTATTATATCCCCTTCATCGAAAAAATGTGTGTATCATCATGCAAGATCAAATGGCATATGAAGTTATGCACATAGTGAAAATAAAAGGGAAAATTAAAACGTACTAAAGGGATCCCAAGTGTCACACTTGTTGAGATCTTTTTCATCATATAGTTTTCTTGTGAAGTTTTTGTATGATATTTTTCTTATACAATAAGGTATTATGAGCTATGTGAAGTCCAGATGTATAAAAGGATCATATAAGTTAAGGGGTGATATTTGGAAATAAAATGGAGAAATTGATAATCAGACACAAGAGTGATTCATTATTCACTAAAATTCTCCTATTAGTAGTGATTGCACAAGACACCATTGAAGTTTCATTGTACAAGTTCAACTAAATCATGAAGCATGAGAAAAGCACATAAAAAAGAAAAGGAAAAATGTCTAGTCTAGATACCTAGTGAATGGTTAATGGTAGATAGTCAAATCCTTTGAAGGGTGCAAGGATCAAGAAAAGATAGGCTTTGATGCCAAAAATAAAACATAACATAAAGAGTAGAAAGGTGAAGACAAGAAGTGCCCATAGTCTCTACCTAACTGTTTGTTTTAGTTTTACCTAGATAAATGAGATAACATTCTATGAATTGCTTTTCATTGCATTGGAGCTTCCACTTCCACTTCCATGTCAATGCCAAGTACACATGCAAAGCCTATAGTTTTGAAAGGAGGCTCAGTCATTGGTTTTGGCTTTTCTAGGGAAGAAAAAAGAGGGAAGGGAGTGGACCATTTAAATTGGATGCATATTTTGATACAGTGGTTGATCTCTATATAATGCATTAGAGGCAAGTGAAATCATTGAATTTCTAAGGACAAGTGTAACCCCGAGGCATTTTTTCTTCAACTCTTCAGTGAAGAGGAGACATTTGTAAGTCATTGTTACAAGGAAGGATCAATGAAAAACTTATGTCCTCGTCATTGATCATTTTCATGGGAACCATCTCCTTAATGTTTTCTTGGTATATGATACATCACAAGTTTGAAAGTTGCAATTAATATAACCCCTTGCAAAGCATTAAACTGGGAAAAGTGGTTTCAAATATGCATGGTCTAGTCACTATTATCTCAGAAGGAAGTTGTGGCTTTGGGTGTAAATGTTTGAGTTTTGAATGCTCTCCAATTTAATAAATTTTCCAAGATCATGGGACTTTAGAAACCTTTAGATGAGTTTATAGATGAAAGAAGGCTATCAGAAACAAAGCAATGCCTCAAACATCATTATCAAATAGAGATTTATGAAGATAGGGGACTAAAACCATTATCCCACATTCACTATAAGAATGGTTGTGAATGTATTTTTTTACACCAATGCACAATATTAAGTTGCCAACTCAAAGCCATGTCTTTTTGAAAAGGAGCTCTATGTGCGAGGGACCCATTACAATTTGGCGTCAGAGATGTAATTTTGACCAATTATATGGGTGACACGGATCGATCACTGGAAAACCTATTAGATGAATGAAGACCCTCCACATGGCACATACTCTAAGATAGACAAGTTGGTAGGTGGACCAATCAGTGATTGACATGTGGCAAACTCATAACAAATAGGAAAATGACACATGTCATGGAGTTCGAGGCTTGGTATGAATTTTGAGGCATGGGGACTAGGTGGACATGACATGTGGCTTGATGTTGTACTATCATAGATGGTGTGGCAAATGTTGAGTTAGCATGTGAAAAAGTGATAGGCTTCAATGTGTTTGAGGTGCTAAGGTGGTGAGATGACACATGGCATGCAATTCAAGGTGGTGATATGGACGAGAATGCCACCTGTCAGGACAACACTATGTTGCAATGATGTGGCAAAATTTTCACTATGTATGTGAGAATCTAAGAGATCAACACATCTAAAAGGTGCTAACATGGTAGTTTTTAGATAGACACACCAGATTGCACCATGTCGCAAAGATCGACGATTGTCGCATAGTCACTATGGAAAGTCGCTCACTGGATAACTAATGCAATAATGAGATGACCAATAGGAGGCTACCACATGGCAATGTGTCACAGGCAAGGAAGTATTCTATTGGCCAATCAAATGGTGACATGTGGCACCTAGGTGGATAGAGGTTCCTAGTATGTTAATTTGTTTTGGATGATAGTGTAGAGATGAATCAATCAAGGGGTGTCGCATGGCAACCCTAGTCAACCAAGTTTGACCTAAAATGAAAAGAGGGAGAATTCAAAAGTCCCAGAAAAAAATATTTTTTTAAATATTTTCTTCAATATGCACACACAAATTTTTTTTAAATGAAACTAGCTTTTATTATAATATCCAAACTTTTTGACAAAATGAAATATTTGCAAATTGAAATGTCTCTGAATCAGTTTTGAACCTACAACTTCTTTCTAATGCCTTGGACATATCTTTGAGCCAACATAGGACTATTATATATAGACAAAAAGCTCTTAGAGTCTATTTTCCAAATTTTCCATTAGTTTCTACATAGGTATCAGTCAATAAAAGTTATACTAGGTTTTGTCTAAGGTACTCTATTTGCAATTGTATTCTAGTATGAGCAGTTCAGATTCAGTTTGTGGCCAAACGATGAAATGGATAATTTGCCAAACTTGGAGAGGTTCATTTTTGTAGTATTACTTTGTCTCCAAATCAATTTGGTAGAGTTTTTTGAAATATTTTGATACCAAATCTAATAGTTTATCAGAAATGGGTTTTTCTCATCATTTTTTAAAGATATTTGTGAGTTTTTTAGGCACAGTGATGGGATTTGATCTAGTTTTCAATTCTAGAGAGAAGAAAGAGGTTTTATAATAGAAATAGAGGGAGACTCAAGTGGAAAAATATTGATTCCATATCAAATCCTAGATTCTTTCCTTCTTCTATATCTTTCTTTCTTATCTCATTTTACAGGGTTGGTTCTAGTGTACAACTCTGGTCTAATGTGTATTTTATGAGTCTTTCATGCATCTTGAATCTACTTGCTTCAAAGGAATGAATACAAAGAATATAAAATTACTTAGTTTCATTCTAATTCTTGACTCCTATATATGTTTTTTTTAACCTTTTGTGGTTTGTGATCAAAGATTGTAGATCCAGTTGCAATTTATTTTGGGTTGTATGTCTTGATATGTTTTGCCTTTGATTCAAAGAATCATGTAAATTCTTGATACAACTTGACAAGGTCATGAATTTCATCAGAAGGATATCTGATGAGTATGAGGTTCAGATTGAACATAGATATCTAAATTACAAAGTAAAAGGATAGATCACCAATACTTTATGTATGTTGAATACCCAATGGATAGGGCACTGATTATTCTTAAGATCTGCAAGCATATTGTTGTTTTATATTTGTTTTTATGATATCAAACAATTAATCAAAATCCATTTCCCTTTTATGTTTTAGAGCTAAAAAGGATAACCCAAACTTAGCTTGTCAATCTCACAACTCATCTTACTAGCTATTCTATACCTTTCTCATTAGCATAAGAATAGAATTTTTTGAGGTTTTCATCTGCTAAATATAGACTTAGATCTATGTTTTTGCAATTGGTATCATATGAATGAATCTAAGGTCTACCCACCTAGGTTTTGCAGAGCTTGAAGAAGAAGGATTTCAACCTTATAGTTATCCTAGGTTCTAGACAAATTGTGTCCATTGTAGGAGATAGCTTCCCTTAGATATAATCTTTTCTTGACTACTTGGTAATTGAAATCTATGTTAATTAGGAGCCAAAAACACCTATGAATGTTGAAAGTTATTTCAAAGCAAAGATGACTCTTGATGAATCTAGAGGAAAGAAGAAAAGAAAGCATGTGAATAGTGGTAGTGAGTTAGATGATAAGCTTGAGGAATTATTGGCTAGAAGGCTACCAAGAAGTAAGAAAAAATAAAAAGGTAAACTCCCTATCATTTGTTTTACATGTAACAAGGTTGATCATATTGCAGAAACATATCATGATAGAGAAGAAAAGGATAAAAGGAAGGATATTAAGTACTAAGGAAGGGGAGACAACAAAGATATTCAAGGTAATAGAGACTATAGGGGGGAATGCAATAAATATTGTTACATTGCTAAAGAAACTATTGATAGTGACATCGATGAGAATGATGAAGAGGTTGTCTATGTTGTATGAAAGATGAATCGCATAAGAAAATTGCTTTAATCTCACATATAAGAAAGAATGATAAATGGATAATTGATAGTGGATGTTCACATCACATGACTATGTTGGAAATATGGCTAAGTAGGATGATTAAGGGTTGTCATATATGACAACATATATCTCAAGATGAGATGGAAAATATACAGTTGAAGATCCTTTGATTAGAGATAGAAAATTGTCAATGTGTTAGATAATTTTAATATCATTATAGAGATAGTTTTTTATATTAATAAGTTTACAATGACAATTAGCACATGCACAGTTGAGGATAGATAGTACAGAGTGTCATGATGACATGGTCAAGAGCACAGATAAGTGCAAGTACTATAGAACAAGTTATTGGCCAAATACCAGTAAGGGTAGTGAACAAAATAGAGAAGAGTATAACAGGAAAGAGTCAATAATAGGTTAAGTAATTATTTGGGTCAAAAAATAATTACTTAATTATTTAGGGATGATATCCTATATTTTCACCCTAAGTTAGCATGGGCTAATTTTGTATATATCAAAACGTTTGGAAGCATCAAGTTGACTGGACAGAGTTTTGTAAAAGAAAAAAGTATAAGAAATCATTACTGACAAAGTAGTGTGTCCAAATGCAAATGAAGTATATGGTATATATATGAACTATGTATGTGACATGTGAACTTCTGTGAAAGATCTATAATGCAAATTCTGATGTAAGATCAAAGATATGTGGAGTATAACAGTCAACAAAAAAATTGTTATTGTATCTATCTCATTTTTTTAAAGTACTGAATTCTATAATTTCATGTTAGGGAAGTGTGCTTTTCTTGTATAAATTTGTAATTTTATTACAAACTCCTAACAAGGTTGAAGAAACTCCTAATAGGTTTGAGGCTTTTAATCAGGCTTATTCCTTTAACAGGGATCAAGACAATATATATACTTCATAGACCTCTAATAGGGTCATATCCTTAACAAGATTCTTTTGTTTAGTGGATCATCTTATGAGTACCATTCCTTGGCTAGGGTATATGGTGTTATGATTTCTCTTTGTGTATTTTTTTATTTACTATTGAACACTACTAGCTTACTTTCATATGCATGGTGTAAAGTAATTAATAATATCCAATTGTGGGCATAGAATACTGATTCACCCCCCCACCCCCCCCCCCCCCCCCCCCACTCTCAGTATTATCTATTTCTAATAATTGGTATCAGAACTCAATCACTTAGAAGAGGCTTAACATCTTGACCAAGATACCTATGGATATGGAAAAGTTAAAGAGGAATCTTAAAGAAATCCTTGAGAAAATTGATCTTCTTATAGAAGAAAGAGACAACCTCAAAGAAACATATGAAGACGCAAAAGATTACATTGGTAAACTAAAAGATATGATCGATCATCTCAAATCCAGAAAAGAACCTAGAGAATAGATTAGTGACAGTAATGAGGTAGCAACCCTTAAGGAAGAAAATGAAATCTTGAAACATGAGTTAAAGATTGTTGAATTTGAAGAAAGATGATAGCAAGACAGAACTAGATCTAAAGTCTGAGAATACATATTTAAGTTCTCATCTGACTAAAGTGACATTTGAACTAGATTTTATAAGAATAGAGCATGTTGAATTAGAGAAGTACAATTGTTAGAGTAATTTTTTTTTACACTTATTAATTAAATCACTTTGATTTAATTAAATAAGTTGCCTATTACTCTAGTTTTCTTAAGCTATCTCTTAGGTACATATAATTAATATTTTATATTAATTATAATGTGCAACCTAGCTTTTTTAGGCTCTAGGTTACCCTTTTTTGGGTTTGATCTCCTTTTATAAGGATTGATCTCTTTGTAATTCTTAATCCATTGAATAATTTTTTCTTCATTTGAATACAATTTGCATGTTTTTTAGATCAAACCCTTGCCTTTTCTTGTCTTTTTCTTCTCCATGATAGGTTTTTTACATGTAGGTATTCTTGGGCTTCATGGATTTGATTGGCATATTTGCTCAAATCCTACAACAATATCATTATGAAAGGAGAATTGACCCAGGCTAAACAATAGTTAGAAAAGTTATATTCCAATAATGAGGAAATTGATGAACTTATATTCTATCAAAGATCTTCTTATGATAAGATAGGTATTGGATATCTTATTAGAGAATAATTAGCAAAGAAAATTGAAGTTAGAAAGGAACCAGATCCAGTTCTTGAAACCCCTGAACCTAAAGAAAATGATCAAAAGATGATTGAACCAAGCAAGTCTATAGAAATAATGAAAGAAGTTGAGGAAGTAAATCAACCTAAGAAATGTGATGAACCCAAATAAACAGAGCAAGTTAAACCACCTAATGAAGTAAAACATGATTCAAAGGTAGATGTTTTATATGTAATGAATTTGGTCATATGAAGAGAGATTACACAAGTAAGTCCTTCAAACCTATTAATATTTTCTATTGTTATAATTGTCATGGTTTTGGACACAAAGTAGTACATTGTAGAAAATCCAAGTTTCATAATAATAATGGAAATACTAGAATGTTTAGGGATACTAACCCTGTAGGTAGTGAAATAAAGAGATCCTCAACCAAATCCAATGATGAACAAGAAAGTAGTGGGTTAGGGAGAAACGTTGTGTGTTACAATTGTAAAAAATTTGGACACATTGCAATGAATTCCAAAGCACCAGATAATTAGAATGAACCTAATTAGAGAAGGAAACACATGTATGTCAATTATGAAATAATTTTGGACACGTAGAGATATTTTGTAGAATGGATAAAAGGAACTTCAACATGAACCTAGAATACAGAAGGAACAATAATAGAAATGATAGAAGAAATGATAGTAGTAGAAACAGTTAGAAGGAAGCACTCAAAAAGCATGTTGAAGATTTATAGCAAGTATTTGTGAAGACAAAAGATCAAGAAAGTTCACATGTGGTTTTAGAAGAAACAAGTTTTCAATGTACTTGGAGAAAGATTACAATCAGCCATAGTGTGTTAATCATCTTACTTAAATTAAACACTTTTCTATCAAAGACAAAGCATCAAAAAGATGGAACATAAGTTAGAAGTTGAGTCAAAAGTTGTGAAGTTGATAGAAGGTTAAATAGATCACAAGAAAGCTCTAGTTAAGAGCGCAAATCATTAGGAGATTGCATGAAGGGGGAGATTGCATGAAGGAGAACAAAGATAAACAATTTTACTAGTTAATAGAGAACAATTTTTACAGATTGAGTAGTTGCAAAATTAATGTGGAGATCATTATGAATTATATAATTCATGTGAATGTGATTGTGGGTATCATTCAATTGTGTGAAGAATTAAGAATAAATTGAGAGCAATTTGATATTGAAGTAAAGGAAAAATTGAAGTGTTCACATTAGAAAGTAATAAAATCCTTAGTTACATGAATTTTAGGTGTTTTATGAAATTTTTGAAATTTTTGAATAGATTAAAATGGAGAATCTTACCGTGTGTGATGTAAGTGAGAGATTGAGACAAATGTTTAAGAAACACCCATTCATATCTCAAGTTGATGATCCCCTAGGAGAATTTTCACAAGTTCTAGAAAGTTTATTACATGTAGAGGATATCATATCATATATATATTATAAATTTGAGAGCATTGGAGACAATGACATTCATAAGGACATAGACCTAGTTTGAAATGGAGACTTATCCTTGAAACAAGAGTTCACACATCTAAAGTAGTTGAACATAGTGAGCTATATGTTTTCTACAAATTTTGATAATCATGAGTGGAGTAGAATTATTCTGAGCCAAATCCATTAAGGAATGTTTTGGGTTGGAAATATCCCTATCATGATTAACAATGGCATGATACATAAACTAACAAGATTGGGCAATGAAGGTACTAATCCAGTTAATGAGAAGAATGTGAAGAAAATGGTAGAAACCAATCTGAAGACTAAATTAGATGGAAGGAACATGAGGATTGATCTCATAAGTGAAACTAATGTAAGGGTAACTAGTAACATCATTGGCTACAAAAGGTACCACAATTCTAGGTTGAACTCAGTATCTGCTAGATTTATCCATTCAACATACCTTATGGAAGCAAAGAGAGATAAATTTAACATGTGTGAGATATTAAGGCAGAAACTCTTGGATAACATAGAGAAATTGAAGAAGACAAAGAGTGTGGTGTTTAGGTTTGAAGCTCTACTAACACACCTACTCTTTGAGGTAGTTTGATAGTTCCCTAGTATGCCTGATAGAGAATAGGGTAATAATCAATGCACCATGAACTTGGTGACTCAATGGTATAGAGAGAAATCAGAGGAGATGATAGTAGTTGACATAAAAATAATGATGAAAAGTTTCCAAGAAGCAATGAAATGAATATTGAGGATCCCTCCATCACTAGTGGAGAAGTACAAAACTGGCATATGTTTCATGGTTGAAAAAATGTTACTTGTATGGAGGCAGTTGAGCCAAGAGTTAAATTCATAGATCCTATGGGATATGAAATCAGTGAAGACCTAATTGAAGGGTGTGCAAAGATCATACTCAAATCAGAGAAGGACAAGGAATGTCGTAGATGGGGAACATATGAGGAAAAGATGAGAGAAGTTTATAGTGAACTCTATAGAAAG
Organism: Cupressus sempervirens; assembly: GCA_028749045.1. Lineage (NCBI taxonomy): Eukaryota > Viridiplantae > Streptophyta > Pinopsida > Cupressales > Cupressaceae > Cupressus > Cupressus sempervirens. The sequence continues at coordinate 953,332,152 of CM053792.1, read as the reverse complement.
GATATTAAGAAGAAGGTAGAAGAAGATACAAGATATTTTAAAAGAATATGGTATGACTAGAGAAGAATTCAATTAGATCAAAGGAATTTCCTTAGAAATGAAGGCAAGTGGAAAAATAGAGATATTTTCAACCATGCCCCTTATAGTAGCAAGACCTTCTGAAGGAGTTACTATAGCAGAGTCATCTTCACAGATATCTATTGAACCTTATGTTGCAATTGCTCAAATGCAACCTACTCCAAGTCAAAGGTATAAAAATGATGAAGAAGTACACATAGTTGAGGAGAATGTGTCACTCCTCTGACCACAAGGAAGTCAAAGAGACTTACCAAGGTTAAATCTAAACCTACAAAGTCCTCTAGAAGAAAGAGAGTCGAGCAGTAAGCAAGTGGACTAAGAAAGAGAAGAAATGGTGTAAGAAGAGAGAACAACTAGGGCCAAAGGTACTCCCAACTATCCCACCACCTCTCTAAGTACACACAATAGAAGAAAAATACAAATAAAAACACTAAGGAGAGAGAAAAAAATATGTTATTGATTCATCAAATTATCAACATACATGCCTAACTATAAGGCCTTCTATGATATAGCCAGATACAAAATATAGCTTCAAGATCTATGATGTAGTTTCAAATTTGTAATTCCAAAAATGTTTGTTCTGACTCTCTAAGTCATCTAAGCTCTATCATTAGACTAAACCAAATACCTTTACTTACACTTGCCAAAATGGCTTATAAAATATTCTAGAACATTACATAAAAGAAAGACCAACCTCAAAATGGTCAAAAATCATCCCTAGACAAGATCCTATCATTAAATTTATCATCTAAATTAAATACAAGAGTTGGCTCCAACTGAGAACCAAACACATAAAAACTCATTCAAAGAAGAACCCAAGCATCAGTAATAATAGGTTCACTCAATGCATGAAAGATTAGTTGGTCATCACAAAACAACTATGCTAACACTATAGGACTTGGTCAACACTAGAAAGCTCAATTAGCTAAGAAAAAACTCGATTGACACAAAAAGCTTGATTGATATAGTAAGCTCAACTAACATAGAATTAGCTTAGCTCACACTAAAGACCTTGTTCAACATAGTAGGAACTTGGTTAGACTACCAAAATGAACAAAAGTGTAGGATTGCAAGGAAACTCGGGATGCTCCTATATTAGACAACTAGGGTTGAAATAAATGATTCAACTAAATCATGCAAGTGTCACAACCTAAGTTGAATCCAAATTAGATTGAGAAATCTATGTAGCATCTTCAACTAGTCTATTCTTCCACTTCAACAAATACTCATAGTAGTCTTTTCCTCTTGTGCTCTTACCAACTCTTTGATCCAATATATGTTCAACCTTTTCAATCCATTTCTGGGTTAAGGCCATAATAATGGTTCCCACTTTTCATCATGAAGAAATCAAATGAAAAGTTTGAAAATTGTCTTCTAGGGCCTTCAAATGAAGCCCCCCTAAGGCTTTGTTTGAATTCATGGCCCATGGGGCTTCATTCTAATCCCTAGGCTTCATTTGAAGCCCCTTGTGCCAACTACCATGAGGGGATTCAAACAAAGCCCCCGAGGCTAATAGGTGGCTGAAAAGTGGGCCAGGGGACTTCATTTGAAAACTCCTGGGGCTAATAGGTAGCCAAAAAGTGGGCTAGGGGGCTTTATTTGAACCCCCCTTGGGCCACCCAAATAACCCCTTAGGGGGCTCTAAATAAAGTCCCTTCATTTGAAGCCTTTCCAAGGGCTTCATTCAAAGCCCCCTTCAGTTGAACGTCCCAAAATTAGAATTTTTACAAACTTACTAAAATTTCTATCAATTTTGGAATGACTACGAGGAATCCAAAAAAAATGGCTCTTATAAAATGGGAAACCATATGCAAACCCAAGGAATTTGGAGCATTAGGTATTAAGAATTTACACTGGCAAAATGAAGCTTTAGGGGCTATTAGTATGGCTCCTTTTTGTGGAAAGAGAGCATAAATGGTCCAAGATCATGTATAGTAAGTACCATAATGCAGATGACCTTTTTTCAATTTTTAGAATGAAAACCCTTCCTAAAGGGTCAGAGAGCTGAAACTTTATGGTTTAGTGTTTCCATCTCATCAAAAAATATCTAATGTGGGATGTTGCTAAGGGCAATGAGGCCCTATTTTGGGACGATTCTGGGGATGGGCATCCCTCGATAGATAGTAGTAAGATCCCAAAGGATCTAAGAGGAAAATTAGTCAATCTTTGGGGTAATAAGGTTAGTGACTATAAAACTAAGATCTCTTCAAATGGAATTTTTAAATGGATTTGGAAACTGCTAAAGGACATAGAAGTCGATCCAACTACAATAAAGGCATATGAAGCAATCATACAAGATAGGAAAGTTAAGCAGCTAGAGAGGAATGACAAGCTCATTTGGGTAGCATCTAATTATGGCAAGTATAGTGTGAAGAATGGATACAAAGCTTTGATAAATTCACAAAGATTGGACGCTATGGAGATTCCCCTTAAACTATGTTGGGATCCTGCTTGCTTGCCGAAAGTAGGTTTCTTCTGATAGCTAGTATATCAAAATAGGGTTGTAACAGTAGATAGATTCTAGAAATTAGGTTTTGAAGATCCATTGAGATGTGTGTTATGCAAGAAAAATAGCGAGGACGTTGATCATATCTTGTACAACTACCCTTATTCCCAAGTTTTTTGGGATTGGCTCAAACATATGTTTGATGGTCTTCCCCACTACCAAAATCATTAATCGATCTTCTCAAAGGGTGGCCCTCCAACCTATGTAATGGAATCTATAATAAATTGTGGAATATTTTCCCATCCATCCTTGTGTGGGAAATGTGGAATGAACATAATAGAAGAATTTTCAGTGATAAAGAGTTGAAGCCAGAAGAGTTAGATTAAAAAGTAGAAGCTAGCATAGTTGAAATAGTTAATTCTCATCTTACAAACTCTAGGAAAGAAGAAGGTTCTTTTTCTAATTGGGATGGTCATATTAAAAATAAATGGCCAAACTTGATTAATCCTCCATTGGTCTATTTTAAGAAGAACAAGGAGGCTAGGGAAAAATGAAAATGGACTCCTCCTCCAAAGGGTTGGGCAAAACTCAGTTTTGATGAAATAGCTAGAGGCAACCCAAGGATAGTAGGTATTGGTTGTATCATTAATGATGACATAGGTAAATGGATTGCTAAAAAATCCATGTCTATGAATCCTACTTCCAATAATCTAGTAGAGCTCGAAGCACTGAAAGAAGGCTTGCAGCTATGTCATAATTTAAGATTATTGAAAATCATTATTGAAGGTGACTTGCAAATTATCTTAAACATGATAAGAAAAAGAGAAACTCCCAACTGGGCCCTTAATTCTAAGCTAGAAAAAGTCCTTGGGCTCCTGGATCGATTTGCAAAAATCTAGATATGTCATATTTTTTGAAAAGGTAATCAGAAGGTAGACTATCTGGAAAATAATGGAGTTGATGGTGAAAATTCCTTGGTTTACAAAGATGCATTATAAAGATTTCTAGCCATAATGGTATTTTAATTTTTAATTTTTTCTATATAAGGAGTGGTCCTTTTAAATATGTAGTAGTCTTTGTATAGGATAGTTAGTGGGTGTAGCTCCTATTTAAGGATATTGGGGTTAAGAGGTAGGAGAAACTTATATTATTTACTATATTATAAGTTCCTAGTGGTGGTAATTTCATTAGTTCAATAGGTAGAGGTTTAGGACTTGTCTTTCTTTAAAGTCATCTTTATTTAACAGATATCTTGGGACTTTTAATTTAATATCTATATCAAAGTGCTTTTTTTTTAATTAGTTTATTTGTTTGGCCCACCCCATCACTAGTTGTTTGTTAAGCCTTTTCACCATTCCTTTTATAATGGGTGTTTGCATCATGATAGCATGTAGGTGATGTCAAGATTCCAAGATAGTGAGGGAAGTGTCTAGGTGTTTCTATAGATTTTGATAAGGTTATTTGTTCCTTTGAGTTAATGTCTAGCCCATCTCTATCATTCTGTTTGTAATCTTTGAGAGATGGATATGTTCATCTATGTATTTCATACATCAGAGGCCCACATCATGACCTTCCAAGGTAATATTAAACCAAAAAGGTAGAATAGGGTGATGAGGCCAGTCGACAGGATGACACATATCATAGTTAGTAGGGCTATTGGTGAGGGCTTCTTCAATTATGATTTCACCTAGAGGATGAACAGCAATATCATAGGTACCTTCATTGGATGTATGGCTAGAGCTAGGATAAACAAATGGGATATAGTGAGACTTTGTTTGAATTTATTCAATCCCATTTGGTGTCAAGTCTTGGTAGAAGCAGTCATGAGCTTGGATGAGAATTTAAGAGTGCCCCTCCCTAAGATGTACATGGATCATCCACCAAGGAACCTCGATGTGGCAATTATACCTAGGCGGCTTGTATTGGTAATTAGGGATCAAGTGGCCTTCAACAAGGTATGGCCAAAAATGGAATCTTGTTTTCAATTCCTCCTTAAATGGAGAAGAATTAAGGTGGATTATGGACATGAATGACTCAAAAATTATCTCATTTTGTTTAATGGTTTAATCCATCTAGGGGTTAGATTTGGTAACCTGGATGCACTAGACTTTTGCACACCCAATATTGAGAAGTCCAGTAGGGAAAAGTTCTCCTTTTAATTCCCTCCTTGTTTGTAGTCAAAAAAACCTAATGATATTGTAGAATTCATTATGGTTTTTTGGAAGAAACAAGGTGTGCCAGGTTTATTTTAAGTCATCTCTAGTTTTGTTGGGTTTCATTGTCTGCCCTAGTTTGAGATGTTGGGTGGGATCTATTGTGGTTGGGAATTTTGGATGATTCATGTTTTTTTCATAAGCCTATAGTTCCTATAATTTATTAATTTCTTTAGGTCCTTAGTATCATTAGTACCAGTTAGCTATCTACCAATCCTATTTAGGGATTTTGATTTAGCGATAATGTGATATAGCTCAAATTTTGTAATGTATCTAGAGGATGGTCATAGTAGTTGTTCTATGGTATGAAGTAGTCTATCTATACATGTAATTAACTCCACTTTTAATATATATAAGATGTTATTAATGGAAGTTTGTGATATTCCTTGTTTGTTTATGATGTTATATGGTTTTTATAATTTGTATGCATTGTTTCTCATAGTTTCCATTAGGATTTATTTTTTCTCTCTGAGCATAGTATTGAAGGATAATTATCTATGTTCGATTGGAGTGGAAATTATAGACTAAGTAGTAGCATTATGATTTTCAAAAGTGCAAATAAATTATCTATTTCTAAGAATCTAAACAAGCACTGTTATTTTTAGTAAGGATATTTTATTATTAGAATAGTATTCTATTAGATCCTTATTCAGATGGTCTTTCATGTTGTATTCCTGCTTTGTTAATTTTTTCATATGCTAACCTATCATCTCGAGGATAGATTATTGAGTCTATTAAGTTTTATGAGATTGAAATATGGTTAATCAATTGAAGTATATTGCTTTGATTTTCCATTTGGATGTATACTTATCTTACCATGCTCTGTTTGGCCTTGGAACATTTTTTGTAGTCTATGGTTTAAGACTTAAGTTTTGGTTGGATGGCAACATTGTAGGAAGAATACAAGAAACTACGTTCTTCAAGAGTATAGTTGGCAATTTTATTTTTTCCTTGGAAAGTAGTAGATATCAATGCATTGTGAGAATTATTTAGGAACTTCTCAGTTTACTATGATGGGTTTAAGTAAGTATTGTATTAAATAATAGCTTTAAAGTATTGAATTAGTCAAATAATGTTTTATTTTTCCATATTGGACGATATTATCAATTAATTTTGATAATATGTTGTATGTACCCATCAATGGGGTAGGATTAGTTATTTAACATTGTATAAGGGTGATGGTTTTGAGTATTCATGGATGGATGAAGTAACTAATTTGTATAGTTAAACAAGTCATGTTTTTTATCCCTCCCAGGTTATTATTTTTATATGACCAAGAAGTTAATATATATATTATTACTAGCCACTCTGATTGTTAGTAAGGCATTGGTGTTTTCAAGTTTTAGCAATGGATGCGAGTATAAAATATTGGTTGGTGTTCTCTTCGACATCAAGATTAAGTTTTTCATAAGAAGAAATAGATCAAGTGTATTCGTAGAACCAAGATCCGCTATTTTGTAATAATTCTACTAGGATACGCCCCTTTTATGTTGTAATAATATAGGACTATGGTCCTGGGCTAGATTGGAGGTTTTCTTCTTTGTTCTTTCCTACTAGTGCACATTTGAATGGAGGTACTTGGATGTATGTTTTTATTTTCAATTAATATAATCAAGGCTTCGACTGTTTACCGATCAAAAAAAAATTCTATCAATTTTTTCCCTTTTGAGAGCCTAACAAGAGCTAAACAGGTCCATATTCTAAAACTAAATATAAAAAAATGTGATATTCTGAATAATCTTTCCAATGACTATATTTTTAGTATATATTGTGTTTGTCATGATGTTTTATTTTTAGTTTTATTAAATAAAGGTTGTTTGGCTCTTTCACAAATCTTGATTTGAAGCTTCAGGAAAAATACATAATGAGGAAAAAAAAAAAAAATGTCCATCAAAGATATGTGTGTTACCTTTCTATAAAATCAAGAAAATTTTGATTTTGATAAATATAAATCAAATTATATTGATAAAAAACAATGTCTAAATTATCATTAGTGTCACTTTGCCACTAAATAAAATCTATATTTTTTATTGAAATTGAATGAAACCAAATAAAATTGCTAGTTATTGATGTTATTATTCTATCCTTGAAAGAATTTTTTCATTATCATTTTTTTTTTTAAATATCTCGATCAAACAACTCGTCACTTTTTGAAAATGTCAATTTTCATATAAACCACTTCTCAAAGGAGATGGAAATATGGACTTCAAATGATTTTTTTTTTAAATTTAAAAATATTGTTAGAAACTAAAAAGAAAATGCTAAAAATCACTAGTTTACATTATCTTAAAATTATTTATGGTTTTTTAGTAATAGGCATCTGAAAATAAAATTTGTTTTAAAAATATCCATTTCAATGTCAAAGTTGGCCAACAAGTGGGAAACGTTACTGTGGAAAATCATCTAATACAAAAAATTCATCATCTGACTCATGATACTTATGCAAATCAGCAATATGAATATAGGAAATATATCCATGTCATTGGGTAACTCAACTTCATAAGCATTTCCACTATCAAACTTCTTCAAGATCTTACAAGGTCCAAACTTCCTCATCTTCAGCTTATTATACGTTCCAATATGAAATCTGCCTTTCTTCAAATGAACCATCATCTTATCACCAACTTCAAAAACATGATGTCTTCTAGACTTATTAACATTCTCCTTATGCTTCTAATTACTTTGTTTCAACTTCAACTTCACTTCCTTATGTAAAAACTCCATAAAACTAGTGAATTCTTCCCCTACAACACTTCTCCTCTCTTCATTGGCAACATCCCTCAAATGATATTCCTCTAGGTTTCATTCCAATAAAAATTTCAAAAGGTGTTTTCCCTGTACTCCTATTCATAGAATTATTATATTAAAATTTAGCTTGTGTCAATACCATCTCCCAATTATTTGGTTTTTCTCCAACTAAGAATCTCGAAAAATTACCCAAGCTTCTATTCACAACCTCTATTTATCCATCTGTTTGTAGATGGAATGTAGAACTAAATCTCAACTCAGTACCCATCTTCTTCCACAAAGTCCTCCAAAATAACTAACAAACTTAATGTCTCTGTCAGAAATAATACTCCTTGGTAATCCATGCAATCTAACAATCTCTTTGAAATAAATCTCAACAACATGCTCAGTGTCTGATGTCTTCTTCCAATCTTGAACTTCATAATACATTGTTCACTTACCAATATCTTATGCTCATCTTTGATCCATGAAATATGATAAGGTTTAGGATGCTTCAGCCTTTGCAAATGTAACTTTGTAACTAGCTCTTCTGATGCAAAATTTGTTGAACTTCCACTATCAATGATCACCTTGCATCATTTTCCATCCATCTTACATCTGGTCTTAAAAACACTTCTCCTTAGAACAATTACCTCATTACTTCCCTTATTACACAAAGTTCTTCTCACCATTAGATTTTCTCCAACCTCAGGTCCACTTAGTGAACCCTTAGAATATCCTTGAATCATAGCATTTATGTTACCTTATTCATTATCACCAGATGATCTACACTCAAAAGATATATGCCCTTATTTTTCACATCTAAAATAATTACCATGAAAACCACCTCTAGAATAAGAGTTATCTCTTCCTTGGTAAGAACTAATACCTCATCAGTAAGAACTACCACCTTTCCACTCAGTCTTTCCTTTGTCATCATTTTTCCATTTGGATTTTCCCTTATCTTGCATAGTATATTTAGATCTTCCACCTTCTCCATAAGATCTACCTCTGCCTCTCTAAAATCTACCACCTCTACCTCTTTTTCTTTTTTCATGCTTCTTTGTCAAGATTTCTCAGCTTTTAAGGCATATCAATATGCTTCCTCTACACTTTCTAATTACACAAAACTTATTTCATCTTGAATTCTAGATCTCAATCCATTTAGATATCTTTTAACTTTCTCCACATCATCATTCACATGTCCAAATCAGATGTCCAATCCATAGAGTTCCTCAGTATACTCCTTCACAGTCATGTCCATTTGTCTCAAATCCTCCATTTTCCTCAACAAGCTAACTTGGTAATCAATAGGAAGGAACTTCTTCTTCAGCTTGTTCACCATTTTCAAAAAATTCCTAATCTTCTTCTTTCATCTCCTTTGTCTATCAGTTTGTAAATGCTCCCACCAAAGTGAGGCATGACCTTTCAACCTAGTAACTACAATTTTCACCTTCCTATTATCTAGTGTATTTTCAAACTCAAAGAACTTCTACATATCATAGATCCAATCCAACATAGTATTAGTGTCCAATTTTCCATCATAAGGAACAACTTCTACAACAATTTTTGAATGTGCCCTAGTCAATACTCTCAACAATCTTTCCTCATCCTGATCTTCTTTCGGTTCTGGATTAGGGTTTGGTGCTATAGATTCATCATTAGTAACATCATCAAGATGTACTCCTCTCCTCTAGGTTATCCCCATAGCATCTAATCTAGCTACAATCTATCTCAATGTATCTAATATGGCATTGTCACCATTTCCTTTTCCTTGAATCATTTTTATAATTAGGTTCCTACAAGATCATAACCCCCTACAAGTTATAGGTCAAGTCCTTAGATCTGCCACCCTACAACCAAATCCACTTAGGGTTCTACATGATCCAATATCCACAAGGATGAACCTCAAGCTCTGATACCACCTAGTGCAAGGAAGGAGAAAAAATAGGGCCAAAGCCACACCCAACCATCCAACCACCTTGCTAGGTACACAAAATGGAAAAAAATAGAGAACAACACTAAGGAGAGAGAGAAAAACACTTTATTGATACATCAAATTATCAGCATACATGCCTTGTTGTAAGGCCTTCTAGGTTATGACTAGATACAAAATATAGCTTCAAGATTTATGATCCAACTTCAAATTCACAATTCCAAAAACATTTGTTCTAACTCTCTAAGCCCCCTAACCTCTTCCCTTAAACTAAACTAAATACCTCTACTTATACTTACCAAAATGGCTTATAGAAGATTCTAGAACATTACATCAAAGAAAAGTTGACCTCAAAATGATCAACACTCATCCCTAAACAAGATCCTATCATTAAATTCATGATCTAAATTAAATACAATATTTTTCTCCAATTGATAACCAAACATAGACAAACTTAGTCAAAGAAGGACCCGAGCATCACCAATAACAAGTTCACTTGGTGCATGAAAGATCACTCAGACATCATAGAACAACTTGGCTAACACTGCATGACTCGATCAACACTAAAAAGCTTGGTTAGCCAAGAAGAAACTTGTTTAACACAACAAGCTTAGTTAACATAGAAATAGCTCAGCTAACACTAAAGAGATTTGTTAACATCGCAAGAATTTGGTTAGACTGCCAGAATGAACAAAAGTGAAGGATTAAAAGGAAATCCAGGATGCTCTTGCATCAAGAAAATCTCTGAAAATTGTTGAAATTGATGAATCAAATGATGAAGAAGAAACTAAGGACAAACCTATAAAGAAAATTGTAGGATAAGAAAGGACCCCAACTAGAATGGAAGCATGGAAACAAAAGGTAGAGAACTTTAATGTACAAATTATTGAAAATGATAATTTTATTTAGTTGAAATAGTATTATGGGATGTATAGAAATATGGATAGATTGTAGTTAGAAAATGTTGTAGTAAGAAATATGATTTTTGAGGAACAAAAGGTTTGAAGATATACATAAAATATACTAGAAGACTTGTACAATAGGTTGGTCAATAAAAGGAGAAGATTCATAGAAGAAGACAATAAAATTAGAGAAAACATGATAAAGAAGCTTAAAACTGGGCAACAGGTAGTAATTAAAAAGTTACAAGGACCCTTGACTATGAAATCTCTTGATCTAAATCCTAAAGATAGAGCCAAAGTTGTGATTCACACATTTGATGTTGAATATCTGAAGTTGTAGTAGCACAATCTCAAGCAAAGCATGACACACAAATGTTTAACACTATCTACTAGAACATCAAGAATGATTTGACAAATTTTGAGCCTTGCATCAAGGCATTGAGAAAGTGTGAACTTGAAGGTAAAACCTTGTGCAAAAAATGTTCAATGTCTTTCATTTTTACAAAAGACATTAATCAAGAGTTTAAGAAGAAGTACGAAGGAGTTAAGGTACTAGCAGATCAAATAAGTCAATCTGGTGTAAAGATTTAAGGAATTGAAGCACAAGTTAGTAAGACTTATGAGGAGATAAGTCTGTTGGAAGATAGAAAGATAAGGATTACAAAGAGGTTCCCACTTCTGAGAGAACACCTATTAGTGAATTTGAGCACTATTGAATGTCATTTGGAAGATTGCCTGTTAGCCAAGACATATTTTAACAACTTCATTTACTCAAATTTGAAAGTAGTGGAGATTGCATCCTACAGATTATGTGTCTCCTCAACATCCCAGGAGTAAAATATTCATGGATGAAGAACATGAAGAGTCTGACAGTCGGTTTTGGAGACAATATTTCTCACCTGTCAACCTAGAAAGGAGGTAAAGAATTCAGTTTTGACATGTAAATAAGTTTTAACACATTTGTCATTGATGTTAAAGGGGGAGAAGTATACAAGAAAATTGTATAGAATAATTTTATAGAAGTAACAGTTATATACTAAGGGGGAGTAGTATTATTAGGTGATATAAGGAAAAGATGGTTATATGTGTAATGTGTATGCACTCTAAAATGGTCACCTAGACTATGGGCCCCAATTCTTCAATTTATCAATTTCCTTAATCAATTTATCAATTTCCTGAATCAATGCATCACAATATTTTATTGAATCAATTCAAATCATTTTCCTTGATCAAATTGCAATTAATTTAATTATTTCAATATTTCCTAAGGTTTGATCAATTCATCAATAATCTTGTTTAATTAAAAGAAAACATCCTTTTAAATAAATAAAATAATCTTATTTAATTAAAAGAAAATCTCTCTTTTAATTAAATATTTTTATCTTATTTAATTAAAATCTTTCTTTTTATTAAATAATCTTATCTTATTTAATAAACGAAAACATCCTTTTAATAAATAAAACAATCTTATTTAATTAAAAGAAAATCTTTCTTTTAATTAAATAGTTTTATCTTATTTAATTAAAATCTTTCTTTTTATTAAATAATCTTATCTTATTTAATTAAAATAAAACACCGTTTTAAATAAATAAAATAATCTTATTTAATTAAAAGAAAATCTTTCTTTTAATTAAATAGTTTTATCTTATTTAATTAAAATCTCCCTTTTAATTAAATAATCTTATCTTATTTAATTAAAAGAAAATCCCTCTTTTAATGAAATAAATAAATCTCCACTTAAAGCTCTCTTTTTGATAAACAAAAAGGAAATAAATCAAATAAAGATTTTTTTTGCACATATCGCTAAGTGGTGAACTTTTTCCTCTTGCCTTTTTAGGGATTTATCCCACATAGCTCTTGTGAGAAGCCTCCCACCTCCATAGTTTTTTTTATAAGGAGCCCTCTCCTTCTCATTTGGATAGATGTTAGTTCCTATAGTATTGTTATGTTGTAGGTTTGGAGAGCGATTTTGGAGAAGGAGTTTGAGCCTTAGAGTTTCAATATTGGAGCTTCATTGCAACTTCTCTCTTCTTGTCTTCTCTCATGAATCCATGGCTTTCATCATCATGCTTCATCCTTGCATTTTCATTTTAGCTTAGAGTCATATTTTCTTTCATAGATAAATCTTGCACTGTTATTTCCTTTCATGGATTAAAAAAATCTTTTCTTGCATTGGTTTGCATTGTTATCATTTAGATTAGCTTGCACCTTCATTTGCATGTATATTTTGATCTTTGAATCTCTCATTTTATGGTGTACTTGCATGGGCACAAACTAGGTCAAACTGAGGGCCTCTATTACAAACTCTTGCACTCCATGAATAGAGAGTTATGAGTCACCATTTGAGACCTCATTCTTGAGCTATATTGGATTAAATGACTCATAGAAGTGTGTCAACATTTTAACACACATTTTTGTTGCGCATCATGGGACAATCCACCTTTACATGCTATTTTTGGCCATTTTTGGAGCTAACCCCCTTGTGCAAATTTATTTGGAGATGAAAAACCCTAGATTTTAAAGATATGATCATATCTCCCAACTGGCTTGGTATTTTGGTCCAAAAAAAAAAATTTACAGGTTGGACAAGTATAAGAGAAGATTCGGCTAAAAATTCAAAATTATTTGAGCTAATTTTTATTTTTTATAGTTTTTTCTTATTTTTTCATGAAAAACCATTTTTGTGTGCAAATTAGAAAATATTTCAAAAAATTCTATATTTTTAGAAAGGTCTCTAAATTTTAAATTGGGTTGTTTCTTTGTATTTTGAGTTTAGAGATAATATTAGGGATCAAACATTCGATTTACAAAAACTGGTTTGTTTTGACAAAATGAGTCTCTAGGGCACAAATGAAAATATTTTTATGAAATTATAACTTTTTTGGAAAGGTTTTTATTTTTTAATAGGGATCTCTTTTCTATATTTAAGGTTTTTGGTCTAAATTCATGGCATATAGGTCCAATCTTGTTGACTAGGTCAAAATAAATTAAAAAATTAAAAAATCAAAAAAAAAGGGCATTTAATGATTAACTTGCATTAAATTTTCACATAGTTCAATGCATTATGTGGGTTTTAATTTGGGTTATTTAGTGATTATTATTATTCCTAAAAATTAGATTTTGAGATCTAACCCTAGGGTTTGCATAACACATAGCTATCTTGTATTGGTTTGCTTGTTGTTTGTTTGGAGTGCTTACTTGGTTCATTAAACCAATGGAGTGATATTTGCATGTTTCTTTGGACCTAAGTTATTCTTATACATCTCTATAACATTTGGAATTTGGAATTAAAAGTGAACCTGTCATGTGTTTGGCTTGAGTGTTTTACATGTTTTCATGATTCACATTTCGATTGGTGCTCTAAAATTGGACCTAGATTTTCTTTCTTGCATACATGGTTCACATAGTAATTAGGCCCTATGAACACTATTTTTGGTGATGTTGAGAGAGTGGGCTTCATTCACTTGCCTTACATGTGAAACTCTTCTTGACAATCGATCCCCTTGTAGGTAGGGAAGGATTTGATATTATTTCATTGTATCACTTGGTTTGTCTTCAACATTTCTTGGTACTTTCTCTCTTGGGATTGGTGGTGATTTTTGTCATCTTTCCAAACCTTATTGAAGTGATTTTGAATTAGCATATTAATGAATCTATTTGCAATGTTTGGGTGAGGTAAAGAGGCTAGAGGAGTATGCTCTATTCCCTTTTGAGCACATCAAAAATTTCAAACCCTTCAATCTGAACTAAGTCCCCTTGTGGCCCAATTTTGTGAGTCTTACTTGATTAGAGAGGGTTAACCATAGTGGGCACTCCCTTTATTGGGTAAACCACATGGATGGAACCTCAAATAGTAGTAGCCACTTTTATCATGGTAGCAACACCCGCTATATAAATGTCCTTCTAGAAGACATCTCTATGAGTGTAGTCTTTTGTTGGGCTATCAAATTTCCTCAACATCTCCAATTGATTAAATTCTCAGAATGTGTCAAAACCTTGGTGCACCAAGATTGGATTTTGCACACTTGATATTGCAAGAGTTGTAGAGTTGACCATTACTAAGAGCCATAGTGCAGCCCATTTTTTCTTTTCTAGGACTATGTTTGTGATTGGAAAACATTTTGAGAATAAACACACTAGTGGTTCTAAGGATTAGATTCATAATAAGATACTATTCTTGTTTATGCACAAGGTTGCTTTGTTCCTTGCCCATTGCTTGTATATGTTTTCTTGAACTCCCTGACTATTGTCTTATATTTTTTATTTATGATAAAAATCTATTGATGCATCTATTTGTTCAATTAAATGGAATAAGAAAATAGAGTTCCCGAGTTGAAACTTTTCTCGATTTGTTATCCTATCATTTTTAGTCCTCCTTGGTTGATCCAAGTTAGATTAGGTCACTTACCCCACTATTGGAAGCTTGTTTTCACCTTGGATTCTTGTGTTTTGATCTCTTGAATTAGTAATATTTGATTTTACGAGTGATCTTGCTTGGAATCGATTAGTTAGAAATCATCCTTGTTGAGAAGATGAACCTTTGGATTCTTTGATAACATGCTTGGAGACTCTTAGTAATCTCTTGTACATTCACTTCCATTAAAATTCAATTTCAATTAATTATAATTTGGGTAAATCATCCTCCTGATCCATATGTACTAGGGTATTAACCAAAGTAGTGGGCACCTTTATGGCAGTGTTGGTTTATGCCTATTACAAAAATTCTATCTTATCATCTCTCTTTTGGACAAGTGAGTGCTTTTATTATCCTAGTTTGGTACCAACATTTCCTAGGGTCATGCTATCAACTGGTACCTTTTCTTTCATTTTGATTACAAAAAGATATCAAGTAGATCAAGCAACCTCAAGTAGTCTTTAACTAATTACCCTTAGTTCAAACACACCAAAAACATAAGGGGAAAAACCCGTATTTGATCAATCATCTAGGAACAACTTAGAAGGTTAGTTTGATCCCAAGAGTAACCTTAGTGAGTTGAGTAGGCCCTTAGCACCTTCTTGCTCAGATATGGATATGAGTTATACAATGACTTAATGAGAGAGGGAATAAATGGATGAATGCCTTGATGACATATTTGAAAAACATTGAGATACTATTTTATTTGGCAGTTCCTCTCATGAAAATTGGTTAGTCTCACCCCTTATCTCAACTAGATATTTGGATGCTCACCAAAGGGCTAAAAGAGATAAGAGACAAGCCTATTAAGAAGAACCATCACAACATGAAAACCAAGATAATGAACCTTATGGTACTCATGTGAATGCAACATATACTAATAACTTGTTTAGACATTCAAGACTAAGTTCACCACTCAAGACATCTTCAAGATACATGAGTGATAGACTTAAGACACTCGAGCATGAAAAGAAAGCCTTCCTAGAGGAACAAGTTCTAAAGGAAGAGAAATTTAAATGTATGGAAGATGAAAGACAAGCTTTGTTAGAAATGGAAAGGAAAAAAATTTAAGAGGAGCAAGAAAGGCTCTCAACTCAACAACTTAATGGTTAATTTAACAACATGCGTGTTGGTGGTGGAAATAACTCTCCTCCACCCACCCCTCCTAAGACTCCATGAAGTGGAAGACACTCAAGAACACCTTCACGATCTCCTAGCCCTAGAGGAAGAGAGGCTCCAAAAAATGATTATTATAGAAGACCAACACCTCCTAGGATTTCAAGACAACCTTCACAACATGCTCACCATGGTTCACAGTACGACGGAGGTAGTTCAAATTTTGACCATTACTCTCAAGATATCAAGACAATGAAAAATATATATTCTTTCCAAGAGTGTATGGAGAAGTATATATATCAAAACAAAGATGTATTCCTAAAGAATTTAATTAATAAGGGTGTTAAAGTTCCCTACAACTATGATGTTGACAAAAAAAATAGGAGGCAAGATCCATATTTGGAAGAATGGTTTAACCAAGTGAAGAGTATGATGGACAAGTTCATGGCACCTAAGAGTTCCTTCTCACTTGATTCGATTTGTCCTAACCCTTTTGATAAGAGTGTTGATATGAAAGACTTTCCTAGAAAGGTTGAGATACCCCAATATGACAAGTATGATGGGAATGGGGATCCAAGTGATCATGTACATAAATTTTATACCATAAGCTTTGAATTTCATATTGAAGACTCATACCTTATGAGATTGTTTCCAAGGATTCTTAAGGGTCAAGCAATGGAATAGTTCACCAACGTAACTCCTCCTATTAATACTTTCAAAAAGCTTGTTCAAATATTTGTTCAACACTTTTTATACAACCTTTCAAGATCTATCACCCTATTGTACTTGTGTAACACAAAGAAAAATCAAGGAGAATCCTTTGTCACTTTCTTGCAAAGTTGGAGATGACAATACTCTCACTACACTAGGACTATCCTTGAAAAAGAGAAGATTGAAATCATTATTAGCAACATGACTCCCAAAATGTAGTATGAAGTTAAGAAGATAGTTTTTGATTCTTTTGACATGATGGTTGAAACGAAATTTAGAATTGAGGATGTTTTGAAAGAACAAGGAATTTTGGCCAAACATGGAAACAATAATAATATTGGCCAAAGTAACAACAACAAAGATAAAGGAAAGAATTCATATTGGAATATAAATATACAAGTGGTCAATGATGGAGTTGTGTACTCCTCCAAATCTAATGATCAAGGTGTCCTTCATTTGGTTAGTGTTAATCAACAAGGAAGTAAGCCAAGATAACAAGATAGGCCAAATGAGAAAAGGTGAGATTTTGCAACATTTGGTGAATTGGATTACAAGATATTGACAAAGCTTATTGCTTGCAACTTCATGCATCCTTTTGATCCCACAAAGTTTTGTATACCTACGGTTAAGGCATGGCAGTGGGATGAGAAAGCCTATTGCAAGTTTCACAACATCACTAGACATAATGTTGAAAATTGTGGCAAACTCAAGCATATCATTCAGGATCTTATTGAGAATGGTAAGCTTCAAGCGGATGGATTGAACACTAATGCTGATCACAAGGCCTTCAAAGAACCTTTTCCAAAGTATGATAAGGGGGAAACCTCTAAACCTAAGAATGGCAAAGCTGAGATCAATTACACCTACATGAATGCAAAGAATGTTGTCAACATGCTTGAAGTAGTACAATTGAATGTCAAAATGATGAGAAATAAATATCCTCATGGTTATAATCTAGGCATGAACTCTCCTCCTATCTTTGATGAAAAACCCGTCTTGGTGCTAAGGGGTCCTCACTTTAGAGTGTCATCTCAAAGTGTCAATGTTTTCACATGAAGTCAAGGTCCCCTTGTCATTAGAGAAACCAATTCAAGTAAACCAAGTAAGACAAATCAAGTGACATCTAAGAATGTTACCTCAAAACTAGTAATCAATCATTAGTCAAACTATAGTCTTATCAATCATTTGCAAAGAACCCCAGCTTAGATTTCAATCTTTGAGCTCTTAGAGTTATCTCTGAGATATAAGCAAGTCCTTGAGGATGCTTTATGCATAGAAAATGTTCCCAATGATTTGGATCTGGATCAATTCCAGAACATGGTTAATCATATCCCTAGCCCTCATTACCTCACCTTTTCAAAGGAAGATGATAAATCTTTGAGCCACCCATATAATCTTACTCTCCATATTAAAGTCATGATTCACAAAACCTATTTTAGTCGTGTGTTGATAGATGGGGGTGTTGGACTTAATATTTTTTCTTTGAGTCTTTTAAAAATGTTGGGTTATTCTAAACAAGTCATAGATACCAAAAGAAAGATCACTATCAAAGCCTATGATGAGGCAGAAAGAAGTCCAAAGGGGTTGGTTGTCCTTCCTATCAGGATTGGCCCTATTGAGAAAGATATTTTATTTCAAATAGTTGGTTTTGGTCCCCTTGTGTACAATATATTACTCGATAGACCATGGATTCATGATATGCAAGCAGTGACATCTACCTATCATTAGTGTGTTAAATTCCTTTGCAATGGAATAGAGATTTGTATACCTAAGGATAACAATTTATCTATCAACTCAATTTCAGTGAGTACTCATGGTCCCCTCAATCAAGAAGTAGATGATTTTGATGCATCTGAATGTAGAGACAAGTTTAAATCAATAGACCTTGGCATGGGAGGGTATCAACTCAACTTCCTTACAGCATTACCAATTTTGCCTAGGTCTTATGGAAAATGTTCACAGGAAATGAGACCTTCCTCTTTAGCTATGATATTATTTAACCCATTTTTATAGTCATCAGTGCCTATTCAAGATGAGAAAGAGGATGTAGCTATTAGAGACTAGATTCATAGAGAAG
Organism: Cupressus sempervirens; assembly: GCA_028749045.1. NCBI lineage: Eukaryota > Viridiplantae > Streptophyta > Pinopsida > Cupressales > Cupressaceae > Cupressus > Cupressus sempervirens. The sequence goes on along the minus strand of CM053792.1, from coordinate 953,313,532 downwards.
AGAAATATATGTGCAATGAGAACTTCTCTCCCTCTCCTAAGGCCTATGGAAGAGGGTATAATTTTTCCAAATAGATGGCTTATCCTAGACATGGCCCTCTAAGTTATAGATTGGATGCTTGAGTCAAATCCATTGATCCTATTATTTTTGGATGCAAGTCTAAGTAGGTGGTTGGCCTAGGATTTACAAATCATCATAAGAACACTACTCCTATTCTTGAGAATTTGGATAGTGAAGATGAACCAAAATATAAACCTATGTGCAAGAAAACTAGACTTGTTAGAAGCAAGAGAAAACAAGAAAATGTTAGCCAATATGCATATATCGAATGTTCAACAATAAAATGGAAACCAACTAACACTTGCTTGATTTTTGCAACTTGAAGCAACCAAAAGACCAAGTCCCCAAGCAACCTCAAATAGCTCAACAAAGGCACCCATGAGAGGCCTTTTTGGTGTGTTTAGATTGGAGGGATGTTGATGTGCTCTCCCAAAACACAACTATGGGCAATCTCTTGATAGAAAAATGCAAGTATGATAATGATCCTATGCTAAATGAATGAAGAACACTTCAAACAATGGCTATGGAAGCAATCATGCTTGAGATCATTCAAAGGATATGGAGGTGGATGCAAGAAAACAAACTAATCTAACAATGCAAGATGAAATGAAATCTATCAACTACCAAGAGTTAGTAACAAAAATTGCTAAGAGTCTAGCAACAAAATAGCATGATAACAATGCATATGAGGGATATGAAAATGCTTGAGATAAGGGCTCTATTTATAGGCTTGAGAGAAGCCCTACTAAGTTGGAATCTATGTGGCATCCACATACGTACCACAAGGAGACATGTAAGCAAGCCATGCAAGTGGTCAACATTCAAATTTTTCTCACACATGTGTAAGAAAACTTGAAGAAGGGAGTGGGGGACAAAGGTGTAAGAGGTGTGGAAGGCATGAGGGGTGTGGAAAGTGTGAGTGTTCCTCACACATGTGTGAGCACACACTTAGTATTAAAAAAGGGGTTTAGCAAGGTTTTTAGGGTAATTAAGTGGGATTAAGTAGTGGATAGGCTTAGAAGGATGAAAGTGATGGTTGTAGACTAGGTCTTAGGCTAGGTTTAAGACTAAATTAAATAAGATTTAATTCAATCATAGGTTTAGAGAATTTAATGTGATGGAGGGAATTAAATAAATAGAATTTATTTTAAAAGGGGATTGATGGAGGATCATGTATTAAATAAATTTAACACATTAGGGATGGAAGTATTTAAATTAAATTTAAATATCTTGGAAAAGTGAACCTATTTAATTAAATAAATTTAATTAAATAGGTAGAAGAATATGAAAAATATAATTAATTAATAATTAATAAATTATAATGTCAAGGGTAATATTAAATAAATTAATATAGTCATTTGGGACAATTTTAAATGTCTACATTTTGCCCCTCTTTGATGTGATGTCAGGACAACATCATATCAAAGAAAAGAAAATATAGGTTGCCCTAGAGAAAATAGGAGTCCTAGGAACGATGACAAAGGAGGAGGGTGCCCCCTCGCAAAATTAGTGCAAAAAATAAATTTTGGGAAATTTTCACAAAAAAGGTCTTTGGAAGAAAGAAAAATAGGAGAAATAGGCAATAAATGAAGGCATTGCATGACTTGCAAGAAAATAGGGGACAGATAGGGCTCAAAAAAATATGAGCTCAAAAGGGTGTCTTGGAGGACCTATATAAGCCTCCAAGGGGCTCAAAGAAGGGTCATTTGCACACCTAGAGAGCATAGAATCCAGAGCAAGGATGAATCTCATCGATCAATTACAACTTGGTGAGCGCATCTGGGAGAATTAGCGATCAGCAGACATGGGCCCACCAGTAACTCATCTAACCCACTTCATCAAATTTATTTGATTTGGTAGGTTAGGAGTATTTATTGCACATTAAATAGGCCCAAAAAATGGTCAGGGTAGAGACAACAGTCTCTGCCTTGTCATTTTCATAGATGACAAAACAAAGACTACGTTGTTTGTAGAGATGATAGGATCTACCCTATTGTCTGTGCAGATGATAAACTGGGGAAAAGGGGGTCTGTAGAGATGAAAAGATTTAACCTATCATCTATGCAGACAAAAAAGGATGGAAAAAATCAGTGTGGAGATGATGATCTTCATATCGTCATTTGTGTAGATGATAAACTGGTAGTTGCCAATAGAAAATTGTCGTCTATGCAACTGCCAGAGATGTTGAAACAGTGTCTCCATGGAATGTCATTTGCACTGATTAGTGTCTCTATGGATCAGTGTTTGCACTGATTAGTGTCTATGAAAATAGGCATCTACATTGATTAGTGTCTTTGCTAATTGGGAGAAATTGGCGGAGGACAAGGTAGGATGCCCCATTCTAGGGATGGCATAAGATAAAGAAATTGATCATCTGCATGTTTATGTTACAGGAGGAGATGGTGGTGTTTTGGTTGAGGGAGCACTATCCTCTGACCATGGTGCTAGAGGAGAGATTAATGGAGGCAGAGTAGGGACATGTGTGACTATATGGACTAGAGCACATCCATGAGTGGCCCAACCTAAGAGCACATTCAATGTAACTGTCAACATTGATAGAGAGATGGCACACGCCCATGTCAAGCTTCCATCTGCCTACTAGAGAGGTGATAGTCACACTATTGGATGTGTGGAAAATTTTATGAGTGCCTATCCAGGGGATGTACCCAAAGTATGTGTTGGAGGGTGCAGATCCCTTTCTATGGGAGTGTTTTAGTAGGCGACAGTAGAGACTATTGATTTAGAGATCTTGGCTAACATGGCAGGAGGCATTAGAGCAAAAATTGCCCAAATTAGTTGTGTATCTTGCATCTCTAATTTGGAGGATGGTACCAAACCATGCTAGGCATGACTTTCCCATTGGGTGGGCATAGGTGTTGAGAACCCTACTACAGGACAATGGTGTAGTGTTCTGCTAGGGCAAGACCATTCTGGCATAGCTATAAAATGATCTTCATATGTGTGCATACATGACTCAGAGGACTATGGGGCTAGGATTGACACTACTGATGGTATGGTCATGGGAGCATATTAGTGTCATGAGGTTGATCATGAGATAGGAGACCAAACATCCTGATGATCCATTTTCCTATAGATATAGGCCACCCATCCAATACACATCTACACATTCAGTAGGATTTTGGCGCTAATGTTTGGATTAGATAATTATTTTTTACTACACCCTATATGATGGAGTGAAGTGATGGGGTACCATGCTGGTAGTGGGAGGGAAGGATGACATAAAGGATCAATTGTATCTCCTATACACGCAGACAGATTGCTAGCTAATTGGGAGATCCATGCACATCATCATGAGATATATGCCCTCTAAGGTGCAGTAGCAATTCGACAGAGTGCAGGATGCAATTCCTAATAGGTTTTTGTACCCTATTATGTCACAAGAGTATGGTAGGCTATGGGGTCATGGGACCAACCTGCGATTGGCTCAAATTTCATGGGTTTCAATGTAGTCAGTGCCTTGGGTACATAGGTAGGATTAGGGAGATGCTAGGATGACACCAGCTTATGCTTAGTGGTGGACAACACACCAGCCTATCAGACTGACAGTGTTAGAAGCACCACCTCTAGTAGAGAAGGCATGAGGAGAGGGTGATAGAGTAAGGGATGGAGAGTAGGTAGCATGCATGCCACCACTGGCACAGGGGACACAGCAAGGGCCACAAGGGTACAGAGCCTATGCAAGGATGGCACAGGACCAGTACAAGTTTTGACATAGGCACCAACACTAGCATAGGGGTCATAAATATCAGTGTTTCCAAGTGGACAGTGATAGGGGACATTAGAGGACCCAAATATGATCAAGGTAGAGTGAGATAGTATTTGGATGGAGGTTTCTTGACTCTAGGGTGTGGCACAGGCAGAGCAGGCCCAAGCAAATAGTGTACAGTAGGCCATGGTAGCTTTATAGGTAGAGGTCTAGGTATATAGGTCTAGAGAAGACAGTGTGCAAGAGGTCCTAGCAGCCTTACAGGCATAGGTGGATGCTAGGGAGTTTTCCAATTTTGAGGTGCATGCGGATGTTAATGAGCTTGTAGAGCTAGAGACCCTCCAAGGAGAGGTGGCCACACTACGAGCCGAGTGAGACACCCAGCAAGCACAACTGGATGAGTACCACAAGTGACAGGATATAATGAGGTAGATGTTGTACCCTAGGGTGGCTATGGAAATTATGCAAGAGTCCATGTCAGCCCATCGAGTAGAGACACTGGCAGTTTGGGAGGTGGCCTATTACAGGTCACATCATGATGTTGTGCTTACTAGTCAGCAGCAGCCTAACTTTTAGGGAGCCTCAAGCTTGTGGACTACTAGGGGCAGAGATAGATTAAAATAGTCTATGGGATAGTGCTGACCTCCTCGAGGGGATGACACAAGGGGGAAGGGCTCTCATAGCCAGCTTCTAGATTTTGTACAATGAACAGTTTTTTGATAAATATGTGCAAATGCAGTGAGTTTTTGAGGATGCATATGTACATGATACTACATGATTCTATGTATACGGACTATATAGACATTATTCTTTTGATATATATATGACATGATTTGATGGGCCTATGTGTACATGTATGATTATGATTATGCATATGATATCTATGATGTGGATACTGACATTTGTGATGCAGGATGTGTGTGATGTGATATTGTATATGATATATGTATGATGCCTAACGCATGTATGATGTAGGTTTGCTGGTGACTATGAGATGTATGCATTGTGCTATTTTTACATGTATGGATGCACTATATGTATTTGTGAGATGTTTTTATGATGTATATGCCACTAGTTATGATGTTTATGATGGATGCATGTATTAATGTGATGAACTAATGATGCAATCTAATAATGAATTAAAATGTCTAATGAATAATGAATGTATCCTAAAATGTTAGTAATTAATAATGCAAAGTGAAATGAACCTAATGTAACATGAATGAACATGTGTGAAAACTTCTCACTTGTAAGAACCAGGTAGCGTAGCATAGGACGGGGGGAAATAAACAGGACCCTTGTCTCAAGCATGGCATAATGAAACCCTATACTACATGAATCCTAAATATATGATATCAAGAGATTCAGTTGTGTTTATATGGAAGAGCACACCTTAGTTTGATTTTACAAAATAGTTTATGCATTATATGCTATAGAAGCATAAATGACATGACTCTTTTGCATAGACTGGGGACTTTAGAACAACAGGTGTAGTTTGCATAGTCATGATGGAACAAATGTCATATACACTATGGAGAGGTCTAGGTACACCCAAAGTCTTTTTAGGGATCTTTGGTGGAAAGTGTGCTAACCCATTGCCCTCATTGCAAAATGCATTAACATAACCTAAAATGTACACATATATATTAAAGCCCCAAAAATAGATCATACCACAAACAACATGTGTAGTCAGTGAGAGCCCTTTAGGTATTACCAAAATATGGAAGATAAAGGCACACCATAAAAGGCTTCCACTAACACACAAAATGAAATCAACCAAAAAAGAGACCTCATGACCAAGTAGTCATTTAGTCCACAGTTCCTACCAAGAACCTTAGGTCTAGAAGTGAATGTCATAATGCCAGATATAGGAAGGATTCATCCTATGAAAGTTTTTTTTGTTTGATGTCAGTTATTGCAAATCATTTGTTTATTTTGGAAAGCACTATGAAAAGAACAAGTTTCTCGAATTATTAAGTCTCAAAGGTGATTTTGTTTAAGTCCTATTGTACTCATTGTTGTGGGAAAAGCTTTGTGTAATGGGATTTTGACAAGCACTCAATGGGAAAATACCTTGCGGACTAGAGGTCTTTGGAAAAATGGGAGTGAAATGAAGCCTCACAGACAAGAGGTGTTTTTTATTGGATGCATGAAAAGCATAAGCTAGATAAGAATTTGCAAAAATAGGAAGATGAAATGGTGGAATGGGGTGAAGTGAAATGAGCCTTATAGATAATGGATCAATAATGCTTTTTTTAAGGAACTTTTTCTTCTTTTTAATCTTTTTTTAGGAACATTTTATGAATTTTTTTTAGATTTTTCTAATTCTTCTAATTTTTTTGTATTTTTGTGAGACTATAAGAACACTGTATAGGAACTACAAAACTCAAGCATAGAACCACTTGAGATGTTGGATATTTATAGGCTCAGGGAGTGGATATCCCTTTGGAGTGGCAATCTGATATGCCCTACAACCATATTTGGCTGCAATGATAAATATACCAAGCCAATTAGCTTCAAATTTTCCTTTCTTTTCACAATTTTGGAGATCCTTCATGTTATGCTACAAAACTAAGTCACCCACCTCAAATTCCTGTGGCTTGACTTTTCTGTGATACTAAAGTTGAAGGTGATTTTGATACACACAGAGGTGGTTTAGGGCATTGAGGTATCTCTCGTTGAAAATTTGCAGCTCTTGCAAGTGAGCATCTATATATTCTTCTTCAGACATCAGATTCTTAAGAGAGATTTTGAGGGAAGGGAGCTCAATTTTGATGGGTAAGACAGCTTCAAAATCATAAACAAGGGAAAATGGAGTGGTTCTTGTGGGGGTATAGATGGAGGTACGATAGGCCCAAAGGGTGAGAGTGAGATGGAGGTGCCAGTCACAACCAACTTTGTCAACAGTTTTTTTTAGGATTTTTAAAATGGTTTTATTAGTAGCTTCAGCTTGGCCATTTCCTTGGGGGTAGTATTTGGTGGAAAAATGTTGGGTGATTCTGAATTTCCTACACAATGTGGAAACTTTCTAATTTTTGAAAGGCATTACATTATCAGTCATGATGTCTTGAGGTATATCAAAATGATAGATAATGTAGTGCAAGATGAACTTTGAAATCTATTTTCCAATGATACAGGTTAAGGGGATAGCCTCACCCCACTTTGTGAAGTACTCACTGGCAAAAATAATGTACTTATGGCCATTTTCTCAATTTGGGTATACTTGACCAACAAGATCGAATCCCAAGTGGGAAAAGGACCATGAGGTAATGATGGGTTGGAGGTCTTGGGTGGGAGCGTGTATCAAATTGTCATGTTTCTGACAAGGAACACATCTCTTCACAAAATGATAGGCATCTACTTCCATAGTAGGCCAATAGTAATCTATTCTAAGAAGATTTTTTACTAATGTAAGGCCACTAGAATGGGCACTAGAAATCCCTTGGTGGACCTCTTCTAATGTCATTCTAGCTTCATCTAAATTGAGACATAGGAGGAGGGTTCTATCAAAGTGTTTTTGGAAAAGTGTATCATCTAGGATAGTATAGTAGGCAATGTGACGGATGAAGGTTTTACTTTGATTCAAGGTGAGGGCTATGGGAATGGTTTGTATCATAGATAGGCAAAAATTTTGGCTTACCATGGAGACTCAAGACCAACAATTCACGCACCAAATCTAAATCATTTTTCTCATAAGCAAGAATAGAAAGATTCTCAACAAGAAACTCACATTTAGGACTATACTCAAGCATGGTAATCATGGAGGCAATGGTAGCCATATCATCTACTACTTTTTTATTAGCCCTTGGTATCTACTGAAAGACTATCTCTAAGAAGTGTTGTTTAAGATTCTCAACTATTCTACGATATGGCAACAACTCTTCATACTTCATAAGGTATTCATCTATAACTTGTTTAATGACCAATTGTGAGTCTTCAAACATAAGAAGGTTTTTGATATTCCATCTGATAGCCTGATGTAGCCCTGTAACTAATCCTCCATACTCAGCTATATTGTTTATGCAAGGGAATGATATCTTATAAGACTTAGGAATGAGGTCTCCTTGTAGTGTAACAAACAAAATTTCTACCCCCGATCCCTTTTGTGTGAAGGAACCATCAAAAAATAACTTCCAATGTGTACTAGGGATAATAGTCATAATTGTGTCATCTGGAAAGTCTACCACTATGGGATGGTCTCCTAGAAGAGGAGCTTTAGCAAGCTGATCTGCAATTACTTGTCCCTTAATGGCCTTACGCTCCTTATAAACAATGTTGAATTCACTCAAAATCAAGACCCATTTTGCAACTTGACCACTGAGGGAGGCTTTTGATAGCAAGTATTTCAATGGATCTATTTTGGCAATGAGATGTGTAGTATGATTAAGCATATAATGGCATAGTTTCTGTGTACAAAAGACTATGGCCAAATAGGCTCTCTCAAAAGTAGTGTAATTCAACTCATAACCAACTAGTGTTCGACTGAGGTAATATATAGCTTGCTCATTCCAATTGTCATCTAGGCAACTAAAGTGGGTAAAATGTATAGGATCAATGGTCGTCCTACAATTGGAGGGACTAGAACTAGAGGATTAGCCAAGTATGCCTTAATTTGTTCAAATGCCTTCTGACATAGACAATCCCAGTGAAACTTAGTGTCCTTGTGAAGAAAATGTTGAAGTGGATGGACCTTATCTACTAACTAGGCCACAAATCATCTAATGGACTATAATTTTCCCTGAAAACTATAGAGTTGTTTCAATGTGGTAGGTGGAGGCATTTTCATGATGTCTTTTTACTTTGGTGGGATCTACCTCAATACCTCTTCTTGACACAATGTAGCCTAACAACTTGCCTGATTTGACCCCAAAAACACATTTCTTTGGATTTAGGCACACTTTATATTTCTCCAATCTTTCAAAAATGGTGGTGAGGACATCAATGTGGGACTCATGTGTCTTTGATTTTCCTAGGATCTCATCAACATAGTCCTCTATTATAAAATGTAGAATATCATGGAATATTGTGGTCATTGCACATTGATAAGTGGTGTCGGCATTTTTCAAGCCAAAAGGCATGACTTGATAACAAAAGGTTCCCCATGGGGTGCTAAATTTCATTTTATGTTGATCTTCTTCTACAATTTTGATTTATTTATAACTAAAGAAACCATCCATCAAAGACAACATCACATGTCCAGCTATCAAATCCACTATGATGTCTATGTTAGGAAGTGGAAAATCACCTTAGGACATGCAACATTTAAATCTCAAAAATTTGAACAAACATGGATGCCCCTAGATGCATTTCCTATAGGAACAATGTTGGAGACCCACTCAGGATAATCAATAGGATGGATAAACTTTGCCAACATTTTTTGCAATTCTGCTTTGACCAAAAGTGCTACCTTAGGATGCATCTTGCTCAACTTTTGTTTCACTGGTTTAATCTTGGGATCTACTATCAAGTGATGCACAACCAAATCTGTGTCTAAATTAGGCATATCTCTATATGTCCATGCAAAATTGATTTTACCCTTTTTCAAGAATTCAGTAATTTCTTTTTGCTCTTCAAGACTTAAGGTAGTTTCAATGTAGGTGATTTGTGGATTATCCTATGTACCCAAGTTGACTAGAATTATGTCCTCATTCAAAATAGATGACTTTTTTGGTGGCAAAGATCTGAATGGAGAGTCAAGCTCTCCCTCTTCTGGTGCCTCTGGGAGGTTTTCACCAAAAGATGTGTCCTTTATTTTATCTTTTTCTTCATCCAAAAGTGCCCTAAAAGAGTTTTCACTAGAGGATGTTTCTTCTATTTTTCCATTTTTAGTTTCTTTTTCACTTTTGTGACTAAGAGAGTTGACTTGGATACCAAAGTAGGCTTCCTCATTGTATTGGATCTCATGTTCATAATCTTGGAGATTCTTAAGGCCAAAGAGTGCCATCACTAATTCATAGAACTTATAGATATCAAGAGCTGGTGGTGTGTCTTGAAGGTCCCAGTCTATCATGTTAGGGTTGGTGAGAGGTAGGTCAGTGGATTGAAGGTCAGCTATGGTAATGGCATGGATATGGTTATCTAGGTCATCCTCAATGTATTAAAAGGGTACTTCAAAGAATTCCTCCTCTTCAATCTCAGAGTCAAGGTCAACCATACAATAGTTGTCAGCAAAGGATACACTGGGTTTAATGGAGCCCAAACCACATCCTTTAGGATAGCTATTAGCCTCAAGGGGTTGTTTGATTCCATCATCTTTAGGTCCAAGGCTGGCACCATGTTATCCCATGTTTTTTATAATGGGAGGGGCCTTAACATACTTATCCTTGGGGAACTCCACGGGTTCATCTTTTCCATCAAAATATAGCCAATCTAGGATATTAGATTCCATATGCTCATCACTAAGTGAACCCCAATGTTCAAATGTCATCTTATTAACATGCATAGTACCCTTGTCGGCAAGAGGTGGTAATTGTGAAGGTTTTCCAAAAGAATGGGACGAGAGTGGTAGTTGTCCAACACACAAGGCATTTTCAAAATTATACTCTCACATTCCTAAATCAATAAAAGTAACCTTCTTCCCTATAGTATTGATCTTAGTATCTTCCACCTTTTCTTTTCCTTTGCAAGAATTCCTATCATTATTGGATAGCTTTGGCACTATTGTGGAAGGTGATTCTATTATTGTGAGAGGCTTAGGTATAACCTTAGCAGACTCATTGATGGGACAAAAAAAATTTGGTGCACCTTCCAATCTTTTACAAAAGGCAAAAGGTGTGGGATCTCTTGGAATCATGATGTCTCTTCCTTGCTAAGGAAATTTCAAGCATTGATGGTAGGTAGATGGCACTACTTTTAGTGTATGTATCCAAGGTTGACCAAGCAAAATGTTGTATGGAAAATCCAAGTCTAGGACATGGCATTTAGTATTTATAATGGCTAGTCCAACCTTCAGTGGTAACATAATGACTCCTTTTGATTCTCTTTCTCTTTCATCATATGCTTTGATTGTTGTCCTTTTATTGACATCTAGGAGGTCTTCTGGAAGTCCCAAGAAATTAATCATCTTCAATGTACATAGGTTCAAACTGGATCCAATATCTATAAGGACTCTTTTACTCTTATGTCATTGTATAAGGACTTCAAGAGCAAAAAATTATGGTGGGGATCATAACCTTGGAAATATTTTTCTGTGAAGACAAGGTGTTGTTGTGCAGCAAGGTTTCCAATCATGGCAGTGAATTAGAGGTGTTAATGTTTTTAGGAACATGAGACTCTAAAAGAGCCTTCTCCAAAATTTATTTGTGGATGGATGATGTGGTTAGGAGCTCTAGAATGTATATTGTGAAGGAGTTCTACCTAACTGGGACAACAGATCATAGTGAGAAGTGGGCCTTTGTGAAGTGGATGGCATAGCAGGCATATGTGGAACTGATGGATTATTAGGGTTGGGAGTGGCAGCTTGAAAAGTAAGTCTTCCCCGTTGAGTGCTTGCATCACAATCAGCTACTTGTAGGACAAGGGTATTCACATGAGTGTCTACCTCTTCAATGCGACCACACATGGAGTCAAAACCACATATATCATTGGTTTCTATTTTACCACATAAGGAATCAAACCTTGATATGTGGTTAGTAGAATAGTCATAGGGTAAAGCATTTGATGTGGAAGATCGATTTGCATTATTTGTATTTTTGTTTCCATTGTTGTTATTGTCATTGTTGTGATCAGGAAATGGCTTTTGGAATATCTTTAGCTTAGCATTTTTAGAGGATAGCCCTCCTTCTACCTCAATTTCTCCATCATCAACAAGATTTTCAATGAAGACTTTGAGTTTTATACACTTGTTTTCATCATGTCCTTTGATGCGATGGTATTTGCAATATTCATTTTCCCTATACCATTTTGATTTGGGTTGATTTTCATCAAAGGTCTGTGTGTTGGGAAATACCATCAAATTGTGATCCACTAATTTTTGGGATATGGCTTCTAGGGGTTCAAAAAAGTTAATGAACTTCCTATTTCGATCATAGTTATAGTTGTAATTGTTGTTGGTATTGTTGTTTTTGTGAGGGAAAAAATGTGTTTGATTACAAGATTGTTGATTGTCATGGTTTGAATTGTTGTTGTTTTGATTGTGATAGTTGTTGTTGTTTCCTCCTTGAAGGTTTTGTACATTCTTAACATCACTAACACCATCATGTGTGACACCTTTTTTCTTGGACTAGAATTTGGGTTTGCTATATTTATTTGTGTCATTGTGTGAGGATGATGAAATATAATGTTTAATGGTACCTTTGTCTAAAATTCCATTTTCAATGTTCTTGCCTTTCTTGACTAAGGTGGCAGTCTTTAGGACTAGCCATCTTTGTGTGGAAAGACATCTTTGGTATCAATTTCTTGATAAATATATCCACAAGGTGGGAATCCTCAATTATATATGGCATACGATTAGCAAGATGTCTCCACCATTGTAGAAAGTTGGAAAATGTTTCACCGTTTTGTTGTTTTGTGGTGCACAAATCACTCCATGAGGCATGATGTTCAATGTTGTAAGAGTATTGTGCTAAAAACTTTCCCATTAAATCATTGAAAGAAGTAAAGGAACCCTTGGGTAAATTCATTAGCCACTCTAGCATGGGGCCTCCAAGACTTTGTGCAAAGAGACTCTTAAGATAATCCCTTCTATAGGCTACTTCTTGGCACAAAATATAAAATTCCTTGAGATGTGTGTCAAGGCATGTTTCTCCCATGTATTTTTCAAATTTAGGAATCTCAAAGTTGGGTGGAAATGGTATCATGTTAATGGATCTATCAAATGGAAACGGACAAATTTCCTCAAAAGAGAAATCCTTCACCCCTTTGTTGTTCATGGAATATACCAAGTTTCAAAGTTCATGCAACTATTGGGCTAAATCTTGGTTTGGTTGCACTTGTAACTTTTGAGAATTTGTAAATCCACCTCCCAAGCTATAAGGAATTCCAAATGTATTATGAGGTGGTGGGAGTACTCCACTTTGGGTGATTTGTTGATAGGTAGTTTTTGGAATTGGCACAAATTTTTTCACCATACTTGTTGGAATTTGCGAATAAGCGAAATACATTGGTTGTGTTGGAATTATCATCTATTGAGTAGATACTTTCCCAATGTTTAAGCATCCTACAGTTGGACCTATTAATGTGGATTTCAAAATACTAGTATTCGTAGTAGTGTTGGTTATAGCACTAATGATTATTGGATATGTTCTATACTTAATTGGAATGTCAGTTATGTGGTGCCACTTGATATAGATGTAGCACTAGTTGTCACTATGGGTCCTTGGCTAGATGCTTGGGTTGTGTTTGGAAATATGGGAGCACCACCCTTTATAATCTATCTAAACAAGGTGGTTTCATCAAAACTCATAGGAACATTAATGCCATCTTTAACCAAGGTTAGGAAGATATCAGTCTTTTTTTCCCTAATAGATTTTTCCATCATTTCCACATTAAATGGATCTGCAAGGAACGTTCAAACATCATTAGGGATATTGTTGTTGTCAATAGGGTTTTCCTCTTGGTATACTACTTCATCATCATTTCCCAAAGTTGTGTTGCAAAAAGGATCTTATGGTTCTTGTGTGGATGTTAAGCTATGCATTCCAAAGTTTGAACTAGAGGGAAATCCTCCCCCCAATGATGTTGCATGTGGAGAAAAAAGATTCTCCATCTCTTTTTTATTTAATGACTCCAATAAGTGAGACATAGGATTAAATGTGAATCTGCCAGATTGTGTATGTACTATACAATAGTGACAAAACCGATGGGTGGAAGATTATGGAAGAAAGGGAGGAATGTAAGAGAGAACTATTGAACCTTACACAATGAAAGGAGCCAATAACCTAGATTTAAACAAAAGACCTTGATTTAGAAAACAACACGTGATTATAGGCTAAAAGTATCTTTTTCCTACCAAAGATGGTCAAGAGATCCTTAGGCAAGATAGGACACCAAATTGACTATCCACTATTTGGCAATGGACTTGTGATCCCAAATAAGTGATAGGTGTTTTCTTGTGGTTAAAAGGTCTAGTGTTATGATCTCAGAAGGTGTTCTTGTGCCAAAGTTTTTAGGTTGAAATGATCAAGCTCTCTAGAAGAAGTTTGCAAATGGAAGACTAGAAATTTGGAAAAATAGGGTTGATGTGGAAAATGAAGGTGTGGTGGTCTCTTATGCATTTAACTCAATCCTCACTTATTGAGGAAGGTAGACAAATTTTGAAGTTTTGCATTGTACTCAATTCTATCATAATGATCTTGTTTTGCTTCTTCTTTCTAGATGTCTTTGATAGCATATCGGAATTATTTATGACCATGTGCTAGGTTCTTTCTTTCCTTGTAGACAAATGGTTTGGATAATTTCACCTTCTTATGTTTGACTTTTTTGGTCATGGTAGGAACAAAACAAAACCCAATTTTAAGCACAAACTATAACTATACTCAACCAATTTCAACTACTAGACTAATATAGAATTCTTGAAAATAACCATGAGTCAAGAGGACCCACTTACTACTATTTCACTCACTAAAGTTTAGCTCACAATTTCACTCATTTTTTCACTTGTTTATTGTTTGGTATTGGTTTTGAATGTTTAAACAAGTAGGCATGCAGAACATGCCAACAATCCTAATAAGCCTGCAACTAGGATATACAAGGATTATCTAAAGGGCGTCCTTGATATAAATAAGGTATGTGAGACCCAAATCTGTAGATAAAAAAAATAATGCCACACAGCTGGGAGAAGACGGTAACCTAAATCTCCACCTTCACTTCCCAAAGGTATAAATTTCTTTGGGGCTTAGCCAAGAGTGACAATATTTTGCTTCCAAGAGAAGTGTCTTTTGATTCACCTCATGATTCTTATAATCCACCAAAATACTAGAGTTGAGGTTGTCCCAAGGGGTGATAAAATCCCCAAGTAGGCCTCCTAAAAAAAAGAAAAATAATACCACTTATTTATTGTGCACCTGAGATCACCCAAAGGAATGAGGTGAGAGAATATGTAACTAGCCTTGAGGTTTAAAAGACACTTTTTCTTTCTCAATGAAGCTTTAGGTTTTGTAATCTACTTTGAAGACACATGTATTTATAGCATACAATGTTCTTTCAAACTTGAAATCATTGTCAACATAAATAAAAAGTGCAAATTCATCAACAAGAAAGTAAATCGCTCGTGAACATAAGAAAATTGTTGAAAATGAAACCAATTTCCTTAAGTCATTCAAGATTGTGTGAGTACATTTTAAGCACAAATTCCAAATATTTGCTATCCTAGACATGCATGTTAATTTTTTTAAGGCATTCAAGAGTGTGTGAGTTCATTTTAAGCATCAAGCCCAAATGTTTGTTATCTTAAATATGCATGTCAATTTCCTTAAGGCATTCAATAGTGTATGAGTTCATTTTAAGCACCAAATCCAAATTTTTGATATCCTAAGCATGTATTCCAATAAAAATATTCTTGATTCCTTTAATGGAATTCAAGAGTGTGTTTGCTAGCTAAACATCCATTCCAATGAAATGTGAATAAATTTCTCTTAAGGAATTCAAGATTGGATGTAATTTTTTCCCTTTAAAGCATTTAAGAGTGTGTTTGGATTTTACTTGTTAATTTACAACATGCATTAAAAAGACAAGTGGTTATATCATGCAATTCATTAACCTTTTAATCCTAAAGTGACGAAAATCACTACAAATTTTCTAAGTGATAAAAATCACTATGAGTTTTTTTTAAGTCCTCCAAGGTCTGTTTGCTACATGAAAACTTGTTAGAAATCCATACAACCAAATAGTCAATGAATAATGTGTCTAAAATTTAATAACTCTACCAAAAATCACAAATGATGGTTGATAAACACAGACGATAGTTGACAGGCACTGAAATGCATAGACACTAGAATTTGCAGATGTTGAACTTTGTAGATAACAAAAGGTAAAAAGGTATGGCTTGTAGTCTAGTGGTACTTTTGTCAAGTGCAGACAATAGTTCAAGGTTTAGAGATGCTAAAATATGCAGATAATAAAAGACACCTAGCACACAATGTAGAAAATAAAATTACAGATCGCAGATGACAGCTTATAAACACAAATGATAGTTTGAGTTCTACAACAAGTTTAGGTGCACACACAATGTAGATGAAAATGTATTTAGCGTAGACAATAGTTTGGGTATTTTAGCAATTTGAATCTGCCCATCACAAAGATGATAGATTAAGTTGCACAAACAACAGAACTAGACTTCAATGCAGAATAAGTGGGTTTAATGTAGTGGGGCGACGATGCTAATCTATGAAAACGCTAGTCTATGGAG
This sequence comes from Cupressus sempervirens, assembly GCA_028749045.1. Classification (NCBI taxonomy): domain Eukaryota; kingdom Viridiplantae; phylum Streptophyta; class Pinopsida; order Cupressales; family Cupressaceae; genus Cupressus; species Cupressus sempervirens. Next base: position 953,297,399 of record CM053792.1, on the reverse strand, counting down.
ATGATAGAACCAAAAAAAAAAATTAAAAGTTTTTTTGATAATGGCAAAGATGCTAATTTTCATAGACACTAGTATGTGTAAATGTCAATTTTCAGAGATGATGGAATGTAGATGACATTGCATTTAGCGCAAACGATAATGTGCAAATTTTGTCAATGAGTTACAATTTTTTGGATGATTTTGTGAAAGGAAAATATGTATGTGGGTCCCACCAGGGGTGCCAAAATGTATGCAAGAAAACTAGACCCGATGGAAGCAAATAAAAATAAGAAAACATTAGCCAATATGAATATATCAAATGTTCAACAATAAAATTGAAACTAACACACACTTGCTTGAGTTTAGCAACTCGAAGCAACCAAAAGACCAAATCCTCAAGTAACCTCAAACAGCTCAACAAAGGTACCCATGAGAGGCCTTGTTGGTGTGTTTAGATTGGAGGGATGTTGATATACTCTCCCAAAACACAACTATGGGGAATCTATTGATAAAAAAATGCAATTATGATAATGATCCTATGCTAAATGAATGAAGAACACTTCAAACAATGGCTATGAAAGCAGCCATGCTTGAGAGCATTCAAAGGATATGGAGGTGGATGCAAGAAAACAAACTAATCTAACAATGCAAGATGAAATGAAATCTATCAACTACCAAGAGTTAGTAACAATGCAACTATTAAAATCAAAAAAAGCTCTAGCAACAAACTAGCATGATAACAATGCATATGAGGGAGATGAAAATGTTTGAGATAAGGGCTCTATTTATAGGCTTGAGAGAGGGCATGGTGAGGTGGAATCTATGTTACATCCACATAAGTGCCACAAGGAGACATGTAATCAAGCCATGCAAGTGGTCAACATTCAAAGTTTTCTCACACATGTGTGAGAAAACTTGAAGAAAGGAGTGGGAGACAAAGGTGTAAGAGGTGTGGAAGGCATGAGGGGTGTGGAAAGTGTGAGTATTCCTCACACATGTGCGAGCACACACTTAGGATTAAAAAGGGGGTTTAGCAAGGTGTTTAGGGTAATTAAGTGGGATCAAGTAGTGGATAGGCTTAGAAGGATGAAAGTGATGGTTGTAGACTAGATCTTAGGTTAGGTTTAAGACTAAATTAAATAAGATTTAATTTAATCATAGGTTTAGAGAATTTAATGGAGATGGAGGGAATTAAATAAATAGAATTTATTTAAAAGAGGATTTATGGAGGATCACGTATTAAATAAATTTAACACATTAGAGATGGAAGTATTTAAATTAAATTTAAATACCTTGGGAAAGTGAACCTATTTTATTAAATAAATTTAATTAAATAGGTAGAAGAATATGAAAAATGTAATTAATTAATGAATAATTAATTATAATGTCAAGGGAAATATTAAATAAATTAATATAGTCTTTTGAGATGATTTTAAGTGTCTACAATACCTAATTTGGAAAATAAGAAAGATATGTGTGAAGATTGGGTTCCTTCCACTAGTCTCCTTTGGGAAAATTCAGATACTGCAATCACTCATGGAACAATTACAATTGTGGAACAAAATGAATCAAGTTTAGATAGTTTAATAGAAAGTGAATGTGTTACCCTTGATGATATTCAATCTTCCACATCAAGGCATCCCAATATTTCATGGTGTAAGCACCCTAGTAGAAGTTTAGAAATGAGTGCACATAAGTTTGAATGGGATTCCTTCTCAGAGCCTTTCATAGTTGATGTGGATGTTGATGTCATCCACTCTTATAGTTCTCAACCTAATGTAGCCAATGAGTCACATGTAGAATTAGAGGATTTAAACTCACATGTTGTCTTAGTGGATGATTCTTTGCTTGTTAGGACAAATCTTGATTTGGGTAGCTTGGGAAGTTACTTGATGGACTCTAACTTTATGGTTACCAAAGATGAAAGCATTCACATTCGCAACCTTGAACCAATCATTAACTCACCCCTTGTTCATCCTAACCTTATTGATTGGTCCTAATGCTATCAAGAACTTGTTCAAAATGACTATGAGAAAGCTCTCTTTTTGATGAAAAAAAGGAAACAAATCAAATAAAGATTTTTTTTTGCACATATCTATAAGTGGTGAGTTTTTTCCTCTTACTTGTCTTTTTAGGGATTTATCCCACATTGCTATTGTGAGAAGCCTCCCACCTCCATAGTTTCTTTTATAACGAGCCCTCTCCTTCTCATTTGGATAGATGTTAGTTGCTATAGTATTGTTATGTTGTAGGTTTGGAGAGAGATTTTGGAGGAGTTTGAGCCTTAGAGTTTGGACATTGGAGCTTCATTGCAACTTCTCTCTTCTTGTCTTCTTCTCTCATGCATCCATGGCTTCCATCATCATGCTTCATCCTTGCATTTTCATATTAGCTTAGAGTCATATTTTCTTTCACAGATTAATATTGCATTTTTATTTACTTTCATAGATTAGATTTCCTTTCTTGCATTGCTTTGCATTGTTGTCATTTAGATTAGCTTCACCTTCATTTAAATGCATATTTTGATCTTTGAATCTCTCATTATATGGTGTACTTGCATGGGCATAAACTAGGTCAAATTGAAGGCCTCCATTACAAACCCTTGCACTCCATGAATATAGAGCTATGAATCACCATTTGAGACCTCATTCTTGAGCAATCTTGGATATACTAACTTATAGAAGTGTGTCAACATTTTAGCACACATAATGATCCATAAAATTTTGTAATATTGAAATTTTATAAAGGCCAAATTTTGAGGAAGTTTTGAAGTAACATTATGGGACTTAGCCAATTTTTCCATATGTTGTCATCAATGCCAAAGGGGGAGATTGCTGGAAATATGGCTAAATAGGATGAGTAAGCATTGTCATTTATGAAAATATATATCTCAAGATGAGATGGAAAAATATACAGTTGAAGGTCCTTTGATCAAAGATAGAAAATTAATCAAAGACAAAAAATTATCTAAGTGTTAAACACTTTTAATATCAATACAGAGATAGTTTTTGATATTGTGAAGCCTACAATGACAATTGGCACATGCGTAGTTGAGGACTGGTAGTACAGAGTGTCTTGATAATGTGGTCAAGAGTGTAGATCATTATAGGAATTATGGAATAAGTTATAGGACAAATACTAGTAAGGGTAGTGAACAGAATAGAATAGAGCATAAGAGGAAAGAGTTAATAATAGGTTAAGGAATTATTTCAATCATGAAATAATTACTTAATTATTTAGGAATGTTATCCTATATGCTCACTCTAAGTCATGATGGGCTAATTTTGTATCTTTCCAAATGTGTGGAAGTATCAAGCTAACTAGATAGAGTTTTGTAAAAGAAAAAGGTATAAGTAAGAAATCATTACTTACGAAGTAGTGTGTGAAAATGTGAAGTATATGGTGTATATGTGAACTATGTATGTGACATGAAAACTTATGTGAAAGATCCATGATGCAAATTATAATGTAAGATCATAGATATGTAAAGTATAGGAGTCAACAAAAAAGAGGTTACTGTACCTATGTCTTTTTTTAAAGCATAGAATTGTATAATTGTATGTTAGGGAAGTGGTCTCTTCTTGCATACATTAGTAATTGTATTACAAAATCCTAACATGGTTGAGGCTTTTAACAGGGTCTAATCCTCTAACAAGGACCAAGAAATTATATGTACTTCATAGACCTTTAACAGGGTCAATATCCTTAACATGATTCTTTTGTTTAGTGTATCATCTTGTGGGTACCATCCCCACCAGGGTTTTCCCTTCACTAAGGTTTCCCTAGTTAACAAAAATATGGTGTTATGAGTCCTCTTTGTGTATGGTTTTATTTATTGTTTAGAATTATTAGTTTACTTGTATATGAATGTTGTAAAGTAATTAATAATATCCAGTTGTGGGCAAAAGTTTGTAGAATATTTATTCACCACCTCTGCTCCCCCCTCTCAATATTATCTATCTCTAACAAAGTGGAGATACAATTAATTTTGATAAGCTCATACATTATAGTGGAAGAAGTGTCAAGTTTTGAAATGATGCAGCATGTCTTGTAAAAGGTAAATGATCAATTATATTGAATGATAAGATCAAGTGTGATAATGCATATTGGGTTGAAGGTCTGAAAGACAATTTGTTCAGTGTGGCAGAGTTAATCAATTCAAGTTATAGAGTTGAGTTTCATAATAGGAAATAAAAGATCTATGATGTTGCAGGTGAACTAATTGGAAGTGGAGAGAATCAAAGGTAAATTTTTCTATGGACCTATCTGATGAAACATGTTTTTTTTGCATAATTTGAAGATGTTTGGTTGTGGCATAGGAGATTGTTTCACGTGAACTTTGATAATATTGTTGAGTAAGAAGAAGAGAGTAAGAGGATTACAAAAGATGAGAAAACTTGATAATGTGATATGCAAAAATAGCAAAGTCTAGTTTCAAGAGAAAATTTTACTCTTCTGATGATATTTTGAAATTAGTTCATATTGATTTATGTGGTCCTAGTGGAATTTAAAGCTACTATGATGATAATTACTTTATCTTATTTGTTGATGACTACTCTAGGATGATGATTGTGATGTTTCTTAAAGAAAAATATAATACTTTTCAAATGTTTAAGTGGTAGAGAGAAATTGGTAAGAGTTTGAAATGCTTGAGATCTAAAAGAGGAGGAGAATTTATATGTAAAGTATCCAAAATATTCTGTAATGATAGAGGTATCATAAGGAAGATGTCTGCACCTAAAAATCCACCATAGAATGGTATAGCTAAAAGAAGGAATAGATCTATCATGGATTATGCAAGGACACAGATGATAGAAAAGAATACCCCACAAAAAAATTGGGGAGAAGTTGTAAGTACTATTTTTTATACCTTGAATCAAATACAAGTCAAGAAAGGTACTGATAAAACACATTTTAAACTTTGGAGTGGTCATGCACCTAACGTGAATTACTTCAAAGTTTATTGAAGAAAATTTTATATTTTGAAAGATATTAGGAAAGGTAAACTTGATATAAAAAGTGATGAAGGCATATTCCTAGGATATTCCACAAAGAGTAAGGCATATAAGTGTTTGAATTCTAACACTAAAAAGATTGTGGAAAGTGTAAATGTTAGATTTGAAGAATTTATAGAAAAGAATGAAGCTCAGTGCAAGAAATAACCTAAAGATCATAGAAATTTTGTATATATTTATGAAGGAGAACCTAGTACCATTCTTGAACTTGAGAGACCAGCTAAAGTGATGTAGATTGAGGACTTTATCGAGTCTCAACAAAGGAGTGATGTCAAGTAATAGCAACATGTCAAGTGTTAGACTATTAAATCTGGGTAACAAGTAGTAACTGCCAAACATTAGATGGATGAATCTATGATACAACCAAAGATATAACAAGAGGGACATGAAGAGATTGAACATGTTGAGCCAACTAAACTACCACAAGAAGTAAGAAGATCTTAAATTGTGCTAGAAAAATATGTAATTTTACATCATGTACCAAATAAAATCATTGGAGATAAATATTTAGGAGTTGTGAAAAGAAATAGATTAAAGAGTGATACATGTTTTTTCTATGAGTTTGAACCCTAAATAATTAAGGATGCACTTGAGAATGAAGATTGGATAAGAGCTATAAATGAGGAAATTGATAATAGAAAAAACATGGACACTAGTACCTAGATCAAATAACAAGAATATGATTATAACAAAGTGGATATTCAGAAACAAGATGAATGAGAAAGGTGAAGTCACAAGGAAAAAGGCAAGACTAGTTTGTAAGGGATATACACAAGAAGAAGGAATTAACTATGGAGAGACTTTTTCTCTAGTAACAAGGTTGGAAGGAGTAAGAACTATGTTTTCATATGCTTCTTACAAAGGTTTTAATGTTTATCAAATGGTTGTGAAGTCTGTATTTATGAATGGAATACTAGAGGAAGAAATCTACATTGAACAAATTGAAGGGTTTATTGAGCCTAGCAAGAGAAACATGATATGCAAGTTATAAAAATATTTGTGTGGTTTGAAGCAAGCCCCTAGAGAATGGTATGAAAGGCTATATACTCATTTAGTAAAGATCAATTTTGCAAGAATTAATGACAATGGTAATTTCTACCTAAAAAGTGAATCTGAGAACAAGATATTATTAGCTGAAATTTTTGTTGATGATATCATATTTGGAGGACAAGATTCATTGTGTAAAACTTTTACAAATTAAATGAAGAAAGAGTTTAAGATGTCAATGTTTGCAAAAATTAAATTCTTTGTTGTTTTACAAGTCTATCAAAAGAAAGGAGGAATATACATTACATAACCAAAGTATATCAAGGAGATATGGAAAACATTTGGCATGGAATATTCAAGACAAGTTGGAACACCTATGGCCACTAGATATAAGATTTCAAGGACTGGTGATTCTGTAAAGGTAAATTAGATGTTTTTGTTGAAAATGATTATTCAATTGTATATTTTCATTAATTTTACACAAATGCTACATTCTAACAAAGCACTACTAGTAGTAACCAAGTTTAGATAATTCCAGTATTAGTCGAGCAGAAGTTTGGAAGAAGTTGAGTGATCAAGTGTTAACTAAGCTAGGTTGGTCAATGTAGAATTTTTGTGTAAATTGAGTTAGATTAGTTACCAAAGGAGTTCAGTGTAAACCAAGTTAGGTCAGTTACCAAGAAACTCAGTGGTAACCGAGTGATCCAGTTTTAGTGTCACTCGACCTGCAGAAAAATAATTTTGTTTACGAAAGCCGACTTAGTGGATGTTAATTTTTTATTTGTAAGCGTATTCAAGTCAAATTGAAATTGGGTTTCATATATATGAAAGGTCAAGCTATGGATTGAAATATGAAGCAAAGGGAAGAAGATAAGATGCAAATAAAGAAGGATATATGATTAAGGGCAGAACATCCTAGGAGTTGCAAAGAATATTTTGATCAGGAAGGATCCGAAGGATAAACCAAAATAGTGATTTGAATCTATAAATCATTTTTTTAATTAATCAGGTCAATCATTGTTACTCTATAATAATTGTAGTAGTGAAGAAATCCCTTAAAAGAGTTGACTCAATTGTCATTTTTGTAAATCCTTTAGCAAGGTGGAATTTCTAGATTGAAGTGTCTTAAGACCTCTAATAAGGCCACTCCTAATAGGGTGATCCAAATCATTAAATAGGGTCACAACTAACAATGTGTTTTGTAACCTTTAATAGGGTTGGCTCCTAACAAGGCTCACTTTAGAAGAGTGAAAAGTTGTAACTAGTTGCGTTGGTGATTTTTCCAAATTGGGTTTCCACATTAAATCTTGGTGTCTCATGTGTTCAAAGTATTTCTTACTACTTTATTTTTCTACAACTAAGTTACTAAAGGTTAATACACATTAATAGTTCAAGATTGCTTTCTTAACCGAGTTCTAGTGAATATCTAGTTCTAACCGAGTTGTTCAAGTATTTGAGTAAATAAGAAGTTTTTATTGACATCTAAGGGATTTGGAATTATTTTAGTGCTAACTAATTCACCCCTCTCCTCTCAAATACTCCTCTTATATTTTCAACAATTGGTATCATATTTTTTAGTGCTTATAGGAAATATTTCAAGGACCTAAGCTAAAGCTCAAGATGTCTTATAGAAGAGAGATTCCTAAGTTGAATAGAGAAAAATTCAAAGCATGGAAGGAACTCATGCAACTGCATTTGGAAACTATATGAGATATAGGCCTATGATTCTTGGAGAACCATTATGTGGCACCTCTTGATCCTTTGACTATATATCAGATGGTGGATAAAATGAATCACAACACAATGATGATTGAAATTGCTTTTGCTCTCAATTATTCTAAATTTGATGAAGGCAAAGATTGTCCTACTATTCATGAAATGTGGAACAAGCTGGAAAATATCTATGGAGGAGATGACAATGTCAGGAGAGCCAAAGTAGAAATTATAAGAGGCCAACTTGATCAAATGAAAATGAGAGAAGATGGAGACATTTCTAAATATAGTGAAAAGTACAAGCAAATGTGATTGGGCAATAGCAAATAGCATCACTCCAATAGTCAACACCACCCAAGTCACCTAAGTCTGTAGTGCAAATCATGTTGCAACCAAAGAAACCAAGCAACAATTAGTACAAATTAAGTTGCAGCAAGAAAAAAAGGAATTTGAGTGACAACCTCAGTAAATCAAGTCTCAAACTATGGGACTTGAGTAGAGTTTAGAATTTTACAAACCCTTTGAGCATGGTGAACCAAGTGAAACAAGTCTAGAATCTAGAAGAAAGGAACCTATACTTGATAGATATGTTAGGAGGCATCATTTACTTGAAAAAATAATTGGAGATTAGATAGGAGACACAATGACAGGGAACAAACTAAAAGGTACATGTCTTCTTATTGAACTTGAGCCTAGAACTATTAAAGATGCATTAAATAATAAAATTTGAATAGAGGCAATGAATGAAGAGATTGAGAAAATTGAAAGGAACAATACCTAGACTCTTGTTCCTAGACCCAAGGACAAAAATGTAATTGGTACAAAGTGGTTATTTAGAAACAAATTGAATGAAAATGGTGAAGTATGAAGGAATAAAGCAAGGCTAGTGTGTAAAGGATATGCTCAAGAAGAAGTTATAGATTATGGAGAAACATTTGCTCCTACTACTAGACTTGAAGGGGTCAGAACATTGCTTGCATATGATACATTTAAAAGATTCAAAGTATATCAAATGGATGTAAAATCAACTTTCTTAAATGGAATTCTAGAGGAAGAAGATTAAATTGATCATCCTAAAGGTTTCATTGATCCAAATAAAAGATACATGGTTTTTAAGTTACACAAAGCTTTGTATGGTATAAAACAAACTCCTAGAGCATGGTATGAGAGGCTACATGGATACCTAGTAAAGATTGGTAATAGTAGTCTATATATAAAGGGCCTCAAAATAAGATATTGTTAGTAGAAATATTTGTGGATGATAGACTATTCATAGGTCATGATGACTTATGTAAATCATTCTCTGAAGAAATGAGGAAAGAATTTGAAATATCAATGTTTAGAGAGATAAAATTCTTTGTTGGTTTGAAAGCTCATCAAATGAACTATGGCATCTACCTTACTAATTCAAAATACATCAAGGAGATATTGAAGACCTTTGGAATGGAAGATTCCAAACCAGTTGGAACATAGGTAAACCAAACTACCTACACATCTATGACTAGGAAACTTCAATATGTTGTTCACACAAGACCTAATATTGCATTAGTAGTTGGTATAGTTGCAAGGTTTTCTGCAAATCCTAGAGAATATCATATGATGGCAGTCAAAAGAATTATGAGATATCTAAAAGGCACTCAAGACTATGGTCTATGTTACAAGCAAGGAGGAAACCTTGACTATAATTCTTTACTGATGCAGATTGGGTTAGAAGTATTCATGATGGAAAAAGAACCAATGGAGGAGAATTCTTTCTTGGAAAGAGACTAGTGTCATCAACCAGTAAGAAAAATAATTACATCTCTTAGTTTATAGAAGAGGCAGAATATGTTGTTGCAACAGTTAATTGTTCCAACATAGTCTAGATCAAGCAACTGTTGTTAGGAATAAAGGAAGAAGTCAAGGACCCAGTGGTTATCTACTATAATAACACAAGTTCAACCAACATATCCAAAAATCTAGTGATGCACTCTAAGAAAAAAAACATTGCAATCAAGTATCATTCTCTGAGAGAATTAGTTCAAGATAAATAGGTTAGATTAGAATATGTGAACACAAAGGAGTAGGTTGTTGACATATTTACCAAACCATTACCTAAGGATGCATTTTTTATCTCAGAGGAAAGATAGGGCTCATTCCCCTATGTGATGCTCAGTAGAGTATAGATTAGTGATGCATCAACCTAACTATATTGAAGATCTATCAAGTTGATGCAAACAAGTCAGAGCTCATTGCATATGAATCAATACAACAAGTAAAGTAAATTCATTGTATAAAGTCTTTGGCATTTGATGTAAAAAAGGGAGAGATTGAATATGTCATGTTCATATCAAAAGAATTAAGGGAAATTGATTTTATGAATCAAAGGAAGAAACTTGTATATCAGCAAGAGGGAGAACATGATTAGATGGAACCTAAAGATAAGATGTCAAAGGGAGAATCTCAAAGGGAGTTCTGATGGATGAAGAATTAGAATGAAACTAAGGATGTTATAAAATCTTATAAATCATTTTGATTTCTCTAAGTTTCATTTGATTATGACATGTTGTGTTTCCATCAATTCCAAAGAGGGAGATTTTTAAAACAATTATTCAAATTTATATTGTCATTGATGTTACACAAATACTACATTCTAACAAAGAACTACTAGTAGTAACCAAGCTCAAAAGACTCTAGTATCAGTTGAGAAGAAGTTTAGAATAAGCCAAGTTCAATGATCAAGTATTAACCAAGCTAGGTCGACATTGAAGGATTCTTGTGTAAACTAAGTTATGTCAGTTACCAAAGGGGTTCATTGTAAACTGAGTCATGTCAATTACCACGGAACTTAGTGGTAATCGAGTGATCCATTTTGAGTGTTAGTCAACCTACAACAGAATAGTTTTGTTTATTATTTTTTTTATGCAACCTAACTTAGTGGATATTAATTGTTCATTTGTAAGGGTATCCAAGCCAACTTGACATTGGTTTTCTCATATATGAAAGGTCAAGTTGTCAATTAAAATATGAAACTATGGAAAGAAGATAAGATGTGAATAAAGAAGGATATTTGATTAAGGATATAACATCCAAGGAGTTGCAAAGAATATTATGATGAGGAAGGATCTAGAGGATAAACAAAAATAGCTATCTGAATTTGTAAATTATTTTCTTCATTAATCAAGTCAATCATTGATACTCTTTAACAATTGTAGCAGTGAAGAAATTTCTCAATAGAGATGACTTAGTTGTCATTTTTGTAAATCCTCTAACAAGGTATAATTTATAGATTGAAGTATCTTAAGACTTCAATAAGGTCACTCCTAAAAAGGTGATTCAAATCCTTTAATAGGCTCATACCTAACATTGTGTTTTATAACCTTTAACAGGGTTGGCTCCTAATAGGGCTCACTTCAGAAGAGTGAGAAGTTGTAACTAGTTGCATTGGTAGTTTTCCCAAATTGAGTTTCCATGTTAAATCTTGGTGTCTCATGTGTTCATGTTATTTTCTTACTACTTTATCTTTTTGCAAAAAAGTTACTAAAGGTTAAAACACATTAATATTTCAAGATTTTTGTGTTAACCAAGTTATAATAAATATCTAGTTCAAACCGAGTTGTGCAAGGATTTAATTTAATAAGAATTTTTTATTGACATCTAAGGGATTCAAAATTGTTTTAGTAGTAACTGATTCACCCCTCCCCCCTTAGTTACTCCTCTTATATTTCCAACAGTTGTATATATTAATGACTGGAAATTTGTAGTATGTTGTTCATAGCAGACTTGACATTGCCTTAGTAGTTGGAATAGTTGTAAGATTTTTTGCTAATCCTAAGGAGAATCACATGATGGTTGTGAAAATAATAATGAAATATCTAAAAAGGGCAGAGGACTATGGCTTATAGTACAAGAAGAATGACAAGTTTGAGCTAAAAGTGTACACAGATGTTTATTGGATTTGAAATGTTTATGACAGAAAAAGCACTAGTGGAGGCACTTTCTTTCTAGGAAAGAGGTTGATTTCATGGACAAGAAAAAAGCATAATTATATTTCACAATCCATAGTAGAAGCTAAGTATGTTGTTGCACTACAGAATTATTCAAACATTATATGAATTAAACAATTTTCGAAAGGTATGAAGGAAGTGATTACTGAACCTTTAGTGACCTATTATGACAATACAAGTTCTATAAATAGTTCAAAGAATCCTATGATGCATATAAATATAAAGCATATTGAGATCAAGTATCATTACTTGAGAGAGTTACTACAAGGATAAAGAAGTGAGGCTTTAATATGTGAACACAAAGGAGCAGATAGCTAACCTATTCACTAAGGCACTGCCCAAAGAAGTACATGTGTACTTAAGATGTAATTTAGGGTCATTTCCCTATCTAAAACAAACTAAGAAGAGATATAGCATTACACAAAATGGTGTTATTAAAATATCTTACATATTGATGCAGGAGATCACACTATAGGATCTGCCTAAAGATGTGGAGTAATGTGAAGTAGTGAGAAGAGCTAAAGTAGAATTTGTTACCTTATGACAAAGGAAGTAATTCTATAGATCATAAACATATGATATTTACATGAAAACAAATATTTCTAACAATGAACCTAATATGGTGACTAAAATTTCTTTGGGATTACTATCAAAGAGGGAGAGAAAGACAAGGAAGTAGTGAAATAAAGGGAGCAATAGATTTGGCAATTACCATAGCTAGCTGATGAGGAGAAATCTATAAGAAAGAAGGAGAGTATGATTAAAGTGAGGAGATGTATGGGAATCACCATTCCTATCAGTAAGAGGGAAAGAAACATAGTATGTTCTGAAATGGTAGAGGGAGCATCTTGAGGTTGCAATGGATGTGAATTAGAATGAAACTAAGAAAGAGAGAACACAAACACAAAGGGATTTGACCAGTAAAACACTTGAGGTATTGGTTACTTTTTGGATTGTATGGTAAATTAGAATATGTTAATTTTGAAGGTGTTTCTATCAATGGCAAAGAGAGAGATTTTTGGAACTACAAATGTTGAATAATTTGTATGTTGTTATTGATGTCAAACCTTACTTATAAGACATTTGTAACAGTGTAGAGTGTCATATCATTTAATTAATGAAGAGGATTTGAAAAGAATAGATCATGAGATGACCTATTGAAAGCTTGAGTTGAGATGTGAAAGTGTGATGGAATTACAATGGTCGCTTGATTAGTTAGTACTTGACAAGATAATGTGTTGTTTGTTCATTACAACAAGCAAGGAAGAAAGACTAGTTGAGAAGAAAAAGAGTTGATTGATGCAACCAAGTATCTAAAGTAGAAGATTAAGGAACTATTGCTTATTTTTGCCCCACCAAAGATTTAAATTCAAACATAGCCCACCCAACGGCTAGTTCTAAGATTTAATATTATTCAAATGTCATGGAATATTAAACAATAAAATGATAAAACCTTATGTTTTGCTGCGTTGGCCTGCATTTTCTGTGCCGTCGGATCTTGTTCAGATCTACGATGGGCACTTCCCTGCATTATCAAAATGCACTACCTTTATGTAATGCGAGGAAGCCCCTTAACGATGTGTGTCAGGTGGGTCCATGTCTCCTTCAGGACTGCAGGGTGGACGAAGTGATAGGCTGAGCTTGTGATCCTATAGGTGACTAGTTTCTTGCATTCTGAGCTTCGTCAAACTTTTTGATGGTGCAGGGAAGTGCCTTGGTGATGCGTGTCTAGATGATGTCATGGTAGATGTTTGCAGAGGTTTAGAAGTACGTGTTCCAAGCACCATCAGATCTTCACAGATCAACGGCTGGTGCATCCTCACAAGATGGAGTTGCAAGGTAATTAAACAATGCAAGCATGCCCCTTTGGGACACCTATCCCATGACATCCCATGTTCCCACTTGTACTTCCCACTATTAGATTTAAAGAGATCAATGATTGACGCATTCTCGCATTATCAAGATGCAAGGACCTTAAGAAATGTAGGTATGTGCCCTTGCAATGCATGGCATGGTGTGACATCATGGGCCCACCCTTCTTGCAGGAAAATGCATAAAGAATCCTCACCGTCTGATGCAAATAGATCCATGGCTGAGGCTTCCCTGCATTATCAAGATACGAAGACCTTAAGAAATGCAGAAAAGTGCCTTATTGCCACATGTCCCTGTGGGACCAAACTAGTTTCATAAGTCGTAAAGTGATGCTAAAGTGGTGCCAGTTGTATGCTATATGGGGCCAGGTTAGGATGAGTCAGCTACCAAGTGTTTCGTGGGTCCAAAAGTTTCAAGAGCAAGCATAGTATTACGGAAGGTCTTCTCGATCATTGATCTCGTAGAAATCAATGACCAGGGCTTTCCCACTTTATCAAGATGCAAGGAAGTTAAACATTACGAGAAAGCACCTAAGGGACATGCATCCCAGTGGGCTCGGCCAAGGTATTAACATGAAGGCAATGTAGTTAAGGTCACAGTTTCTTGTACCCGTCACAGTTAGGGTTTGCTAAGGTAGCGCAATTAGTAAAGAAAGACTGGTCAACCGCGGGAAGACCTTGAAGGTGGCAGAAGGATAAAAGACCATTGGCCCACGTGGCTCATTCTACTTGCAATATTTGTTTAATCTACTGACTTTTCTAATTAATGAGCCAGAAACAAGGGAAATTGAGGTTTTTTGCACAATCTGATCTCTGTGATGATTTCCAACCACCCTCGAATGAATGTTGGACATGGGAAAACACTCCACCATCTCTAATCTGATCCATCCACCTGGTCAAAATGATTTAATGGCATCATTTTTGTCTTCTCAGGCCCTTGTTCCAACAAAGGTCAAATATCATTGCATCAGGATCCCCATGATTGTTCTCTCTAGGACTTCAATGCAGTGGTTGTAGAGTAATTACAGTTAGAGGACATCCCAGTTATGTGTGAACTATAAAGGCAAATTTTGCAAATTTTGTAAAGGTCAAACCTTCTCTAATTTCTCTGATATCACTCTACAAATCTTCAGTGTAAATTCCCTTTGCCTCTAAACTGTATGACATCCTTCTTATCTCCTTTAGCCATTAATGTGAAAGTGCAAGAATCATTTACCTCTCATTGATGTTTTTGTAGAGATCTGCAATCTACATGATTGTATCTCTTCTAGCCTATGAATGATATATAAGTGAATCTTTTCTTTCCTTGTGTCATTCATTCTAGTTTTTTGATCTACATGTGGTCATTAGATTAAACAAGTCTAAATGTGTATATCTTTTGGTGTCATAATGCTTCAATAGTGCATGTATGGGAAGAGATTGGTTTGAACACTCTATTTTGGTGCATCACCCCCTTAGATTAGAATAGGTAGATTTTATTTTCATGGACTCCTTCTCCCTTTTCCTCTCCAAAATTAGTTAGATACACCTAGATAGTAAGAGGAAGCCGACCTTCTCTAGAGATTCAACCTCACAGTTCGAGTCCCACAGCTTGGAGGTTGTTTCCATATTTCACGAAGTTGTCCTTAGGTAAGACTTTGGACAAGGGTGCAAACCTCTATGACAACAAGAACTTAACCATTATCAAGCATAAAAATGTTGGTTGAATATTAGCATTGGTTGAGTGACAAAGAATATTGAGTGACACAAAATGTTGGGTGACAATAATGACCAAGTTGCATAGTGTAAACTAAGAAAGACAATTTAGTGATTACCTAGTGATCTAGTGATGATCAAGAAACATAATGCAGTCATGACCAAGTGTCAATAAACTAATAGTTTGAGAAAGAATCAATATTTGTAGCCAACATAGCTGAATTCTAAAAATAATCAAAATGTGTTGATGAGATGGATTATTTAATGCATGGAAAATATTAGTCGAGCGATCAAAGGATAAGATTTGAGGGAACTTTCAAGAACTTTCAAGAAGGAAGAAGAAGAATAGAAGATGGATAGATTATATTCATTGAATTTTTTGAATCTAATCATAACCCTAAGATCTATGATTATGTTTAAGCAGAAAAATATCTAAGCTACTTATTTAAGGAGGCATATGAGATATCTTTTAGGGTTTTTGGAATAGAATTTATAGAGACAACTAGATATTAGACTTGAAAAGGAGACGTGTGAATTTTTTGATGTAGGAGATTGCTTGAAAAATTTCCAAGCAAATTTGAGTTATGGAGAGAGATGGAGTCTAGTCAATGAACTAGTGTTGAGCTAAATGGAGATTTGAATTCAAAAAGTGAGTAAGGAAACTTGGCAATAAAGAATATAACTATTTCCACATAACCCATAATAGATTTGAAATAAATACAGAATTAAAATCCACATGCAAGAGAATAGACAACATACCCACAAAATTGTGACACAAGATATACCCTGGGAAACCCTCATTGAGGGAAAAACCCAGCCTCCAAAAGCATCCATCACCATGTATTATTCAGCAAAAAATACCATTGTAATACAACCATGGAAGCCTTCATGGTCATAGCCAAAATTGAGAAAACTATGTGAACAAGCATGAATCCACACATCCCATGCCATGCTTCCAACCTTCACAAATGCTCCCTTGGCTAACCTATCAAGCCTTGTCCCACTCAACTCTTGCCTTTCTCACACATACTCTCTACAACAACTACCCTTGTGGATGCTTATATAGTAGCAAGTCCCCAAAAACAACTAAGTGGTATTACATAAACCATGTGCTAAAACCATGTGCTACCTAACCCGCTAACCCGACATTTAATATTAGGCATTTAATTCTTTTCCACAATATTAAATAATTACATGCAATATTATCACGATGTTACAATACAACTCATCAAGAATATTCCATGGGAATCTTTACATGTTGCACGTCCATTTAGGTACAACATTACATAATAAAATAAAATAATAAAATATAACGATATTATGCAATGTCTGCAACACTTATTATCTCAACAATCTCCCACTTGTATACATTGCATAGGGTCAATCTGTAGCCACACAAATGAACAAGCGAACAATCCCTCCCAGCACATCCACTGTCATGGATCAAAAATACACCAAGTGCTTCATCTTGTACCTGCAACAAAATCAAAGTATCCTGTATCTCAAGTATGAATGATCTCACCTCCTATTATGCCACTACCACTGGACATACATAGAAGCCATCCAAAGAGAAAGCCACCCAACCTGTCGCATTAGAATATCATAAAATCCTGTACCAACTAAAATTTCAAGCACAAATAACCTAATCCAAAGGTAATCACATGTATCTGTAGTTGTCAAAATATATCCATAGCTGAAATAGCACCCACAGCAAGTGCCAAACCCATCCAACTATCCATACCTCAAAGGTATAACAAGTGAATCTCATATCACCAACATATCCAATCTATAACCTGCAATCACAAGCCTCAAGAGCAATACTTGCCACATATATACCAAGAAGCTCCCACTATAAAAGATAATGTCAAATCTATAAGCAATCCACTCACAACATCTCAAAGAAGTGAATCCATGTAGTATCAAGGACATCTGCAATACATAAACTGATACCCTACAAGAAAAACTCTCATAACAAGTCTCCAATAGTCTCCCAAATTCTCCACAACCAATAGAGGAAAGAGATAAAGGAATAACCATGTCATCTCTCACATGACATACATGAGCACAAACTAGTGATACTAATCTCTAACCAATCTCAAATCCAATGTAGGCAAAACTAAACATCCAAGAAGATAACCAAGATCAGAGAAACCATGAAATTCATAACTTGTATCATGTCCTTCTACACACACCTCTAGATGTAAACTGTGCAAGTATGATCTCCTCCATAAAACCCCAACAAGAAGCCTCAACAACACCTAAATCATACCATATAACTAATCATGGATGTAGGCCTCTCACAAGAAGATCAAACTCATAAACCATTCCTAAACCAAGGAATATGCCCACTATAAAACCATCTCCCAAACTCAACCAGCATAACAACATATGCACATGGAGATAACCAAATCTAAACCATCTCTGAAATGAACCCTCCAAAACTAACTCATGTACCATAGCTCAAGATCCATATCCATGAAAGACAAGCATAAATATAATGCAACTGAGAAAATAATGGGCTATACCTCTCAAGTAGCAAACCGCCGAGTAGACCAAGAATGGGGAATGAGAATGCTCATCAAGATACCCAAGTCTCCAACCAAGACTCATCTAAGAACAATCTCCTCTCAAGTCCATATCAAGTGACTGCCCCTCAAACTTCCTGTTGAAACCATCAACCGTCCCAATAAATACTTCTCTAATCCAAGAGAAATCAGCATCACCACTATCTCTAAGTATTCATGAGCACCTGTAACTAATCAATCCATGCCAACTCCAAATGCAACTTAGCAATATCATGAAGTATCCATCTTATGATTAGTGTACCCAATACTAAGAAACTAAACCAAGATCAATGTCAAAGTTTCAACCATGGCCTCAGGAACATAAACATGACAACATGATCTTACCATCTCCACTAAAGAGATAACATGCTCCACATGAATAAACTATAACATGTCACAACTCTAAACGCGTATCAAGATTATACCATGACATAATAATGAAACCATCCTCATACAAGGATAACATGCCAAATAAAAGCATAAACCACACCTTTGCCAAGAACCTTGTGAGTCCTCAAGATGCAACCATCTCCATACACCATCAAGAAAACCATCTCCACATACCATGAAGATAACCAAGAACTCCATGAGTCCTCAAGATCTAACCATCTTCACACACCATGAAGATAAAAAGTGCACTATGCAAATGTCAAAGACACTTTTGCAGCAATAGGATCTAAGACAAACCTCCAACATCTGCAAACACTCAATAAATATATCAATGCCAACAACTCCCACTCAACTATGGTACCAAGTCACCGATGGCATCATAAAATCCATCTCCTAAATGAAGATTCAAACCAAACCAAGAACTAATCTTGCACTATCACCTCATCATTGTCACAAGCTCCCACTTAAACCATGTATCCAAGCTATCCATGACATCATGATGAAAAAAAAATCCATCCGCTGACCATTAGAGTCAACCAAAGCATCAAACCATCAAAGAACTCAAAGTGCACATCATGAGCTCCTCAAAAGAAATCAAATAACTGTGATCCTCAACCAAAAAGATATACCACCATAACTAAATTAGAAATCAAAGCTAATGAACATCAAGGATGTACCTTTATATCCAATCATGTCATGCCAAAATCTATGACACCATGATCACATCCATGAACTGAGTATCTGTCTCTCAATATGTCTAACCTATTAGCATAAAATAGTCAACCACAATCCTCCACCATGATTATACCTAGTAACAACATCTCATCCCTTCTACATGAAGAAAAAATCAAAAAATCATGTGACTTAGGGCATAGACAACCCAAATCCAAGCCACCAATCTGAATATGCATCAATAATGAAAGATCAATGGGCAAAGACAACCCATAACCAAGTCATAAATGCAACTTGTAAGTATAGACCACTTACAACACTACACAACTTGTAAACTCAACAAGTCATCATGCATATCCAAACCAAACACTGATAACCATATCATCATGAGACCAAACTTGAGTATACAATGACATCAAATCTTAAATATCCAATGCCATAAACTCATAATGTTACTATAGTCAAAATATATCTATAAACTATTCAGATCAATATATCAACAAATAAATCATGCCAAACCTACACCAAATCTGAACCAATGTGTAGAGCTCTCCAAGATCTTTATGTTGACTACTCAAAGTCCAAAATCTGACTCTGTATGCCCAAGTTATGCCCTAATCCGTGCTTAAAATAAATAACATCTGACTTTAGGGCTCTTAAAACCTTAAAAAAATATCAAAATCATAGAACCAAACCTATATCAAGTTGTAGTGCTTTGAATTATCTTTCCAACGCCTATAAGAACTCTGAAATCTGATATTCTGAGAGAAAGTTATGGCCATTTTACTAAGACAGTCTTTTTACCATTTTTGCTGTGATTTTTTATTTTATTTTATTTTTGTGACGAAAATTTTGACAGGATTAAATTTGACAGCCATCATGGGCTGAAATCAAAAAACTCTTTCATTTCCTTTTAACATGGCCAAACTAGGGCATATTATATATCAAAATTTATGGAAATGTTGACCCAGATCCAATGATGAGGTCTATTTTTTTCTAGAAGGTCATTTCTGCAAGCTCCCCTCTAAAACCCTCATTTTAAATGAAACATCCAAAAAATCCTTTTGTCCAAAAAATTCACATGCCCAAATCTTTTAATATCCCATCATAAAAGCAAACCCAAAACCCTCAAATCTGCAATAAATCATTCATATATCTTGCCCTTTTCTTTTATCCTCTCATGCATTCTCATGGATTTAATCTAGGGTTACAATAATAAAATCATAGCTCTAATACCACTTGTAAGGAAACTTGGCAATAAAGAATATAACCATTTCCACATAACCTATAATAGATTTGAAATAAATATGGAATTAAAATCCACATGCAAGAGAATAGACAACATACCCACAAAATTGTGACACAAGATATACCCTAGGAAACTCTCATTGAGGGAAAGACCTAGCCTCCAAAAGCATCCATCACCATGTATTATTCAGCAAAAAATACCATTGCAATACAACCATGGAAGCTTTCATGGCCATAGCCACAACCGAGCAAACTATGTGAACAAGCATGAATCCACACATCCCATGCCATGCTTCCAACTTTCACAAATGCTCCCTTGGCTAACCTATCAAGCTTTGTCCCACTCAACTCTTGCCTTTCTCACACTTACTCTCTACAACAACTACCCTTGTGGCTGCTTATATAGTAGCAAGTCCCACAAAACCACTAAGTGGTATTACATAAACCATGTGTTAAAACCATGTGCTACCTAACCCACTGACCCCACATTTAATATTGGGCATTTAATTATTTTCTCCAATATTAGATAATTATATGAAATATTATCACAATGTTACAATACAACTCATCAAGAATATTCGATGGGAATCTTTACATGTTGCACGTCCATTTAGGTACAACATTACATAATAAAATAAAATAATAAAATAATAAAATATTATGCAATGTGTGCAACACCCATTATGTCAACAGTGAGTTGTATGTTGTCAGATCAAACCTAGTTGTTACTTTCTAATCATTCCTTTTGATTAAGATTGACCTAACTGTCATCTATAAATCCTTTAACATGGTAACATTCTATGGGAATATTCTAAAGACCTCTAATAAGGCCACTCCTTATAAGGTGATTTAAATCCTTTAATAGGGTCACACCTAATGGTTCATTTTGTAACCTTTAATAGGGTTGGATCTTAACAAAGCTCACTTCAAAAGAGTGAAAAGTGGCAGCATGTTACTTGGTGGTTTTTTCCAAATTGGGCTTCCACATTAAATACCAGTGTCAAACATTTGTGTGGATGCTTGTTATGTTTTTGTGCTACTTACTATTTTACATTTGAAGTTTATTGTTCATTATGATATTATTATAGTATTTGACACTTACTGAACAAAGAGCTAAAATGGAATGAATAAGTTGAATGATGATGAATAGTTTTATTTTATATGGTGTTCATGGGTTTGATTGAGTTTATTAGAGATGTTAAAATTTATTTTTATACATATGGACCTGATGATAATTTATTCACCCCCCCTCCCCCCTCTCAGTTATTCTAAATATTATAATAGTTTTTGGTGAACTAATTGGAAGTGATGATTAAACAAGAGGTAACTTGTTCTATCTAGACCTATATGAAGATACTTGTCTATTTTTTTAGGATTAAACCACCAAAAAAAAATTTTAAAATAATACATCACACAAAAAAGAACACAAGACACCAAGATTTAATGTAGTTCACCCAATCTCTAGACTACGTCCACCAAACAGCAAGTCTGATATTATTACGATCTAGTGATGACAACCTAATTACAATCTGTAATCCCTTACAGCTCAATATTGCTACAAGAACCAATTTTTGCTTCACCACAATGAAACAATCCCTAAACCTAAACCCTTTTATACAATTATTTTTACTGCTTTAGGGTTATCATTAATAATTACATGTCAGCCCAAAATCCTGAACCCTGAACCCCACTAAAAAATTATGGATTATGTACAGTACTTCCCTGATTAGTCACCATAATCTAACATATTTGCACAATTTGAAGATATTTTTTTATGGCATAAGAGGTTGTGTCATGTTTACTTTGATAATTTGGTAAGCATTAGTAAGATGAAAAGAGTAAGAGGGTTCCCAAGATTGAACAAACTTGATAAGGTGTTGTGCAAATATGAAAGAACAAACAAGAAATAATCCATACAAGGCATAAAAGGCACAATATATTAGACTAGCAAGATGAGGTAGAAGCTAAGTTTTTTATTCATGAAAGGAAAAAGATTATAAATATAGAGCATAATGTTGCAACAACGAACCCAAAAAAAATAGACAAGAACCCCTTGAAAGATATCTACAACTTGCCTTTATAGATTAGGTATAACTCATATTTTACATGAAGTTTGAACCCCACAAGACTAGAGTCAAGTTGTAGAGAGAAGCAATAAATGAATATCAGAGCTAAACTTCATCTTGAAATTAACTTGTTATTTGGAAGTGATGGGGAGAAACCAAAAGTAATGCACCTAGTCATAAGAGAGATAAAATCCAAAGATTTGATCATTACAATCCATAAAGAGGCATGGAGAAGCATTAGCAATGTGGAACAAGGCCTTAGATGTCAGTGTACAATGAAAGAATGGTCCTTGTAATGTTTCATGGCTGCAATAGATCAATTCCACCACTATCAAAAAATGAGGGATGAGATAACACAGAATATTAACCCGCTATGAAAATGTAGAGTTGACCTGCATGGAATAAATCTGATTTGCCCCAAAAAAGATGAATCATCAATGTAGATCTTCATTCTAAAATAGATGGCCTAGATGCTGCAAGAAATATCCTCAACAAATGATTAAAACCTAATTATAGATGCAAGTCTTCTTCAAAATAAATGGATGACTAAGATGCATCTAGAAATCCCCACAAGATGAGCCAAAATCTAACAGTCATCACATTTTCATCAAAGACCCAAGCATTAATGCAAAAATATGAGCACTATCCAATCAAAAGAAATCTCAAAAAAGAATAATCCACTACATTGTACAAATCTAGTAGTAAACACAATTCCCAACACATGGTAAAGGTGGCAACAACTTTGCCATTTTGCAAAAGCAAGAAAAGATACTTTCTAAAATAGCAAATTTCACTTTTTTAAAAAGGCAAGAAAATAAGACTTCTAAAATAGTAAAAAAATTAATTGAGAAAGAGCATGAAAGTGATTCTTCGAAAATAAAAAAAACAAAATGGTCAACACAAAATTTTAACCCCTACAGATGCATGTGTTAACCTGCAGCTTAGTCAATGAAGGAAACCAAGTTCACTCAATCAAAGAACAAATTGAACTAGCTTGGTTAATGAAGGAACCAAGCCAAATTGGTTCATGAAGAGACCGAGTTAACACAAACTACTAACCTAAACCAAATTGCATGTTCACCCACAGCAAAGAAAATGGCCCATTGAAAATATCTCTAATCGATTATTGATGATGGGCTGAATGGGGGCCAAAATGGCCAACATTCTTTGTGACTTACAGGGGATTCTTTCTTGATAAGCATAGATCAATGGCCTTAAGAAATCTATTGGACATGGATTCACTAACAAGAATTGACGTGTTATCTCACCTGCAACTTCACAAAATTCTGCAACCAACAAAAAACAAAACAGCTACAAGGAGCTCCTAAAAGCTCAAGATAGCTCCAAAAAAGGGAGAAAATGTGCTTGTACACTTCATGGAAAGATAGGAACTCCTACTCTACTATGTACAAGTATTCACAAAAAAAAATGATCAAACAAAGTCATTGACTGGCTTGTTGAAGTAGCTTCCCTACCTCACAAGCTATTTTTTTCTTCCATGCATGTGGGCAACTGAGAATGACAGCAAGCATGAAAAACTTATTGCTACATGGAATTCCTTCCCAATTCTGAAAACTAAGAATTTTCTCTCTAGCATTGGGATGCCTTGATCTTGATCAAGACATACTTTCTCCTCCTTTTGGTCTTCACCCTCATGCTCTAGAATGAGCATGATTGGGGGCAACTTGTTGATTTTTCGCAAAGCTAGATGCCTTATGGGGCATCCTCTTGATTGCATTTGGTATAAGCTATCAACCTTGACCATGTTGTGCTATGAAATGGTAGTATCCAACTAATTTGGAAGTGTCTCCATCTCTTATGAATAAATAATCTCCACCTCTTGCTCATGATGCTCCTGAGCCACCTCCTCAAGAGGTAGTGGTATAGCATAAATCTCCACTTGTTGTTGTAGAACATACTCTTCATATACAAGAGATGATGAATCAATAT
Organism: Cupressus sempervirens; assembly: GCA_028749045.1. Classification (NCBI taxonomy): domain Eukaryota; kingdom Viridiplantae; phylum Streptophyta; class Pinopsida; order Cupressales; family Cupressaceae; genus Cupressus; species Cupressus sempervirens. Next base: position 953,273,263 of record CM053792.1, on the reverse strand, counting down.
ATATGGAAGAGAAAATAGTATCAAACTCATCTAAGAGATCATCCTTGTCCTCGATCTCATCCATTATAGTTGCAATAGCATGCATAGGTTGAGAGGAAACCTCATGCATATCACCATGTTCCTCCTTAAGGATAGAGCTATCCTTGGGATCCTCCTTTTCATCCTCCATATCATGGAGGACAGTCTACTGAAGTGAATGATCTTCTTCCTCCTTATCTCACAACAAATCCTAATCTTTTGGTAAAGGCTAAAAAGTGATTATTTGTTCCTCAAGAGAAGGAACAACTGTTTCTTCTCCTTCTTTCTCAACAAAATTGGGAAACTCTTCACATGAGAAGATTAGATCCTCTTCCTTCTTCTCAACTACTACCTCTTTTTTCTCCTTAGTAGGATGTAACTCCTCCCTTTGTAGTTTTTCTTGCTTCATTTCATTCTCCAAAAACTCTATGTTTGTGCCATTAGGAGTCCATACAACTGGTCCACCCTCAAAGAGTGAAATTGTGATAGGTATGGAAGGCTCATGAGGCCATTTTTTTGCACGGGGATTGGAGAAGTTATAGTAGTAGGATCTTGTAATGGAGGGGTCTTCTTGAAGCTTGGGATGAAATAATTTGGAGAAGGGGTTGCCTCTTCTTCCTTGGTTTGAAAATGAGCTGACTAGAGACTCATTTCCCCCTCACTTGTTGTAGCAACTTGCCTTCCAAGATTCTCCTCAAAATATCTATGTTTCTCCCTCTCTTCTTCTTCTTATTGGAGATAGGCATCGTATACCATCTCCTCTTGTTGTCTCTCTATCTCTTGCTACCTTGCAATCTCATCAAACTACTTATCCCAAGCTAGCAACTACTCATTCTGCTCTCAAATCTTTAAATCCATATGTCTACTTCATTCCATTGTTTTCACTTGGAGTCCCAAAAATTTCTTGTCCATCTTTGCCATCATAACTTCAAGTCCTCTATATGGGGTTGTTGGGACTGGTGGAGAAGGGGTAGGAGGGGAGTAATAATTCTAAGAATAAAAGTTATAACCAACTTGGGGCTGATATTGAAATTAGCAATATGAGAACTAAGGAATAGAATTTTCATGATATGGGGGGGAATAGTAGTTGTTTCTATGAAATGGGTCCATGATTAGAGCTTCATAAAAGCCATAATTTCATAGAAGACTTGAAAATCATGAAAATATCAAGAATGATATTTACATAACAGCACTATTTCATCTTGAAACCAGTACATTTGCACTAGATTCACCATGGTGTTTGATGGAATGCCTCTAAAGGCTGATGGTAATAATGCATAAATATTAGATGGTTTCTAGTGGACTTATGAAACCAAAATTTGTGTGTCCCATTAGGCATGCCAAAAACTATGGTATGACCAATGGAGGTTCTAGAAACTAATATGAAGCTTTAAATGTTTGCCCCACCAGGTGTGCCAAAACTTGTTGACACAAAATTTTTTACCCTTGCTTGAGGTATGACCTTGAAGTGACCTTGTGTAACATGGAAATGACCTCCAAGTGTGGGACTTGTGCTTTGAGTTCAAATCTCCAAAGAAGTTCAATTTCCTTACTATCAAGATGCACCTACACTACCACTTTGAGGGAAAAGAGAAAAGGAGAACATGAAAATAAATTGCAGAAAGGAAAAGGGGGTGATGCACCAAATGGAAATATAGTTACAACTCTATCTACAACTGCACAAAACATGAATAAAATACCTAAATACTAAGATCTTGGCTCAAATCTACTTTTTTAAGATTTACGTGAAGGTAAAACCAATTAAATGTTATTAAAAAATAGTTCAAAAGATAAAATTTAGTAGAAAACTATACATGATATGCAAACATGAAAGAACAAACAAGAAATAATCTATACAAGGCATAAAATGCACAATATATCAGACTAGCAAGATGAGGTAGAAGCTAAGTATTATATTCATGGAAGACAAAATATTACAAATACAGAGCATAATATTGTTGCCATGAACCTAAGAAAAGCATAGAAGAACCCCTTGAAATATATCTACAAATTGCCTTTATAGATCAAGCATAACTCATATTTTACATGAAGTTTGAACCCCATAGGGCTGGAGTCAAGTTGTAGAGAGTAGCAATAAATAAATACTAGAGCTAAATTTGATCTTGAAATCAACTTTTTGTTTGGAAGTGACAGGATGAAACCAAAATTAATGCACCTAGCCGTAAGAGAGATCAAATCCAAATATCTGATCATTACAATCCATAAAGAGGCATGAAGAAGAATTAACAATGTTGAACAAGGCCCTAGATGTCAGTTTGCAATGAAAGAATAGTCCTTCTAATATGTCATGGTGGCAATAGATCAATTTGTGCCACTGTCAAAAAATGTAGGATGGTATAACATGCAGTGTTAACCCACCGCAAAAATGTAGAGTTGATCTATGTGGAATAAATCTAATTTGCCCCAAAAAAGATGAACCATCGATGTAGATCTTCATTATGAAATAGACGGTCCAAATGCTACAAGAAATCTCCCTAACAAGTGATTAAAACCCAACTGTAGATGCAAGTCTTCTTCAAAACAAATAAATGGTTGAGATGCATATGGAAATCCCCCAAGATGTGCCAAAATCCAACAGTCATCACATCTTTGCCAATGACCCAAGCACTGATGCAAAAATATGAGCACCATCCAATCAAAAGAAACCTCAGCAAAGAATAATCAGCCACATGGCACAAATCTAGTGGTTGGCATAATTCCCAACTCACTATGGAGGAGCCAATAGTAACTTTTTAATTTCACAGAAGCAAGAAAACACACTTTTTGAAATAAAGAATTTTTCTTTTTTGGAAAGGCAAGAAGATAAGCCTTTCAAAATAGAAAAATTTTCTATTTCAAAAAAAACATGAAAGTGCTTCTCCAAAATAGTGAAAATGGTCAACAAAAAATTTTAACCCCTGTAGATGTGCATGTTAACTCATAGCTCAGTCAATTAACAAAAACAATTTCACTCAGTCAAAAAACAAACTGAACTAGCTCAATTCATGAAGGAACTAAGCCAAGTTTGTTCATGAAGACACTGAGTTAACATGAAATGTTAACCCCAACCAAATTTCATTTTAACCCATAGCAAATAAAATAGCCCATTGAAAATATCTTTGATCAGTTATTGATGATGGGCTGAATGCAGGGGGCAAAAATGGCCAACAATGACAAATATGTATTCTATTTGTTGATGACTTCTCTAGAATGATGATTGTGATGTTTCTTACAAAAAAATATGATGTATTTCAAATTTTTAAGTGGTATTTGGCTAGAATAAAAAAAGAAATAGGAAAGAGTCTAAAGTGTTTGAGATCAGATAGAGGAGGTGAATTCATATCAGATGAGTTCAATATATTCTACAATGACAAAGGAATCAAGAGAAAAATGAGTACACCAAGGACTCCACCACAAAATGGAATAGTTGAAAGAAGGAATAGATCAAGGACACTGATGATGGAGAAGAATGTTTCACAAAAATATTGCAGAGAAGTTGTAAGTACCGCAATATATACTTTGAACCAAGTTCAATTTAAGGAAGGTACAAACAAAAAAATCTTTTGAACTTTGGTATGGCTATGCACCTAATGTGAACTATTTCAAAAAAAATAGAAGCAAGTGTTACATACTAAAAGATGCAAGGAAAGGAAAACTTGATGCAAAGAGTGATGAAGGTATATTCCTAGGGTATTCCACTAAAATCAAGGCATATAAGTGTTTTAATTCTAACACCAACAAAATTGTGGAAAGTGAAAATTTTAGAGTTGATGGATTTGCAAAAAAGAATGAAGAGGAATACAAGAAAGAACTTGAAGATTATAGACATTTTGTCTACATCTATGAAGGAGAACCTGGTACATTACCTAAACCATAGAAAGAGGTTGTTGAGCATCAATAGCTAGACATTGTCAGGGTATAGTAAAATAGCTCTACTAAGCATCAATAGGCTTCCAAGCATTGTGATCTAGGAGTCAAGTCACAAAATAAAGGAGTCAAACATTAGAGACAAGAAATTGAACATCAGACAAAAAATGTCATGTTGTAGCCAGAGATATCTGAAGGAGATGTGTAAGAAGAATTGAGTGAAATACATGAAGAAAGAAGACCTAAACCTTTCCTAGTAAAATATGTAAGAAGGAACCATACACAAGATCAAATTATTGAAAGAAAATATTTAAGATTCATGATAAGAAGTAAGTTGAATAATGACATATGTTTATAATTTGAGGTTGAACCTAAATCAATTAAAGAGGCTTTGGAGAATGAAAATTGGAAAAAGGAAATGAATGAGGAATTTGATCAAATAGAGAAGAACAAGACATGGACATTGGTATTTAGAACAAAGGACAAGAATGTGATTGGAACAAAGTAGGTGTTCAGAAGCAAGATGAATGAGAAAGGTGAAATCACCAGGAACAAAGAAAGACTAATTAGTAAGGGATATGCACAACAGGTAGGAATTGACTATGGAAAAACATTTGCACAGTTGCAATGTTAGAAGGAGTGAAAACTTTGCCTGCATATGCTACTTACAAAGGATTCAAAGTACACCAAATGGATGTCAAATCTACATTTTTGAATGGAATCTTAGAAGAATAAGTCTACATTGAACAACTTGAAGGTTTTTTTTATCCTATCAAGAAGAAGGTTTTGCAAGAACTAATGACAATAGAAATCTATACTCAAAAATTGAATCTGAGATCAAAATGTTGCTAGCTAAAAAAATTATTGATGATATCACATTTTGAGGACATGGTATGTTGTGTAAATCATTTACTAATGAGATGAAGAAAGAGGTTGAGATGTCAATGTTTGAAGATCAAGTTCTTTGTTGGTTTGCAATTTTATCAAATGAAGAAAGGTATTTACATCACACAATCCAAGTATATCAAAGATATTTTGAAGACTTTTAGAATCAAAGATTCAAGACCAATTGGAACACCTATGGTTACTAGACACAAACTTTTAAAGAATGATGATTTTGTTGAGGTAAATCAAATACTCTGCAAGTCAATGATTGGAAAATTGCAATATGTTGTCCATAGAAAACCTGACATTGCATTAGTAGTTGGTATTTTTGCTAGATTTTTTTCTAATCCTAGAGAAAAATGCATGATGGTTGTGAAAAGGATACTAAAATATCTAAAAGGAACATAAGACTAGGATTATGATACAAGAAAAATAAAGATGTTGATTGGGCAGGAAATATTGATGACAGAAAGAGTACAAGTGGAGGCACTTTCTTTCTAGGAAGGAGATTGATTTCATGAAAAAGAAAGAAGAAAAACTATATTTCTCAATTCACAATAGAGGTGTTTTTGTAGCATTTATTTGTTGAAATATTGTGTGGATCAGGCAATTGTTGAAAAATATGAAGGAAGAGATTGTTGAACTTGTTGTGGTATATTGTGATAAAAAAAGTGCTATAAAAATATCCAAGAGTTGTCTGATGCACACAAAGACAAAACACATTGCTATCAAGTGTCATTACTTGAGAGACTTGGTACAAGACAAAGAAGTAAGACTAGGGTATGTGAACACAAAGGAGCAGATAGCTAATATCTTCACTAAGTCATTACCTAGGCATTCCTATGAGTATCTAAGAGGTAAGTTAGGGCTCATTCCCATATATGAAGAAAGTTGAGAAGGGATGCAACATTGCATCAAATGTTATGATTAGAATATCTTACACATTGATGCAATAATTCACTCTTTAAAAACTTCCTAAAGTTTATAAAAATATGGATAGAAGCATGAGAAGATGAGACTACAATGAGTCAGATCAAAAGATGGCAAAGAGAGTGATCTTGTAATATCAGTCAATAAAGTGAAAATGATATGTATGATGAAATCAAAGAAAGTTGAATATATGTTATTGATGATGTCTTTGGCATTGTTTTCAAAGAGGAAGAATCTATAGTTACAATTAAAGATTCAAAGAGAGGAATGTGTTAAGAAAAGAGGAAGATTATTGTCAAAGACTAAGACATAATAAAGTTGGAGATGTATATGAAAGAGGGATCCCATATAGTTGGTATTATAGTTGGTGTCATAATTGAATCTACAATTGGTATCATAAAGGGAGAAGTGTAAGTGAGTGCATGGATGAAAATTAGAATAAAACTAAGGATATTAATGAATATCTAAATCTAATCACAAAGGGAGTTGACAATGATAAATTATGAGAGTGTCTTTTGTATTTCATGGTAACTAGAGGTGTTGTCATCAATGTCAAAGATAGAGATTTTTGGAAACTAATATTGGAACAATTATGACGTTGTCATTGATGTCAAACCTACTAGAGAGAGATTTAATAATAGTGTAGAGTGTCATATTTATTGATTGGTGAAGAGAATTTGAAAACAAAGATAAGGAGATGAACTAGTGAAGGATAACTATATGAACTAGTGAAGTTGTCAAGTAAAGAGAAGCAAGTGTGTTGGAATTACAATGAGCACTTGATTAGTTAGTCTTTGACAAGATGATGTATTGTTTAATTAGTGTAGAATTATTGAGTTAAATACAAGTAAAGCCTAGTAAATTATGGTTGATCAATGAAGGCTATTCAACCAAGAGATTAAGGAACTTAATAAATAGTCAAGTGATAGTTATGGTCAAGAAAAATGAGGAAGGAAAATGTAGTAATTACTAAGCATAGTGAAGACTGAGCAAGCTAGTGAAATCTAATCAAGACAAAATAGTAGAGACCAAGCTACTTAATGTTGACCAAGCAGAAGAACACAGCGATGATTGAGTGTCAGCAAATAATAGTTTGTGAAAGAATAAAGTTTGAGGCTGACATGGTTGAATATTTGGAATATTCAAAATGAATGGATGATAAGGATTTGATGATATAGCATATTTAATGCATGAATTGAGTTTATTATGTGATCAAAGGAAAGGATTTGAATTGAAGTTTCCAAAAGTATCAAGAAAAGAGTAGCAGGACTAAAAGATGGATAGATTTGTTGAGTCTAACCTATTGGCTCAAGATGTAATAGATATTTCAACTACCAGGTAGCCAAGATGAGATTTCATCTAAGGGAAGCTATCTCCTAATATGGACATAATTTTTCTATAACTCAAGCCAACTATAAGGATAAACTCCTTCTTTAGGCTCTACAAAACCTAGGCAGGTAGACCTCAGATTCGTTCATATGGTGAATTTGTAGTAAGAAGATAAAAACCCAAATATTCTATTCTTATTCAAATGAAAAAGGTATGAAATAGCTAGTAACATTACCTATGAGATTGACAAGATAAGTGTTGGTTATCCTTTTCATCTCTACAACATGAAAGGGAAAATAATTTTGATTAACTGATTGATATCAACAAAACCCACAAATGCAACAACAAGAAACATGTAGACCCTATGACTGATAAGTGCCCTATCCATTGGGTATTCCACAAATCACAACATACATCAAATATTAGATCTATCCCTTCACTTTATGAATCAGACATCTATGTTCAAAACTTAATCCCATACTCATACTATCCTTCTCATGAAATCTACAACCCTCCAAAGATATATCAAACATTTACATGATTCTTTGAAATAAAGGAAAAAGACATCAAGACTTACAACCCAAAATAAGATGTAAATGGATCTATGTTCTTTGCCCATAAACCACAAAAGATTATAAATAGCAAAGATAGGAGACAACAATCAAAATCAAACTAAGTAACTTGTTGTTCTTCGTATTCATTCCTTTGAAATAAGTACATTCAAGATGTATGAAAAGACTCATAAAACACATGATATAATAAAACTATACACTAAAACTCCATTAATATTTTTCATGTTATCTATAAAAGTTGTATCCTAACTAAATCTTAGAATTTGATTGCTTCAAGTAACATGGGAACACTCTTAGGTAGTGGGTGTACCAAGATCAGTAGTGAATCTTTAGGTTCTAGGTTGGTTCCTTATGATGCTTCACCTATTTGTTCTTCAAACATGAACTTTAAAAGTTAGGAGGGAAAGAGATAGAAGGATTACTTCTATTAAATGTAAATACTGAAAAGTAAAATTGACTAAACTTAAGGGGATGCACCAAACAATAAGATGAGAAGATTATTGGCCTGACACGGTGAAGCTTTTCTGAATAGTTAAAGTTAGCACAATATTGATCTCAAAAAACTTATACATAAATATTTTACAAGAAGGATAGGCTCTATACAAGATGCTAATAGGAATAATAATACTCATGGTTTAACAACTTGAAAAGAAGCACAATCTCATGACTTGTACCCTTTATGAATATTCCAAAAACTCACTTGCAGATAAAATTGAGATACGAACATAGGAATTCAAAATAAATCACTAGAGTTATATTAGATCAGTGGCTTATACAAAAAGATGAACACAAGAAGAGATTTTAAATTTTTCCTTTATTCAAGCTTCTAAGGTAGTTCAACAATATTCCTCAAAGTGGTTACAAAGTAATCTATAGAAAAAATATTATGGAGGACTCCTGAGAGATCACGAAAAAATGGCTATTTTGCAAAAAAAAAAAATTGAACCCCTCCTCCACATATTGGAAATCCTTAAATAGAGAAGGATTGCAACCAACTTCAAATGGGAGGAAACCTATCAAAATCTAATTGAAAAGAATCCCTACAAAGATATTGATGATGTTTTATTTTAGAAATTCTCTGTATTTAGACAAAACTAGGATAGTAGCCACAAAATTGGCATGGTGACACTTGCTACAGAAGTCTTTCATTTAATTCTACTTGTCCTCTATTGCCTTGGCTATAAAGATCTTCAAGTACTTCTATTGTTAGGATCTTCATTTCTCCAATCAACCTCGAAGATATTTACTTTCCTCTTGATGGGCCACCCAGTGTATCTAATTTAACCTAAGTTTCCTACTATCATACTCCTTTTGAATATCAGATTGCCATAATTACATGTAGCTTGAGCACTAATGCTAATCTTTCATGGTTTTTTGGTGATGACTTATCCCTTCCAATCTAAATCCTACCTAGTATTTCCACCACCATAACAGAAATGTCAATAACTTATTCAGCTTTGCAAGCTTGGTACCTTTCTTGAATTTCATTGGCTAAGGGCTTTGCAAAATTGTGACCTCCTCTTTTTATGCAATATCATTGCCTTGTAGCATGAAATTACCTTAACACACTAACTACAACAACCCTATGATGACTATAAACTAACTATCTTCTCACTCACATAACTACCAGGTCTTCATACTTCTTTAACCATGTGACATTGTGATGCATGTCTCTTAACATTTTCCCCTATTGTAAGAATGTAAGGAGTAAGAATTTTGCTTTCTTATGCTATATACAAAGGTTTTAAAGTTTATCAGATAGATGTTAAGTCTACATTTCTAAATAGAATATTAGAAGAAGAGGTCTACATAGAATGACAAGAAGGATTTGTGGATAAAAATAATAAGAACATGGTATGTAAACTACACAAAGCCCTATACAGATTGAAACAAGCACTGAGAGCATGGTATGAGAGACTTCATACTTATCTTGTTAAGATTAGATTTGAAAGGACAAATGATAAAAGTAATTTGTACATGAAGACAGATGAAGAAAAAGGTATAGAGTTATCTAAAATATTTGTAGATGAAATTATACTTGGAGGACAAGATGCTCTATGTAAAGATTTTGCAAATCAGATAAAATAGGAGTTTGAAATGTCAATGTTTGGTGAGATCAAATTCTTTGTGGGATTACAAGTCTATCAAATGAAGTATGGTGTATATATCACTCAGTCAAAATATGTCAAGGAGATATTGAAGACATTTGAACTTGAGGATTCAAAACCAATAAGTACACCTATGGTAACAGCACTCAAGTTATCAAAGAATGATGATTCGATTGAGGTCAATCAAATATTATACAGATCCATGATTGGAAAATTGCAATATGTAGTACACATCAGACCTTATATTGCATTAGCTATGGGGATAGTTGCCAGATTCTTTTCTAATCCTAGAGAGAATCACTTGATGGTAATAAAAAGAATAATGAGATACTTAAAAAGAATAGAAGAGTATGGCTTATACTATAAGAAGAATGAAAAGTTTCAACTTAAAGCCTTCACTAACATCGATTGGGCTGGAAATATTGATGACAGAAAGAGCACTAGTGGAGGAGCATTTTTCTTAGGTAGAAGACTTGTTACATGGACAAGCAAGAAGTAGAGTTGTACTTCCCAATCTACTGCTGAAGCAAAGTATGTTGTTTCTGCTATCAATTGCACAAACATTGTATGGATCAAAAAACTACTAAAGGGAATGAAGGAAGAAATCACTAAACCAGTGATACTTTATTTTGATAATACAAGTGCTATAAATATATCAAAGAACCTTGTAATGCATACAAAGACAAAGAACATTTCAATGAAGTATCATTATGTAAGGGAGTTGGTTCAAGACAAAGAGGTGAAGATGGAATATATCAACACAAAGGAACAAATTGCTAATATCTTTACCAAAGCATTACCTAAGGATGCTTATGAGTATATGAGAGGTAAATTAGGGGTGATACCCCTATCAAAGGCTATGTAAAAGATAGAGAGAGTACCTTGCATCAAACAAGTTGATATTCATTTCATACAAATTGATGTAGTGGGTCTTACTTTAGGAAGTTTCCTAAAGTAATCATAGAGCTAGAATTTCAAATTAGTCACAAGCAAGGTGACAAAGGGGGTAAAATTGAAGAGCTTGCAAAAGCTTATATCTGCATGTCAAGTGTTGAGTATATGTATTTGGCATTATTTTCAAAGAGGTAGAATGTACAGTAAACTGATCAAGTGCTTATTAAGCAAGAGGGAGATAATCAAAGTAGATAATCAAGGGAGAAAGTACATAGAAAGTATAGTGCACAAGAGGAGTAAAGAATAGTTCATCATTAGAAGATCAGAAGACTAAAAGCAATAAAGAGGGAGAATGTAGAAAGAAAAAGAGGGAAATATTATGATATTCTATTGATCCATGACATAAGAGAATCAGATAAGAAGGATATTTTGTAACCTAAGAAGAAGTTGTTGATAGAGGGAGAATTGTTATTCACAAGATTTCCTTTTGGTATTGCCTTACTAATTAACCTAGTTAGTTTGATAGAACAAGATGTTCATCATTTGTTTGATTGGTTGATAGGTTTGGTTTGCCATCAATGCCAAAGAGGGAGATTTTTGATATATGATTGAAAAGATCACTTGAGTAAGAAAATGTTGAAAGAAGACTGTGTATTTTCAATTATTGTTTTGTCAATGATGTCAAACCTGCTACATATTGGCAAGACAATTGCTTATATGTTTTAAGCACTATTACTTAATTGATTGATGGAGAAGATTTGATCAACAAGATGTAACAAAAGTATGTAGAGGAAAGGTTGAGTTATGATTATGTATTGAAGTGCAAGAATCAATTAAGATAGTGATAACATAATGTATTGATGATCTACTTGAGGTTACAAAATGATTGGCTACACTTAGAAAGTTTAGAAGAAAAAAGTTGGACAAAGATAATTTTCTAAGCTTGACCAAGTTGACAGAAGTTGCTGAGCAAAGTTAGTGCAAGTCAATCAAAAAGTTAGTTGGAGCTGAGTGAAAGAAATTTCTAGTGGATGCCAAGAAAACTAATAGTTATCGAGTAAGTTAGTAGATGACAACTAATTTTTAGTTGATGTCAAACACTGGTAAAATCCAATTTATGCTGAGTGATTTTATAGTAGGAGTCGAGTAACACAGTATGTGTTGAGCATCAATAAATTGAGAATGTTGAGCTGCTACATTATGATAAAGATCAAAGATTTTCCAAATAAAAGTTGAAAAGTTTATTTTCTTAGAACTTGTAAATCAGGAGGAAGATAAGATTGGTGAGTTGGAGGCACAGAATCTTATGTGAACCATTTTGAAGGTGAATTCAAATGGATTCTAGGAGAATTTTCTAGACAAGACAAGATATGGGGTAGATACATTGTATCCTACCTAATCCATCAAAAACCCTAATTTTTGAGATGGATAATGAGTGGGAAAAAGAGTTCTAATTGTTGATATATGATTGAAAAGATCATTTGAGTTAGAACATTGTTGTAAGAAGTATTTTCAATCATTATTTTATCACTGATGTCAAACTTGTTATATGTTGGTAAGATAATTTGTTATATGTTTCAAGCACTATCACCTAGTTGATTGATGAAGAGGATTTGATCAACAAGATGTAACAAAACAACCTAGAGGAAAGTTTGAGTTATGATTATGTATAAAAGTGCAAGAATTAGTTAAGACAGTGATAACATAATGTATTGATAATCTACTTGGGGTTAAAAAAATGTTTGGCTACAATCAAGCTCTAGAAAATCTTGATGCTTAAAAAATTGTGACACAATCAAGCTCCAAAAAATCTTCTCATGATACACTTACAAAGTTTAGATAAAAAAGGTTGAACAAAGTTCATTTGCTAAGCTTGACCAAGCTGATAGAAGGTGCGAGTAAAGTTAGTACAAGCCGACCAAAAAGTCAGTTTAAGTCGAGTGAAAGAATTTTCTAGTGGATGTCAAGCAAACTAACAGGAGCTGAGCAAGTTGGTAGATGCTGAATGATTTTCAATGTGTCAAGCACCAGTAAAATCCAATTGATGCCAAGTGATTTTATAATAGATGTCGAGTAACACAGTATGTGCCAAGCATTAGTAAATTGATAATGCCAAGCTATTGCATTATGAAAAAGATCAAAGATTCACCAAATAAAAACTGACAAGTTTGTTTTCTTGGAACTTGTGAATGGAAAGGAAGATAAGATCGTTGAGTTGGAGGCACAGAATCTTATGTAATTTTTTTTGGAGGAAAATTCAAATGAATTTTAGGAGAATCATCTAAAGAAGACAGGATATGGGGTAGCTACATTGTATCCTACCGAATCCATTGAAAACCCTAATTTTTGAGATGGATATTGAGCGGGAAAAAGAATTCTAATTCCCTATATCTAGGGATGTCTAGTCATGAAGAAAAATTTGAGAGATCAAAAATATTTTGGATCCAAAAATCAAACAAGGTGAAGGAAGAAGGGTTTGCTTCATCAAGTGACACAAGCGAAGAAGTCTGCAATGGTGAACTAAGCAAGAAGGCTTAATAAGGATGAATGCTTGAAGAGTGAACAAGTTGTCAGAACTACAAATATAGGAAGCCAAGCAGAGATAAGGACTAAATAGTGATCTGTAATCAGCAAGCAAGGTTGTAAGTTGTATCAGATCAAAGCTCTACTGTTACTTTCTAACAATTGTATCTAATGCAGGAGCATCGAGAGGTATAAGGGCAATCCTATGTCACCCAAAAAAATGTACTTAGACTTAGTTTCTATTTCATGTGTTTTCATTTTTGGATACCCATTTGGGTCAAATAAATGTTCCAACTCTCACAGTTCAACTATCAGTGTTCTAGGTTAGAGTATTTGAACACCTTGGGATACATGTAAATGTCAAGAAAATAGGAGTATGTAATTGAGAAATAATTTTGGTAAATTAGAAGGTTTAAATTGATTGGATGAATATAATTATAATTTAGAGCATTCTAGAAAAAGAATTAGGTCAAAAGGCCCCACGGTTTGAAAGTTATTGCAGTTTTTCAATTTTTGGAGACCTCCTAAGAATGCTTCAAAGTCAAGTTAGGGGCATTAAATGACCTCAAATAGGACCAAAAAATGGGGGATGAGAAAATCTTGTCCATAAAGCTATAGAGCACTTCGAGAGCTTTCTGAAAATGTAAATAGTTCATCAATCGGAGCTATGGTTCAAAAGTTATGCCTCTCGAAAGTTCAGTTACCGTTTTTGGATTCTTCTAATTTTGTGCCGACATCTAATGCGACTTCTAGAGCCTTCTATTTGGTTTATGGATGCCAACTACCACTTTCTAGAATGTATTCCTAATCCTTAACCCTCTGGGGTCTATTTAAGAACATTTCTGGCATTGTAAAAGGCAATTCTAAGTGGAGTTTGAGAGAAGGTACTGGGAGAAGAATTTATCTCCAGATTTATGCTATTGTAAGCCCATAGGGCATGTTTTGGAGTCTATTTCTTTGCACTGAGTGTACTACCATATTTTAATAGTTAATAAAAATTTTCCTTTTCTATTTTGTCCATTTTGTGCTTGGGTTGTGTCCCCATCAAGTGGTATTAGAGCTGATTTTCCTGAGTGTGTAGATAGAGCGCCAACTATGAGGCAGTTTGCACCAGGACTGTGTGGTTGTGGGTTTCAATTAAGAAGATGCCTCCACAAAGAGAGTGTGGTGGAAGGGCCAAAGCTATTAATCCTGAGGAGGTTAGAGCCCTCCAAAGGCATGTACAAGCATTTCAGGAGGAGCTCCATAGAGGAACAAATGTTACTACAGGTGATGAAAGTGAGGATGACAATGAAGAAGAAGAAATTGGACCAGAAAGCAAAGTTGATAGGGAAGTTCTAAATCAGGCAAAGGACAGGCTTTTTAGGACCATTACTAAGTTTGGGAAAAGACCTACAATTGATATGGGTTTATTTTCAGGAAATCTGAAACCAGATGAGTTGATCGACTGGATCAATGAACTAGAAGAGTACTTTGAGTATGAGGATATTAGGGATCCAGATAGGGTTAAGTTTGCAAAGGCCAAACTAAAAGGCCATGCCAAAATTTGGTGGCAAGAGGTTCAATTGGAAAGAAATAGAAGAGAAAAGGATAAAATCACAAGGTGGGATCGCATGGTGGACAAACTAAAGAAGCAATTCATTCCTGTTGACTATGAGCTTGATTTGTTTAAGAAGATGTATGGGTTAAAAGCAAGCAAGAAAATTAGTCCAGGAATATACAGAGGAGTTTTATTGACTTTTGATTTGAGCAAGGCATGCAGAAGAAAATAAGGAGAAGGTTGCTCATTATATCAGTGGGTTGCGACCTAGCATCCAGAAGGCATACCAGTTTTCCCTACAAGTTGAAGAGAAGCTAAATAAAATATTTGAAAGAAGAAAAAGAGGGTGTGGTAAAGGAGGAAGGGGTAGCGGTAGGTCATCTAGAGGTCAAAATGAAACCCAAAAGAAAAATGAAGATGTGGGTACTAGCAGGAACTAGAGGAATGAGGGTTTCAACCACTCCCATGATCAAGACCTTGGAAATCAGAGAGGAAGAGGTAGAGGACATGGACAAGGAAGAGGAGACTTCCATGGTACCTGTTTCTGTTGCAATGAAGAAGGTCATTGTGCCTTTGAGTGCCCTCAATGACAAGGAAGGACAGATAGGAGAGCTGAGGGTCAAGCTAGGGTTGCTCATATGGATGAGGATGCACAATCATCACATTCAGAGGATGCAAAAAGAGGAGATACTTTAGTAAATGAAAGGATTCTACTAAGTGGTGAGATTGAACTAGGACAAAGGAGGAGTTTATTCTGTACCAAGTGCAAGTGTGAGGATAAATGTTGTGATGTGATCATTGATGGTGGTAGCACTGATAACTTGGTATCAAAGGAGATGCTCTCTAAGTTGAAGCTCAAAAGGGAGAAACACCCCCATCCCTATCGGATTGCTTGGGTGAGAGATGATCATAAGGTCTTGGTAAGTGAACAATGTTTAGTGAAGTTCAAAATTGGGATTAACCATGATGAAGTTCTTTGTGATGTTATTCCAATGGATGTTTGCCATCTATTGTTGGGTAGACCATGGAAATTTCATAGGCATGTAGTACATGATGGTCATGCAAACACATACTCTCTAACAAAGGATGGAGTTCGCCACAAACTAAAGCCCATGAAAAAGGAAGGCAAAAAGGTATGTAGCAATGCTAGGATTTGTCTTGTTGATGGAAGGAAGTTTTTAGATGGCATGAAACATCATTGTATGTGCTATGCTTTGATTCCTAGGAAAGATAAAGAAGGTAGTAGTGAAATACCACTTGAAGTTTCAGATTTATTAGGTGAGTTTGGAGATATCATCTCTGATAATGTTTTAGAAGGATTGCCACCAGTAAGGCAAATCAGTCATCAGATAGATTTAATGCCAAGGGCTAGTTTACCTAACAAGGCTACTCATAGGATGACTCCTACTGAAACTGAGGAGCTAAACAGACAAGTGCAAGAGCTATTGAGAAAGGGTTTGTTCTGAGAGAGCCTAAGTCCATGTGCAGTACCTACAGTACTAGCACCAAAGAAGGATGGAGAGTGGAGTATGTGTACAGACTCTCGAGCTATAAATAGGATAACCATCAAGTATCGATTTCCTTTGCTAAGAATGGATGATCTAATGGAATGCTTGAGTGGAGCTCAGTACTTCACAAAGATAGATCTAAAGAGTGGACATCACCAAATATAGATATGAGAAGGAGATGAGTAAAAAATAGCCTTCAAGACCAAGGAGGATCTTTATGAGTGGTTAGTCATGCCCTTTAGATTGACGAACGCCCCAAGCACCTTCATGTGGCTTATGAATGAGGTACTTAAGAAGTTCTTGGGAAAAAATTTTATTGTTTATTTGGATGATATTTTAATTTTCAAGAAGACTTTGGAAGAACATTTATTGCATATTCATAGTGTTCTTGAGAGGTTGAGGGAAGAGAAATTGTTAATTAATCTGAAGAAGTGTACCTTTGCAAAAAAGGAATTAGTCTACTTGGGGTTTGTTATATCACCTGAAGGTCTCAAAATGGATCTAGAGAAGGTAAAAGCCATCTTGGAATGGCCTACTCCAAGGTCTACTACTGAGGTAAGATCATTTCATGGTCTGGTTAGTTTTTACAGGAAGTTCATTAAGAATTTCAGTGGCATATGTGCACCCCTGATTGACACAATAAGAGGGGATAGAAAAGAGTTCAAATGGACTGCGACAGCTGCGAGAAGTTTTGAAATGATGAAGAAGAAGGTAACAACCTATGTTGGCACTTCTAGATTTTAGAAAGGTGTTCCAAGTGGATTGTGATGCTAGTGGCAGCGCTATTGGGGTTGTATTAAGCCAAGAAGGTAAGCCTATTGCATATTTTAGTGAAAATTTGAATGATACAAAGAAGAAGTATTATGTTTACGATCAAGAGTTCTATGAAATAGTTCAAGCCTTAAACAAATGGAGGCATTATTTATTGCCAAAGGAATTTTTTTTGTGAACTGATCATCAGGCATTACAGTACCTAAATAGCCAAGGTACATTGAATCAGAGGCATATGAAGTGGGTAGAATTCTTGCAGAGCTATACATTTGTGTTGAAGCATAGAAGTGGAAAATCTAATAGGGTTGCAGATGCACTAAGTAGGAGATAGTTGTTGCTTATAGTAATGTAGGTTGAAGTAGTTGGGTTTGACGAACTCAAGAATCTGTACCCTAAGGATCCTAATTTTTCTGAAGCGTGGAAAGCTTGTAAAGAGCTTGTTACTATAGATAGAACCAAGTGGCTAGACTATTTGATTCAGGATGGTATGTTGTTCAAAGGCAGTCAATTGTGCATTCCAAGGAGTTCCATGAGGGAAAATCTAATTAAGGAGAAACACAGTGGAGGGATGGCAGGACATTGTGGTCGAGATAAGACCATTTCCATTCTCAAAGAACATTATTTTTGGCCTCAAATGTCATAGGATGTGAAGAAGTTTGTAGATAATTGTTATATTTGTGAAGTGGCCAAGGGATTTAGTCACAATACTAGACTATATGAGTCATTGCCTGTTCCATCAAAGCCATGGGAGGACATAAGTATGGATTTTGTTCTTGGATTGTTGAGGACACAAAGGAGTAATGACTCAGTATTTGTGGTGGTTGATAGGTTCTCCAAAATGGCACATTTCATTCCATGCCACAAAACTCATGATGTCCATATTGCAGACTTGTTTTTTAGAGAGGTGGTAAGACTACATGGTCTCCCAAGGAGTATAGTTTTTGATAGAGATACTAAATTTGTGGCGTATTTCTGGAGAATATTGTGGAAGAAGTTGAGAAAAAACTTGAAGTTCAATTCTACACATCACCCGCAGATTGATAGACAGACTGAAGTGGTAAACAGAAGTCTGAACAATTTGCTGAGATGTTTAGTTGGGGATAAGCCCAAGGGGTGGTATTTGATTCTACCACAAGAAGAGTTTGCTTACAATAACTCTATAAATAGGAGTACTGGTAGATCACCATTCCAATTTGTATATGGAAGTAGCCCAAGGACTGCACCAGAATTGAGGAAGATAGAGCATGGGGAGAGGACAAGTGTTGAAGCTGAAGAATTTGTTGAACATATGAAGTGTCTACATGAAGAGGTCCAGGCACACATTACCAAGATGAACCAACAATATAAAGCTAAGGCTGATCAAAGGAGAAGACATAAGGGATTTCAAGTAAGGGATCTAGTCATGGTGCACTTAAGAAAAGAAAGATTTCTAGCTAGTACTTATAAAATACTGAAGATAAAGAAATTTGGCCCCTGCAAAATTTTGAATAAACATGGCTCAGGAAATGCATATGAAGTAGAGTTGCCAGATGGAATTCACATTTCTCCTATTTTTAACATTGCAGACTTAACAGAGTATCATGATGATGGTGCAGATGAGGAGCTAATGTTAGAGCCACGTCCAATTCTTACTTCTAAGGAGGAGATAGAGGAGATTCTGGATAGTCGTGTGGGTAGGAGTACCAGAAATAGGTAGTATGAAGAGTATCTGGTCAAGTGGAAAGGACGGCTGATAGAGGAATCAACTTGGATATTAGTAGCTAAGTTTTCCCATTTGAGATTTCCTCTACCATTCATAAAGTGACAGGGTCACTTTTCAATCTACCCTGGGTGTTTGATGCAAGAGCATCCAGAGGTATAAGGGCAATCCAGTGTCACCCAAAAAAATGTACTTAGACTTAGGTTTTGTTTCATGTGTTTTCATTTTTGGATACTCATTTGGGTCAAACAAAGGTTCCAACTCTCACAGTTCCACTATCAGTGTTCTAGGTTAGAGTATTTGAACACCTTGGGATACATGTAAATGTCGAGAAAATAGGAGTATGTAATTGAGCCATAATTTTGGTAAATTAGAGGGTGTAAATTGGTCGGATGAATGTAATTGTAATTTAGAGCATTCTAGAAAAAGAATCAGGTCAAAAGGCCTCACAGTTTGAAAGTTATTGCAGTTTTTTTTTATTTCTGCAGACCTCCTAAGAATGCTTCAAAGTTAGGTTAGGGGCATTAAATGACCTCAAATAGGGCCAAAAAATGGGGGATGAGAAAATCTAGTCCATAAGGCTATAGAGCGCTTCGAGAGCTTTTTGGAAATGTAAACAGTTTGTCAATCGGAGCTACGGTTCAAAAGTTATGCCTCCTAGAAGTTCAGTTACCATTTTTGAACTCTTCTAATTTTGTGCCAACATCTAATGCAACTTTTGGAGACTTCTATTTGGTTGGTGGATGCCAACTAGCACTTTCTAGAATTTATTCCTAATCCTTAACCCTCTGGGGTCTATTTAAGAACATTTCTAGCATTGTAAAAGGCAGTTCGAAGTGGAGTTTGAGAGAAGGTACTAGGAGAAGAATTTATCTCCAGATTTATGCTATTGTAAGCCCATAGGGCATGTTTTGGAGTCTGTTTCTCTGCACTAAGTGTACTAGCATATTTTAATAGTTAATAAAATTTTCTCTTTCCTATTGTGTCCATTTTGTGCTTGGGTTGTGTCCCCATCAGTATCAAATTAAGGTAAATCCTTGGGAGAAAGGTTGACCTAACAGTCATTGGAAAATAATGTAACAGGGTGGCATTCCAAATGAATGGCCTAAAGTCCTCTAACAAGGCTCACTTTAACCAAGGTGATTGAAATCCCTTAACAGGTCACATTTAATAGTGTGTTTTGTAACCTTTAACAAGGTTGGCCTTTAACAGGACATTACTTATGAAGAGTGAGAAAGGAGTAGCATGTTACTAGTGGTTTTTTCCAAATTGGGTTTCCACATTAAATCATTGTGTCATGTGTACTGATAGATGTGTTGTGTTTTATGCTTTACATTTTTGCATGTTAGTTTAACAGTAACATATCAGTTTTGGTTTACAGACAATGAATGCATGCATGGTTAAGAAAGATTTATGGGTTCACTAAATTGTAAAAGTTTTATTTGGACATATGGACCTTGAATAACTGATTCAACCCCCCCCCCCCCCAACCCCAATTATTCTAAAGAATTCCAACACTAATTTCCTATATGTACAGATGTTTGGTCATGAAGCAAGGTTGGTTGGAGATCAAAGATTTTTTGGAAGCAAAAATCTAACAAGGTGAAGGAAGAGGGTTTTCTTCATCAAGTGACCCAAGTGAAGAAGTCTACAATGGTGAGCTAAGCAAGAAGGCTAAAGGAGGATGAATGCGTAAAGGGTGAACAAGCTATCAGAACTGCAAAGATAGGAAGCCAAGTAGAGTTGAGGACTGAATAATGATATGTAATCTGCAAGTAAGGTTGTAAGTTGTATCAGATCAAAGCTCTACTGTTACTTTCTAACAATTGTATCAGATTAGGGTAAATCCTTTGGAGAAAGGTTGACTTAACAATCATTGCAAAATATTTTAATAGGGTGACATTCCAAGTGAATGAGCTAAAGTCTTCTAACAAGGCTCACTTTTAACAAATTGATTGAAATCCCTTAATAGGGCCACATTTAATAGTGTGTGTTGTAACCTTTAACAAGGTTGGCCTGTAACAGTGCATCACTTCATAAGAGTGAAAAAGGACTAGCATGTTACTGGTGGTTTTTCCCAAATTGGGATTCTGCATTAAATCATTGTGTCAAGTATACTAATGGATATGTTTTGTTTTATGTTTTACATTCCTACATCTGTATTTAATAGTAACATATCAATTTTGGTTAACACACAATGAATGCATGCATGGTTAAGGATGTTATATGAGTTCACTGGATTGTGAAAAGTTTTATTTTGTACATTTGGACCTTGAATAACTAATTCACACCTCCCTCTTAGTTATTTTAAAATAATTTCAACAATTGGTATTAGAGCCTAGTTGCTTAAGAGGATTAATTTTAAGGTACTAAAAGCATAAAGATCAAGATGTCAAAAAGAGAGGTACCCAAGCTGAACAGAGATAACTTTTCTGCATGGCAAAGTTTTATGAAGCTACACCTTGGAGGACATGGAGATTATACACAAACTTGCATTACAGTAGAACATGTTGATCTAGCAAGAGCCCTAACTACTAAAGACTTGAAGAAAAAGAAAGAACACAATCAAACAATGTTGGAGATTGCCTTTGCCCTAAGCTATGCTAAGTTTGATGATATCAAAGACCTTAAAACTACAAAGTAGATGTGGGATGCCCTAGCCACCATCTATGGAGGAGACAAAAATGTTCAAAGAGCTAAGTCAAAGAGTCTAAGAGGTAATTTTGATGACATGAGCATAGAAGAAGGTGAAAATATTGCTCAATATGTTGCCAGAATAAAAGAAGTTGTTAGTGAAATAAAAGATGCAACTGGTAAAATAGATGATGATACTGTGTTAAGTAAAGTCTTGAGAATATTGTTTCTCATGTATGCCATTAGATTGTCTGCAATTCAAGAGTTAAGATATATGTTAGGAAATGATCTAACTCTTGAAGGTTTGGTAGGAAGACTCACTGTCTTTAAGTTATCTAATTTTGACAACTATAGACCAGAACGTATTGAATCAACTTTCAAAGAAAAATTTTTACTGAAGGATTATGAGGAGGTAAAGCCAGAGAAGAAGAAAAGAAAGATAAAGTATGCATCCAGTGACAGCAGTATAGATGAGGAAGACATTGAACAAGTGGAGGCATTGCTAGCTAGAAGATTTCACAAAGGAAAAGGTAAATTTAAAGGTAAGTTGCCTATCATTTGTTTTAATTGCAATAAAGTTGCCCATATTGTAGCAAGATGTACACAGAAGAAGAAATTTAGAGAAGGGAACAAGCACAAAAATAGAAGAGAAGACGATGGAATAGACTACAAAGACAAAGGCAAGAAGTCATGCTACATTGTTAATGAACAGAATTCTAATGAAAATGATGATGAACTGGTATATGTTGCAATGAAGGATGAATCAGATGAGGATGAGGCTACTGCACTTATCACTTGTGTGAACAAGAATGAAAAATGGATCATTGACAATGGATGCTCACATCACATGATTGGAGACAAAAGTAAGTTCATTACCTTAACTTGTTATGATGGAAATAGTGTAAGATTTGGTAATGATATACCATGTTCAATAAAAGGAAAAGAGTCTATTAGGCTTATAGACAAGATCTCATGTGGCAATGCTTACTATGTTGAAGGATTGAATTATAATTTGTTAAGTGTGTCACAATTGAATAATGTGGGGTGCAAAGTTGAGTTTGAAAACAAATCAGCCAAGATATATGATATAAATGGAAATTTGATTGGAAAAGGTGATCAAACTAGGAGTAATATGTTCTATTTGGATATAGAAGATGCTACTTGTCTTATTGCAAAATTTGATGATGTTTGGCTTTGGCACAAGAGATTATTTCATGTTAACTTTGATAATCTGATTAGTATCAGTAACATGAAAAGAGTTAGAGGTTTTCCTAAGTTGAAGAAAATAGAAAATGTAATGTACAAACAAGTCAGCTAAGCAAGATGACAAAGTCAAGCTTTAAAAGTAAAAATTATACCTCTAAGGAAATACTTGAAATTGTTCATACTAACTTGTGTAGACCTATTGAAGTGCAAAGCTACAAAGGAGACAAGTATATTATGCTTCTTGTTGATGACTACTCGAGAATGATGACAGTCATATTTCTAAAAAGAAATTAGATGCTTTTCAAATGTTTAAATGGTACTTGGAAAGAGTTGAGAAAGAAACAGGTAAGAGCTTGAAATGTTTGAGATCAGACAAAGGAGGTGAATTCACTTCACATGAATTTGAGATGTTCTGCAATGATAGAGGGATCAAGAGACAGACATTAGCACCAAGGACCCCTCCACAAAATGGAATTGTTGAAAGAAGAAATAGGTTAATAATGGATTGTGCCAAAACACTCATGATGGAGAAAAATATTGCTCTAAAATATTGGAGAGAAGTTGCAAGTACTACAGTATACACTTTGAACTATGTGCAAGTAAAGAAAGGTACTCACTCAACACCTTTTGAACTATGGTATCATTATCCACCTAATGTGAAATATTTTAAGGTATTTGGAAGCAAATGCTACATTCTTAAAGATGTTAGGAGTGGAAAGTTTGATGCAAAGAGTGAAGAAGGTATTCCTTGGTTACTCCACAAGAAGTAAAGCTTATAAGTGTTTAATTACTAACACTAACAAAATTGTGGCAAATGCAAATGTGAATTTTGATGAGTTTACAAAAGCACATGAGGCTGAAACTACAAAAGAACCAAAAGACTATAAGATATTTTCATACTATTATGAAGGAATGCCTACTAAAGAAGATGCTACAAAAAATGCAGCAAATCAACAGCAAGTTTCAACAACTGCCAAGTCAAATCTTATGAATGTCAAGTTGCATTCAAATGTCGAGTTGCAAAATGAGAAAAATGTGCAATCTGACTCTAAGATTATCATACATGAAAGAGATGCTAAAATACATGACAGAGATGCACATAGTGATACTGAAGCTAAGAGATAGAATGCAGCAACAAGAATAGAGCAATATGTTAAAAGACACCATCCTACAAATCAAATCATTGGAGACAAAGATGCAAGACCAATGACAAGAAATAGGTTGAGGTGAAGCATGTTTATTAAGCATGAAGGAACCTAAGACAGTGAGAGATGCATTAGAAGATGATGATTGGTACAAGGCTATGGAAGAGAAAATTCAATAGATAGAAAAGAACAAGACTTGGAGCCTAGTTCCTAGACCAGAAGACAAGAATATGATTGGCACAAAATGGGTATTTAGGAACAAGCTAGATGAGAATGGTGAAGTGACAAGAAACAAAGCAAGACTAGTCTGCAAAGGGTATGCACAAGAAGAAAGAATTGACTATGGTGAAACATTTTCCCTAGTTGCAAGAATGGAAGGAGTAAGAATTTTGCTTGCTTATGCTACATACAAAGGTTTTAAAATTTATAAGATGGATGTTAAGTCTGCATTTCTGAATAGAATATTAGAAGAAGAGGTCTACATAGAACAGCCAGAAGGATTTGTGGATAAAAATAATAAGAACATGGTATGTAAACTACACAAAGCCCTATACAAATTGAAACAAGCACCAAGAGCATGGTATGAGAGACTTCATACTTATCTTGTTAAGATTAGATTTGAAAGGATAGATGATAAAAACAATTTGTACATGAAAATAGATGAAGAAAAAAGTATACTATTATCTGAAATATTTGTAGATGACATTACATTTGGAGGACAAGATGCTCTATGTAAAGATTTTGCAAATTAGATGAAACATGAGTTTGAAATTTCAATGTTTGGTGAGATCAAATTCTTTGTGGGATTACAAGTCTATCAAATGAAGTATGGTGTATACATCACTTAGTTAAAATATGTCAAGGAGATATTGAAGACATTTGGTCTTGAGGATTCAAAACCAGTAAGTACACCTATGGTAATAGCACTCAAGTTATCAAAGAATGATGATTCAGCTGAGGTCAATCAAACATTATACAGATCCATGATTAGCAAATTGCAATATGTAGTACACAGCAAACCTAATATTGTATTAATTGTGGGGATAGTTGCCAGATTCTCTGCTAATCCTAGAGAGAATTACTTGATGGCAGTAAAAAGAATAATGAGACACTTAAAAGGAGTAGAAGATTATGGCTTATACTATAAGAAGAATGAAAAGTTTGAACCTAAAGCCTTCACTGATGTTGATTGTGCTGGAAATATTGATGACAGAAAGAGCACCAATGAGTGAGCATTTTTCTTAGGTAGAAGACTTGTTACATGGACAAGCAAGAAGTAGAGTTGTACTTCCCAATCTACTGCTGAAGTAGAGTATGTTATTGTTGCTATCAATTGCACAAACATTGTATGGATCACGCAACTACTAAAGGCAATGAAGAAATCACTGAACTAGTGACACTTTATTGTGATAATACAAATGCTATAAATATATCAAAGAACCCTGTAATGCATACAAAGACAAAGCACATTGCAATAAAGTATCATTATGTAAGGGAGTTGGTTCAAGACAAAGAGGTGAAGATGGAATATATCAACACAAAGGAACAAATTGTTGATATCTTTACCAAAGCATTACTTAAGGATGCTTATGAGTATCTGAGAGGTAAATTAGGGGTGATGCCCCTATCAAAGGCTATATAAAAGATAGAGGGAGTACCCTGCATCAAACAAGTTGATATCCATTTCATACAAATTGATGCAATGGATCTTACTTTAGGAAGTTGCCTAAAGTAATCATAGAGTTGGAATTTCAAATTAGTCACAAGCAGGGTGACAAAGGCAGTAAAATTGAAGAGCCTGCAAAAGCTTATATCTACATGTCAAGTGTTGAATATATGTCTTTCGCATTGTTCTCAAAGAGGGAGAATGTACAATAAACTAATCAAGTGCTTGTTAAGCAAGAGGGAGATGATCAAAGTAGATAATCAAGGGAGAAAGTACATAGAAAGTATAGTGCACAAGAGGAGTAAAGAAGAGTTCATCATTAGAAGATTAGTTGGTGCAAGCCAAGCAAAAACTTAGTTGGAGCTGAGTGAAAGCAATTTCTAGTGGATGTCAAGAAAACTAATAAGTGTCGAGCAAGTTAGTAGATGTTGAGTGATTTTTAGTTGATGTCGAGCACTAGTAAAATATAGTTGATACCGAGTGATTTTATAGTAGAAGCCAAGTAACACAGTATGTGTTGAGTATCAGTAAATTGATAATGTCGAGCTATTGCATTATGATAAAGATTGAAGATTCACCAAATATAAGTCGACAAGTTTATTTTCTTGGAACTTGTAAATTAGAAGGAAGATAAGATTGATGAGCTGGAGGTAAAAAATCTTATGTAAACCGTTTTGAAGGCAAATTCAAATGGATTCTAGGAGAAGTTTCTAGACAAGACAAGATATGGGGTAGATACATTGTATCTTATCTAATCCATCGAAAACCATAATTTTTGAGATGGATAATGAGCGAGAAAAAGAGTTCTAATTTCCTATATGTAGGGATGTCTTGTCATGAAGCAAGGTTGGTTGGAGGTTAGAGAGCTTTTAGAAGCAAAAATCTAACAAGGTGAAGGAAGAGGGTTTGCTTCATCAAGTGACCCAAGTGAAGAAGTCTGTAATGGCGAGCTAAGCAAGAAGGCTAGAGGAAGATGAATGCTTAAAGGATGAACAAGTTGTCAGAATTGAAAAGATAGGAAGCCAAGAAGAGTTGAGGGTTGAATAGTTATCTATAATCTACAATTAAGGTTGTAAGTTGTATCAGATCAAAGCTCTACTGTTACTTTCTAAAAATTGTATCAAATTTGGGTAAATCCTTTGAGGAAAGGTTGACTTAATAGTCATTGAAAAATCCTTTAACAGGGTGACATTCCAAGTGAATGACCTAAAGTCCTCTAACAAGGCTCACTTTTAATAGGGTGATTGAAATCCCTTAACAAGGTCACATTCAACAATGTGTGTTGTAACCTTTAACAGGGTTGGCCTTTAATAAGGCATCACTTCATAAGAGTGAAAAAGGAGTAGCATGTTACTGGTGATTTTTCCCAAATTGGGATTCCACGTTAAATCATTATGTCAAAAATGATGGATATGTTTTGTTTTATATTTTACATTCCTACATGTTGATTTAACAGTAACATATCAATTTTGGCTAACACACAATGAAGAAGTGCTTTTAAATTGTTCCCTTATTCAAACTACTAAGGTAGTTCAACAACTTCCCTCAAAGTGGTTACAAAGTAATCTGCACAAAAACTATTATGAAGAACTCCTAAGAGATCATGACAAAATAGCTTTTTTGCAAAAAAAATAGGAACCCCTCCTCCACATCTTGGAAATCACTAAATAGAGAAGGATAGCAACCAACTTCAAATGGGAGGAAACCTGTCAAAATCTTACTAAAAAGAATCCCTACAAAGATATCAATGATGTTTCATTAAAACATTCTCTGTATTTAGATGAAACCATGACAGTGGCCACAAAATTGGCATGGTGACACTTGTTGTGGGAGTCTTTCATTTAATTATGCTTGTCCTCTATTGCCTTGGCTATCAAGATATTCAACTGTTTCTACTATCAGGATCTTCATTTCTCGAATCAGCCTCCAAGACATTTACTTTCCTCTTGAAGGGCCACCCAACATATCTAATTTCATCTAAGTTTCCTACTATCATATTCCATCTGAAGATTGGATCCCCATCATATCTTGTAGCTCGAGGACCAATGCTCATCTTTCATGGTTGTTTAGTGTTGACTTGTCCCCTGCAATCTAAATCCTACCCAATATTTCCACCAGCTAAATGGAAACATCGATAATGTATTCAGCTTTATATGCTTGGTACATTTCTTGAATTTCATTGGTTGAGTGCTTTGTGAAACTGTGACCTCCTATTTTTATGCCCTATCGCTGCCACGCTGCATGAAATCACCTTAACACACTAACTGTAGTGACCTTGCAATAATCGTGAAACTGACTATCTTCTCACTCACGCAATTGTTAGGGCTTAATAATTCTTTAATTGTGTGATGCTCTGATGCGTGTATCTTTAACCGCATCACCCCATCATAACCACTAGTCATGAAGATTGTTTGAAACATGCAATGTTGTGCCAGCATCTAGCTTAACTGTTTCATACTTTGTATCATAACCTCGCGACTTTTAACTCACCTTTGACCCTAGTCTAGTCTTAACCAAGTGTGACAGTGCGAACAAGGTATTTTGCAACCTTGCCACCCTGATCTAGGGTTAGTCTCAACTCCCAGTGAAGATGTGATGAAGGATTTCTTGAATTGGGGCCCACTAAGTCATGTGTCCATTGCTCATATTCTCGCTTTGACTAAACATCATGCAATTTTAGAAAGAAAGAATATGCCAGTCGTTGATCTATTGAAAATTTGATGGTCATGAATGATACTTGCTAATGCCTTTGGCTACTCAATATTCCTTTTTCATAGCTTCACAGCCTACAAACTTTGTTCATGACTTAACCATGTGACATTGTGCTGACTATCAATCTGATTGTCTTCTCACTAATTGTAAATACATTTCCACAAAATCCATAATACCAATTCTGTGATTTCTAGATATTGATTGTGTATCTTCTCACTCATCGCAACCTCGTAACCTTGATCCTAGGTTTCCTTTAACTCCATGTGATGTTGCAACAAAAGGCATTCGTTGCGTCGCAACCCTAACCATGGGTTAGCCTTAACCATGCGTGATGATGTGAAACATTGAATATGACTATGGTTGTTTGACTTTTGCAACTTCACAACTTGAACATTGAAGCCTATTTTGATGGAGTTTTATTGATTGAATCTGTTTGTGTTATTTGAAAAATAACTCCTTCAAAAACTAAAATGCACTAATTGTCAACTGACCCTTGCGATGATGCGAACTAGATGCTTTCATGTGCATGGTCCCACCATGACACGCATCACTATGTCATTTTCCTATATTGACTAAATTTCATGCAACTTTGAAAAACAAGAAAGTGATAACCATCATTCTAACAAGATCTAACAGCGTCCATATAACTAAAGCTCTTTGTCATAGTCAGCACCCTTGACTCAATCAAGTGCCATTTCAACAACCTACTCTAACACATTCCTCCTTTGCGGCCTGCAGCTGAGTCCAGTCCCACCAAGTCTACATGGCAAACTGATGGGGACACAACCCAAGCACAGAATGGACACAACAGGAAAGGGAAAATTTTATTAACTGTGAGAAAATGCTAATACATTCAGTACAGAGAAAATAGACTTCAAAACATGCCCTAAGGGCTTACAATAGCATAAATCTAGAGATAATTTCTCCTTTCAGTACCTCCTCTCAAACTCCATTTCGAACTGCCTTTTACAATGCCAGAAATGTTCTTAAATGGAGGGTTAAGGATTAGGAATACATTCTAGAAAGTGCTAGTAGGCATCCACTGACCAAATAGAAGGCTCTAGAAGTCACATTAGAAGTCGGCGCAAAATTAGAAGAATCCAGAAATGGTAACCGAACTTTTAGGAGGCATAACTTTTGAACCGTAGCTCCGATTGACGAATCGTTTACATTTTTGAAAAGCTCTCGAAGCGCTCTATATCCCTATGGACCAGCTTCGCTTGTCCCCCATTTTTTTGGCCCTGTTTGAGGTCATTTAATGCCCCTAACCTGACTTTGAAGCATTCTTAGGATGTCTCCAAAAATCAAAAAAATTGCAATAACTTTCAAACCATGGGGCCTTTTGACCTGATTCTTTTTCTGGAATGCTCTAAATTACAATGACAATATTTTGACCAATTTACACCTTCTAGTTCACCAAAATTATGGCTCAATTACATACTCCTATTTTTCTGGCATTTACACATATCCCAAGGTGATTAAAAACTCTATCTTAGAACACTGATAGTGGAACTATGAGAGTTGGAACCTTTATTTGACCCAAATAGGTATCTAGAAATGAAAACACCTAAAATAGAAACTAAGTCTAAGTACTTTTTTTTTTGGGTGACACAGGATTGCCCTTATACCTCTAGATGCTTCTGCATCAAACACCCAGGGTAAATTGAAAAGTGACCCTGTTACTTTATGAATGGTAGAGGAAATCCCAAATGGGAAACCTCAACTGCTGATATCCAAGTTGAGTCCTCGATCAGTCATCCTTTCCACTTGACCAAATACTCTTCATACTACCTATTTCCGGTACTCCTACCCACACAATGATCTAGAATGTCATCTATCTCCTCCTTCTTAGAAGCAGGAATTGGACATGGCTCTAACATCGGCTCCTTATCTGCACCATCATCATGATACTCTGTTAAGTCAGCAATGTTGAAAATAGGAGAAATGTGAATACCATCTAGCAACTCCACCTCATATGCATTTCCTGAGTCATGTTTCTTCAAAATTTTGCAAGGGCCAAATTTTTTCATTTTCAGCTTGTTGTAAGTACTGGCTAGAAATCTTTCTTTTTGTAAGTGTACCATGACTAGATCCCCTACTTGAAATTCCTTATGTCTTCTCCTTTGATCAGCCCTAGCTTTATACTCTTGATTCATCTTGGTAATGTGTGCCTAAACCTCCCCATGTAGACGCTTGATATGTTCAGCAAATTCTTCAGCTTCAGCACTTGTCCTCTCCCCTTGCTCTATCTTCCTCAATTCTGGTGCAGTCCTTGGGCTACTTCCATATACAATTTGGAATGTTGATCTACCAGTACTCATATTTACAGAGTTATTGTAAGCAAACTTCGCTTGTGGTAGAATCAAATCCCATCTCTTGGGCTTATCCCCAACAAAACATCTCAGCAAATTGCCCAGCCTTCTGTTTACCACTTCTGTTTGGCCGTCAGTCTGCAAGTGATCTGTGGAACTAAATTTCATGTTTGTTCTCAACTTTTTCCACAATGTTCTCCAGAAATACCCCACAAATTTAGTGTCTCTGTCAGAAACTATACTCCTTGGGAGACCATGTAGTCTTACCACCTCTTTGAAAAACAAGTCTGCAATATGGACAGCATCATGACTTTTGTGGCATGGAATGAAATGTGCCATTTTAGAGAACCTGTCAACCACCACATTGAAAATCCAAGAAAAAAATCCATACTTATGTCCTCCCATGGCTTTGATAGAAACAGGCAATGGCTGATATAGTCTAGTATTGTGACTAAATCCCTTGGCAACTTCACAAATCTGAACACTCTATACAAACTTCTTCACATCCTGTGAAATCTGAGGCCAAAAATAATGTTCTCTAAGAATGGCAATGGTCTTATCTCGACCAAAATGTCCTACCATCCCTCCACTGTGTTTCTCCTTGATCAAATTTTCCCTCATGGAACTCCTTGGAATGCATAATTGACTACCCTTGAATAACATACCATCTTGAATCAGATAGTCTAACCACTTAGTTCTGTCTACAACAAGAGGCTCTTTACAAGCTTTCCACGCTTCAGCAAAATCAGGATCCTCAGGGTACAGATTCTTGAGTTCATCAAACCCAACTACTTTAACCTGCATTACTATAAGCAACAACTGTCTCCTACTTAATGCATCTGCAACCCTGTTAGATTTTCCACTTCTATGCTTCAACACAAATGTATAGCTCTGCAAGAACTCTACCCACTTCATATGCCTCTAATTCAATTTACCTTGGCTATTTAGGTATTGTAATGCCTGATGATCAGTATACAAAACAAATTAATTTGGCAATAAATAATACCTCCATTTCTTTAAGGCCTGAACTATTGCATAGAACTCTTGATCATAAATAGAATACTTCTTTTTTGCATCCATTCAATTTTTCACTAAAATATGCAATAGGCTTACCTTCTTGGCTTAATACAACCCCAATAGCGCTGCCACTAGCATCACAATCCACTTGGAACACCTTTCTAAAATCTGGAAGTGCCAACACAAGTTGTTCTGTCACCTTCTTCTTTAGCATTTCGAAACTTCTCGTAGCTGCCACAGTCCATTTGAACTCTTTTCTATCCCCTCTTATTGTGTCAGTCAAGTGTGCACATATGCCACTGAAATTCTTAAGAAACTTTCTGTAAAAACTAACCAGACCATGGAATGATCTTACCTCAGTAGAAAACCTTGGAGTAGGCCATTCCAAGATGACTTTTACCTTCTCTAGATCCATTTTGAGACCTTTAGGTGATATAACAAACCCCAAGTAGACTAACTCCCTTTTTGCAAAGATACACTTCTTCAAATTAATTAAGAGTTTCTCTTCCCTTAACCTTTCAAGGACACTACGAATATGCAATAAATGTTCTTCCAAAGTCTTGCTGAAAATTAAAATATCATCCAAATAGACAATAACAAATTTTCCCAAGAACTTCTTAAGTACCTCATTCATAAGCCACATAAAGGTGCTTGGGGCATTCGTCAATCCAAAGGGCATGACTAACCACTCATAAAGACCCTCCTTGTTCTTGAAGGCTATTTTCCACTCATCTCCTTCTCGAATCCATATCTGGTGATAACCACTCTTGAGATCTATCTTTGTGAAGTACTGAGCTCCACTCAAGCAGTACATAAGATCATCCATTCTTGGCAAAGGAAACTGATACTTGATGGTTATCCTATTTATAGCTCGAGAGTCTGTACACATCCTCCACTCTCCATCCTTCTTTGGTGCTAGTACTGTAGTTACTACACATGGACTCAGGCTCTGCCGAATCAAGCCCTTTCTCAATAGCTCTTGCACCTATCTGTTTAGCTCCTCAGTTTCAGTAGGAGTCATCCTGTGAGCAACCTTGTTAGGCAAACTAACTCGTGGGATTAAATCTATCTGATGATTGATTTTCCTTACTGGTGGCAGTCCTTCTGGAACATTATCAAAGATAATATCTCCAAACTCACCTAGTAAATCTAAAACTTCAAGTGGTATTTCACTACTACCTTCTTTATCTTTCCTAAGAATCAAAGCATAGCACATACGCTGATGTTTCATGCCATCTAAAAACTTCCTTCCAGCAACAAGGCAAATCCTAGCACTGCTACATACCTTTTCGCCTTCCTTTTTCATGGGCTTCAGTTTGTGGCGAACTCCATCCTTTGTTAGAGAGTATGTGTTTGCATGATCATCATGTACTGCATACCTATCAAACTGCGATGGTCTTCCCAACAATAGATGGAAAACATCCATTGGAATAACATCACAGAGAACTTCATCATGGTAACTCCCAATTTTGAATTTCACTAAACATTGTTCACTTACGAGGACCTTATGATCATCTTTCACCCAAGCAATCTGATAGGGTTGGGGGTGTTTCTCCCTCTTGAGCTTCAGCTTAGAGACCATCTCCTCTGATACCAAGTTATCAGTGCTACCACCATCAATGATCACATCACAACATTTATCCTCACACTTGCACCTGGTACGGAATAAACTCCTCCTTTGTTCGAGTTCAATCTCACCA
Organism: Cupressus sempervirens; assembly: GCA_028749045.1. NCBI lineage: Eukaryota > Viridiplantae > Streptophyta > Pinopsida > Cupressales > Cupressaceae > Cupressus > Cupressus sempervirens. Next base: position 953,240,227 of record CM053792.1, on the reverse strand, counting down.
CTTAGTAGGACCCTTTCATTTACTAAAGTCTCTCCTCTTTCTGCATCTTCTGAATGTGATGATTGTGCATCCTCATCCACATGAGCAACCCTAGCTTGACCCTCAGCTCTCCTATCTATCCTTCCTTGTCGTTGAGGGCATTCAAAGGCATGATGACCTTCTTCATTGCAATGGAAACAGGTACCACGGAAACCTCCTCTTCCTTATCCACATCCTCTACCTCTTCCTCTCTGATTTCCAAAGTCTTGATCTTGGGAGCGATTGAAATCCTCATTCCTCTGGTTCCTGCTAGTACCCACATCTTCATTCTTCTTTTGGGTTTCATTTCGGCCTCCAGATGACCGACCACTACCTCTTCCTCCTTGACCACACCCTCTTTGTCTCCCTTCAAACCTCTTATTTAGCTTCTCTTCAACTCGTAGGGAAAACTGGTATGCCTCTTCAATGTTGGTCGTTCTTACCAGAATTAATTCCTCCTGGATGCTAGGTCACAACCCACTGATATAACGAGCAACCTTCTCCTTATTTGCTTCTGCATGCCCCGCTCTAATCAGAAGTCGATAAAACTCCTCTGTATATTCCTGGACTGATTTTTCTGCTTTCTTTAACCCATGCATCTTCTTAAAAAAATCAATCTCATAATCCCTAGGAATGAACTGCTTCTTCAATTTGTCCACCATATGATCCCACCTTGTGATCTTCTCCTTTCCTCTTCTATTTATTTCCAATTAAACCTCTTGCCACCAGATTTTGGCATGTCCTTTCAGTTTGGCCTTTGCAAACTTAACCCTATCTGGGTCCCTAATATCCTCATACTGAAAGTATTCTTCTAGTTCATTGATCCAATCGAACAACTCATCTGGTTTCAAATTTTCTGAAAATACACCCACATCAATTGTAGGTCTTTTTCCAAACTTAGTAATGGCCCTAAAAAGCCTTTCCTCTGCCCGATTCAGAACTTCCCCGTCAAATTTTTCTTTTGGTCCAATTTCTTCTTCTTCATTATCATCCTCACTTTCGTCGCCTGCGGCAACATTTGTTCCTCTACGGAGCTCCTCCTGCAACGCTTGTACCTGCCTTTGGAGGGCTCTAACCTCCTCATAATTAATAGCTCTGGCCTTTCCACCATGCTCTTTTCATGGAGGCATCTTCTTAACTCAAACCCACAACCACACAGTCCTGGTGCAAACTACCTCACAATCGGCACTCTATCTATACACTCAAAAAAACTAGCTCTGATACCATTTGATGGGGACACAACCTAAGCACAGAATGGACACAATAGGAAAGGGAAAATTTTATTAACTGCACGAGAAAATGCTAATACATTCAGTACAGAGAAAATAGACTTCAAAACATGCCCTAAGGGCTTACATAGTATAAATTTGGAGATAATTTCTCCTTTCAGTACCTCCTTTCAAACTCTACTTCGAACTGCCTTTTACAATGCCAGAAATGTTCTTAAATAGACCCCCGAGGGTTAAGGATTAAGAATACATTCTAGAAAGTGCTAGTAGGCATCCACCGACCAAATAGAAGGCTCTAGAAGTCACATTAGAAGTTGGCACAAAATTAGAAAAATCCAGAAATGGTGACCGAACTTTCGGGAGGCATAATTTTTGAACTGTAGCTCCGATTGACGAACCGTTTACATTTTCGAAAAGCTCTCGAAGCACTCTATAGCCTTATGGACCAAATTTGCTCGTCTCCCATTTTCAGCCCTGTTTGAGGTCATTTAATGCCCCTAACCTAACTTTGAAGCATTCTTAGGATATCTCCAGAAATTGAAAAACTGCGATAACTTTCAAACTGTGGGGCCTTTTAATTCTTTTTCTGGAATGCTCTAAATTACAATGACAATCTTTCGACCAATTTACACCTTCTAGTTCACCAAAATGATGGCTCAATTACATACTCCTATTTTTTTGACATTTACACGTACCCCAAGGTGATTAAAAACTCTATCTTAGAACATTGATAGTGGAACTATGAGAGCTGGAACCTTTATTTGACCCAAATGGGTATCCAGAAATGAAAACACTTAAAACAGAAACTAAGTCTAAGTACTTTTTTTTTTGGGTGACACAGGATTGCCCTTATACCTCTGGATGCTCCTACATCACGAACACTCTCTTTCCCACTTTAGTTAAACTTCAAGCATCTTTGAAAAGTGGGAAAATGCCAAGTGTTGATCTAACAAGATCTGATGGTTGAGGAATCACGGGTGCTTGAGATATTCTTAAGCCAGGAAAAGTCTGTGATGTTGTGACTAACTGCTTCTGCTCCTTTGTAATATGAAATTCAATGCTAGCACTAACTACTGCAAATCTATGCTAATTGTGAACTTGATTGTCTCGCATCTTCACAGCCCATCTGATAGTTAAGACATAAACTAGAGCGACAAGGTGATGAAAGGCGGTCACAAGATCACAACTTGAAATATCCATGAGAAAATTGTCATACAAATAAGAAAATATAAAGACTTAGGGATGTAAGGAGAAGACCTAAGACCAATATTTTATGTATCTCTCTCATCTATGCTTGGAAATTATGAATAGTACAAGAACGTAGAACATGACTATCACCCTGAGTATTTTCACGAAGGTGGCAACACTTCAGAAGTGAAACACATGCATACACTATCTCTTTTCACAGGCACCTAACTATGAATAATTGGCAATAGTTCTACCAATTTGCATAGTGGTAAAAATTGGTAACATTTCATATAGACAAAACGCTAAGGAGAATGGTGGAAACACAGTTGGAGCTCTGCTCAATAGTCTGGAACCAACAATATCCAACCCTACAGAAAGAAAAGAGAAGAGAATAAGTAAAAGAGGAAGAATCCCTGAATCTAATTTGAGGATGCTATTTGTCCACTTGAAACCCTTCCATCTACTGAAGCCAAGCCTCTCTCTTCTCTTTTCAACTGAAAATCGGATCAAATCTCATCATTGTGCATAACGAACTTTGAAAATATCTCCCATAAAATATCTGATCTGCTACCAAAACTCTACTAGAAGATAAATATCAGTTAAATCCTGATATTAATATCACAAATTACTGATGCCTCCATTTATTGTGTGCCTCTACACCACAACTTCATTCAAACTGGCAATAAAGTGCATTGATTTTCATTTTTGATCCCATATGCATTCTCCTATCCATGGGGCTCATTACTGACACTCAACTGTGCATTTGAAAACTTGGATCGAGCCCCTTCCTATCTTGATATGTATGATGAAACATGTTCATAGGGTTCCATTGTCTGCAGCACCTCGATGGTGACTGTCCTTCTTCTGAAAACTCCAGGTGCTGGAAATAAACCCATGCACAGTATCAAACAACAAACAAAGAACTCAAAACTACCCAAAACAGGCCTTCAAGCTCATTCCACAAAAGCTTTGTTAGCCAATTTGGGAGGAAGATTGCAAATGGAGGCTCTTTATTCTGATCAGATTCATGTTCACTTACGTATGACTCTCTGCCAATTTGGGCATCATTTATATGCATTGTGGGTTTATAATGCCTTTTAATTTTTTGTTGGTACACACTATCCTAATATTCTTATATACTGGATTGAGGAAATCAATTTCAGAAGAAAGCTCCTACATCATTTTCTTACGAGCGAGTCCCTGCAAGATGTGCATCTTCTCAATTTGGCATTTCATGTTCTCTCTAATACCAGATATATCATTCCAAATCTGTCGCCTGATTTTCCAATCATGTCACATGATACAGTGCAAGTGCATTCACCTTTGAAAGAACGCGATGAGGGAAACAAATACGGATCTCGGCAAATTAAAATGATGCTCTGTTCAGATCAAAGATCCATTTGCTGGAAAAGCTTACATCACACTATAGTTAAGGATTGTAAGAAACATCGATGAAACTCTTCTCAATTCAACTTTGTGGTTAATGTGCAATAACTCCACAGGATCAGTGTCCATGCCAGCATTGAGGAACTCCAAACACATCTCGTTTCATGTATACAATATCAAACCATCCTTCCTGCATGGAGCATTTGCCTTCATATGTAATCACAAGTGGATTTTGGAGAAAGCTTCAACTTTGATCTATGCGGGCTACGGAACACTTCATATTCAAAATGAAAATTATGCCTACATCGCCTTTATCCCATCTTTCCTCAAATCTTTACTTACAACCTTTGCGTTTGTGTCTTGTAGGCTTAGCACACTATTTGTACCAATCTAAATTTGATTGTTTATGTTGATGTGAGTAGATTCATACTTAAACTCTGATAGTGGAGCCGTTACAGATTTAAACTGATCTTACATGCTCCGCGGTTTTTTCTTTTATAATAATTCTCCAATATGATCTTCTGATCATGAATTCTGTGTTTGAAAATTTACAGGTTCTCAACATTCTCTTCATAATGTCGCTTCCACTTTCTTTCTAGTTGCAACGCCTCTCCTATTTTCCAAAGCTTACAGCTTTCATCACAGATGACAATGCAAATAATCCATCTTATCTGTCAAGATGTGTTCATTGTGTCTATGACGTCTTCAAAATATCTTATGCTAGAAATATAGTAGGAAAGGTGCCTCATTGCTTGTTAAGACGTTTCCTTCAAGCTTTGTGATCTTCGCCAATTAGATTAACTTCCCATTTTATTTTACACATCTACGACATCAAATATTGACCATATGTCTTAGGCAAGGAAACGTCCTTGTTAAAAAATAATGACACTTCTCAATGGGTGCACACATCCAAATAGAACAGCCTAGTAAGAACTTGAGTCAACTCAATACTTAAACAAAAATTTAAATGTCTTGCTCTTTGACAAATCAGACAAATTTAATCAAGAATGACAACAATCTGTAGAAACCTTATAATAATTAATTAGAACCATTAAACCTTCTTTTTTAAGAATCTTCAATCCCAATACTTCAATTGATGAAGATTAGTCGGGTCCCAAAATGGACCTAGCTAAAAAAAATTGCATTTTAAACAATTAAACCTTAAATCCATTGACTAAACTTTCTAAACTAACTAAATTTGATCTGGATCACTAATTCATCATTTAAAACACATCTTTTGCTTCTTTTGCAATTTGTCAACCTTGTGCCGGGAGCCTCTAAAACCAGCTTTGAAAACTGACTAAAATATTTGACCAAGCTTTGTAACTCTGCAATCATGTTCACTACTACAAACTTATTCAGTCTACCAAATCTCTTCTTATGATGATAATTCAGTCAAAAGATATCAACTAACCAAGTTACCTACTTCAAATTTCTTGCAATCAAACATGTTAGGAAATAATAAAAGTACATTCCCTTTTGGCTTTGAAAATAGGTTATATGATCACCTGGGGGCCTAAAATCTCGAAAATTTGTTTATTGTCATATGGATAGTATACGTTTGTAATTTAGGCTCATGATGAGTAATTGGAAAAATTTGGTAAGTGTACAAAGTTGGCTTTTGGGAAATGCAGGACTGAACAAACTGTCAAAATAGAATTTTTTGCAAAACGAATAGACCTGGAAAAACATGCAAACAGATTCGTCAAGACTTGAAAATTGGCAAGTGATTCATTTAGTCGCATCTATCAAGATTCAAAGTCATATCATCCCGAACAGGGTTACCGATCAATCTGCACTTTTAGTTACCAATGAAACTTTAGAAATTACATTTAGAATCGCATTCAAAAACTAGTCAAACCTATTCGTCATAGGCTCAAATCTGGAATATAGCATGTCTTTGACCCCTAGAGTTCAATTCAAATAGAAATTTCTCAATAGGATAAATTGGATCACATTTATAACTTGACAAACAGGGCTTCCTAGAATTCTAAACAATATGCATCACAATGACAACAATAAACAACAAGGTTTGAGGGATTCAAAACCTAGCCAAAACATATTGAAATGACTTGAAATCTGAAACATAGGTTCTCAAATATTCATACTAGACATCTCCAAAATGGCGAGTCATGAAACTTTACCAGGTGCATGATATTCAATTGTAAACTAGGCTTCATGTCATTGTTTGACACGTAGGCAAAAATGCAAATTTCTCAAATGCTCAAAATGAAGCTTTACAAAATGGTTCAAAATGAAAAATTATCATCATAGGATGCATGCATATACTAAATGAAAGGTGTTAAACACATGAAATGCATCATAGGCCTCAAAATGACAATTAGGTACATATGTATGAAAAACTCTTATAAGGGCTTAATTAGACTCAATTTTTAGAATGGTACTCAAAATTAATGCTTCAATTTTGAGTCCTGACATAACCAAACCCTAAGATCTATAGTGATGTTAAAGAGGCAAAATATCAAAGTACCTATTTAAAGAGGCATAAGAAATGTTCTTTGAGGTTGGTTCTTTGTTGATTGGCAATTTTATGGAGAAACTATGAAGAACAAAGTAGCAGAGGAAAAGTGAGAAAATTGGTGAAGTGTGATTGCTTGAAGGGTTGCGAAGCAGATTAGTGATGGAGATGTTAATGAGTTCCAGTCAATGAACCACCAAATGAGAGAATGGAGATATAAATTTGCAAAGTGAGTTGTATCTTTATAGATCAAACCTTTTGTTACTTTCTAACCATTGTGGTAGTGAAAATACTTTCATCAAGGTTGACCTAACAGTCATTTTGAAAATTACTTAATCAAGGTGACATTCTAATGGAATGATCCAATGTCCTCTAACTAGGCCACTCCTAATAGGGTGATTAAATCCTTTAACAAGGTCACGCCAAATAGTGTATTTTGTAACCTTTAATAGGGTTGGCTCTTAACCAAACTCACTTCAAAAGAGTGAAAAGTTGTAGCATGTTACTTAGTGGTTTTTTTCAAATTGGTTTTCCACGTTAAATACTGGTGTCAAACATGTGTGAATGTTATATGTGTGATGCATCTTGTTTTACTACTTTTTATTTATTGTTAGTTGGCATACACTAACGAGAGAGCTAAGTGGTGAATGAATATGTTAAGTTGTTGATGATATACTATATGGACCAAATGGTTTTATGAATTTGTTTAAGGTGTTTGAAGTTATTAAAATTTAAATGGTACATCTCTTGTAAAGTTAGGTGTTCAGGGAATAACTTGTTCAATAATTTGTGCTTTCTAAGTGTCAAGGTATTCAAGATTTTTCATACAATCTCGTCTTCTATCTTATCACCTCTCTGACTTTTGATTCCAAAAACAATTTCTAATATTCTAGCAAAATAAGCTCTTATAGTCTTATCTTCCAACATCTTAGCATCTTGAAACAAACATATCCAACTTTGTACTCTAGCCTTCTTAGCATGTTCATCAGCTTCAAATATTCAATGTAAAGTATTCAAATATTCATTAGCAAGTTTCAAAGATTTTACCTCTCCATATTATGTTCTAAGAAGAGTTGGCAATAGTGCTTCTCTTAGAAAGCATATTCTCCATGAATAGATCTTTTTCAGTTTGTTCACAAGAGTCAAGCTTGTCTTCTCCAATCACATCTTTCTTATTCACTATAACCAACCAAAATTTTGGACCCATGTAGAGTAGGTGTGTCTTCATCTTTTCCTTCCAGCTATCATAGTTAATTCTATCAAAATTTGGACCGTCTTCCCTGAAATAAGTCAGGGATATCCTTAAGTCGTTAAACTTCTCCTTCAAGGACTTAAAGTAAAGTCCACCAAGATAACTAGGGGGGGGGGGGGTGGGGGTGAATCAGTTATGTACTTAAGACAACTCTCAATATCATTATTTATTTTGAAACATGCAAATAATAGATGCAACAATCATAGAAAGATAACCATGCACAATAATACCAGATATGTTAACTGGGGAAACCCTTGATCAGAGAGACAACCCCATGATAATTATGCCCACAAGATGATGTAATAATATAAAAGTTCCTTGTGAAATTATGGACTCTATTAGGATCCAATGAAATTAAATTAGTACATATCATTCCCTATTAGGAGGCTTTGATTCCTTGTTAGAAGATTCCAACTCCATTAGGAGTTGTGCCAACCCTATTAGGAGTTGAAAGGAGGAAAATTGAACCCAGCGTTCAAATAGCCTCAAATTGACTTCACTAAATAATTTTTGGGATAATCTTATCCAAGTTCTAAACTGATGAAACAGCGACTTCTTGGCCAATAGAGTTCCTTTGAAGCTCACAGTACATCCTCAACATCAATCTCTGCTCTAATAAAATACAAATCCACATCCAAGTTTTCATAACCAAACATCACAATGCATATGACTACATATGATTATTTACCATAAGGAAATGATTTTTTCTTTATACCAACTCCTAAAACAAGTATTGAGTCACCCTTGAGGCTTTCTTAATTTACAATGAATAATATTGGACATCATTAAGATATTAAAACATACGTTACATTACAATTAAACTCCTTTCATGATAATTCTTACAATAGTCGGCTCACAAAAAATAACATGTTGAATAGACTTTAGAAGTCGGCTCAAACTATATATATGATTTCTCCATCCGGAAAATAACATCCTGAACATATCTTTAACCATACTCTAAACATGCTTAACCAAATTTCATCTTTGCCAAAAGATATAGTTGATTTACCAATACCTTCTATTTAGAAACTCTCCTTGAAAGCTACCTTCAAACAACATCTCATAACTCTATCATAATCGCATATGTCTTTCTTCGCACTTAATTGTAGCATCTATACAAATCTTAGAATATATATCTAAGAGCGCACAACCTAACTTGTTAAATGTTGACCGCGCCAAATGCATATATCTCTACAACTCTGGAAATTTTTACTGAATAAGATATATCTTGACATTAACGACAAACATTTTCATGAATGCAACACATAAGTACTGAATCATGTCTCAACAATGCTAATATACTCCCCCACATGAATATCATCAACATTCATGCTAACACCCTAGTGACATATATTGTCATGAAATGGATCGAAAGGGTCATGGGATACCCCATGACCCCTTTCAACCCATCTATCACATTATATATGTGACCTCGAGGAACGTATGTTGTTATGGAATGGGTTGAAAGGGGTCATGGGATACCCTATGACCCCTTTTGATCCATTCGAACAAATAAGATATGTCCTTGCATAATTATTATAATATATACTGTATAATTACTAAGTTATAATTACTAATACTATATATATATATATATATATATATATATATATACATATATATATATATATATATATGTATGTATATATATATATATATATATATATATGTATGTATATATATATATATATATATGTATGTATATATATATATATATATGTATGTATATATATATATATGTATGTATATATATATATATATGTATACATATATATATATATGTATGTATATATATATATATGTATACATATATATATATATACATACATATATATATATATACATACATATATATATATATATATATATATATACATACATATATATATATATATATACATACATACATATATATATACATACATACATATATATATACATACATACATATATATATACATACATACATATATATATACATACATACATATATATATACATACATACATATATATATATATATATATATATATATATACACTATAATTAAATATGTATACTATACTAAATGTATACGATATATACTAAAATATATATTATACACAATAATATATAATGTAATATATCCTATATACTATATAATATAATATAATATAATACTATCCTATATAATATATGTTATAAACTCGTAATATTAAATATATACAATAATTTGTAATAAAAAAGAGAGTTAAAAGACAAAATTGTTGATTTGACTCATTCTATAATAACTAAAAAGGCATAAATTTAACCAATTGAATTTTAATCACATGATCAAGGACGAGAGAATCTCAACCTCTCACTAAGTTTGAATCCAAACCCTCCAATTTCCATGGGATCCCTCTCACTAATTATAGGCAGCAAAGGTCGAGTACCCAATATATTGGGTATTTGATTCACTTAGGTATTAGGATGAGGGGGGGAAATTCAACATGATTTCTAAAGCGCTTTTGGTCATTTTTATACCCAATTTTTTTCCCACCATGATCCTGCACCTACCCTTATTTTCTTGCTTTGTTAAGAAATAGTTGTTAGTGTGGTCTTTGTAGACATTTCAATTGGCAGAAATTGAGAATGAACCAATAATTGATTTATTATTTCCTTAGGTATTTCGAACATAGACTTTTATTAGAGTGTGTAGTTATAAGAGGAAATATGTAAGAAGTTTGAAAATACTTTAAAGGTGGATAGTCTAAACAAGCTTTTTTCAGGAGACAAGGCTTCCAAAGTGTAAACTTCTTGGTCAAGATTCATAATAGAAGAGCCAACATAGAAAGAAATGTGAAAATGTGTTAATAATGTGGCTTTCAATCCTTTAGCTCCATTGATCTCATAGATGTCATTGAAATTCCTTGATTTCATTTCAAATGTGCTCATGTTAAGCTTATGGAAAAGTTATACACTAAGAAGTATGTGGTCTATACAATAGCTAGATAGTTGCAAGTTGAAATTGCCTTGCTCTAATCACTTGAACCTTGGGTTCATATTTTTTAAGGATGCGCTATTTTATCGATTCTTGCATCTCTAATGTGTATTTTTGCACACCCCATAGATAGCTACCTATGTGGATTTTATGAACTGTGCAAAGTATGTTTGTTCTCTTGAGTCAAGGATCTATGAGAAAATCACAAACATGATTTTAATTAATGAATTAGACGTTTATATTGTTTGGATAATATAATAGTTCTTCAAATAACATATTTGATCAGAATTATTTAAATGATCTAGCATGTCTCTTGCATAATTTGAAGCTTTAATTTATTTTTCTTCATATATTCCTTCAAGGCTTGATTTGATAGTGTTTATAAACCTTAATTAATTCTATATACGATCTCTCTTAATTCAAAATACTTAATTTATTTATTCAGATTTGTTATGAAATTTTCACATTTTTTATTTATTCTTGTATTTAGAAGATTGGCCTACCTTTATTCTACATAGACTCCATCTTAAATTTAAAAACTATTATTTATGTTTTTAATTCAAATTTGTTATAAACTCTTCCCTTTTTATTGAGGATTTTGACTTTTATTAAATAACTCTTAAAGTTCCAACTACGATAATGTATTTGAAATTGAACACTACATAAAGAGTATAAAGAGTATAAATGGGTGAGGGAAAAGGCAATTGATATATGGGATATAATTGTCTTAGTGGAACTTTTGTAATTTTACAAAATTCTAATTTTTTGAATACTATGAACAAAAATTAAATAAATAGCATATATCTAATGAATTATAAAATCAGATATTTGAGTTTATTTTCAAATATATCATTAGTCCAACATTTACCATTCTTTGGTGGCGGACTCAACTGTTGTTTTTGATGGCACGACTGCCCCTATGGTGGAGATCTCTTCTTATCACCCTCGTCTAAATTTTGTCTCTGGCGATTCGACTATTGTCCCACTTACGGCTTCATCTTTGTATATTGTTGCCCCATCTCTAGATGTTATTGATCGTTCTTTTGCTACAGTCTGTTCCCCGGCTATGGGAGTTTTAGGGGATGGTTGTGGTGTTGCTGACTTTGCTTGGCAGAAGGCAGTTGGTTTGATGGAGGATGGATGCACCACAGTTAAATGAAAAAAGGTCAAGCCCTCCACTCCTTTTGATATGGCTTTATGTTCTCAAAAGTTGGGACCGAAAGGGAAAGCTTGAGTTGTGGTTGTCCCTTTCGTTGGTTTTCCCGGCTATTTTAGCACGTTGTTTCTTTGTTCTCTAACATGGTAAGGGACTTATTGTCTATTCTTCTTTTTTTACCATGGGGCTTCAGGGGCCCATTCAAAACTTGTTTGCATGGTTGATGAGTACTGTATTATCTGTGATGCCACCCTGGTCACTGTGTCTTGCTGGGTGACCTGTTTCACCTTTGGTCTGTAGTTTTTTTTTTTTTAGGCTTCATTGAAAATTTTATGATTTGTAAAGGGTTTCAGGTTCCCTTCAAAACTTGTTTTCCTTATCGAAAACATTTACCATTCTTTACTCATTGTGTATTGACATATAATCAATCTTGATGGAGTCAAAACAATACAGTAGGTTGAGCATTAACTATCACAAAGATATTCTTAATGGATTTTGTTGGTCAAATAACATTTATCCCTTATAATGTGTTTTTAATTTAATTTATGTTATTCTAAAGTCCCTTGAATTGATTATTAATGAAATTAATTTCACTACTTAAAGGCATATGCCTAGATTTTCTCAAACAAGGTTGTCTTCATGTTAATTAGGTATAGATATTGTTATCATGTTTTAATCATGGTTGTGTTGTGTCTTGCGCACACCTATTTGAAACAAGAACCCTCTTCTTGTTTCATATTTTGCTTTTTGATAATTGGTGCTTCTATTTTGCTTTTCGTTGTCAATTACGCCTATAGGTAGTTTTTGACAGAATTTTTGCCTTTGAAGTCATGTTGGCCTAAGTCGGCTAAGTCTTGCCTAGATTGACAAAGTTTTGAAATCAATACATTACTATGAAGGGGTCTTAAGTGAAAGGAATTTTCATTTTTTTAAGAAATTTTCTTTGTGGATAATTGTTTAGGGGATTCATTGTCTTCATGGAATCCTCTATATTTTTCATGTCATAGCAAAAGCCTTGGCAAACCTAAATTTAGAGAAAGGAAATAATTCGGAAAATATTTCTGAAAATTCTTGAGTTACAAAAACCTCCAAAAATCATAAGTTTCAAAAGATTTTGAAAATCCTAAATTTAAATTCTTTTAGGTGTCCAAAAGTTTTGAAATTTCCTACATTGGTCAAACTTTCGAGACTAGATAAAAGGACTTAGATTTATTCAGTCCAATGGAGATTTTGGCATGTAATTTAATGATGAACTTACTTATGATGTGGAGGTGAAATTAGTGCAATAATTTTAGGATATTTTGTAATTTATTTATTTATAAATTTTAGAGTAAATAAAACCCATGAGAACTAAGAACTTATTAAAGATTCCAAAGATTAAGTACCATCTTAAGTGAGTTCCAACTTCAACAAAGATTATATCACTCTAGATAATGGTTGAAGGGACCAAGGGCATATTGACATGGAAGATTTATAATAATAGCACATGGTTTCAAGGAATCCAACCTAGAATGGGACAAGACTTGAAAAAAAAAAATCTATTGCTAATTTGGCATCTATAGAGTGATCCACAATATCTAAGGAGGATCTGAAAGATATTGTTTCAAGATTCCTAGAATATGCTACAAAGGAAAATGATGACAGGCATGTGCTTGAAGATTATTTAATTCAATCTAAGTGCTTAGCTAATTTTAAGATTAAATATGAAAGTGGCCTTTTTCCTCTTTGGGGTCCATGTCAATGTTGTTTTTGTTATGTTGTATCAAATTGCATTTTAAAAAGTGCTAAATTGTCTTAGGGTTGTGCATCAATTTTTTGTCATTGTTGAAGATAAATCTTGACACTTGAGTGGGATTATATTCGAACTCATTTTCAGAAAGTGAAAACAATTAAAAGTCTTGAACTCTCTCATTTGTAAACGGGAATTTGAAATTGTTGCTCAAAAACTACCAAAATAGTAAATAAGTTAGTTGTAAATTTTAGTGTATAGTTAGTATGAGACCTTTATTTATGAATTAAGTTCAACCAATAGTTGTTTATTAGACTGCATTATCAACTAGTTTTGATGAATGACTTATTATCTGAAAATCTAAAACATTCCTCTAAGATTGCATCTATTTTGTTATAGTCATTATATAGAATAAGTGAAACAAAATATAATTTAACATTGTAGAATTCATCAATTAGTATCAACAAGTATTCATTTAGGATTTTAGTTTAGTTTTCTAAAACCTATCCTTATAAAGTTTTCGGTTAAGGAAAATAGGTTTTGAAGGGTGCCTGAAACCCTTTAACAAATCGAAAGATTTTCAATGAAGTCCAACCCAAACACAACTACAGACTATAGGTGAAACAAGTCACCAACCAGAACATGGTGACCAAAGTGGCTACACAAATAACACAATACTACTCAGCCACGAAAACAAGTTTTGAACGGGCACCTAAAACTCCATGGTTAAAAAAGATAGACAACAAGACCCTAACCATGTAAAACAACAACGAACAGCGGGCCAAAGAAGCCAGGAGAGCCATAACGGGACATGGACTCAAGATTTCCCTTTCGGTCCCACCTTTTGAGAACGTAATGCCATATCAAAAGTTGGAGTGAAGGGCTTGACTTTTTTTCCTTTTACAGTTGTCCATCCATCCTCCACAAACCTACAACCTTCTACCAGGCAAAGTCAGTAGCACCACATCCAACCCCCAAAACCCCCACGGCCCAGGAAGAACTCTGGACCACAACAAAAGGAACAACAGCAACATCCTGAGACAAAGCCACAAGAGGGGCAGCAATCGAATCCCCAAAGACAAAATCTAAAGGAGGGAGAACAGGAGAGGACACCACCGCAAAATCCGAAGGATGGAGAACAGAAGCCACTAAAGGGGCAACATTCAAAACATTGGCAATTGAATCGGCCACCTAAGTGTCCTGAGACAAGCCACAATCCCCAACAGAGGGGGCTTTCTGAACCATGCAGTGATCGTCGAAAACCCCCTTCCACCAAGAGGGAGACTTCTTTGGTCTAGATTTTTCAGAGTAGCAACGAGCAACAAGGTGGCCGATCTTGTGGCATTTCCCACATCGGAAGGGGATACCCTCATAATCAAGCACCTGAATCCAAGAGCGAAGAGGGGAGACCAACTTAATCTTTTCAGGAAGTCCCTTGGAGGCATCAATCTCCACCAAAATGTGAGCATACATCGTGCGGAACACATTGGAACACGTCGTATCAACCAGCAAGAAATCCCCGAGGGCCTCCCCCACCTCCTCCAAGACTGAATCCGGCCATAGGTGAAGGGGAAGATTCAACAACTTGACCCATAGCGAGATTTTATTGAAGGGTTCCATCAACGAGTCAAAGTCCTTATACCAAGGTTTGGTCATCAAGGGGAACTTCTCCCCCATGAGAAACCACAATGCGGGATGGCATTTCTATCATCAGTAGAAGCAAATTTCACAATGAAGAAACCCCTTGCCACAAGGTAAATTCAGGCTGTTTCTGAAATGAGGGGTTCCCAAACACTGGTGATCCAGGCATGCAGATCCGACAGGGAGGGCCAAAAACCCTTGAAATGAAAAATAGCAATGGTGGAAGAGAAGTCATCCACAGGTGGAGATCTCATCAACAATATCAAATTCTAAATCTATCATAATCGAGTGACTTACAACGACAGGCACAACATCACGGATCCCCAAACCCACATCCAAGTCACCAAACACACGTCTAATGTCGGATTCATAAGTGGCAACATCAGCGAAAGAAATAGCTGATCTTCCCGCAACAACCCAAGGCAAAGAAGCCTTCCCAGTAGGAACCGTTGCAGAAGGGCCGCCAAAATCAACCCCGAAGGCAAGGCTGGGAGAGGCCAGGATTTGAATCCCATCAAGGGCACTGTGGCAGAAGGGGTTTAGAGCAATGGAAGGAGACACCAAGCCAAACCCATCAGCCCCCACGCCCAAGGATGAAACCCGCCCAAAAACAAGCGCAATGGCAAAAGCATCAAACGCCCGCACTGGCACAACATTCTGAAACGCCCAAGAAGACGAAGACCCAAACGCAACCATAATTTTCAATCACCTATCCTTATAAAGTTTATTTTAGAACAAATTTAAGTTGACAAGCTTCCACTCATTGCCAAATATGGTAACACAGGGATTTTAGATCTTAGGTTTTTCTAAATTGTGTGAACATTGAGGGCCCTTGTGATACCAACAAAATCACATACATTCTCTAAGTTATTTGAAGAACAATCAAAACCTAACTTCCAAAACCTTGAGAAGAATAATATGAGTCATCAAATAGTATCCGAGAGTACAAAAACACCAGAAAACAAGGTGCACCTGCTAAGAATATTTGCAAGGGTCAATAGTTCAATATTTTTAGCCACCAACAACAAACTAGCTTACAAGTTTGCAAAAGTTAATTTAGTAGGCTGGAAAGTAGTTCATGTGGACACAATCATATAGACTACTCGTATATTTGTACTTCTTGTATTTGAATATTCACTCAAAGTCAAGGGCATTAAAGAATTTAAAACTTAGATCTTTAATGCCCAAAGAAAACCAGAGAATATTTGGAGTACACTGTTTGTGTCAATAGTTCTATATTTTTATCCAGCGACAACAAACTAGCTTACAAATTGGCAAAAGTAAATTTAGTAGGCTGCAAAATAATTCATTTGCACTCACTAAAAGTTATTAAGGCAGTCCATCCAAGGGCATAAAGAATTTAAAGCTAACAATCTAACAAATTTTCAAGTGGCATTCATAAATACCTAAATCCTTACAAGCTCATTAGATATAGGATATTCAGGCACAATGTGCTTTGAAGTTATTTTTTCATAATATATCTGATCAAATATATGATAAGTCAAAACCCTAAAAACCAATGTTAAACTCGAACCTCAATTTTATTGCTCTACACCAAGTATGTGACAATTGTTATAATCTATTGCATTTAATTGTTTGAATATTCATTAGTGATTATACACCTACTCTAAATTAGTTATAATTCATCGACTACAACACCTTTTTACCTTAACTAGTAGCACAAAGAGGATCATCTACAAGCAATGTCACAAGTTTCGAGGACCCTTCCTTCATACTACATTGGCA
Source organism: Cupressus sempervirens (assembly GCA_028749045.1). Taxonomy (NCBI): domain Eukaryota; kingdom Viridiplantae; phylum Streptophyta; class Pinopsida; order Cupressales; family Cupressaceae; genus Cupressus; species Cupressus sempervirens. The sequence continues at coordinate 953,223,441 of CM053792.1, read as the reverse complement.
CCTCTTGCTATGCACAAGGTACAAATTTGGAATGGCATACAGTTTAAATAGATTACTCTGTTACTTTTAAAGCAATTGACAACTTGTTTGCATCCATTTGTGTACTTCAAACAACATAAAATAAAGCTAATTGCCTTAACTAATTGAACCCCTATCAGCATGCCCATTGCACATTGTGATTGCTAGTAGTATCCTTTTTGCTAGCTCAAGTAAATTATATATGCTAACACCTTTAGTTCTAGTGATTCATAGAACATATATACCAGAGTTTCTACACTGATAGGATGATTAGTATGGAGTTAGGCTTCATTACAAAAATACCATGAAGCACATTACAAAGTAACACTGTGAAGGAATTAGAGTTCTCACCCATTAGTATGTTGATTAAGTGATGGTGTTGTCCCCAACTGGGTTCAAAACCCCAGGTGGGCCATTGTGATTGCAGGTTTCTGTCTTCGCTGATCCCATGTGCTCACAAGTTTGCACCTGGGTTTTGTAATAAAGGGATGAGGTTCCCCATTTGTGGCCTCACTAGTTCATAGCTCCAGGTCAACTCGTGGACCCGGAAGACATATCATGCTAGCATCACCAATCATGTTAAAAAGTATACCAGACACTCGTTTGAAAAAATAAAAGTGTAGTTTGGAATGGAGTTAAGCTTCATTACAAAAAGTACAATGAAGCACATTATGAAGTGACATTGTGGTGGAGTTTGTAATACAGAGCAGTTCATACTGAAATGATTTTGGTAGACTTCAAAAAGGCCAACTGCTTAGATTAAAATTTAATATTAAAAGAACCATGAATGGTACCCGCAATGCCTAGTTTCCTGTATTAGCTCAAACATCAAATATGGCTTCTTAATTAATAGTAGATACCCAGGCACTTGCTTTGATGCAAGTTGAGTACATTGAAAATGGAATGACAAAATAAGGAATCCAAATGATGCCAAAACAAAACCATTTAGGAAGTTAAAAAAAAGATCGAGGACTATATTCAGCATTGTATGGTAATTAACTCAAGTGAATTGAATTACTACGGTTAGTACAATAAATGGGCCTCTGAAACTCAAAATCAGAGCATGGTTGGCAAAACTACATTAGTTTGCCTTACCATTTCTCTCCTACAATGTAATCCTATTTTTGACCAGCCAAAGTCACAATCCTGTCACAGGCAAGAGAACAACTTCTTGGCCATTTCCAAAATTCTACTTCCATACTTACTGTACACTACCAGATTCTCTTCTGAGTAAAAAATCAAGTGTATCACTGGGACCGAATTCGAAAACTATTAACTTAATAGCACTTGAGTGATGGAAAAAAGAAACAAAGTGAAGTTCTCATGTTACAGGACTGCATGCGCTTTTCCATAATACCTATTAATAAATGGCACCTGAAAGTTGAGCAAAAAAATAGATCAAAATCGGAGAAATTTGGTGCTAGAAATGCAGTTTAGATTCAAAAAATTAAAAAGAACAATACCTTGACATTTGAAATATCTGGGGTACCAGGGGTCTGAACAGGATAAAATTTGTAAAAGCGCATACTCTGAAAAGCACCTTTACTCTCGGGGCTCATTTCCTCAATAGCTTTCTTCCTTGCCTCCCTTGCCTGGGGAAAACACAAAATATATAAATGCTGTTCTCAAAGTCCAAAGGGATGCAAGCTACTGTAGAAGACTTGTACTATCATTCAAAATGAAAATATATGATCTGCTAGATTAAAATCACAAAAGATGCATCCTTGGATAAATGATCTCACAGAATGAAATATCTGCATACCTGACGTTGCTTCTTCTTCGATTCAGTTACCCTCTCCCTCACAAATTTCTAGTTACAAAAAATCAACCGTATTCAGTTATTAACAAAAAACAAAAGATCCATAACCTCGGTAATAATAGTCATTTTTCCAGCATTTAAAGAAAATTTCAAAATACCATAAATTCTTCCTTCTGCTCTGGTTGTAGTGCTTCTTCTTTAACAAGATTATCAGTGAATTCCTGTTCAAAATTAATTATACGTTACAAGTTCCTTAAAATGGTTCAAGATAAAGCTCGAGAACTGTTTTGATATTACCAAAAGATCAATCATCAAACTGAAACACACAACAATGATATAAAACTACAATCATATCATCAATCAAAGATATTATGAAAATCCCAACAGATGTTGAATTTAGATAAATCCCTCCTTCCATATCAGAAAGCGCATCCACAAATATGCAAAATCACATATTCCCTTAGCTGAGCAGATAATCAATACTAATAGATCAGCCAAAAAGTCCATTGAACAGGAAGAATAATCACCTGAATCTCATCAAACTCCCAGTCAAACTCGCACACAATCTGCACAGTAAAATTGACAATTTATGTTACAAACAACCAAAACTTAACATTTAACTAAGACTTTCTATCAGAAACAAGAGTGTAACCGTTAGCTCTATAGTTTACAGTGGCTACCATGTAACTGGGACTTTCATTTAGTAACAAAGTGGATGTTGTAAAGTGGCTGTTGTATACTAACTGGTGGCTCCATAGGATACATAATTTGAACAACTGTGTCTTGTTCTATCTCATCCTCCTTCAGAGGCTGATAAAAGTCTGTTTCAATTTTTCAAATTATGTCAGATTGCTATTGCAATTTTAGCAACTGAATTTATATGTCTTCAAAGACAAGAAATTAAATTGAAGGAAATCTTGTCCACTCTGAAACTAGCTGGACCAACATAATCCATTTTTGTAAGAGCATTTCTGAGTTGGAAAGAAATTTTGCGGGGAAATTAAGCTTAAAAAGAACACATACTGTGAAGCTACAATTTTGAATTTTCAACTCAGAAATCCAATTATTTTTATATCATCAAGAAGAAACAAAACATATATGTGAAAAAGACCATGCAGAAACAGGGAAAGAAGAAAAAGGCAAGCTCAGAACTGAATGTCAACACTAGATTAGATTGTAAATGGACAGAGCTTCTGCCTAAAAGAGAGAAGTTTGTCTAACTTGTAAATAAGGGAATAATGGAGTATAACCAAAAAGAACACACATTTATGTCCAAGATCTAAAAATATTATCCCATTTTTTGTGTATTTTCATTTATTTTGACTAAGATAACCTATTGTTAACTGCCAACTGCACAAGGAATAGACAATTTAGTAGTCTAATATGTTCAGCCAGAATTTTTATCAAGATGTTGTATTTATTTATTCAAACTCTTGAAAAGCATCTGATAGAGCATGCAAAATGCCGGAGGAGCTCCATCATTTAGGTCCAGAGAATAAATTATAAATGTTATCAGACTCTAAAGATTCATTGGACAGGATCTGTATTGAAAATAAAATGCTCAATGTCCTTTTGATATTGCTTACCTTGGTTTGACTTACAATTTTGCCTCCTTTACCTTCTAAAAAAATTCTCAGATAAGGTTAAGTTCAACAACACACTCCTCTTTACCATTTGTGAATGCAAAGTCTGCATTCTTAGATAAAATTGAGTTCAACTGCACACTTCTCTTAACCATTTGTGGATGTAAAGCCCTATAAAGAAAGCTGTTTTAAAAGACAACACAATGCTCCAGCTATTTGCCCTTAGCTACTGCTCATGACATTTTAAAAAAATGTTCACAACTGTAAAGTCGACATACCATCAGAACTAAGAAAAGAGTGATTGCATCCAGAATGCACTTCTCATTCCTACTCATGTAAATCTCTGTGAAGTTGATACGAAGATATTTGTGGTTCTTGGACTTCTCTTGGAGATGAAACTCTCCAGCAGATTTGCAATCTTTGGAATGATGTACTGGTAAAATCAAAATCAAAAATAGCAGTGGCATTAATATCTGTATAATGCATCACATGATAAGTTAGCCTTTAACTATGTTATATCAAGGTTAACAATATTTCACTCCAGGAAATAAGACATCTTTCCCTACTGGAACTGTGCCCTGTATAGGAGAATCCAGGTTGCCTATGACAGATTGTCTCCAAATTCTCCTTGGATGTCATGCAATTTAGGCAAAGTTTTGGAAAGGACATACAGCACTACTACCTTTGTTGACTCCTGGATCAATTGAAAATCTGAATACAGAAAGATTATGAAATAACAGTTATGGGACCCCGATGTACCCTTTGAACAGAGCATAAGTTACAGACCATAGAGATTTCTTCCACCTCCAATCATTTGAATCTCTTCACACAGCTTAAATTAAGGACCATAGAGCTTTCTTCAACCTCCAATCATTCGAAGACTATATCCCTGGGGCGTTTGAGGGCATTTTCCTAAGTTTGGGAGCCTCTTGAGTAGGATACATTCCAAAATTTATTTGGAACAATGTGACTACATCTTGAACCTGCACAATCAGAGCGTAACTCCAGCTAGTTGCAAAAATTTTACAACAACATATTGTTATGTGAATGTGCATTTTGCCAGATGTACAAATTGTAAGACAACTGACATATGCATTCATTGTATATTTCAAAAGAGGAACTTGTGATGTATGGAATGGTGCTTATAAAAAATGATGCACAACTCACTCAAGTAACAGGTACTAGGATGTTGAAGAGATACATCTAGCTTTTAGTGCTATGAAAGCTCGGTCTATCTTTTCTGTGTCATCTAGGCTGTGGGTTGCCTCTAGCTTCTGTCACATAGAAGATGTCATGGCTCCTAGCATATCACCAATACTTTTTGAAACAATATTAAATGATAAGCTCTGTAACTTGTAAATTGCCAGAAGAAAACATTATTTCAGCCAGAATTTCATCTGCTTTCAGTCAAAAAACAAACTATAATATCTCCTTCTATCTCTGGGCAATCAGAGTAAGGCAATAAATTAAAATTGACAAATTTTGTACGAGCGTGCAAAAACTTGCCCATAGAAGATGCTAAATTGGAAGGAACCAAAATCTTTGTTTCTGACAATTTAAAATTGCTTGAGAACGAGTAATCTTGGGAAGGGCAGACTGTCATGCCCCTTAACATAAGAAAACAGACATGACAAAAATGACAATAATACAACCAATCGCAGCTTCTGTTTATACTCAAACTTGGAAATTAAAAATTAAGGGGAGACCGACCTCATCAAGGAAAGGATCTTAAGGATGATCAAAGAAAGGTAAACATAATTATTAATTTAAGATGATAAATTAACCTGTTTGAGGCCAACCCAAAATAATAAACTTATAAATGGCAATGATTATTTTAAAAGGGACAACTGCGATCAATTAAAAATTATTAAGGGGCAGAAAAACAACATATAAATGGCAGTGATTAATAGCTAAGGGATGCATCTCTTGTATATGATGTGATGTTAATAAAAGGTGTCACTTTTTCCCCTTCCACAAGAAAAGATATAAAATGGGAGAGGAATTCAATTAGAAAATGAATGAAAGATTTTAAATATGTCCATGAGGCCAAAGCCGCGTATGGGACCCCTAAAAAGCAAAACACCCTGAATAGGGTGCCAGACCTTTAAACAATTTGTAAGTTCATCTTTAAATATGCTCTTCGCCAATGAGTTATGACTACTAGGTTTGAGCATCGAATGATCACTTTAAGGAAAGGGAGAAAAGTAGATCAAGAGCAAAATTCTAAGTTACCGTTATCAGCCTAGAATAAGTGAATCTAGGTGTGGAACTGTGGTATAAATCTGTGAATGCAATATTTATTCTTTGCTGAATATAGAGGGATAACTGTAAGTAATTGCATTATTTCCAATTTGGGTATTGTTTTCCAATTTAAGTAATATTAATTGTGTTTCTATTTGATAAATATGTTACAATATATTCATATAGTTAATCAAATTTGAATTGGGCAAAATTGGCTACAAAATAGGAAGACTGGTCAAATCAATCTTTTGAGTTCATGAGAGGTGAAAACCCAACCTATCTTTCATCAAGCATGTCAGTCTGAGAAGGAGAGCTTGTGGGCCAAGAGGCATATGTGTGCTACTGGGCTTGGCGAAGGGGATAGTCCCACACTCTTATCAAGCATGCCACCCTTCAGGGGTAAAGTTGCATGGAGTGGGAGGCTGATTAGCGCTCCTAGGATCGATCAAAGAGGATGGAGCGCCTCCAAGGTGGATTATGGGATGGAGTGGACCATTCTCCACCCATGCTCTTGAAATAGAAGGATAGCTATACTTGAAATTGTGATTTGCAAAGTTCCTATCTGGTTCCTCATGCAGTCAATATAGCTGTATGATTTTGATGACTTTTGATGCTATTGATTATATATGCACTTACATATCGGATTCCTAACAATAAGGAAAATAGTTGGTCTCATGGATTACATTTCAAATGTTGACTAAGATGAAAGAGGTACCGAAACCAGGATTAATCTTGTCAAAGGGCTTTCCTATGGGTAAATTTATACTCTTAACTACAGTACAGTTTTTATTTCTAGTTCAAATTGTGATTTTCGGGTAAATTATAGTAATAGCCTCGTAAAGAAATTTACAAATTAAAAGTTATAAATTATAACTAAAAGGAAAACTCAAAAATCAATATTTACAATTTTATTTTTTTGGATTTTCACAATGCATAAGCTAGTACCATATTGTCAAAAACAAGAGAAAAGGCATGATGCCTATTTAGCTTGTATTCCATGTCAGTGTGAAAAGAGATGTTATCAAACTATTAGGTTTTTAGCCTACATAGCAAAGTCTTATTCGCGCTACACTTAAAGCTCACTTAGAAGCTATCTAGACTTTGCCTCACCTTGTGTGTACACACCAAGTCTCCCATAGTAGAATCCTACATTTGAGAGCTAGTAAGAGTTTCACTCCTACCTTCTCACATCTTCTTGCTTGCCTTTATCAACAAAGCTCATTTGTACATTTTGATTTTACATTACATACTTCAGATATTTCTCATTTTGCACATTGCTTGTTTGTAGAGTGTTTTGTATTTGCAAGTTGTTATTGGTTGCTCCAACATTACAATATATAGCTGGCCTTTTTTCCACTGACTAAATGCAATTCTTGACATGACTGGTGTAAGCAATACTGGTGTAAGACACTATAGCATGTGTTAAATTAAGCCTGAACCAATTGCCTGCTTAATTTTTATCTCAAAATTCAAGGCATTAAGCATCTAAAGAAAATATTGTTCTAAGTCTTTAGAGAGAGACAGAGAGAATGTGTGTGTGTGTGTGAGAGAGAGAGAGAGAGAGCACTTACAAGGTAAGCAATATTCATATTTCTTAATCTGTTCTTGTTTCAGTTGCTTCAAAGCAGCCCTGCAAACAAATATTTTCAAAAATTAAATGCTAAATACTAAACACTCTGATAGCCAGTACAACAGAGAAATCACTTGAGAGTTCAATAATAAAACCTCACATAACTTAAAATAGCAAGAAAGATGCACAGTTCATTGAATCACTACTGCACATAATAAAGGAGCAAATGCTTGCATCAAATTAAAATTTTCTCTAGTCTGTGAGCACAGAAATGAGAAATCAAGTATATCCAGCTAGTTTCTAAATTAAATGTCTCTAAGCCAGAAACAAATGTGATACTCATACCAAATAGTTGCCTAACCTGATATCAGATATTAGCTCTATGAAGTAACTGAGATCAATATTTATCAGACTATCTAAAGAGGGCATTCACCAAATCATTGTCCAAGTCTGGGATCAAATATTAACTGGATACGAAGTAACTGAGATCATCATTTATCAGATCTTTTAGGAGGGCAGTCACCAAATAGTTATCTAAGTCTGAGATCAATATGCCATGCCCAAACTACATGGGCAAAACACAATTTCTTTTTTTTGAATAGATTTAATTGGAATAATTTGACCTTTGTCAATAATTTCTTTTAACTGAAAATCCATAAAGCCTAATTAAAACCTTAACATACAAGAATATGAATTATCCTTTTCAAATCAATAATGCAAGAATTGTTTGATTCAAATAATCATGCAACCTGAATCTACATCCATGATCATAATTTTCATTTTCAACATGAAAGAAAACTTGAAATTTTACCAAATTCAACATCATCAATTCCATCCTATTTTTGAGATACATCCATCTAAATTTAAGTCACGATTTAATCACATGGTAACCAATTATACTCAACCACCAATTTTATTGGCAAACCTGATTCCAAGGCTCAGCCGGGAAAGAACCAAGAAGAAAACCCGGCTTCGTTGCCATTTACAACAAAGTTTAAAATACAATTTACAATAGGATATAAATCCCAAATTTCAACAATATAATTGAATTATCTTCATGCCCCTCATCAAGGGATTCATTTCAAATTTTGCAGCACATTTATACGAACCGAGGAGGAACAAATATCTGATCGGGTGACAACCAAACATAACCAAGAAACAATCAAACAAGCATAATCATACATGGTTTACACAATAGGATTCACAATGAATCAAAACTAGGGAAAGGTGGATTCTTCCAACCAGGAGAAGTCAAGCACAACACCAAACAGATGCCCAATCGGGGCTATATACCAAGAACTTCCGTTCTTCCATTTTCAACATACCAAAATCATACCATAATCATACAAGGTTTGTGCTGACAGGTAGGGGCCCATAACACCCTACCCTTTCTCCCTCTTCTCATCCTGAGAAGAGACTCTACACTGGTTGAAGTCCGACTAAACAGACCTTTCCCAAAATTGGTCACTTCTGCCCTCTCCAAGGGTGAGTAATACCAAAACACCCATACAAGAAACATCTCAAAATTTCAAACATAAACATGAAAAGAAATCATCCAAAAACATCTTGGTTTTCAAAGCTTCCCAACATACCCACAAACATACAAACATTGGAACAACAACAAGGTAGCATAAGCATGAAACAAGAATGAAATCTGAACAAGGGAGATGAGAATTCCAACCTTCACAAAGAGGTAATGGCAATGAACAAGTTTGAGTAGAGTTTCCCTTTCCTTGCTTCAATCTTCAAGACTCTTTCTCTAAATGTAGAGATTGGGTAACCACCTCCACTAGACCAAGAAAGGCCTCTAAATAATCTTCAAACTCAACCACCAAAGGGGATCAATAACTTCTCCCACCCACTTGCAATTCTAGAAACTCCTAACTCTACCCTCACTATGGTTAGACACTAAATAGGAGGTGGGGTGAGGCATCTCATGGAACCATGGTCAATTTTCGCACAAAGGCAAAAAGAGACTTTTTGAGTGACCTCAAAAGTCAATAAAAGGGGCTTAGGGGTTGGAAAAGACCCCTAACCCATACCCATACCCTTTGGGTAGAATAATATCAAGTTTTAAGCCTTAGGAAAGAGGTTTAGAGCCAAATAAAATCTAGGAATAAAATAGGACCTTCTAACTACTCTATCATAGTAGATTAAACACTAATCTCAATTAAGGGTGGCTAAACTCGATTAAGAACCCAATTAGCAAAAAGACACTAACTTAAACCGACTTAGGTCCACGGGTTACACAGCTAACCCTAATAAGCATGCTAAAGATCCCAAACAAATTCACGAGTGTCAAGTGACACTAAAAAAAATAGTTACGAACATTAACATTTACTTATCACAGAAAGATACATACATACATCTCACAATTAATTTAATTACGAACAACAAGGTTTCCAAGATTAGCACATAGAGATCAGTTCTATCCCTCCATCGGGTTTCTCGGCTAAAATATCTGCACACTCATTGCACACATCAGTAGTCCCAAAAAAATCACATGTACATATGTATATATACATATCAGAAATTCACGTAAATTGAAACATACATCGATCAGGGTTTCTTTCATCCTACTTATATCCTTGATCATAAAGATTCCAAAATCAACGTGTTAATCCTACATTTTACTTAATTCATCAACATACCTATACATAAAACCTTAAATGACGAATATCAAATATCTAAAAGCAACATCACACACCATGAAAAAATCAACTATGTTCAAGCATTAGATAATGTCTCGACATCTCGATTCGTGAGTATCAAAATAACAGTAATGTATCACTATGCTACGATGGATTGGGGCAACTCAGAACATAATGCTTCAATTACTTAACTATTTAATTCAGTTCTACTCACATTTAATCATCAGAAATTACATAATCAATATGACATCTAACTTATTCATTAATTCAGATTAAATACAAGAATAATCATTGTTAGGCATGCATGTACCTAAACATCATAACATCACCAATAGTGAGTATTGAACTATCTAAATGCATAGAATCCAAATCACTGAGGTAACAAAATCAATAACATCATCATTAAGTGAAACGCCTTGTATTATTGTTAGTGCAAATTAATGTTTAAACAGTCAAGAAAACATAGTCGTTCTCTAATCTTTGAGTATTAAAGCATGGATATATCTGTTGTTCTCAATGTTCCTTAGGACATCTAAAATCCTACAACATTACCCATATCCATTCAAATCTCCTACAACAGATTTGACAGAGAAATTCATATTTAATAAGTACATGTGAGGAGGGACCTTACACAATATTACCAAGTCTACAAATTAACTGAGATCAAAATTTATGAACAGCGATCTAACTATTGTTAGGAATTTAGTAAAAGTGAAAGCCATTTTGAAGTGTTTGAAGACTTCTATTGTGATTGAGGCAAGGAGTTTGTAAGGGTAGTTCAATATTTAAGAAACCTTGTCAAATCATATTCCAAAATTGCAATGCTTTATATTCCATAACAACAATTGTTAAGTCCTTTATATGGAGTAGAATTCAACAAAAGGCATTTGTTTAGCTAAAGTAAAAGACTAGCAAGCCACTAGTCTTGGCAATGCCTAGCTTGCAACGACTATTTTAGGTGGAGTCAAATGCTAATTATAGAACTAAATATATTAATTATAATCTATTGCCCAGGGAGGCATCCCCGGAAACCCCCGTCCCCTACCGGAAAAATTTCCAGGACTTGGGGACAGCTAGGACATGTCCCCACCCCATCCCCATTTTTTTTTTAAATTCACAAGAAGCATCCTGGAAACCCAGTATGGAGAAACTTTTTGGGGAGCGCCTTGAATGTCCTTAAGATTGATAGGTATCCCCGACAGGATAGGTGGCATCAGGACTTGAAAAAACACATTTTTCTTTAATAAAACTCTTTTAATTTTAAAGTGGGCTCCTCCTAAGTTCAGGTCCTCTGATTAGTATTTTGTAGCATCACATTAAGAATGTTGTTACAGTCATGCTACACTCTCAGATTCATATAGAAGAATGTTTCCAAGGTGTTGGGAAAGTTTAAAAAGTGTATTTGAGACCTGGAACATGCATCTTTATATCATTTAGTGGCAATACATCAGTGTTGTGTTGGTTTTGGGTTGACGGTCTTTTGAGGAAGACTTGGTGAAGATTCAATGTTGCATCAACATGCCATCTTTCTATAACAGACCTGTATCATGATGGGAACTGTACAGCAGACCTGTTCCTATTACTATCAGTCCACTCACAATGAGATGGAGGTGTAGTTTTAGGGGTGTAACCCCAATTTGGATCATTGGGAGACCTATAACTGATCCACTATTTGTTGCAGCCCTTTCTGGAATCAATGTCAGACCTGCAACAGTCAACTCCAACACAAGTTCTAAGGATTTGCATATTAGTATTTCATGTGCAAATAACACTGCCTGTAATGTGTACACTGATCATTTATATCAAAATTTAATGATAATAATGTGTCACAATTTGCAAGGTAGGTTATTGTTCTTGTTGCTATTGATAATGAATTCCGAATAATGAATGCATGTTGAGTATTAAGTTTGTCTATAGAAATGTTGTATGTTAAGGTCCAGTGATGTTTAAATGGCATGCTTTCATATGAATGTAATGAACATATGCTAATTTCCTTATATATTTTAAATCTTTCCTATATTTATAGTCTTTTGTCATCCCCAAACTACACAAAAAAAAGTAGTTGTCCTGGAAATTCATCCCCCCGTCCTCATCCTAAACACTTGGGATAACCTTGATTATGAAAGAAAAATTATATATACACAGATATATATTAAAAATTGGATATATTAATTATATATTAAAAACAAAATATTATACTCTAGTTTTAGGATTATAACCTAGGATGTCTAGCTTGCCCCTAAGGGCCTCCTGGACTAGCCACGAGTACAAACTAGTTTGTGGTTTAGGTCTGGTCCGCCTATGAGTCTGGACAAGATCCAACCCACAAGGCAGTGGTTCGAATCAGACCACACCAAGTTTGGACTCAGGCGGACCAACGTGGTAAACATGGAAACACCAAACAGGTGGTCTAAATCAGCAATCAACTTGATTTTGTTGTCAAATTTAATTTTTTTTGACATCCACTGTTAGGGTTAGAATGTGTTGGCGTATAGAAAAACAACTCTCGTTGCCTTTGAATAATATGGGGGAGAACTTGCACGAATAAAAGTTGAGAAAAATGAACCTTTTAGTTTGATTAGGCACCATATAACATCCACAACCCTAAACAATGGATTCTAAACGCTTATCTTGACTTCCACTTCTCAGCTTGCACTTAATGAATTTGAATATATTGACACCAATAATATTATTGGTGCAGCTGATCCCATCGGCCTTACCTAATGACCATATAGAAGAATATGGAGAAGAAGAAAAGAAGGATGATGAAGAATATTAATAATTTTTTAATCCATTAGTTGAAATTGAAACAATGATACTTGATTTTGATGTTGCGATTTATCACTTGACATTTTAATGTTTTGAATCTTTGATGTTGTGCTTGAGTACATGTCAATATGATGTTATGATGGTATGATCATGATTCATGATGCTTGAGAACATGTCAATATGATGCTATGATGGTATGATCATGATTCATGATGCTATGATCACAAGTTTATAGTGTTTGAATGTTTTTATGATACTCATGCTTCTAGGCTTCGCGCGCGCACACACACACACAACTTGAGAACATGTCAATATGATGTTATGATGGTATGATCATGATTCATGATGCTATGATCACAAGTTTATGGTGTTTAAATGTTTTTATGATACTCATGCTTCTAGGCTTCACACACGCACGCACACACACACACACACACACACACATAATCTTTACATGTTTTTGTAATAACGAACACAAACCCCTTTTCAAAAGTTTGTCATACTAGTGAACCAATTTTCCATACTTAAACTTGGAACCAAACCCAAACCGACATCCTACATTATAACTATTATTTAATTATAAATTATATATTGATTGTAAACTTGTTCACATCAAAATCCATAGGGTGGGGCGCTCACAGAGTTTTGGTCATATTGAAACCCTAACTTACAACAAATTCATCTGTTGCTTTAACACTATGTAATATACTCCCTACAATTTAGAATGATTGCCCTTTCAAATCCGATTGTTGACTACTATTGCTCCTATGATGAAGGGTACTCCCCTTACCCAAACACACAACACAACAGAGAAATAAACAAAAAAATTGCAAGAACCAAACAATTGCAATGATTGGAACACTTGAATTTTATTGTTTTCAATGAAACAACATTACAATATTTAAAAAACCACATGGGCATTTCATTACAATAATTTGCAAGCCAAAGCCATCATATCCACCATAAAAACTCCCCCCAGGTAATCCCTATTTATCTTCTTTATATTGGGAAGTTTATCAACCCTAGAAAGTTCTGAAAAATCGTAACCCCTCATTCTGAGGTTGATCATCCTTATATTATTTCTTCCTATGTTGGAATATGCCAAGAATATGCCCCCAAACAGATTTTAGAACTCATTGGAGTGTTTGAAGGGATTGTAGTTTAGAAGTCTATTTTGCTATCATAACCACTTTCGGAAACCTCTCAAAGCACTCTATAGCCTTGTGGTTGTGAAGCACTACCCAAGCAAGTTCGGCCCCCTTTCGAAGCCTCTGAGGACTTCAAAATTGAGTTCAATGTTTTGAGCCATCCCACCAAAACATAAAAATTCAATATCTTCAAAATTAGACTCGATCTTGCCACGAAATTGTACCAACAGGCTTATATATCCAAAATGAACCTTCGTGGAAGTAATTGGAACAAGTCGTGCACAAACAAACTGCTAAAAGGAGTAAATTTATCAAAAATAGTAGCCCTACCCAAAATACGACTTACTAAAAAACCAGACTATTTTTCGGTGATGTGCACTTACACCCTAGATGCTTCTACATCGTCCTCCCACTCTTATGTCTGGCTATTCCCAATGATCAAAGAGAAAATTGTTTCCACACCGATTTAACATTGACTTTTATTTTTTCTAGAATCATTCCTATTTCTAAGTGATTCGGTAATTTTATCAATTATTCTAGGGTTTTATAGGTTTTTGCAACAATTTTCTCACATTTTTTAATCCTTTTTAGCTAAGTTGCAGGTACGTCACCTGTATCTCATCGTTTCCGGGTATGAAACGTGTTGGAAACTAAAACGCCTAAAATACTGTTGAGATTCTCAAATGATACGTATTTTGTTTTCCTGAAACGTCTTTATTAATCTCCGGCCGAATCTCGTCGAATCCAGTTGCTATGGGAAATTTCTAAAATGAATCTGATGTTTTTAGAAATGATTTTTTCATTTGCATAGTTTTGGGAATGTTTTTCTAAACGCGAAATTGGAAACCCTCTTTTCTAAACGCGTGATTTCAAGAATAAATAGGGCACATGACGGCAAAATACACACTCCAGAATTTTTTCTTGTTTTTGCAGAGACGATTCGTTTTTGCAAAAGATACAGACGAGCATAGGCAAGAGGCGTTTTAGCACAAACGAGACCGACGAGCGTAGGCAGGAGGCAAAGGAACAAACGCTTGTGTTTGATTGCGGAGGATGAACACGAGCGGAGGCCGAACGAATAATAGTAGTCGTGAAAATTTTTCCCTCCCTGAAGATTTGACTATAGTTTGTTTGTAATATGTTTATTCAATATTAAATTTTTATGAAGATTAGACTATAGTTTGTAACTCATATTATTAATATGTTTATTCTATATTTTTATTAATAGGATATAAGTTTATTAAATTTCACTTTTGTAAATTTAATATTTCTTTACAAATGGTCTTATAAAGATTGATTTATGTTATTTTTGTTTTTATTTTGAAAGTGTACATATATTTAATAGTTTTATGGTTGGTATTAATGTATTTTAAAATTATTGCGTTCATATAAGAAAAACTATGTTGATTAAATCAAATATTATTAAATTAATAAAAATGTTATAAAAATTATAATATATAGTAATAGGAATATAGATTAATTATAATATTTAGTTTTGAAATAAAATTTAAAATTTAAACTAGTATATTGTATATTAATGTATTAATTAATTAAATAAATAAAAATTAAATAATCAATAATAGAAGTATTAAATAAATAATATTAAAATAATATAAACTTGTTATTAAAATATAACTTCTAAATACACATTTATAATTATATTAATTCATTTTTTATAGTTGATCAAATATTTGACCTCTCCATCTAATGTTAGTTTTTAAATTTTAATTTTTTGTTAACAGGATAATGACAACTAATGTTAATGTTAGCTCTTCGTCTCCCACCTTCAAAACCGATCCAAATTCACCTTTGTGGAAATATGTCCAAATGATAGAACAAGTAAAAGGGGGTGGAACATTTGTTTGGATATGCAATTTTTGTAATGTGGGGTACAAAAGTTCATATAGTCGTGTGAAAGCCCATCTTTGTGCAATTCCCCAACAGGGCATCAAAGCATGTCCAGGAGAGGATGGTAATGGATTACCGCCTCAACAAATAGCAAGCTATATTAGAGAGCAAGAGGAAGCAAATGCAAGAGTTTCTCGTGGCACAAACCATCCTTTAAAGAAAGGGAAGAGATCAAGTAAGCCTCCATCTCATAATGACTTTCCTGATGTTGTATTAGAGAGCCACCAATTTTTGGGTAGAACTAAAGAACCTATTAATGTGAAGAGAAGCAAGTGGTCATTAGAGAGTGCGTTTAAGAAAGATGCTAGGGAGATTGCAGACCAAAGTGTTGCAAGATGTTTATATGCAAATGGTTTGTCATTTAATGTTGTGCGATCACCATATTGGCAAGATATGTTGAGAAAAGTAAATGAGGCTCCAAAAGGGTACATGAGGCCAGGATATGAGAAGGTGCGTAGCACCTTACTAGCAAAGGAGGTAAAAAGTATAGACACTGCATTGACTCCTATTAGGAATTCATGGAAACAAACAAGGGTGTCAATTATTTCTAATGGGTGGAAGGATGCCAAAAATCGTCCATTAATCAATGTGATTGCAATGTGCCCTAAAGGGGCAATGTTTCTTAAAGCTGTAGATTGTGAAGGGCAGGTCAAGGATGCACAATTTATTGCTAGCATCCTTATACAATGCATTCAAGATGTGAGCCCTCAAAATGTTGTCCAAGTTAACAGACAATGCAAAGAATTGTAAAGTTGTAGGCATGTTGATTGAGACATAGTTTGAACACATATTTTGGACACCTTGTGCAATGCACTCTCTCAATCTTATGCTACAAAAGTTGGGTAGGAAAATAAATTGGATCAAAGAAACCTATGCAGAAGCTGAAAAGATCCAAATGTTCATCAGAAACCATCACATGTCACGAGCCATTTTTAGATCATTTTCACAATTGGAGTTGCTAAAGGTAATTGAAATACTTTAAGTATAGTTCTTAACTTTTGATTTTTGTATTTCACTTCAATAATTATAACACACCTGGATGCTTCTACATCGTCCTCCTACTCTTATGTCTAGCTATTGCCAAAGATCAGAGAGAAAATTGTTTCCACACTAATTTAGCACTGACTTTGATTTTTTTCTAGAAACATTCCTATGTCTAACTGATTCAGTAATTTTATCAATTATTCTAGGCTTTTATAGGATTTTGCAACAATTTTCTCACATTTTTTATCGTTTTTAGGGATTTTAACATGATCTTATGCAACTTAAATGCTAAAAAATCATGAAAATTGGGTCAATGATTTTTTCATAAATTGAGATTTTTCAAAAGGTTGGCTCCACTACTCATGATTAATGAGGCATAATCATAGTTCTTTGCAAATTATTGCTTCTCCACATTAGACTAATAAGTTTAGTTGTAGGGTCATTCACCTACCCCTAATTGATCCCCTACAGTGGGAACAAGTTTCCAAGCCATTTCTTGATTTTGTTTCTTGGGGGGTGATAGCCAAGAGAAGTCCCACCAACCCTAGAACACCTAAGGAGGAGATGGAAACAAGGGATTGGAGAGTGAACACATGCCCATGTGACACCACTAAAATTCTTAAAATGCATGCTCACAAAGCATCAAGTCATAGACCTATTGGATATTATATGATATTATTTTTTGAAGAATGTTAAGAGGTTTCACTAGCAAGGTAACAAACAAGAATTTATCGTTGTTGTCTCAACTTTTGGTAGCACACCACTACCTATAGGCTCTACCCTCTCCACCTTTGTCTCGACTATCTCTATCTTTGCTTGTGTCTCTACAGCTGCAAATCTCCGCCAAGCAACTACTCACTAGGCAACTCCAACTCAACCCTAGGCTCCACTATCTCCACTATTGTGGAAGGTCCCTCGGCCAACTCTAAGGGTTCAACTATTGTAGATGACGTAGGTGTCATACTCATAGGTGTCTCAATCTAAGAGAAGGAAGGAATAGGTGTCATGGTCACCATCCCTACTCATGTCAAGGGTGTCAAGTTTGTCATCTCATACAAAAGATGTTGAGTAAACAGCACTAATGTGGGTCTAGACATAAGTTCCACTATGCCAAAGACTAAAGACTCTGCAACTTCATCCTCCACATGACTCTCACCATCTAAGAAGCACTAGAGCTCTCTGATGTAGCCTCTCTCCCACCATCCACAGCCTCAGACTCAAACTCGAAGACAACATGCTATCGCCTCTTCTACCTTGCTGGTGTCGTCCCTATATCCAAGTACCTCTTATACATGATAGGCAGCTCGACATGTGTAAGGGTGCCCTCAAGCTTCACCTCAAGCTCTCTGTGTGGAATCTGCACCTATGTGGCATCAAGAAATAGAACTATGGCATAATGCGGCATATAAAATGTTTTATGTTGCAACGTCATAAACTCATACATTTTCCCTGCCAACAGTGTCACCCAGTCATATACAAGGCCATTCATGAGTCCATTCATCAAGACAATTTGAGGAAGGGCTACCTTTGAGGCGCAACTCAACCCTATCAACTAACTCTTCACTACATCCGTAATGCATCTCCAAGCCCCTTCGGAAATGGACTTCTTCATCCCTCACCCTTTTGACGCTTTTCTCACTGCGTCCATTTTTGTGGATGTAAGATTCTGGGACACCGTTTTGATTTAGCATTCCTTCGTCTCCCTCCCCATCTTCCTTGCCTTCAAACAAATCTTTATAACAGGTCTGCCAGGTATGCCAAAGACTCTAGTAAATTCTGTGGCAGTAAAGAAAACATTCAAATCATGCCCCAAATACTCAAAATATGTTGGATTGTGAGAATCTGTTGAAAAGCATATCATCACCCACAGGGGACCCTTGTAGTCACAAATGCAAAAAAAAGGGCATCTGAATGGCTCACTAACCTGCTTTCTTTAGGCTTTGCATTATCAAATTGTCATCAAAAGTCTCGTGCCACCATTTTTTGCACTCCAATCCATTCAATCCCTCAAATAACATTGTCTATGGTGTTATGGTGTCTTTCTATGCAATCATTTGTACCTTCGGTCTCAATTTCTTCTTGGTGTTGCAGCCTACGTCTACCTTGCCTGCAACCTTTACTCTGGATAGCAACACCCTCAAGTTCTTATCCACGCTTGAATTGTTGGATTGTAACTGCAATTGTAGCTTCCAATGTCATTTTCCTGCAGAATCCATAATTGTCTTGTTTGATGTCATTTTGTGCAAAAAGAGGAAAAAAAATGAATAGGGTATACAAGCTTCCTCCATAACTAATTTTGGCAATTCTGTGTATTCTTTGACAGAATGCATTTGTCTAACTCCCACAGATATTTTTGTCAATACCATGCCCTTATTCCTTTTGTTGTTTGCCCTAAGTTTGTGTAACTATAAAACGTTCCTTCCTAAAACACTTTGAGTGCAATCTTATCCCTGTACCCACAGTTAGCGACTCTTGTATTAATTCAAGTATGATCATTGGTATTGGAATATGGATTCCAACTCTAGCAAGTGCTTTGAAAAATAGAGTGTTGTCATCATTTTTGTCCTTTAGTCACTGTGAAGTTTGATCTTCGCATGGTATTTATCAGCACCACACGGTCTCTTTTTTCCTGGTCTCCTTCAAACTCCCCAAATCCTCCTTAAGTAGCACAATTGTTGCACATTGAATGTCGTATGGTGATTTATATAATCGTGGTGGGTCTCCATTTTATCACACAAAGTGGGACCACCATATTGTGCCTTTGTTATGGCATCCAAACAATCTTAGTATGGTCTTGTTTTTATTTCCATGTGACTGTATTTCTTCACTATACAATGTGCTGGTTTCGGCACACGATTGTTTGACTTCACTGTGTCGAACAATGTGGCATCATTGTATGATGCTCCATAGTTGCTACGTGGTATGGCCGCCAACACACCACATGGTCCTACCATGCGGTGGCTCCTGCACAGCATTGTCGTATGGTACAGCCCACTATACATATGGCCATGCAATAAGTTCTCTTTTAATATACACATTTTTTATTTTATTTTATTCGTTTTTTTAATAATTCCTAAGCTGTCATATAGCAACATCCTCTGGTTCAGGTCACCCTACCTATTGTCTTCACCTTTCATGGGAGGGCTTCAACTTAGACCTATTCACAGCCTTTGGAACCTCTCGTCCATCCAACATTCCTAGTTTGATAGCTCTGATCTTGCCAACTTTCCATACGTTGTATGGATCTGATCATTTTACCTTGAACTTTCTAGGCTTGATCTTGTTTCTTTCGTAGTATTTCAGCACTAGTTGCCCTAGGGTGAACCATACTCGTTTGAGGTGCTTGTCATGCCATGCCTTGCATTTTTGTTGTGCTACCTCAACAGCCCACTATGCCATCATCTAACACTCATCCAATTTGTTTAAATTTTGCAATCTCTCTCAAAGGCTTTCCATATCCCCCAATTGGTTTTCAATACCTATCTTGAGGTTCGGAACCATGAACTTTACAAGGACAACGACTTCTTGTTCGAAA